>JASNQO010000020.1:0-600000 GCA_030378425.1 Periconia sp. TS-2 | reverse complement strand
CCTGCATTACAGATTATCTGGACCTTGGAACTCGGATATCATTGATCCCCATTGATGCACATAACTGTTCGTGTAGTACGCGAGCGGGTCCTTGTATCTACATCAAAGGCCGATCTCGGCGTTGCGACCCGCATCCGCATATACGAACCACGGCAGAGTGATGTGGTTCGCTCAAATTGAACTTTAGCTGGCAGTAAGCCAAGGCGCTCGAACTACTTTCATTCTATCATATGTCACATGCGCATGATCTATGTTCGTGATGTTACCTGATCATTGTGCCTTTTCTTCGGTCATCAAGTAGCGGATGCTCCACCTTCGCAATTTCGGTCAATTGTCCATGTCTTTGACACATAAATACAGCGTTCGTACGACGAATGTCGTATCCTGCGGATAGCTACATCACTAACTATTACAACACGGATTCAACCTGAGGCTAGAAGCATTGTCGGAGGCTTCGGAGGGCAGGGCACTTTGGACTTCGTGACTTAATCAGGGAAGAAAACAGGCAAGTGTGCGAATGTCAGTCAAGCAGCCGACCGTTTCTGCGGCCACGTGTAGATGAGGAAGAGACCACATCTCATCCAGCCGCACTTCCAATGGTCTCTGTGACACGAGCGTAGCAGCTTAGACCAATGTCGACAAAGCTTTCCAGGTTTGCACCCATGAACTATGGATGCACAGCGCTCAATAGCTCAGACATGCTGCTCCGCACTTCTCAAAGCGGGCATGACGTTTCGGCAGTCTGCAGGCTTCAACATGCTGTGGCACTTGTATCGGGCGCGCGGACGTGTACGAGAACAGCTTTTGCCCCTTGCGTGTAACAGTCATTAGAAGATCCTGGTCCGAGGTCCCGACAACCAGGTCGATGCAAGAGGTGTGAAGCGTGAAAATATGCACGAAAGGAGCGAGGGGCATCGGTATGTGTTGGTGGCGCGGGAGAGGATCGGCTATGAGATCGAGAGCGGAGAACGTCTCCATGAGGGAGGTCTTAGGCCTCGATGGTCTGAGATCAAATCGCCGAGAATCATCCAGCTCTCCGTCTGACGATTTCATACTGGATGCATGAATGCGCTTTGCCTAAGGATACCTTTGGTGGCACAACCCGCTCCTAATGGAATCAGTTCCAGGGGTATAGCGGCCCGCATGCTTTCGAGGAAGACAAGAGACGTCTCGTTCCCTTACATTAACCACCAATTTCTCCCCTTATCGCTCTTCCTGCAGTGTATCAAGATGGCACTTCAAGATCAATACATTGTTCCTACAAACAAGACCAGTTTCGAGCCGGAGAGACACACAAAGGGGGAATCATAGTAAATACAAGTCTTAAACTGACTATGCTGTGGAGTGGACAGATGGACGAAGCCGCAAAGAAGAAAAAATGACAACAAATCCGATGTATTTGACAACTGGAAAGGTGTTGCCATAGGCAATATATTCATTGAGAACTACAGAACCGGGCATTTGGAGAACGAACAAGTGCTGGCAGTGGGGGTACCGGGTCACCAGAGCATTTATCCCCGTCGCTTCATTAATGATTATGAAGTGACGATGCAGGAGACCACGCCTTGCAGAGTTCCGAATCCGGCCTCATCAAGGTCAAGGAACAATTGTAGCTCTTCAATTGCTATCCTGTGTTTGCGCTGACGGTCAAGCCTTGCTACTAGATAGCCTCCCACTTACTCTCGGACTGTTTTCAATATTAAGGGCTCAATCAAGAAGAGTTTCCAGCAACTTGACCCATGTGAGGAGTTCTTGTAATCGTGAGGGGGCACTATCTTGAGTAGTATAGCCGCAACAAGCACGGTGCAGGTCGGTTTCCAGTTAGTCGCCGCGGTACTGATTCACCTGGGGAATACTAACGTTCGTACGTGCGTGGCAGGTGAGAGGAATATCCATGTCATTGATCCAATCGGAATGACTTCCGTTCATGATGTTGTTGGCGGCTTATACAGTGCGATCGGTATATTTCATCTAAAGAGATCCCCTAGTACTGTCACTAGCAGTGAGCCACTACCGCTCTCTTTGCCACCGCATAAGCACATCCTCCAGCTTACGGGGGACATCTCCCAACAAACCAACATTCGAAACGCACGCTTGCAACAAAGGCTCACCTTGCAGCACCGGCCCGCTACACAGAATCTCGTATCCGTACAAGACCGTTGCGCCCCGCACCCCAACACGCTCTCGGTACGACAAACAATCTTGGTTGCCGCTCCACGATCAGCATGTCCGGTTTCTGAAAGCCTCGTCCGCGCGCCCATCTCGATGGGTGGTCAGACAGTCTTGCTCTGCGGGCTACGCGACGAAGGGATGGCGCCAATTTCGCAAGAGCAGCAGCCGAGCACCCTGGAATGCATCCGCCTCGGTGGTTTGCAAAACGTCAACACGGGCGTATTTTCGCTCCCCTCGACCGGGAAACATGGCCATGCATCGTGAAGCAATCGTCATCTCCTCGATGCCCACATCGGAAGATTCTGATCGCGAGATCAGTGGACGTACATATCGCCAAGCGCGGCTCAACCAGGGTCCTGCACGTCATCCAGGCGCCTCCTATCCACATCCGTTCATCTCGTGTCTGTATGTGGAGGTGGCGGCATGCACGCCTCATGTTGTGTCTTCCCCTTTTGCATTCCACGTGGGATGGGAACTGCGGCACTCGAATCGGCATCTTGCTTTGAGGGCACGGCGGTAGTCGAAGGTGGAGTTATATTGACAGACTAGTGCCTCATTCCGCATGGTTTGACGTCTGGAGCTGAGGTTCTTGTGAGGGTTGAACCAGGCGATTGGGGGGATCGGCGCACTCGTATGTTTCAGGCAGCGGATACTGGGATATAAAGGAGCTGGGTCCTGTTTGGATTGTAGATTGTTGTTCTTTTGTAGTCGCGAATATATTGTTCTGTTGCGAGCCTACAGCAAGGTCATCTGATACGTGCGACTCTTCGGGCCACGATGGGCTGGTGGAAGAGGCGGCGGCCACACGTTGCGATATCAAGGCAACCCGTGCCTATTCGTCCCCCATATGCCAACATGACGCCTTCACTAGACTTCGATGTGGAAGCCTTCGTATCTCCCCCTTGCCACTCCTTCTCATTCGAGAAAGCAATTCTCAATTCGAAGCAGTCTCGCGACACCTTCAGAAGCGACGCGCCAACACTCACGTCGACAACGCCGTACCTGGATCATCCGATACCACTGTGTCACCAACAACCAGTAGAGCTCCCACAAAAGCGCTACTCACGTTTCTTTCGCCATCTTCGCCTCACCCTCCTGACAGTATATCGGCGCGTCTTCACTACGGTCATCCTTGCCAACGTAATCTGTCTTCTTGTTCTTCTTGGTCGTCATTCCATCAAACTCGACACATTAGCGACAGCCGCATCCAGCAATTTCCTCGCGGCAATACTAATTCGACAGGACTTTACAGTGAATGCCATCTTCAGAACAGCGTGGTTGGTGCCCTGGAGTGTTCCGCTGAGATTGAGGCGGTCGATCGCAAGGTGTTACTGCTATGGAGGGGTTCATAGTGGGACCGCGGTTGCGGGGACAATGTGGTGGATGGTGTTCAGCATCGTCCTGACGATACGATTTGCCAACGACGCGGCGTATACTCCTCCACTTCTAGTGGCAACATACGCAATCCTCGGGCTGCTAGTCCTGGTACTTGTCCTTTCTTTCCCGATGCTCCGTTCACGATACCACAACACCTTTGAGCTGACTCACCGCTTCCTCGGATGGGCCTCCATCCTACTCTTCTGGGCACAGCTCCTCCTTTTGGTGGCCTATACAACGTCAACCGGTTCCCAGCAATCTGTCGCGAGGTCCCTTCTCCATAATCCCACATTCTACAATCTTACTTTTATAACCATACTTCTCATGCACCCATGGATGCGCCTCCGTAAATGGACATTTACTCCCGAGCTCCTCTCTTCACACGCTGTGCGTCTACATTTCACAAAACGCGTGCATAAGTTCTCCTGTCTCAGCATATCCTCCTCACCGCTCGAGGAGTGGCATCCTTTCGCCACGTTTCCGTCACGGGACAGGCAGCAGGGACATTCGATGATAATAAGCGATGCAGGTGATTGGACTAGAAGCGTGATCCACCGCGCACAGGAACTTGCGAGAATGAAGGCGTGGCAGCGATACGCGCAGCGGGATGGAGCAGGGACGATGCGATTTTGGATCAAGGGATCAGTGAAGGCCGGAGTGCTAAGCTTAAGCTGCATCTTCAAGAGGGTTGTTATTGTGACTACAGGATCCGGTGTCGGGCCCTCGCTATCCTCGCTTCTCGATCGGCCGCCGTCTCAATCTGTACGTCTTGTGTGGTCGACGCGCTCCCCACTTCTTACGTACGGAACCGACCTCTACCGACAGGTTCTTCGGGCGGATCCAGGTGCGCTTATCATCGATACAACATCAATGGGACGGCCTGATCTTGTTAGCGTTGCGTGGAAAATGTACAAAGAGACCGAAGCAGAAGCTGTCTTTGTTTTAAGCAATGAGAGCGTGACTAGGAAGGTGGTGTATGGCCTTGAAAGTAGGGGCGTGCCTGCGTTCGGACCTATCTGGGATTCGTGAAAGCCCGAGTCGTCGTTTCGCGGTCTATACTATATTCGAAATACGGATTCTTTGTATACACATGCACGTTGTAGAAGATAATGAACATTAAACTTTTCGTTGGTATCATATCTATACAGATTAACATGCGCGCTCACACTTTGGACTGCGGAGGTGATTGAACGACGAGGAGTCCCTCTAGTCATAAATCAAGCCTGAGCAGCAGCTTTCGCGGCCTCTTTCTCTTGCTTTTTTCTCTCAACCTCCTTTTGCTTCGCAAGTTTCTTCAATTGATTCTTCGTCATTGGCTTGCCATCCTCTCCCGCCACGGCTTCCTCCTCGGGTGCCTTGCCGTCTCTCACTGCCAACGTCTTCCTCTCTACATTCGGGTTTCCTCTCCATTCTAGTTTCCGTGGGCGGAGATACTGCTCCAGTACTTCGTCTGTGACCTTGGCTCTCGAATCTTGGAAGGTCCTGACATACTTCATCATGATGTCTATGCACTCCTTCTTCATGTCACCTGTGAGCATCTCGCCTTTACGATAGTTTTCTGCGATTTTTGCAAGCTTTTCATCGTCGTCTTCGAAGTAAGAGAGGTATTGGTACGCGACGTCAATATCGGGATTACCACCCTTCTCGCGATGCAGTTCAAGAGTTTCTTGGCCACCTGAGAAGGCGTGCTTATTAATTTTGTTCTTGATTTGCTTTTCCGTGTCAGACATGTAAATGGCAGAGTTCGGATCCGAGGCGCTCATTTTGCCTCCAGCACCTTGCAAAGCGGTCAGAAACTTGGAATGAATGAGGGCGGGCTTGGGCGAGGGGCGCTTCATGCGGGAGCAGTTCTGGCGGACAAGACGGAAGTAAGGGTCTTGGTCAATGGCGCAGGGGATGAGGCAGGGTACGGCAGAAAGCTGAGCAGATCGGTAGAAGGTCATGTGGTCGTGGCCCCAGATGAAAGGGTACGAAGACGCAAAGGCAGCAACGCATTGCTTGGCAGCGAAGGCATTGCTACCGATATTCGTTTCGCCATGGAAACCAAAGGCCCCGCGCACTTGATTGTTGGTGATAAGCTTCTCGAATTCCAAGGTATTGAGCGAGAAGTGTCGGTTAAAGCCGGAGGAGAAAAACTCCTGGTCAATGTAGACGAAGGTCTTTTTGACATCGAAGCCCATAGAAATGATGTCCTTTGCGTTGTCCCGGGCGTACTGATAGACCTCCTCTGCCTCGAGCTTTTCCTTGAACAAGAACTTCTCGTCATCCGTCAACATGATGACCAGAGGTACATCGAAGACATCTTGTAGCCACTTGGTGAACTCGAACGGAATTGTGTGCCCAATGTGCATGCTGCCGCTGCTCGGTCCCCTCCCTGTATAAAGTAGGAAGTCTTCACCCCGCTCATACGTGTCTAGGATAAGCTCGAAGTCGCGGTGGGAGAAGAAGAGGCCCCGTCGCAGCCAGCGATGCGGCTTGTGTCCCGTCAAGCGCTCAAAGCGCTCCAAAAGCGCCGTGTCGATGAGCTTGGTGGCCCATTTCCGCGAAATGGCCTCGTAGTCGAATTCCTTGACATTGCCGTGCTCGTCGACGGCCGCCTGAACGTCCCAGGGGTTGATTTCTTGCTCAGTAGCTTTGCTGGCCGGCGCCGAAGATTCGTTTGGGTCCGCCATGATGCGTGGAGAGGAATTGAGCGCACAAAACGCAAAAGCAAAAGGACAGAAGTCGTAGATATGACTGTGCTGTCCCGCAATTTAGAGCCCCGCCGTCTGCGCCACAGTGTAGCGCCACACCTCACCAGCCACTGGAGCCGCGACCTCCGCCCGTGGCAAAACTCGTGATGGTCGTCAGAGCTCCGCATCCCCTCGCACCACAATCTCCCCCATCCTTCACACGTCACCTATCGCATTCCATTCAATTGCCCGCCGCAATTGGACGTTGGGTAACATGCAAATTCACCGACAAGACTAGTCATCGCGCTTACCGGTCGCACTCGAGCCTTCTGCGACCAGAATCCTACGTTCTCCCTCCAAACCGTCATACCGTCCCATCCGTGCCAACGGTCGCCGCAGCCATGGTCAAGTTCTACTCATCCACAGACACCTATTCTTATCCTTTTCCCGCCGTTACCCTCGCATACTTCCTCCGATACCCCAATCCCTACTCTACCCATGTGCTGTCAACCGACACCATTCAGCGGCACTTTGACCCGGAAACGCAGCGCCTCACCACCGTTCGCCTGCATCTCAAGCGCTCCAAGCTTCCCGGGGCTGTGCTCAAGCTGATTCCGCGCTCTCTCCTCGGTGCCTCAGCCGGAGGTGACACACAGTCCTTCATCCTCGAAAAGTCCGTAGTTGATATCAAGGAGGGATGGATGGACACAGAATCACAGAACCTAGAGTGGACGGGTGTGCTGTCGGTCATAGAGCGTCAGATGTTCAGGCGACCGACGCCTGAGCTCCCCGCCGAGGTCAAAATCTGGCAGGGCATGGAGGGAGCCGCCCGGCGGCATGGCTTCATCAATTTCACCGGCATTGGCGCCGGCGCACAGGTGGAAGACACAGGCGAGTCTACACAAGTCGAAAGCTCGGTCACACTACATTCGCACATTGGTGAGACGTGGAAGAAGAAGCGAAAGGCCGCTGAAGAGGGCGCCGTCGATGAGGACCAGCCGCAGAAAATGGGTTTCTTGAGGAGCTGGGGCACACAGTCACTACAGCGTAGCATCGAAAAAATTGGCATGACCCGCACGCTGCGCAGTCAGCCAAATGCAAGAGAGGGTATGAAGGTAGTGCTTGAACGAATGCGTGAGGGTGGGCTAGTCGGTGTGCTAGAAGGCATGCGCAAGGATCGAGAAGCCATTCAGGCCGGTCACAAAGCACTCAAGAAAGGACACAGGACCGAGGATGACGAGTAGCCCATAACCGGCAGCATGTCAAGCGTCGATACGTCGCTTGAAAATCCCGAAACACCAGGAACATTCAAAGGCCACTTCTCAATTGGCCTTGTTGCCAGAATCGACGTGAACACTTGGCAAGGATGGTGTCTACTCGAGTCATCTGTAAACTTGTTTGGATAGGGTCTTATTAGCGATGGCGTTTGGGTCTCTCCCTTTTGTGTAGGAAACATCCACTTCCTTATGCCCCCTCGTTCCTTGATCGGCTGGCTGGGTATCTGTCTTATTACATCTTCCTCTCCCTATGTTGCGTTGCACTGGGTTGAAGGCTTTCTGTATGAGTTATCTGGGCTACGAAAAATGGGAGACATGTAGGAATGAAAAAGAAACATCCAAAAGCATTGCATCCTTTTCACTCGTTGCGAACCTGAACAAAATATACTACATGAAACGATATGAATCGAGCATTCACTAGGGTTCAAGCTCTTCATTCTGACATCTAGCACGACTACGACTGTCTATTTCAGGCGCCCTATACTAAGAGATTAGCTTTCGTCGGAAGGTTTAACGGTATCTTCGTCATACCCCATGATTCTCCCCACGTTTGACGGATCCCAAGTGCAATTGCTCAATCTTTCCTAAAGATGCATCCATTTGACACAAATCCGACGTCTTCCTCGGCCAAGATCTGTAACTTGAAACAACACCGAATAGCGAGGACTCGTCAGTCTTCAATCATTCACCATTCCATTCCACTCTCTTGCCTACAATCTATCAAATCGTCCCCCACCACCCATCTCCTGTCCATAAATCCTAGCTCTATGTTGCTCAATATTTTCATGGTTTCCTCCCACAACCTAGCTTGGAGTAAAGCACCTTCGCTGCTCGTCACCAGATCCGAAGGACTGGCAAAGTCAGTAAAAGCACGAGTCCATCGGCGCTGTGAGCGCACCTTGCGATAGCACAATCGGCCATATACTGTCCATGACTATCCTGCTGCGCAACGAGGCCAGCAATTAGTGTCCTGCTTCCTACTTCAGCAGATCGTGCGATCAGCATCTTCACGATACCCATCGAAGTCTTCTTCCAGCCTGTGAAGTCGCGGTGAATTTGGGAATGACATGCGCCGGGTGTCAAGCAGTTCACAATCACGTTTGGCTCTCCCGATTGCGAGATCTTTGTTGCTAGCTCGCGAGTGAAGAAAACTTGTAGCAATTTAGACACCGAGTACCTTGATCATCTGTCAGCCTGCTACATTTTGCTCCCCCAGTCATGCTCACCTGTCGTCCATATTGGCATCGTGCTCGCGGTTGAGGGCTGCGAAAATATCTGCCTCTTTTCTTTCCGCAAAAACGCTGACAAAATGTGATTCACTAGTCACGATACTCAGCCTCGGCTGCACATTGAACTGTCGCGCGGTTTCTTGTAGCTTTGGTAACAGTAGTAGAGCTAGTAACTCTGTCCCAATTACATTTATCTTTATCGTGCTTTCTATCCCTTCAAATACTTTCCACGTCATGGTGGCCATTCCAGCATTTTCGAGAACAGCATCCAATCTGCTCAGACTCATAGCCTTCGCTGCGAACGCTTTAATCGAAGCGGTCGACGAGAGGTCCAGCTGCCACACATCGACGACGCCCTTTCGAGCAGGATGGGCAAATTCGAGCGCATTTTTGGCCGAAATGCCTTTCGATACATCTCTAACTGCGAGGATGAGCCTTTCAGCTCCCAAACGAAGGCAGTGCTTTGCTGCCTCGAAACCAAGGCCTGTGTTCGCTCCTGTGATAATGATGGTTTGTCCGGTCACAGGCACATTGGGGTATGGAAGCCTGACAAAGAATTGGGAGTATAGAAGATCAAAGAGAAAAGTCATTGTTTTTTATTTACCGGCGAAGTTTAGGCAAATATTGCAAGTTTTTGTAGTATTTTGAAAGTACGCGGCCTATATGGAGCCTAAGCTAATTTCAAGGCCTATGCTTGCGTGCAGTGAGGCAGCAAGCTTACGCGGTATCTGGTCGTGAGACCTTAACCCGATTGGCACAAAACTACGGCGGACAGAGCTTGAGGCAGCGTCGAAATTGATAATTGTGAACCAAGCATGATTAATAATCGTTGGGCGAAACACACCACTACCTTTGAAAATTCAATCATTGGTAACCCCGAGAAGACAGCATCAGAACACATCTGTTAGGGGCTATAATGACCTTAAGAGGCCTTTTCGTATCCACTCTTGTTGATTTAGCACTTGTAGAACTACCGTCGGGGCCACGATCGGATCAGACGACCAAATTCTGCGAGTACACTTCTTTATCTCACACATCTATTGCAGACAACGGTCACCACCAAGTTGCAACACAGCAGCCAGTAGATGGACAACAGCCAGTAGATGGACAATAGCCAGTAGAGGGAAACACTAAAGCTCAAATTGGCAGGCGAAAGTGGGCATATACTAGATTGCAGCAATCACAGCAGAGAAAATATAGTAACAGCAATGTTGTTACAAGCTCCAAGAATCAGCTAGTATAATTTCGAATGCAGCTCCAGTATCATGCTTGAACCTTCTTTTGTTTGAAGAGCAGTAGTGAATTAAGATAAAAAAAATGCAATAGCAGGATATACTGCTAAGGTATGTTAATATTTTATATACTCTGCTTGACTTTCTAGGTTGCCTAGAGTTCACAGTGCGCAGCCGAGCTTATCATATCTCTGATTGGATCTCTAAGTCGGCTCAGACCAAGCCTTGAGCAGGCTCCCAGTAGGTCTATGCGCAAGCTTGATTTGAGCTCTTTATAAGCCTCATCACGAGCCTTTGCCAAGGTTCTGTTGGCTAACATCAAGGCTGAAATGAAGCTTATGTGCACTGGGATGATTTTCGAGGCTGAGCAGAAGTATAGCGAGTGGCGTAGCCAAGACCTGTATAGTAGGAGATGTTAAGCCTGTGTCGTCGCCTTGATCAAACATCACGGATTATTGTGATGTGACTAAGAATCGACTCATCATTATCTTCTGATATAGCTATCGATTCTAATTGTCTTCAGTCGTAATCGCAATCGCAATTGCTATCGCATTCATACAAAGGTACCGTCGTGCGAAAAAAACCCAACGAGGCCTTAAAACCTACGTCGTGCGGATAGCTCTCGCCACAGGGTCCAATGTAGCCTTCCTACAGCACAAACCAAGGCGCATTCTAGGCTGGTCTTGGCTGAAACTCAGATCCCCACCTTAAAAGTGTTGGTACCTCGAGACATGATCGACCTGTTGGTGCCGTGCTCAAGAGATCGATGCTGTGTAGACCGCGAAGCACAATACGATGCTTTACAAAAAAATTCGCCAGACAAAGGAAAGTATCATGTCGTTAAGAATGAATATCTAAATGTTATCGTGATCAAATGATCGCCCGGCTAGACGCGTGTCGAGGCATGGTAATGTTGTACTCTAGATGTATACGAATCTAGGCATGAACTAGTCCGTTTTCGGCTACATCACCAACATCACCATATCACATAGCCATCTTCCAACCAACACGACTAGATGCAATTTCTTCATCTGGAATCGAATTGAGCAAATGCTTTCCGCCCTGAAAGTTGATCATTGTCAGCAATCAGCCTGATGCGCATCATGTAAAGGCCTTACTTTTCTTTATATTCATCGTCCATTCCTACTACTCTACTCTCCACCCTTCTCACTGCAACCGTCCTCCATCATGCATTTCTCACACATAACCCTCTTCTCCTTCCTGCCTCTACTGGCAACCGCGGTGCCCGCCTCAGCCTCTACCGGCACTCCTGAAATCAAGTTTTTCTGCGGTGACATCCCAGTAGTATCAGGAACGGCATCGCAGCCATCATCAACCATTTCCACCGCAGCGTCAAGCACCGGAACCGGAACCGGAACCTACGGGACCTACCAACCTTACCAGCCGTACCAAGCAAGAAATGCCCGCAGTTATGCTCGTAATCCCAAGCGTGAGGTAGGGGCACACAACCGTCGTGCCGTCACAAAAGGCGACCCTCTCCCTCTCAACATCGCTGCAAATAAAGCGGTCGCAGATCTGAAAACATTCGATCTCTGGAAATCGCCCAATATCTCCAGCCGCATGACAAACTATCGCCGCGTGGACCCGTACACGGCTTACGCATTCAACGACTCGCCCTGCCCGCAGCAATTCACGAGCTGGGAGCTCGATGTGTTTATTCAAACGCTGCAGAACAATTGCTTTGATGACCATGGCAACCAAATCATTGGGTATGCTTATCAAGAAGGAAAGTACCCGGGAAGTAAGAAGGAGTATGGCATTTTGAGCACTGCAGCGTTCCATAAGCGGACGGATTTCGAACTCCAGAAGAAGTGGCAAGATCAAACGTACTATTGCTGATTGGCAACCAACATAACGGAAAATGTTTTGTGGGGACCTGGAGTTTGGTTTGTTGGGTCATTAACGGGTCATTGATGGGTCGGGAGGTTGCATAATGCATTCTGATAGGTGTTACAACGTAGACAGGCAACCCACGTAAGCCCAAAGTATGAACAAGTGCGATGGCTCAAGCCTCTGCCATTGCTTCAAGCAAAAGAGATTTGCATTTCCAACGTGTGCCAAGCTTCCCTCATTGTATCTTCAATCTTGTCCAATGACGTTGTCGTGATATAGAGGCCATCAACTCCCGTGTCTCACGATACTTAGAGAACTACCCCTCAAGTCGACCTGGGTCGATTCTCCAACTATTCCAATTCCCAATCTTTCGCTATGACTGGTCGATACTATCGGAGCTTATTTTCGTCTTCTTGTATCTAAGAATCTCAAGCCGATGATGTGCTCACCAACGAGCCATCTTATGGTACGTTCGTGCGCCACAGATTCGAGGATACTCACGACAGCGGTCTCGCGCCTTGTTGTTTCAAAAATGCCGTGTGCCAGTAGTTTCTATATGACTCAATGCAAGCCCGTTGCTCAGGCACAAAAGCGCGACCTTTCGGCTTGTTCATGACGATTGCGCAACACCGATCGTCTAGATTCCACGACCAGTCTTTCACATATCGCTTTGTCCACGCTTCGAACTCCTTTGTAGTCGTAACGCCGTACCCAACATAAGAAGTGTCGGCGCCGATAGTAACGAGATTCTGTCCCGCTGCGCCAAGCAGCCCGCATTTCTTGTCCTTTGCACGCATAGCGTTGTCGAAGGCGACTTCGGAGACGGGTTGCGCGCAAGGTGAGAAGTTCCAGATCCAGGCGGTGTAGTCGCCTACTGTTTGATGGAGGGTTTGGCCCGCAGGCAGGCGTTTGGGTGCCTCGGGCAGGATGTCTAGGTCGAGGAGTTTGAGTTGAACGACCGCGGCATCGGCGTCAACTAGTTGCGTGCTGTGGGCATCTTCACAGAACTTGACGGACCAGTCTGCCGTAGCGAGGACGGGAAGAAAAGAAATGAACGTAGTAGAAAGGCGCATTTCTACGATAATAGAAGTAAAATTTGGTATTGTCGTAATGGAGGTGGTGTGTAGTAGACTGAGTCAGGGGAAGAAAGGCTTGGTTATACATGACGATGACCGAAGAACCGCCCTACGCAGGGGCTCAACAAACAAGCTCCGCCATTCGAACAATAACCTCCTGCAGCGCGTCAGCCTCGGAGCTGTGTCAGGCTTCTAAATCGAGTAGAGCCGTATGTACAGCAGCGGGACATCCATGCTTGTCAACGTCAAGCAATATAGCCGCCCAATCAAGAAGCTTACAGCAGGCCATTTTAAGCTTCCGAGAGCTCATCCTCGTTCGACCCACGTTTAGCAGGCGCTGCGGCACGCATACCAAGAGGTAGCGCTACCTCACGAGCAAGAATCCATATGGCAATTCCTCAGACCTGTGTGAAGTTGAGTTCGCGACTTGGGGCATTTCGCGGTGCGCTGCTGAGCGGCATCGCGAGTACGGAATCGACTGAACTCAGGCAAACGGTAACTAAGCAAAAGGACGGATAGTCGCGCGCGTATTTCGGGGTTCATATACAATGGTAGCGAGAGAAAGGCGAAATGAAATGCTGACTTGAAGTTGTGTGAGGCCGTTTTACATTAGAAACTCCATTGGCAAACTCCGCAGACGTGGCTGCGGAATGGGCTGAATATTAGACATAAGACCGAGGCCAGACTACGTACAGTCTTTGGATGTGTAGCGCAGGGAACGCATGGAGTGTTGCATGAATGATAGAGGTTAAGAATTGGGGCCGTGGAGGTCGGGGATCGGCGCGTCCAGTCGCGTCGGAGGTGGCCGATGACGATGTTTGCGGGGCGCCGCCGCTTTCTTGTTAGACTTCATTCGAGCTCAAATACCATCGTCTCCTGGGTTAAGTAGCCAGACAAGAACTCTTTTTACATTTGAAAATACATTGGTCTTCAAAATTTTCAGTCGCAACACCTCCGGCCGGAACAATTGCAGCGACCCCATCCACGTTCGCCGAGATCCAAGCCTGCGGAGCTGCATGCCTCCTACGACCCCATCGCAAGCGACCCAGCGCCTCGAAGCTCTAACAAATCAGCTCCCTTCAGATCGTGCATCATCGCCTGCATCATCTTCCACAATGGCGACCGAAAAGAAGCCTCCGATTACCTGCCACGTCCTCGATACTACTCTCGGCCGCCCCGCCGCCTCCATCCCCGTAACCCTCACATTACACAACCCGCCGTCATCACTATCATCGCCCCTGACCTTCTCCGCAACAACAAACAACGATGGCCGAGTAACAAGCTGGAAGCCTAGCTCTCCATTCAGCTCCGATGCCCTCGACGTCATATTCAAGCGCGAAGGAGACCAGAAGTACAGTTTGACATTCAATACAGAGGAATATTTCAGCCAGAGGGATGTGAAGACGTTCTTTCCCGAGGTTGAGGTCAAATTTTTGGTGAGGAGCGAGGCAAAAGGGGAACATTATCATGTTCCCGTGCTGTTGGGTCCATTTGGATATACGACGTATCGGGGGTCATAGAGGAGGACGGCTGTGAGCTCAAAAGAGTAGACAATAATTGTGACATTATTCCAGAGATGAAACCTAGAATATACAAGCCACGGCCGAATAAATCATGTTCATTCACGACTGCCAGGAATTTGGTTGATTATACCTACCCTCTATAAAGATCGCAACTCGCTAGATATATCTGGTCTACTACATCTGCCATTCATCGAGAGACTGATGCATACACATGCATTCCCTTACACTTGATCTTTCCACTACCTCAGGTCTCTAATGTTCTCGATGATCACCTTGAAGATTGGTGTATCCTGAGAACCCCTACTTAAATCCTCCAGTTCCTCCTATGTTTCAACGCATCAATCCATACCTCTTTCGCGGGTATTCAATACACTATTACAACTTTTCTAACGGCGCTGTAACATACAAATGTTCTAAGAGATTATTTGAGAGATAGAAGTGTTTCAATCTTGAAAGGGATCTACAAGGCGGGGTTTCGGCACGATTCTTTTTTGCGCCACGACAGGGGTTTCCGGTCGAGGTCTCGACCTGAAACCCCTGTCGCTGCAGCTCATTAGCTTCTCAGGCCAATGAACACTCTAGCATGCTTGGGACTCATTTGATATAAGCGACCTCGCTACGGTAAAGAAGATTTACATGAGGACAGCATGAGTCCGGTGCCTCCTCGACCTTCTTTTCCGCCAGTCAAAGCTATTTACCTTCTGCAGGCAGATTTGTCTCGCTCTCTCATCTAATCGCGCTGCTCTCGGTGGAGATGTTATATGGGACTACTCATGCTGATGCCATGCAGCCGTTCAATAAAGGCCAGACAAGTCAATTTCGTCGACGCACTTGAGCTTGTAATCGATCTTGTTACTTAATCGAGTGTTCAAAACCATGATTGGGGCACCTTCATTGGAAAAGTGGTGAGGCGGGGAAGCATTGAACCAAGTTCAAACTCTACAACTCGGTTTGTGCATCAAACCGAACAAGGGGTTTTGTTCCTCCCGAATTTTTTTCCAGCATAGCTTCTTGTATTATCAGCTTATGTTTATACAACGCCGTTCATGATTGACTTAGTCTCGGGGGATCCCTGGTCAAGCTTGTGGTTGTCTGTGGTTCTAAACAGGATTACAATGACTACGTTTCCAATTACGAATGTTCCAAAGAATAGACAATTGAAAAATCAAGACTTGCATTAGCGGGGTAGTAGTGTAGGCTACTAGTACCTACATTTGCCATGCCAAACTACGGTTCAGCAGCTTGGGTCGACAAGTGTCTTAGATTCTGAGACTTCTGAACCATGGTCAAAGATATGGACATCTGCATTTCATGATTCAATTTTGGAATTCCCACAAGCATATATAACGGCCAGCTTCTGCTCCTTCTCTTCCTCTCTTTACAGAATCGGAAAGAAACTATCAGAGTCCACCTGGGCACCTCAAGTCAACCCGACACGTCAAAACTACGACTACTCTGCTACCACAGTAAGTTTGAAAAAGTCTAATCTTGACCCTACCTCTCGGCCTATTCCAGCCTTCCACCATCGACTTCCGCCTCACTGATACCACACCAGAGAATCCGCTCAGCAACCACCATGCCCGGCCGCATTTCCTATGGCGCCGCTCCTCCTTTCGAACATCTCCACTTCCATGGAACGTTAGAAGAACTCGCGGAAGTCATGAGGGATGACCTCAACTTCATTCTCCATAACATCGACTGGCTCAAGGCACTCATGACTGCATGGAACGAGCGCGCAACCAACCGTGGTACCATGACTTCCGTCCTGAGCAAGCGCTACCATACTATCCAAGACAACAGCACTCGCCTCGAAGCTTGCATTCGCGATCTATCCCCATACTTCTTACCTTGGGCGCCATACCCAGTAACCAGCTATCATATGCTGCTGAAACAGTTTGATGACGTGCTCGGGTATTTTGAAGAGGAAATTATGGCCAAGATGGCCGCTTTCCACGAGCGACTTCAGCATCGGAGGTTGAAGCGGGATTGGCTAGAGATCACGAACGAGATGGATGATCTGCTGATCCTGTTTGAGGATTCAAGGAAGTCGGTTCGGATATTCTTTGGAGAAGACAATTCGGATGACGAAGATATCTTCGGTTGTGACGACGCCGACGACGAAGCCTCCACGGGGGTTGAGGACGAGGATAGTGATGATTAGACTGCAAGCGGTATTAGGGGATATAATAAGGCCATTCTCTAGGGGTCCTTTTGGGTCGACAAGGCCGATTGTCTTGTTTGGCTGCAGAACAAGCACAGATTCGGCGTTAGGGAGCAATGAGCTACGAGCCTTGGCTAATGTTGGTAAAAAGACCAGTGCTTCACATCTCATGCTCACATTTGCGAGTTCTCGAGATAGAATGCTTTCATTAATAATCATACTGCGCTACAGCAATTGCATGCTTGATTCATTTCTTCGTAATTCGTCAAGTGTACTCGCAACATCAAGCAAGTGCGATACTAATCAAAAAATCACAGTTCTTCGCCTCCTCTTCTCCGGAGATTGTATCACCGCTACACCCTTCCTCTTTACAGGTTTTCTTGCTTTCTTTGCCGATTTCTGGCCGGCAGTAGACATCGTGACCCTTCCGCCAAGCTCCTCGATAGCTTCGGTCGCTCTTTCAAGTGTCGCCTGCTCAAAGAGCTCCTGAAAGTAGTTGAAATTTGCAACGTTCTTATTCCTTGTTGTTTGGCAACGGTGCTCTTCGTATGAACCGGGTCTATGCTCGTGAAACTTGCACCATCGTAACTGTACAGGATGATCACCGCCACTGGGCAAAGTACACCGCTCCGATGCAATCATGAATAGAAATCTTACGAGAGTAGGGGTGTGCAGGCCTGGATAATATGTACAGAATTCTTCGTATTCATGTTGCGGGGTGTGCCATAAGAATGCGTACACAAGGACGACCCAGTCGCACAACGGTGGATGTCCGTCCAAGTACAAGAAAAGTTTGAAGACAGTTTGGAAATTGGGAATCGTTCCATCGTTTTGAAAGTGAGTGCTTTGGAATTCGAGGAGGAGTGCATATTGAAGCAGTTCTGATTCGCAAAGCCTGGCGATGATATATAGGTCGATGAGGTCATTGTAGTACTCATCTATCCTACAATTCTTGAGTTTATTGCAATACGACGGGATGCGTTTTGTCTTGCTCCACCGTGCGAACATAAAGCAGATGAAGCCAGGGCGATCGAGGGTTAGGCCGATGTCGTGAGCAATCGTTGGAATCGTTTCAGAAGAGATGATCTTGGTCGATGGTTTTCCTACCGGTCGCTCCTTCTTCTTGAGATGGACATTTTGACTAGAACTGGTCGGTTCTGGTAATTTGATGGGAAGGTTGCTTGATGGATTCACAGGGGCTTTATGTTGTATGGAACCTAAAGCATCTGAGTTTTGATCATGGTGTTCACCCTCATACTGAGGACTTCGATGGGTATTGGATTCCGGAGAGGAAATGGAAGACAAAGGTGAAAGATCATATTGAACAGATGCCCGTGGATACTGATCCAGGACATTTCCTTCTCGGGTCAGGTCAATATCTGTTTCTCTGTGGCCAACCTGGAAGATGGCACGCTTGATACCTTTTGGCATGTCTGTAGGCGCAGGGGTGATGACATCCGGGATGATTTGAACAGCAAATCCCGAAAAATGACGATCTAGCTCTTTCCTACGAGTTGGTGTCATATCCTCTTCGGTGATTGTAAAGGTGACGCTCCTGACATACGAAGGGAGCTCTTCCATGATATCATTCCAATTTATGGGCTCGCTGTCTTTGTCTGGAGATGCTTTGCAATTGTTCAGAATTTCTTGTGGCTCTTCGATCTGCTTTTGTAGGTCTTCGTCGGCAAGCAATTTGCGTCGAATCTTGACCCCTACCTGAGCACACTCAAAAATTATATTGCTCGCATCGACAGAGTGTAAATCGAGGGATCGATCGCCACTGTAGGCTATTAGATTGACAGTTGACTTGCTGTGGAATCATTAGTCGAATGTTTGCCACAGAGGGAGGGGCTTAGGAAGAGCAGCGTACAGCTTTTGAGGATCGTCGAATGACGGTCCACTGTCCGAGATCTCGAGCTTCCGAAGTGCTTCAATGAGGTCAACCTCTTTATCGTTCAAATCCATGGTAGTACACCCCATGCTCGCTTTGCGTCATGTGCTACGATGCCCTTGCTAACGGAAAATTGTATTTCTCCTTATTAATGAGGAACCGAGCAAATTTGTTGAAAGTCAATCATTTGATTCTAGATCGAGAGATAACGCGTGGACTAGATGTCGGCGAGGGCTGCAGAAGATTTCTAAGAGCAGAGAACAGGAGAGCGATCGATTACTAGGTTTATTTACCAGTAGTGGGATGTATAAATGCCTAATTTCAGGCGATTATTCGTGACATTCATCGAAGAACAATGGGACCAGGCTGGGAACCAGAGAACAAGTTGAAAGTGAGGGGCTACACTAGAATGGCTAGCGTCATCGGGTCTTGTACTACATTGTCCACAATCTTCGCCGTGTCATCTTTTTATGTCTGTTCTTTAACACTTCAATACTTCGACTGGCTACCTGCTGACATGCTACACAACATGGCTGTGGCACGCAACCGATTAGAAATTCTTCCAATTTCCCGGCATCCACTAGGAACGAAGCAACGAGATTGTAAAGATGTAAGCAAGGCTGTGAAGTATATACAAGGAAGCAAAATTATATACAATAAAATAAAGCGCAGGATCCAACAAGTGGCGGATCAGGCTTTCATAAGAACGTAAATCCTCCTCTTCTCGAACGGTGAAGTTGCTCGGCTCGTGCGGCCCAATGCTGGGCCCAATTCACGGTGGCGCCGCACTCAACCACTGCAGTACCCAACCTTCTCTGGCTCGCATCCACCAGCGCATCCATCATACAGCGTGCAAGGATGGCTTGTCTCATAGCAAGAATCCTTAATAGTAGCCGTATCGCCGTAATTCTCGTTAATGCCCACTAGCGTGCCGCCATTGACAGCATTCACGCCCTCAATGTACACATTGCGCTTGCACTGCTTGGAGCAGTTGCCGCACGAGCGATACAGCTTGCCGTAGTCTTCGACGTAGAAGTTGATGATGTTGACTGTGCCGCAGCCGTTGTGTTGCACAATTTTGTCCTCGCCGTGGTATGCGCCGCCACCGATGATCCAGGTTTGGTCGCCTGCGGCGTCGTTCTTGATGGTAATGGCGTCCTCGCAGACGTCCTCGAACCATACATAGTTGAGCGTGCAGTGACCGTCGCAGTGCACGCCTTCGGCTTGGTTCTTGCCAATGATGACGTTCTTTAGTGTGGCGCCTTTGTGGAGGTAGAATACGGCGTCTTCCCAGCCTTGCATCTTAGTCAGCCTCGGAAAGCAGCCTTGCATACGATATACTCGGTGTAGAAAGGGGGTCTGTGAGTAACTTACCTCCCTCAGATTGGCCTGAGCATGCTCCACTACCGCGGTCGTACTTTGCCCATCCACCGTCGAAAGTCTTGCCCGCAGCCACCTCGATAACCTTGCTGTTGGTTTTGGTAGAGGTAGCTTTCGGCAGACCGCCAGTCCAAGCATTGCAAGCGAGTGACAGGGGCAGAAGCGCAAGGAGAGATGCGAGATGAGCTGTTGACCTCATTTTGATGAATTTGTATAGATGGAAGATATAATATGTAAGAGAAGCGAATGAATGAGAGGAAAGTAGTGACTGAAAAGACTGCGAGCTCCAGGCGTGATGAGAAAGGAGAAAGACTCTTGTGAGGTTATATACATTCCGCTCTCACCACCTTATCGCCATGTTCCGCCCGCGTCCGACTTCCTCGGCGCCTGCCAAGGTACGGGTGTGTTGCTAAAAGCTCGAAGAGACATGATTCCGCGCTCCTTCTCGACCTTCATTGGAGGAAAACACTGTCCGCCGTCCAAGCCGTCCAACCTCTTGGCACCGCTTGCAAAATTGTAGTCTTGGCCTCGATTGAGGAGAAAGCGTTTCTTGATATAGATATTCAGAGAGATGGCGTCGAAAATGCGGCTCTGAAATGTCGACATGAAACATTTAGCTTCGTCCTGGTCATCTACCGGGAGATTGCCATATCGAGTAACCGACTTGCTTTAGCAGAGGTCTACCCGCCGCTAGCATTCAGTAGCTGGGGATTTTCACCCACGAGACCGAACACGAAACTGTTAAACAAAGGCTATTCTTGTGCACCGCAGCCAAAAGCTTTTTTCCAGGGCTGGTGTTCGCCGCTACTGATTACAATGGGAGTGCTCGGCCAGGCGATGTAGCAAGATCCTCGAAGGACCATTGCAGTTGGAAATTTGCAATTGATACGCCTCCGTCGTATACTGCGACGGTCGCCAAGCATCCATCAGCGTCTAGAGCATGTTCGGCCGCCGCCAGAAGGCCGAAGTACGGTCTGGCTTGTTGAGTGTTGAAGATACGCGAGATGAGGAAGAGACATGCCGAGGTATACGCATGAAAAATTAATTCGCAGTAGGGTATCTTAAACTTGTATGAATCAGCCAGGAAATTTCTCTCGAGCACGATGCTCAAGACGCAAGCACACTCCCACTTGTCCATTCTTTTTCACACTATCCTGTGCTCATCAACCGACTTTGAGTAGATGGATGTTTCGCTCACGGATCCGAAGGACTTTGGTTCTGCTCCGAAGTCCTCCTTTTTCGGACTTAAAATTGCTCGCCTGTCCTCGCTGTTCCTCTGCGTGTAGCTGATATGGAACACACTCGGCTTCCTACCCTCGCACTTTGGAACATTGTTACCGGCAGCGGGAGTAACATCCGAAAATTCCAGGGCGCTGGGCGCGCGTCGGTGTGCAGAGGTAGCCACAGATGCTGCCTCCTTGACATGCGTAAAGAAGCGAGGGAGGACCGGTAAGAACAGAACGAACATGCCCGAGGATATTTCACCGTAACAGGCCAGGCCCATGTAGTAGGAGTTGTAGACAAAGTCTTCAGACTTCATCATTTTGCTGTTGTAATGGAGACACATGACGGCAAAGGCACAGGGTCTGTTCAATCTGGTCAGTCCGTCCGAGGATCAAGGTATCTGTGGGATAGTTGTCCCAGACGAAGGCCACTTACACGATACCCGCAAGGAAGACAACGGACAGCTTAACGCGTTGCTTTTGGTCGACACGCATCAGCTTCCAAATGACTTTCTGCGTGACGAATAGAATCAAGAGGTCCCCAACAAGGTTAACAGCAGCCGTGGTCATGGCGACACCCGCGACCTGAATGCACTTCCCTGATATCCACGGTTTCCACGCCTTGTTGATCGGCTTGCAAGTGAAGATCATCAAGAAGACAGCAATGGTGTAGTACACAATGTTGATCCAGATAAGCGCATGGCAAACGAAGAATGTCTTCGATTGCGAGCCGCGAGGAACGAAGATACGAAGGACCTGGATCACCATCGAGACTTTGATCAGGAGGATCGAAATGTTGTAAAAGACGGTTCCAAGTCGGTACCACTGAAGATTGGAATCAGCAAAGTTCAAGCAGTTGTAAGCTCGACAGTCCATTGGAGTTCGCCATCCGACCTACTCAGTACCGTCGCGGATCATGTGAAAGGGAAGCAGCGACAATAACATGAAGCAGAACAACGTACCAGGAGGTATCTTCCAAAGTCCTTGTAGGAGATGTCCCAGGTATGGATGATGGGAGCGAACTCATTAAGCAAGAAGCCACAGGCAGCGTATCCTACAGCAGCAAGCTTCACCAGGTCAGCGATGCACGCAAGTCGATCGCACATATCTTACCCATGCAAACGGTATGAGATCTGATCAAGATTAGTTACGCTTCACGCAACCAGGGAGGATATCTTACAGTCTTCAAAATGCAGCTTCTCGACTATGTAAAGCTTTACCAGGAATCGGAACCACGCGAACAAAGTGACCGTACACAGTGCGAGGGCGACAGACGTATAGGCCTATGAACAACACCGACATTAGTCCAGACTTTGAGAGATTGTTACACCCTGTATCCACCTACCAAGACAGCCTGATCCGGTGGATTATCGAGGTTTGATGTAACACCCGAGGGTGCAGGCGCGAGTGGTTTACTCAGGTCCAACATCTTGCATTGAGTGAGAGCATTCCTCGTTGTGACGTTATGTACCCAACAGAATGGTTCAGAGAACCTCTTTCTGCTGCTGCTGGTTGCGTAATCCGGATCCTTTTGCCCAGGAGTGCGTCACGAGGAGATCCAGTCGTGCGGTGTCAATGGAATCCAGTAGGACAAGAGGAAGAATGGTCGAGGAAAGCAGAGTGGAGATCTTGGGTGAGGCTGATCATAAGGCAGTCAGGTCTGCACGGTCAGACACGACTGATCTTGCTAAGACTTCGGAGTTGTCCACAACGTGCGGGCCGGACATGCGATCTCCTGTCGGTGGTACCGAGAAGGCCCAGTTGTTTTATCTTTCCACATGCCATCGGGCTGGATCTCATTCCCTCCCCATTTCAGCATACGGGCCAATGGTTTATGCATGGGGTGGCATCCTTCGGGAAGTCGAGTACAGTAAGCACGAGCCGTTAATGAATGAAGTCCGCACAGCCTTGCTCGCTGGACCAATGATCGTGGCCGCTGGGCACGGGAGGCTGAAATAAAGGCGAGAAATTAGGATTGTAAAGGAATAGTGGCGGTGGTTGCCAAATCGAAAGGCTGGCGGGCCGTGGCGATTGAGATCGTAGCGTGATGGTGGTCGTTTCGAAACTTGTTGGGCTGGACCGCGTTCTTCGAAGATGACGTGCGGTCACATCCTCGCCTGATTATCACGACACGCAGCGTCTATGGAGCATTCAAAATGTGTAAAAGTCTGTAAATCCACGTCGCGTATTCGATGCCCTCTCAGGATCGCTTCCTTAAACATCGCTTAGAGCAAGGCGTTTACGCCAGTCATATGAAAAGCAGGCTCAGTGCATGTGGTCGGCGATGCCTCTCGGACATGCAAACGGTGTAGCCTGCAGGGCGCAAGGGTGTGCATGACATGACAGGGTTTGTTTGGGCATCGCGCCTGATTAAATCCCCGGCGCTTGCCCTCCTTCGTTCAAATGCTGAGGTCCATGGATATAATAGCGGGATGAACGTTGTAGACCTCGGGTCTATTTATGATGGCGACTGACAAAACACCTACTACTATTAGATGGTATGGCTAAATGCTACCAATACATATCAGTGTGTTTGCCTCGCGAGAGATGAGCAGCGTCCTAAGCAGCCCCCGCATTTGAACCACACCCTCAATTAATTTAGCGCCCCAACGAAGGGATAAGAAACGACAGACATATCCCATGCGCTGGTCCGCCCACGGGTCGAAAGTCTATTGGCATGTTCCACCAATCCTCTCTTTACATCCAAGCCCTCCAAAACCAGTCTTTGCCACTCCGTTTCATCAGAGTTGGGGCCAGTATGCGAAAAGTCGACCATAGCTTCTCTACTTGTGTACAAGCGATCGAAGTCCGACTTCTCGAGTGCTAAATCCGACGCAATCCGGCGCAGAATATCGTCCCATTGTGCACTTCCATCCCTGAGCAATATTGAGCTGAGATACAAGCAACGGAGAGTTGTGTTTGTAGATATTAGAAAGTCGAGCAAGGCCCGCACTGATTTTATCTGAAAGACGGCCAATTTGCAGGTCTCTAACTTCGAGAAGTTGCAATGCTCCGCCATCTGAGGCAGAATGTCGCCCTCAAAGCTGCTGTAAAATGATAGTTCTAGTTTCCTGAACGGTAGAAATAGAGGTCAGCGAAGTTCAAAATCTTGGTTGTATGCTGGCGGTACAGACCTGAGGTTTTTGAATTTGGATAAGAACCGAACCACAAACGGTACTCTACCACTAGGCAGCTCAAAGCCGTTACTCCGGTACCTCCAGTCTCTCAAATCAAGTTGTAAAGTCTCGACATTGATGAATGCAAGCTTTTGCTTGGCCAGAATAGGTGAGATCGACTCAAGACGACCAATACTTACTACCCCATATGTCTGTGTGGGATGAACGGTAATCGACCGGATGGTGACGGTAGACGTGGCCAGCGCAGCTAGAGTCGAGACAAACGGTTGACTCATTTCGTTTTGGCTCTCCTCACAGAATCGACGATCAAAGTACCTGCTATCCATACCCCTGTACGCAAATACAATCGAGTGTAAGCATTTCAGTGTATTGAAAACTGAGATGAGTACATTTTGATCATATTTTGTTTCATTCCAATAATCTGACGTCTTCTTTGCCCTTTTTGCGGCCCAATATAACTCACTGGACATTGCACTAGGGCGCACTCCCGAATGCTGAGGGATCCCAGCTCTAATCATGTCCCTCTTCAGCTGCCAGACTCGCATCGCATTTCTGGGCGTCGCATCTATTTTCAGCTCCTGGAGCTCGGCTCCTAGACGATGCGCAGAGATCTTTTCCAGATTATGCAACCCGTCAAGATCCCACACGAGAGTATGGCTGTAGAAGAACCGGCGTCTAAATTGATAAAATGACTGAAGGTTTAGCCATGAGCAGGTTGAGCGGACGGATCGGATGGAGTTTATGTCGAGATGTTCAGCAATCCTGTCAACAAGTTCTGTGGGTAATGATAGAAGCGCCATGCTAGAAAATGATATGTTGTGGGGCGTGTGGACGATGGAACGGGTGGAGCTGTAGTTGCAAGTACGACTGAGGAGGCAGCAATTGCGCTAGTCCATATTCAGTAAGACGGATGTCACAGGCACAGAAATCGAACGGCGGTAATGAAAGGTATGGTGCACTGAGCTCATTCAAGTTCTGTCATTTTGTTCCTCAATCGCTTTCCTCACTGCTATCTCCAGAATCATCCCCGCTCTCAATTTCGGTCTCGCTACTAGCTTCGGACTTGCCCTCAGTCGATACGCCAGAGTTTGACGACGATTCAGAATCATTGTCCTCTGAGCTTGAGCTTTCTTCACTGCTGCTGCTGATTTCGCTACTGTCGCTGTCACTGCTCTCATCGCTCGATGCCTCTACCCTACGCTTCCGTTTTCGAGAATCTCTCACCATGGCCTGCGCTCCATTGGTGCCTGGGGTTGGGGCAGCGAGGTTCAATGTAGTCAACAGTGCTTCTGCACGCTCTCGCTTCAGCCTCCTAATGTATCCTTCGGTGTAAGGGTGATCTAGCATGTTCTCGATATCACCTTCAACTCGCCTTCTCTTTCGCTCCTGAGTCAGCCGCTCCTGTAAGGCCTCCTCCTGCGCAGCCTTCCGGACCTTTGGATCGTCCATTGAGCTGGTATCTTGCGCGTCGGCTTTTTCAACTTCTTCTAATGTTGCAATGCACCGTTTTTGCAGCCTTTCAATGGCGCCGGCCTGATTTGTAGAGGTCTAGATCAGCCAATGACAGCAGCTTCAAGTTAACACAGGGATATACGTACTCCTTTAAGACCTTTGATATACTCGATTAGTGCTTCTGAATGATCCTGGGGTATACGAAAGATGTTGAGCGCATTATCCAGGATGTCGTTCTGCTTTGCCTTGTTGAATTTCCAATTTGAGCGGTCGTTGTGGTATTGCGTCAAGTAAGAAAGATAAAGTGAGGGGTCCTTTTTTTTGCCTTTGGTTACAGGCAGGTCTTCTTTGGTCTTCGGCGCTGACCCGTTGCTATTGGCTGGGTGAGCCTTCGGAGGCGGCACAAACTGAGCAACCTCAGTTTGCGAAAACTCTGCACTCGGCTCCTTTTGCTCTTGCACCCACTTCTTGAAGAGATTCGAGGCGCTGTTTCCATCAGCAGTCTTGGTGTCAGGAGTAAAAGTGACGGACTTCCGTCGATCGGTGCGAGGGGTGGGGCTTGAGTCGGGTTTTGTAGCTGAGCTTGTGACCGGAGGTGACGTGGGAAAATCGATCTCGGTAGAAACAACCAAAGTTGAGTCATTTAGCGATGGATCTGGCCTCTCAGGTGAGAGTGTTTGCCGATTCCTCTTTTCCTTCGTCTTTTTTTCTTTCTTCTTTCGGTAATTTGGGTCTCCCTTTGGACGAGGTGCATTGTCGAACTCTTGTGGACCAGGGGCAGATTTCTCAAGCCCGTCACCCTCGTTTGCTGCTACAACGCTATGATTTCCACCACCGTCTTCTAGCTGATGGCTTTTTCTGCTCTTTCTTGGAGATTCGCCATGTTCAGCTGGGTCGGAATGGTGTTTGCGCTTGCCAAGGCGTGATCCGGGTTGCTCGGTGGGCGCCGCAACAGTGGAAGATCCAGCATCATTTGGTTCACCAGCAAGCTTCTTACGATTCTGTTCGGCGACCTGGACAGATTCTAGCTGCTGTTGCTCCCCGGATTGGCTCGAGTTTCGCAGCGTTAAACCAAGGCGTTTCCAGGCAGGAATCCTGCCGCCAGATTGGGCCATCATGAAAGCGGAAAATGGACGGGTGTTTGATTTATGCCTCGGTCGTCTCGCATCGCTCACGCCCGAATCAGCTCTTCACGCAGCGTTTGTCAGTCAGAAAAGATCAAATGAGCGTCGACAGTGCAAAGACTGAAGGGTGTCGCGCCTATCCTGTTTCGGCCTAGCTGTGGCTCACGGACCGCTTTTTTGAACGGCAAGCCCGTGGATCGCAGCTTCCCAGGCCGCAGTGTACGCGACAGCACCACCGCAACGACGATCCATCAACACCCAGACGCCCCCTCTCAAGCTTACATCTAATTTCCTCGTGCTGCACTTCAAAGCTGAAGAACTAAGCCCGAGCATATAATCACCGTCGCTGCCATGTCTGGTGCGTTGGAGCTGCCCGAAGCTGCTGTTTGGACGAGCTCTTGCTAACAGCTCTCGTCATGCAGGCTCCGCAGGTTACGATAGACACATCACCATCTTCTCAGATCAGGGTCGCTTATACCAAGTCGGTACGCATTCACGCCGCCATTACACGGCCTCTCGCCCTGTGTCCCAAGTCGAAGAGGGGAACCGTCTCGCTGACGTCGTCTAGAATATGCATTCAAGGCAATCACAGCGGCCAACATTACATCCGTAGGCGTGCGAGGCAAGAACTGCGCAGTCGTCATCTCGCAGAAGAAGGTGCCAGTATGTTCTCATTCATTGGCATCTGGTCTGTTGCCTTTCTAACTCGGCTTCTAGGATAAGCTTATCGACCCGTCGTCGGTCTCATACGTCTACAAGCTTTCGCCGTCTGTTGGCTGTGTCATGACAGGATCAATAGCTGATGCCAGGGCATCTGTGAGTAGGGCACGAGGAGAGGCTGCTGAGTTTCGGTACAAGTTCGGATACGAGATGCCCTGCGATGTTTTGGCGAAGAGGATAGCCAACATCAGCCAAGTGTACACCCAGCGAGTAAGCAAGGCTACCAGACAAGCTGAACGTGGAGAGTCTCAGGTGGCACTAACGCGGACACTAGGCTTACATGCGGCCACTGGGCGTTGCCACTACGCTCATCTCGCTCGACTCGGAATTTGGACCACAGCTCTACAAATGCGATCCGGCGGGATACTATATCGGCTACAAGGCGACGGCATCGGGACCCAAGACGCAAGAGGCGCTCAATTTCCTTGAGAAGAAGCTGAAGAACAAGGAACACGCCGAGGGCAGCTGGGAGGAGGTGGTGGAGCTGGGCATCACGACGCTGAGCACGGTACTGTCGGTGGATTTCAAGAAGGGAGAACTCGAGGTGGGCATCGTGGGGGGACCCAGGGCCGACGGCGAGGAGGGCACAGACCCCACGTTCAGGGCTCTGACGGAAGAGGAAATCGACGAACGACTGCAGTCCATTGCCGACAAGGACTGAGACGCGGTGCCGACGACGTGGGACCAGGGGCGGGCGTGCGAGGGCGGCAGGCCAGCAGGCGGGCGGAATGGCGATTGATACGCTGGAGGTGCGGCCGGCAGACGGCCGCTGTGTCAAGATTAGAGTGGCCCTTTTGCAGCACCCTGTGGACCTGGTGATGTGATGTGCCTGGGAGCATGGGAGGGCTGGCACGGGGCGTTCGGGCGCTCAGCCGCGAGTCGACACGGTTTGTACGCACACTAGTCCTGACATCGGTTTGTATGTATACTAGTCCTCACGTCAATGACAGCGGTTTCCCCCTCGCTCCAGCTGCAACGCTCCCCCGGCTGCGCAGGAACAGCGGCTCGACGTCATGTGAGTGGCCGGCCGGGCCAGCACAGCCGTATGTGGCTGACGGTGGGTTGCTCTGCGATGGCTCGCGGAGCGTTGTGGAGCATCCAGCACACCTGGCCGGCACGCCTTTTCAGTTCACACTCAGCATCCAGCACGCGAAAGCCGCACCGCTAATTTTGGACGGCCGGCCAATCACGCCGCGCACAGCGGCTGCGTCTCACAGCTTGGCTCGGCGCCTTACCGGATGAGGCCGCCGCGCTAGGCTGCTTCGGGCTTTGTGGCGTCCTGCGCGCTGCTGAACACCCATTGGCAGGCCCAGCACAGCACGACCGCGAGGACGACTCCAGCTGGTATGGTACGCTCGCACACGGGAGCTGCTCTGCTTTTACGTTTCGCTGCCGACACGTCTCCCCTTCCTCTGCGACTCACTGCGACTCTTACACCTTATCGTTGCCCCTTGCTATTCCTTGCCATGCTGAATGCTGCTCCGCGGCTAGCTGGAGACCGCCGCTCACGGCCCAAGTGTGGATCTCGGCAACGGGAGCAGCCCTGACTATTGTAGCCTCCAGTCCTCAAGCCTGCCCTCATGAACGCCCGTTGAGCTTGTATATAACGGTCGCCACGCCGCCATCAACACCACCACAGCAGTCAAGCCTCACTTCGTCATACCTCCCGTCGTTCCTGCACACTTTTCTCCTTGGCCTCTATTTGCCATCTCCCATTCACTTCTCCCCCCACCACCACCATGTCCGACGGTCGTAAGGCTACCCCTACATTCTCTCGACTACCTCCTCCATCCCCACCCTGATCCAGCATGTTCACCTCCCATCCAACCACCCACCCAGAAAGCAACCCCCATATTCAGTGACTGATTCGAGACCACTAGTCAACGATGCCCGCGCCATCCGCGTTGCGGAGATCATGAACGACTTCCGGAATCTCCAGTACTATCTCAGCCAGCTGCGCGCCACTCCAACGGCAGAGGAGTACTATCTCGAGGGCTACTCTCTGCTTCGACAATGCTCCGCCGAGGCGCAGGCTATTCTTGGGACTCCCTTTGCAGCCAGCAGCGGAGCACCAGGGGGCGACCCCGAGCGCGAGAAGCAGCAACTGAGGGCGTAAGTTAGACACTCTGCCTTGAGACGTCAGATTGGTTGCCTCAAACCGTCTTCTTTGGGATGCTCCCAATTCGAGTCGGATCGGGAAAATTCGATGCTAAGAAGCGAGGCTGACGTCGAGAGCAGAATCGTTACCGATGCAGCGGTGCGCCGCTTCCAGTGCCAGAGGGCCTATTTGAGAGCGCATGCAGGATTGCGGTGGATGAACACGCGTAACAGCATCTTGCGAGGACAGAAGCCCAATGCAAGTCATCTCACTGCCCTGCAGGCTGCTGACAGCACCTTGCGCATGGTACGTCGAACGTCACATCCCCATCGCCACTTCCAATCCTGAGCTCAGAAGAGCACCACATCACTTCCTATTTCCCAGAACAGCACTAACGATGCCATGAACAGGAACTTCTCGCCATCACGGACTCGCACGTAGAAAACACGCTACGCGCGCAGGACGCCTCGCAGGGGAAGTGGCTTGGAGAAGACCCGTCGCTTGCTCAAATCCAGCAGATCCTCATGAGGCGATAGATCCGAGTCGTGCCTTCTTCCTTGGGCATCGCCACTTCGCACATTCGAGCTCGGCGCCCTTTCTGTATTCGCTACCTTCGCGTCTCTATTTTCCTAAACGATACCCCCACGACAAGCACTTCACGCGTCATCGATTCGATTCTTCGTCGCTGTCATTTCCACCTCCAGCTGCTACTTCCTTTCACATGCAGGAAAAAAGTCCCTCTTCTGGCATCGAGCGCTTGGCCTTCCCCTCTCCTGCAACAACCTCTTCCTTCAAACAGACCTTGTAGACTGCTTCTCTTTCGGCACGGTTGGCACGCAGACACTTCACCTCACTGGCATATCCCGGGTTTCCTTTTCCTTTGGTCGTTTTGCTTTCCCCCTCGGGATGACGGCGCTGCTGGACAGCGCCATTCGATATTTTTCTCTCCTTTGCGAGTCGGGCAAAAGCATACATCTGGTCGTCTACCTTAGCGTTGGCGTTGGCGTTGGGGCTAGCATGGGGGCGGGCGCACACACTCTTATGGACTGGGGACATGAACTGGGCAGGATTACGCGACTTGTTCTGGCACCAGAGACGGGTTTGGTGCCCTCGGGATCTGGGCTTTTTCGGGACATATGCGCGGCATAGGGTATAGGAAAAGCGCATGGGATTCCGGGTGTGTGGTTCTTGGATTCCTTTTCGGGTGCGAGTTCTCGTATTTTATGCTGCTTATTTCCTCATTCGTTGATTGCTATTTACTTCCTCGTTTGTCTTCTTCCACTACCCTTCGCCTTGTACATAGATTGTCACGTACATACTTGTTCATTCGGGCCCCCCTGGACACCCTCCCCTCGTCACCACTGGCTCGCCATCCCTCTCAACCCACGGATCCCTGCCTGACATCTGACCAGTCCATGCATGCGGAGAACGCTACTCGATGCCAGCAGGCCTCGAGACAGTGCCTTTTGCTCTCGCCCGCATTAGTCGTCTCCCCCAAGCCGCCTTGACCCCAAACAGGCAGAGCAAGCTTCTCCCAACGGCGTAAGTCGATCTGCCGAGAGATACGGTAGGGTTTAGCGCCAGATCTAGCTTTCAGCTCGGGTGCAGCATCGCTGAGCTGACGCATTGCCCTGATGGGAGTCGGTCAGCTGGAATGACCCTGTAGCGGATCCGCGGCGCGGAGGGAACGGGCCAAGTTGAGTTATTCCCGTCGTGCTGGGTGTTGATGTGCAAGTGGAGAGGGGGGAACCGTTGAGTACCATGAATTGCTCGGCCTGTCACACGCTAGCCGATTACCTACTGTAGACGCGACTCTTTGCACGCGAGCGGATTCAACAACGGCTAGCCGTACAGCAGCGGGCGTCCGCGAGCTTTCAAAGCCCCGATTCCTGGTACCAGACTTTGCATCCCCATCACGCCATGTCCTGCGCACCGCGCGCTTCCCGCTCTCCCCGTCTGGCCCGATACACGGCCTCGCCTGCGCTGAAAAGCCCGCACGGCTCCTCGCTAAGGAGCGGCTCCACGTGGTACCCATGCTCCCCTGCCACCACATGCGGCAACGCGCGCAGAGATTGCAGATCGGGGATGCCGATCCCTAGCCTTGGGGTTACCACGCGCGAGGGTCGCCTTAACGCTACTACGGCTACTACGCACGCACTGTACATACACGTTAACGGCTGCAGCGCGGAGAGAGGGCACGCATCGAGGAATCACGCGAGCGCGCCGACGGGCTCGGGCAACTCCGCCGACGCTTGTTGTGTGCTGCCCCCTTTCGCGCACGTTCAAGTTCGCAGGCGCGGGCTTGCGGCTGCATGGGGAATGGCGATGTCCCAGGCATGACAAAATGGAATAGCATGGAGGGGTAGCAAGAGCATGCGGGGATAGGCTACAAAATTGATTCAGCTGTCGTACATGTGAATAGCCGATGACGAGTTGAGCTTGACGTAGGGTGAGGTCGAAATATGGGGGACAAATTACATGCATATACTCTGTGACTATTTATAAAAGAGGGAAGGTGGGGGGCTGAGGAACAATGGGATTATCACGACATGGGACTTTTTTACTTCCTTGAAAAAGTGGCTTTTTTTTGGGGGGGGGGGGGGGGGGGGGAAGGGGAGGGGTTTCCGCCGATCTTCGGGCGCCTTTTCTGATGGTGAGGAGGAGGATGGGCTCCGACGAACAAAGGGCGAAACTAAGATAAGATGGGTAACTAAGATAAGATGGGTAACTAAGATAAGATTGGGGTAAACTACGTGGGTTTAGTTGACATACGTACATAGTTTTGTCCGTCGAAAGAGGACGGCACCACTCGACACGAGCAGTAATAATAGCCACCCAAGCTTTTTTGAATAGTTACCTTATAGAGAGCGCCATGTGATTGGATTGGATATGATTTGAACCTTGAACTGAGGGGAAAAAACATATAATTTGCATCAAACGACGAAAACTTGCTGAGCCGGAGGAAAAAAAAGGACGTAGATAAGTTACTTAATTTTGTACTAAATAACATATTTCCAATCCTATCGAAAAACCTCAGCCAATCCATACAATCGATAACTAGACCATTCTCTGTCTTACTCCCCGTTAATTCCGCAGCGCTGCATTCACGTCACGTCTCCATGTCCATGCTGCATCTCCCAGCGCGAGCCTCCGCACGTGCGATCCGCCGTTCGAACAAGCACATGTCGTCATGAAGTTGTTTGGCCCGCTCGTCCAACACCCTTTCGAGCTCGTGCAGCTGCTTTGCGCGCTCGTTTAGTTTCTTGTCGCGCTGGTCGAGATGCTTTTCTGCGTTTTTGAGCGCTTTGGCTACTGCTGCTGTTTCGCGGACTCGAGTGGCACTCTTGGGTCTAGGGATTGCGAGGCTGGCGGCTTGTGTGGTGCTGGGGTTGGTGCTGATGGAAGGGGTGAGAATGGAGGCGTCGGGGAAGCAGCTTGGGTACCGGAGGATAGGTAGGATTCGTTCGCTTCTTGTTGGATAGGAAGGCCGTGCTGCTCCGCTGGATGCGCTTGATATCGCACTCGGCGTCCGGCCACTCTGATTTTGAGTCACTGTGGACAGATTTGCTGCATTCGCAGAAGATGCCATTGCGGCCAGTCGGCGCATGTTGAGATTAGCATCACGTAGGCGCTGTTGCTGCTCGGCACATTCATGAGTGATTTCGTTGCCGTCTTGGTTGTTGTTGTAGACGGGAACATGGAGGCCTCGAAGCGGGATCCGTGAATTGTTTTGAGCTGGGTGAGTGGCTGGGGCGCGTGCAAGGTCACGCTGCAGTTGCAATATAGATGCCTCGATGGCTTGGTCAGAGGTAGCGTCGTGTTCGGCGCTTAGCAAGGCTTGGGCGAAGGTTGCCAAGGGTGCGACCAGTTCATCGATGAGCGAAGGGCGCGATGATGCCTGTTTCAAGAGGTAAAGATTAGCCATGGACAATTACACAAGATCTAAGAATAATTGTAAAGCTAGACGTCATCCCCTAGTCTGTCTTACACCCCCAACAGGTATCATCATTGATCAGCATCCCACTTACCATCCACATAGTTTGGCAGATGGGACATTTCTTATCCCGCGGCACGCTACGAGAGAGCCATCCCTTCAAACAAGTCATTCCGAAAATGTGGCCACACTGCGCTACCTTCACGCGGACAGGAGGCTCATGCGAGTACTCGTTCATACAAATAGGGCAGTCGTCGGGAGAAGGAAGGTCCGCATCAAGCACTTCAGTATTGTCTTTGATAAAAGCCTCAACACTATTGGGCGACGGCGCTACAGCGGGCCTTGTTGGGAGTCTGGCAGACTCTCCGACACACGCTTGAGATTGGCTGGGTGGAGATGGCGACATGGTAAGCACTGGAAGTGGAGCGGGTATAGGACTTGAAGATGGAACAGAGAATACAAAAGGCCTAGGAGGAGGTGGGAGGGAGCGATGGGGATAGAGGGCGGACAGTAGCGTACTTAAAACAAGTGGCACGTCAAAGGTTCCTTTGTGCTCGCGAAGCTATCAGTGAACAAACAAGGTCACTCACACGATCAAGCCTAACCCCAAACTTAACTCTCTTTCACTCGCAGTCCTAGCGTCGAAGCTATCCCCCAAAAAATGCAAACCCAAAAAAAAGCAAAAAGGCAAAAAGACAGGTCCCGGGGTCGAACCCACCGCATCTGTTGTCCCTACCCTAATCGATCTGGTACTCTCATATCGCAACATGAGAGCAGAGACCCAGACTTTCAGGCATCCCAGTGGCGGTCACATCTTAGATGATGATAGATAGACCTCAGACAACCCGTTCGCAAATCCGGTGCCGTCCTCATCGTGCGTCACGACTAGGCAATCTACGGGAATGCTATGAACCACTGGCCCACCCATGCGATTTATGAATATTTTAGAAAGGAGCTAGTATATATACGACAAAAAAGGTTTAAGGTGGGGTTTTGGTGCTGGCCTTTCACGGCTTTCACGGCGGGATTGTGGCTCGTGGTTTGGTGAGGCACGTGCTGGGTGGTAAATAATGAGATAGCAACTGCTGTGCTGGTCACTCACCGTGGCCCGTCTGACTGGCTGCAGCTGGATAAATGGCTGTGGTGCGTGGGAATCACACTTGGACACGAGCTGTACAAATCTCAGACGGTGATAACCAAAGGATAGACGAAGGCGCTTGACTTCAGTAGTGATGTCGTCTACATTGCCGCGAAATAGGGCTGGGGTCACATCTTCGTTAGGAGACGATAACATTTCCAGCTGCAGATGCTCACTGAGCTTGGACTCGCAGCTCAGCACACCGTGTACAACAAAGAAACACAGACTACCTACACTTCGTCAATCGAGTCGTAGAAGCTTCAGCAATCGGTTGAGAACGCTATGCTCATAGCTGTGATATAATAGTGATGTATTGTACAAACATCTTCTAGCTAGTAGCCAGCAATGACGGGTACGATTTTACTTTTTGACAAAGAGTAGCGCTTTATCGTGAAACCTTAATGGATTCTTACCCGTCGAAACAGGGAACGATACAGACATGTACTATGGCTTATCCCATAGACCCATAAAATACTTTGATATCCTTCCCCCTTACAGCAGGATTCCTAGCATCGTATGTTGGACGGTTTGATCCGACTCCCCATTCCAATGACCCTACCTGTGCACGCGCAGCTGGAGGACATGTCATGCGGGGCCAATCCCAGCAGACCATGATTGTTGCAGAAGTAGGCTTCTGGTGATATAACACGCTTCCTTTATTGTCATGATGTGGTTTATATTCTTGTGTCCACGCCGGCTGTCAGACTCCGCTCCACCTTCGCATCATTCGCTCTTGCCTGTATAATACACCTTAGCAAAAAGACCGTTCTGTCGCGTGGCGAGATGATGCACATATACCCATCACTCGCACGAATATGTCTGAGCCTATTGTACTGGTCTCGAACGAATATCGACACGAGATACTACGAACATTCGATGGGAAGGAGACCACGGGGCATTCGGGAGTCTGAATCGGAATTATATTTGCCTAGACTTAGTATGTATACTGGTTCCGAACCCGTAGGCATCGTTGATCAAGATATAGTGTGCTTCAAGGTACCGTGTAGAATTGTAACGGTCCGGTTGTCGGGAGGATTTTAGAAATCATTTTAATCCGGATGAATTATGGAGATGGATAAGATTCGTCGGATGGGCAGACGAGGTGTCTAGTAGATCGCCAAAGCGGCTTGAGTTCGCTGTCTATTGACGGGTCAATAATTGCACGACTCTTCAGCCTCATACGCCTGGGAATGTCGTCGCTCAGAGGGGTTTTGTCCAGCTGCGTGGCCTCGGAACAGAGTGCTCCATTTTAGCTTTGGATGTGAATATCCTTCTTCGCATTGGAAGCGCTTCTCCTCACCTGAAAAGAGTGTGTTCACGTCCGTTGGCAGAATCTGCTACTTTGACAATCAAAGTCCTTGTCTGCCGTGACGACAGTAGATGCTCGAGCCTCTGTGCACATCCGGCGATCCCGCCCCGCTAACGACATTGAGAAGAGCGGCCTGTGACATATAGAAAGCTGATGTCCAATGATGTCGACTCCCGTGTGCGAAGTAAAACAAAAACGAACATCTTGGTTGGTAAAACCCTCATGTATACCTTTGCCCATTTCTTGAATCAATCATCGTTACGTCCGAGTATGGAGATCGGTTCACGACACCATCATGGCTCGATAAAAAGCTAGGAATAGACCTGTTCGAGATCAGTGTACCACCTAGCATCTCGAGATGCAAACTCAATGCTCGCTAACAGTAGGTGGATGACGTTGACTGAAGCGTTGTGCCCGAGACAGCGCATAAGATCTACATATTTCGAAGTACTAAAAGTGTTCGAATCAAGAAGATTTGAGAAAGCAGAAGTGCGCACTGAAGGTCGTTTTCTAATGGAGCTCGACTAGCTGGATAGGACGAGGGGTCGGCGGGAGGTCGGACGGTGTGTATAGTGACTATTGCCTGTTGACGATTTGTTAGCTACACCACATTTATTCCACTTACAGCGTCTGCAGTCTGCGATGGGTCGAATCTTTCGCTGCTCGAGATGGTTTCTCTCCGTGTTCGTATTGGGAAGGACCTGCCACTATTTTGTCGTCTGCCAAGGACTAAGCTATCAGCGGCCATTCGGCTGTCCATGCCGCAAAGCTGCACGCGCACCTCACATAGCTTACGAAGGGGTCTTGGAAGATGTCTGCCTAAAAGCTAGCTACTGAAGGAATGCGAAGTTGTGCTCCATTGAGGACGGCGTTACGGGGCGGGGCTCTTACGTGCGGCGAATGCGGCGGAGCTGACGTGCAGAGAAACGAGTATTGCCTTGGTATGGAGGTGAGTCGATAGCAGTCCGGGGAAGAAAGTGTTTGATATGTGAAGCGCGGCCCTGATGAAAGACTTACTATGGTGTGTCGGGCTTTGCAGCGAGACTGGAACGAAGGGGCTACTCGATGATTTTGCGGGCATCTTTTGCATGGAAATTCCATTATCCTGACTCTACCCAAAAGCACTCAAACAATAGAATTTGATTTCTCCTTCCCTCCTGACCCTCCTAACACGAAGGATAGGGGGTGTTCGTCCAACCCCCAACTAGAAGGACCATCCAAGTAAGCACCACCCTACGATTGGATGCTTCACTTCTACCTTAAACACCCGGCAATTCTACAATCATAATCTCGCAATCCTGTGCCTCTATAGTGTTGACACTTGTAGGTGCGCGTGTTGTGCGGATGTTCACGGTCCTGACGATCATTTCTGAAACCAGCTGGGCCTCGCAGCCTCATTTTTCGCCTCAATACCAATCACACAGATTGTGTTGCACGACTATCATGAGAAGCGAGACAACAGGGCACAAAGGCGTTCCATGTCACGCGGAGATAGCCGCCGGTGGTGTGGACTCGGTACTTGGAGGCGTGCCGAGAGAGATTTGCGGCCCGCGAGGAAGATGGTATGTCCTAGGAGTGTGTACACAGACAGGGATCTCTCGACTCCGACATGCATCGGTTGGAGATGATAGGCAGCAGTGGGCCTGGACAACGAGTCGTCCACCGGTTGAGGTTCGTCTCTGCGTGTTCCATTTTGCCCCGCCCTCCGCATCCTTCATAGGGCCGAAAGCGGCCTATGCTGTTGTGACTTAAAATTCCCCGGTAATCCATTGACACTATACATAGTGCGAGCCAACTAGGTAGCAAAGAGTCGAGCCTGTAAGATCAAAACACGGCGTGCTGGAACATCTCCTATTATCGGTTCGGCAATTTCATCAAATGTGGGAATATGCGGTCGAAGCGAATAAGGCGATTGATCAGCGATAGTAGAATCCTGAGCTGGAGAGAGTGCGGTGTTCGGCTACCCAGTCGTAGGAGATCTATGGGCGTAAGTCAGCCGAATGAGAATAGAAAAGTGAAGCATCACCCCGCTTCCTTCAATGTCCGACTCAGTTACTAGGTTTTTAGGGCTCTCTGGGCATCTTCAGAGTTAGGGAAGTGTAATTCAATGAGAGAGAGAGAGGAAAGACAATTCATAATTTTGGGAGACATTTCGATGAATTAACATCATGTTGAAAGTGAGAATGCATTCAACTGTGACCAGATTGAAAGGGAACCTATTAGTCCAGGGGCAGCCGAAAAGAGGGAAAGTCTGAACCGATGGCTCTCAAACGATGTCATCTTGGCGTTGCCTGCCACCGTGTCAGCGCGAAACCGGTCGAGCCGTCAATTCGTGGAGGGCAGCTGACATCCTGACGTGATTCCAGCTGTACTCACACCCGCGTTCAGTCATGCTGTTGAACATTGAAAACCATGAGTTCGGGGATCTTTGCATAGGGCGCGCTGAGTAAATAGACGACCAGAGTCGTCCGGTGAAGGCTGGGGCCTGGCTGCACGTCATTGGTCTATGTTTATGCTCGCTTTTCCTTGACTTCAGCCATTTGGAAGCATGCATCCGGGTATGCCCTCGTTTGAGCATCAGGTGTCCTATGTCGAGGGGCCCACGTGGGATGCATTGGGCGGAGGGAGATTGACGCCCGGAGTACGCCTAGGCTTGCCGCAGCCGCTGAGCCAACTCATCCACCAAGTCGGATATCTTTGCACGGAGTGGGATTGCCTTTTGGGCAGCGAGACTGGACGTATCACCCAAGGGGTCAGCGATCCACCGGACTGCACGAGTGACACCGAGATCAGGACGATGCCTTTTTTAGTTCCGGCGACTAACCCGCGGCTGCTGCCATATCCCATTGATCGTGGAGAACGGGAGGGATCGCGGCGCTGAAGTTGCGTAATTTGCAGGGTTAAGCCGGTTGTGATCCACCGCCATTTGAGTTCCTTCGTGAAACTGGCCCGGCCCACACAACTCGCTCTATCCATGGGGAATTGAGCACAATGCGACCTGAATGACGCCAACCCCGTATCTTGCACAGCATCGTCTCTTAGACTACTATAGTAAGGAAACAATTCTAGGGTCAGAAGCCTTGAGTATGCGGGGTAAAGAGCTCTGGGGGAGGAGAGATAAGATCTACCGAGCCGCCGGTATGCTAGGCGTCACAAAACACCTGGTCTTAGTGCATGAATGGGCATACTTGGAGTACATCGGGAGATGGGTAACCTGTCATCTCCGGAGATGTCCAGGAGACAGCTGTGGTTCCGTATCTCACCGCAACTCGGTGCGCAGGTGGCGATAATGAAGTCGAGTGGAGAAAGTATCGATGAATGCTCTCGTCCTGCAGAAGTGTGAAGCGAGTGCGCTAAGTGGGCAGTTGCCATATTGAGCGGGGGAACGCCATGGTGTTGATACGCGAATGGAGTGCTCCATACGGTTCGTTGACGGGAGATAGCCTCACTGCGATGAATCGAAGAACGCAACATTGGTTTTGCAGCGGTATCAGTATCCGCATCAAATCCCGTAGTTGCACTACGTCACTCCAACTTGTCGTGTTCCGGCGGTCTCGTTTGCGACGTGTTCAAGAAAACGTACGAGGTCTGACGAGGAATCCTGGTTGGCTTTGGGCTCGATTGGTGATCTTTGCCACTGTGCATTGTGGCGTCGGAAGTCATGCTTGGAAGCGAGTCGTTCCTACGATCGTAATAACCAGAATCTTGAGAACCATCCCAAAGAGGTGGCCTTCCGGCTGTTGGGCCGAGCAAATGCGTGAATGCCCAGTCCAACAAAGAAAGCCGGCGTCATGGATATCCCTTGCGCATTCCCGAACGGTCGTCGCCAGGACCGCTGATGGCGGTGGAGCCGGTGCATCCATCAAGACGCCGGCTAGCCTTCAGAGCCATTCTAGGATTCGGCGAGATTGTGCTCTTAGCGGTCCTGATGTGGTGTATGACCCTGTTGTCCGTTTGAGTTAGGATCATCGCTGTGATGTTTGCGGTTCGTGGCCAAGGCTAAAAGAAGGGCATCAGGCCTAAGCTCCAATTCCACCACAGCCCAGCAGCCGAAGACGCAAGCTAACAAAGTCGCAGATGAACAGAGTACAAGTCGGGGAAATTTCAATGATTTGCGTGTTGCAGAGGGATGTGGCAAAAATGCGTCACTTTATAATGTGCATCGCTCCCAACCTGGGAGAAGACGTGGCTACTGCTGAGCTGGCGATTTCGCAGGGCTGCCGTAGCTGCCAAAGCCTCACCTGCGTACACGGCGACGGGATCTTACTAAAGCGGAACGGCGGAGACCCCCTTGTATTTTAACTCGAACAAGTGAGATCAGGGCGTGCGTTGCATTGGTGCCCGATAATTGTAGGGCGAGCCGGAAGTGAGGCGCCAATCGTTAGGTAGCGCCCGAGCCCGACAATGCTGCTAGGGTGCTGTAGTCCACCCTGCATCGTCTACGGCTCCGGTCAGTCTTCCATTTGGTCTTGGGGGCATTCCTTGCAAAAATGATATAACCTGTCCGGCTCCTGACTCTGACTTAGCATTTGGCAGATCCTGAACATACAGTCGATCATCTTCACACCGTTGTGGTTTCCTTCTGCTGTTCTTTAGCATCAACATGGCTGGCCCAAATTCCTATTTTGTCCCCGGTTATGGGATATCAAGAGCCGTAATTCAAAACGAAATTCATTACTACTGCGGCCCAGACGCGATAGTCCGTCCATTCACTCATCAGGTAGGCTTTTCGACAATCAATGGCACGATCATCGTTGTTGCAGCAAGGCTGATATGATCAACAGGGCCGCGACGGATTCTTGGTAACGACGTCTGGCCCGCCGTTGACAAAGGTAGCCATTCACAACAACAGAACCATATCCGGAAGCTTACCCCCCACAGGCGCAAATCGAAGATCTCAAGATTTCGTCTCAGGAATACGAAGAAAAGCAGTCGCGGATAGCGGACGAAGCCCACGTCTGGGTCAATCAACCTATTGCCGTCCACCACAGAATGCGACGAACTGGATGACGTTTGGTCTTTTGGAGCGCTTATACGTTTTTCTTTATCGAGGCGATGCCGTTGGTCCGTAATTGGTGTAATCGTTTCCAACCTCTTAACGCATTATCAATCTTCGCTTTTCACAACGCCGGCTCGACCTTTTACAACTTTCCTCAGGAGGCTACTTGTATCAACGCACCATATCAAGATTGCTTTCCCTTCAGTCATACGTTGCCAAATACGTCGTGTTTTAGCTGGGGGTTTCGAAGGTGTAAGGAGCTATAAGGAGTTCAGGGTCTTTGGGATGGTGATATTTTGGATGATGATATCCGCTCCGTTATTTTCTTTAATACGAGTTGTCGCTTCCATCATCAAACAATTTGAACCAGTACTTTCATGCAATCTGGCGATGTGTTGTAAAATGTGCTTTGCTTCTCTGGCCTAGTGCATGACTTGATGGACTGCAAGTGAAGTGATTCCGGACGTAATCCTTCTCATCTGCTTGGGCACCGAGGCTTGGATTCCATGACACACCCCTATACCATTCGATTGTCGAGTCCAACTATTCATCCCTGACTGTAGAGGAGCTTGGACATGTACCGCCTCTTTCGATAGTAGGATACCGATTGGATGTGCTCGACGGTGGAGTATTCCTCTTGGTTCAATCAACATCCATGTCAATGCATCACGAGCATTCAACGCTTCATGTTTGATGCATTGCCGACTCTTTTCAGGGCGACCAAGGGCTACAATCCTTCAACAGCAGGCTCCTAAATTGGCCCAGAACCCATTCGAAAGTGAGGACGCCTATCGGTACTGTCAATGATGACCCGACGAAGGAGGAAAGAGACTATACCATCATCGAGCTGCATCTTATGGCCCCCACAGGCCCTTCTTGCTGCAAGGCGATGCGTCAACTTCTCAACACAATCCTCGACACCCTCATTCTCTGGAAATTGACCGCTGCCGCCTTGTAAACTACGAGATGAGAGCGTTTCGATAAGGGCTTCTCGTACGCTTCGCAGGTCTGGAAGCGGTGAGGACTGGTAGCTGCCTCGTTAACGCTGGGGCGACCGCCCTATATAAGTACTGACCGGAGAGCTTGGCGGTCTTCAGCGGTGCCACGTCATGGGAAGGAGTGATATTTTTAAGCGAGCTGAAGTTGACAGGGCGTGCAATATTGTGACCAATTCAGGTTGGGCTGTGGTGTTTATTTGTGAGGCGGGAGAAGGACTATTGAATAGGGACTAAAGCAAGGTACGGAACGCTGATTGGACCTCACTTAGTAAGCGACCGGTGAGTTCCTGCATGAGGACTATGCATCACGATCTCATTATGGGAGGAGGACATCTGCATTTCAAACATAAATTGCAGTGGTATGCTCATTGCACTGCGGTTGGAGGTCGCAAGATCTGTAAGCTCAAATACAGTCCGACTATGACATTGATCTAGATTGAAAATCTGAATAGGCATTGATCAAAGATCTCAAGGTATTGGAGGCCGACACGGCTGTGGATCGTCGCAAGTACAATTGAATGCGAATAGTATATGATGGCATTCTGTTCTCTCGAGTCTCTTTCTAAAAGCTGCCTCCCGACCCAGAATCGCTACAAGCTCTCAATGGACGCGAGGCTGCGATACAAGAATCAGTAGAATCTTTCAGGGTCATTCCTGTAAACTTGCAGCTGTCATTGCCAGCAAAGACAGTGACGTGTCCGGATTTACAAGATTGCCGTGGAGCGCCCAGAAAGTGATTGGATATGGCTGCACAGCCCAAGAAAGTTCAGGAATAGTACCTTCTTCTTCCCAGGCCGCGCAAAACATACCGCTAGAAACCACTGATGGAATACACGGGCCTGGCTGGAAGATAAAGGCTTGCGCCTGGTTCGTTGACCCCTTCTCGTAGTCAGGAGCCGCCAATGTGTCGCCTCTTGCATCGTTCAGTGTGTCTTGTAGCCTATTCCACTCAAAGCGCTTCACGTAGCATCCGTTCTCTTCTGCACTGCCTTCTGATATGCCTCGATATCCACATTGCCCGCATCCCATAGCGCGACGGCTTGAACGAAGATACCCTTCTCCTTGCGACGCTCGAGATAGCCAATGACATTGACCCAAGCGCCCACCTCAACTTCCGCTCTCTTAAGGGAATCGCGAACATGATCGATATTTACGTGGGCAACATTCTGCGGGTCGGAATACGGGAAACCGTGCTTGAGGCACAGAGTACCCGTCTTAATTACGAATTCATCCACACTGTAGACGCGTTAGCTAGTTACATCTATACTCGAGAGTATAGAGGGAATGCCGTACCACCCCAGAAAGCGCACCTTGGTGCCCGGCGCACATCCATCGAGCTCATCCAGTAGCACCAAATTGGATGGAACAGGAGTGGTCATGGTGCTTGTCACAAGCCTGGAGAATGTCCTCATGGTCCCGGCACAACATTTTCCCGCACCGCCAAGAAGATGCGCACGTGCAACCCAGACTAGCGTAACGACATCATCGGCTCGAGGCTGCCCTTCATGCCCTGCCCCCCAGGCAGCCTTTTAATTCAACTACATGTGCACGCCTTTCCCTGCGGACGACAAATCGAGTTTCACCAAAGAAACCTCTCTCTACCAAGTTGTATAACTCATACGCCAAAATCTTCCTGAGCCCCACTTCTCGCACCACGCCCCGCATTGCGCCGGCTCAGACTGCGATAGCGAAGCGTGACGATCTATAATTCTTTCTGTGCACAGCTCCTGTAGGAGACATAGAGATTAACATGTCCGGCTGGGGCCTTGGCTGGTTCGGCGGAGGCGCCGCAAAGAAAGATGCACCGAAGAAAGCGATACTGCAGCTGAGAGGGCAGTTGGAGATGCTCAACAAGAGGGAAAAGCACCTGCAGAACCAGATGGATGAGCAGGATAACTTAGCACGAAAACATGTCTCGTCAAACAAAGCCGGTAAGTCTTATCATCGCCATATCCCGGAGCGTGGTGTGGTTTGTTGAGGTGACTTGCTGACTGAAGGTGGGCAGCTGCAAAGGCCGCGCTCCGGCGGAAGAAACAGTTCGAGCATGCACTTGAGCAGACGAGTTCGCAGATCATGACGCTCGAGCGGGAAATATCTAGCATCGAGACGGCGAACATCAACAAGGAGACCCTCGACGCAATGAAGAATGCAGGATCTGCCATGAAGCAAATCCACGCCGGCCTCACAATCGACAAAGTCGACAACGTCATGTACGTATGCGTGGCTTTGGGTGCCTGCATATACACTAGCTTACACGCAGGTGCACTCGCTAACACTTCAACAGGGAAGACCTCCGCGAGCAACACGCCATCGGCGAAGAGATCAGCGAAGCCATCACCTCGGGTGTCACTACCGGAGGTGTCGACGAAGACGAACTCGACGAGGAACTGGCAGAACTCCAGCAAGAGCAGCTCGATGAGCAGATGCTCAACACAGGCAACGTGCCCGTCGGCGATAAGGTTGGCCGCCTACCGCAAGCACCGCAGGCAGAAGTCAAGGGCAAGGCGGCCGTCGAGGAGGACGATGAAGAGGAGGAGCTGCGGAAGCTGCAAGCGGAGATGGCAATGTAAGATTCCTAGTGTAGATGGGCCGATAAGCATCGTGGGCGGAGTGGATAGTTCGCATTGAGATGGGAAGGCGTTTTGGGCGCGAATCGGCACGCGAGCGCAGGCTGACTGTGGTTTGCTTTGCTCTGGTTCGTCTTTCTTGGAGGGCGCATGACACTTAGACCTTTTGTTTCCTCGGTCGTGCGAATATACCTGGCATTTCAGCAAGTTGACTAATCTAACACATTTGCACTCAAGGCTCTCTCGCAACAACAACTTCAGATTACCCTACTCATCTCCTTCTTCACCCTACCTGCATGCAAGACTGTGAGCTCACTCATTACAATTCACTAAGCACAGGACCACATCGAACATCAACTTGCTGCAAAACAGAACGTATAAAAGTCATTGTATGTTTCATTTGAAGCTAACAATTAGTCATGTCATTCCAACCATCATATACGTTCATCCGCTATTATTAAAAATCACAAAACTTTTTACTCTACACCGACGCCGGGTATCTATACGCGGGAGTTCGCGGCACAGCCTGTACCAACCAAACGCCCAAATTACGCGTTCGAAACGTGAATTCATTCGCATCAAGTGAGGAAAGACAAGTGCGATACATAATGTTGTCTGTCTTTGCAGACAGAAATCGAGAAGTTTGCTCGAACGAAGTGATTACCGCATAGCGAATTTGTAGAGGTCGCTAATGACCACGAGAACTGTAGAGTAACTCTAATATCCAACACGGCCAATCTACGCTAAGCATCGCTCGAGGGAAGAAGGCGGGGCCCTTACGACCTGGCCCGAATTATGCATTGACGCCTATGTCTCAGCATTTGCGGGCGGATCTGCCTGCGAGGTCGATGTCGGTCGCGATGCCGGATCTAGATCTGTATTCGACTCCGCTTTCGGAATTAGGACTGCTTCGACCTTTGCAGAATCTTGTGCTCCGCTTGCGGTGTCGTCTGGTGCCTGGGCACCGAGCTCTGTGATAGAGCGTTTCACAGGCGTCCCGTTTTGCTGTACTGCAGGTGAACCAGGGACTGGTGTCAAAGGCTCGACACTTGGTCGTTGCGCCTGGACTCGAATTGGCGTAGGAACAGAAGCTGCTGAGGGGGTGAACGCAGGCGCGGCAGTCGAAGGCGTTGAAGTCATGTTTGGCGTAAAGTTCTGTGGCTCGCTGGAAGGCGTTGCCGCAGGTGGGTGCGTCGGCACCGTGTTGGCTGCGGCATCCGCCGCTATAGCAGCAGCAGTTGCTGTTGGAGCACCTCCTTTGCTCTCTTCATTGTTCTGCGTTGTTGTGCCTGGCGCTGGAGCATCTTCCTGCTTGATAGGCTGAGGGCCGCCGCGAAGTTGTTCAAGCATAGGGATGCTCTTGATTGCTGTCAATAAGCTTTGCTCCTGCGGTGTCAGACTAGCAGCCAAGTCCGCCGTTACATAGGCCTTGATCGCGTTGTCGACCTTCGTGTCCTCACCCGGCTCGATGCGCGTTTGGAGATAAACTGTCCTGAAGGCCTCCAGTTGACGAATCAGATCGGCATTAGTAGATTGCGGGTATCGACCTGAGGGATGTGGGCCGCCGCTCGGTTCATGCTGCGGGGGAGCATGCGCCTGTGGTTGCGCACTGGATGGTGGGGGTGGAGGAGGCGGGTAAGGTGTGTATGGTGACCTGCCAGGTGTGGTTGAGTAAGGGCTGCCGTATGCCCCGGCGGAGGGATAATCAGTTGAAGCGGCAGGCGGTGCGCTCGTCGGGTATAATACACCATACTGTCCGCTGGAAGGCGCGGCAGAGCTGACTGGGGGTGTTTGGGAGCTAGGTGGGGGATACGGTCGCGGCGCGTGTTGGTTAGCTGGGCTGCCTGCCACATTTCCACCCGCCCATGGCGACACATAGGGCGAAGGAGCTGGTGCTACTTGTGGTGCTGCGGCCGCTGTAGTTCCAGCATCTCGAGCCATGCTCGGGGGAAGACGGGGCAAAACAGCCTCAGCGCTCGGAGGCGGACGTGGCGCACCTGACGGGGGAACTCCCTGAGGATAATAGCCTTGTTGTCCATACGGAGAGTAGTTATTCGGCGGTGGATAATAACCCTGTCGCTGCGCTTGGTTGACCTGCGGCGGGCTGACTTGCCTCTTCCTGCGCTCTTTCTCGATAGACACTTTCGGATTGATTCGCCACATGTAGCCTTTGCCTTCCTTGTCGCCTTTGACGAAGGCATCGTGCTGGCCCAGATTATGGCGTACACTAGACTGCCATCCACTCGTCGTGGTTTTGAACTTGTACCAGGGATAGTTTCTCTCGATATAGTTGTAAATTTGCTGCAGATTCATTTGACCGGTGGGAGCGGAGGAGATCGCCTCATGGATAAGAACAACGTAATTAGATGTGGGACGCTGAAGCTGTTCTTCGGTGTAATCTTCAATTCGCATCTCGGGCGACGGTGTACGCGCGGGTTTAGCAGGTTTGCTCTGCTTCTTCTCGCCGACCGTCCCGTCACCTTTTTCAGTTGTCTCCCTGATGTCGTCATCCTCCCCAGCATTTGATTCTTTGCGGCGTGCAATCTTGGGCTTGACGGTTGGCTGGGGAAGATCAGCAAGGTCAATGCCAGCCGCCCGAGCCTTCTCAATCTCTTTTCCTTGCTTGATGAGCTGCGACCTCTGCCTTTTGGACATAACACCATCTTTTGGCGGCCTACCGGGGCCCTTGCGTTTCTGTAGGGGAGTCCCGATGAGCGACTCGGGTAGATTGTACTGTCTGGCAACTTCAGCGGTAATGATTCCGTCTGTTTCACCCTCATCACCTTCAACTTTCTCCATCCGTCGCAAAGCAACGGGGCTCTCAGGTTTGATGATAGTAGCAGGCTCTGCCTTCTCCTTCGACGGAGTGACGGCTGTAGGTACATCCTCCTTTGGTTGCTTGGCCGAGGATTTCGAAGGCTCTTTTGCGGGTCCTTTGGATGCTTTGCTCTTCTCTTTGGGCGGCTCCTTGTGAGCTTTTGTTTTGGCCTTTTTGGCCGGTACCTCCTCTGGAGACGGTTCGCGGGGAGCCTTCCTCTTATTGTTGTGCTTGGAAGATTTCACTGGCGGCTCGTAACGCTTACTCTTCAGCTTCAGTTTTATGCTCTGCTTGGGCTGAGGCTCAGGGCTGTACTGATCCTCTCCGTCAAAGTCATCCATGTCATCCTCATCTCCAATGATGTCTTCTTCCGACTCCAGATCGCTATCTACAGGAAGATGGTAGACATGGCGAGGATTAACGCTCATGTCCTCGCTCACAGAGTCGTCCATGTCTTCACTTTCGCCGCGACCGTTTTCAAAGCTGAAGCTCATTGGGCGAGACTGCGAGCCAGACTCCGGCCGATTTCTTTCCTCTTCAGTGAGGGCGACGTCAGGAAGGAAGAAGGTCATTTCGACCATACCGATAGTAATCGTGTCGCCATGCTTGAGCTCCACGATCTCGCCTTTTGGCTGGAATGTGTCTTCATGGTACAGTCCATTAGAGCCTAAGACTTCAAGGCAAAAGTGGCCGGTGTCGAAGTTGAAGAAGATCTTTGCGTGCTCCCGGCTGATGCCCTTGGGGCCTCGTAAACCGGTTCGATCTACAATGTGCTGCGGATGGATTGGAACCAATGGGCAGTCATTCGGGTCTTCTGGAACATGGCTATCCATCTGGTCGGGGGCCTCGGGAAAGGCTTGCATGAGCATTTCCTGGGGCGCATGCTCGAAATCCGGTTTGTTCTCGGCTGGCGGGTGCGATGCTGAGCTCTGAGACTGCGAGGCGATGCTCTGGCGGCGCTGTTGGTATTCCATGGGCATCATCTCCATAGGCGCATTGACAATGCCTCCAGCCTCGCTAATGACACTGCGGGCGCCTGGACGCTTGCGCTTTCGGCCATGAAGCAACGCTTGAGCACGCTGCTGCTCACCCTTCGCTTTCAATTGCTCGACCTTGGCTAATCGGCGCATATCCTTGTGGGCGAGTTGCACATTGCGTCCCAGGATCATCTGGTACGTGTGCATATAGTAGGAGCCGTCGTCGAAGCGTAGACGCGCAAAGGCGCTCAGACGCTGTTCGGCGGGGGCGACGGGGGGGACAGTCGGGAGGCCATTCATAGCGCCATTGAGCATGGGAAAGCCAGGCGGCACAGCATGCATGTCGGAAGCTAGAGAAATGGGCTCTTCAAGGTGCGGCATCGCGGCGGGCGCCACGATAGGTGGGTTGTCAAGCGCGGCGGTGCTTGTCACGGTCGGATCGAGCATGGAAGTGTCGCCCTGAAAGACACCCGCGGGTTTAGCAGGCGCAATGTCGACAGGGGCGGCAGGCGCATCGACGGTCGCGGCTTCCATGTTAGCGCTGAGAGCAGGAGCGGGCGAGGAGGCGTGGTTGAAGGTGGCATTGTGAGAGGCGGCGGCATCGTCTCCAGTGAGCGCAAGCGATTGCTCACCGGGGGCTACGAGCATGCTGCCGTCGCCATGGTAGTACACGTCTGAAAAAAGCGGAATGGTGAGGTCCAACTCTGCGGTTTGTTAGCAAGAACATTGCCCGACACTAGCTGCACCCGCGGCAGCACGAGCGCAGGCGTCGCAGAGCCATACCGAGCGGCGCGTTGTCGAACAGCGATTGTCCGAGGCCGTAGAAGCGCAGTGGTGCCCCAAAGAAGTCGTTGTCGTCGTAGCCGGCGGCGTTGAGGGAGAGCAGCAAGTCTTCGTCGGCGGTCGCTGCAGGCGGTCGGCGCTGCGAAGAGGAGGCTTGCGGCGATTGCCGGCCTGAGCCCGATGCACGTGCAACATCTTGGCCTGGGCTGCTCGCCGTCGCCGCCGACCCCAGAGTGCCAGTGCCAGCGCCAGTGCCAGTGCCCACCATCTCGTCCGCCATCTCCAAATCCCCTAGCCCGTCGTCCCACACATACGGTCGCACGTCCGTCCACATCGGCTGCACGTCTACCTGCATGTTAGCTGTTCGGAAAGGCCGAGGACCCAGTTGTGGAGTGTGAGAGAGAGAGAGAAAGACTCAACTCAGCGGGAGGGAGACGGTCGCTATTGTCCCAGGCTTCCGCGGTTCCCATTCACTCGTGCCTCAATTGGGCCTGTGAAAGTGAAGCAATTACTGCGCGGCATTCTAGCTACCTCTGCGGTACCACGTCGCCTGGTGAAAATGGCACCCAAGAAGAAAGGCAAAAGTGAATCGTCGGTCAAGACCAGCGCAACCACTCCCGCCCCGTCAAATCAGTCGCCCAATTGGCCAGCCTTCACGCCTCTCATACCAGAGGCAGACCTGTCCCTCCAGGAGACTCTGCCCGAACAGATTGTGACTGTTCCCAACTTCTGGACGGCGACACTCTGCAAAACCTATGTCTCGTTTCTCTCGTCGCTTCCACTCACTACTACGCCTGGCAAGCCCAAGAAAGGCGATGCTGTGCGTGTCAACGATCGCTTCCAGATTGACGATGCTGCCTTTGCGGAGAGACTGTGGAGCGGCACTGCCTTGAAGAATCTCGTCTTAGGCCTTGCTGAGCATGATGGGCTCGGCATGAACGACGCCCAGCGGAAGAAGCTATGGGGCGGCGAAGTAGTAAGGTCTTGCCACTTTGCTCCTTAGGAGTGTTGCTCATGTTCACTAGATTGGCCTCAACCCAAATATTCGCATCTATCGCTATGCGAAGGGCCAGTTCTTCGATCAGCATTGTATGTGTCGGTAGTGTCATTGAGAGTATACTGGGCGTTGGTCGGCTAACAGAAGAAGATGACGATTCTAACAACATTACCCTTCCTGGATCTCCATCCATACCGGGCCGAACTACATGGACACTGCTCTTGTACTTGACCTCACCTACAACGGGATGTATCGGGGGCGAGACTGTCTTCTATCCTGAACCAGAGCCCTCAAAGAAGAAAAGCAAGGGCCCTCCACCCGAGCCTTTTGTCGTTGACCTGGAAGTCGGCCTCGCACTTCTTCATCGCCACGGCGCTCAATGCATGCTCCATGAAGGTCGAGAGGTCCTGCAAGGTGAGAAATGGGTCATACGAAGCGACCTTTGCGTTAAACGCTAGCACACCGACGTAATAACTACAGGATTGCCCGCAACTGTGTCGAGTACGACCCTGGACAAGTCTGCAAATTGTGCCAGAACCGTGTGGTATGCTCTAGCTAGCACTTCAAACAGCTTGAGGCTGCCGGTCCTCTAGATCTAACTCTAATTGGACTAGTGTGCATAACTGACCAATGGCCGTGCCGTTATACCACGGAAAGGCTGACGTAAAGGCGGTTACAGGTGCCGCGAATACTTGCAGGATATTCAAGGCGGCAATGTCAGGCACCTCTCCTAGAGCGGCATTGCAGACTTGTCGAATAATTCGGAACAAAGATACGTGGGTCATCAGTCGTAGTCTAACCACGTCTGATGGCTGCTCGCGGTACTGCATAGCACCATGCTGCGCCTTGTGCCGCCTTTTGAGGAGTTCAAAACTATGACTTGAGTTATACGATGGCCGTGCTACAAGTGTTGACTTCGTCTGTCCAAATAAGCTTTTACGGAAAGGGCTACAAGTATAGTAGAGCTCTACGGCTGCAGCCGTGCGATGTCATGTCGGTTTCACCTCTCGCAAGAATCCGGGCTAACGTTTCACTCTTGGCGACACAACTCCGTTTCAATACCGCGATCTCGCGAAAAGGCGATGGTCTGCTCATTTGAGACACCCGTCTCTTGTATCATGCAGGGTCGTACCTGGTACGTGCGGGACTGTAGGTTGAATGTACATCTACACGTATGCACGATACAATGGCCAAAACCGTCCACGTAAGCTTGTACGCATGGGTCGCTATCAAAATATATGTGTTTATCCTTTTGTGCGCGATATTTGTGACCGATTTGTATCGTGACTGGTGCTTACTAGGATATAATACCTTCTAGTCGCATTCCGTGGTAACGGCACCTGCATTGCGACACGACTAGCCGTCATGTCCGCCGGCAGAGCCACACCAAGTCTCAAGTTCCTCTCCCGCGCTTCCACTTGCCCTTCAACGGATGCGCTTGCCTACCAGCCTCTTCTACCCCCGCCCTACACCTAGCGGCATTTTGAGGAGAGACAACTATGTCAAACTCGTGTGGTTGCAGAGTCCCACTGGCGGTGACCTGATGCAAGTCGTAGGCATGATATAGGTAGAGGAGGTTCATGATGCATTGGGTTCCTCAGCCGCGCTCATTCCCCCTTCCCTTCCGTGTGTATTTCGTTCCTCAGGACCTGGCGTCATTCGTTATAATATTTTGTTGGAAATGATGGAGCCTCAACATTCGTACAAGAACGTTCCGGCAATCGATCATCATGATGACGACTCGTCGACCGAGGTGGAGTCGCTGGTAGGCATGGAGAAACAGTGGGTCACAGAAGATTTCACGAGGAGGTCACGGCGGTCGAAGAAGAATTTCTGTGTTGGGATGCTGAAAGCTTCGCGATGGCTTATCATCGTCGTGCTTCAATTGGCCATCCTTGGACTGCTTGCACGAGACCAAGGCCTGTTACGAGAAATCGGGCTAGGCAAAGGAAGGAGTACAAGTGCGGCGGAGGTGGGCGGCGACATCACTGGGTGGGGACCACACAGTAAGTTATCTCGCCGCAGCAGTACCGTATACATGAATAGACACTAACCTCAGCAGTCCCGACCCAAGTTACCACCTTCAAAATCAACCAAACCTTCGCCCCATATAACACCTCCGACTTCTTCAAACCCGAGACCCTCCGCGCCTGGAACGAACTCATGCCCATCGGTATGGGCTTCCAGCACGTCATCAACCCCGAAAAGTACCATGACCTCCCCACCCCCATCGTCTGGCCGAACAAAACCGTCTTCACAACCTCCATGACGCACCAACTGCACTGCCTCTTCGCCGTCGTCGAAGTCTACTCCGGTCTCACGAGCAACCACCCGCTACCCGAGGACCACCATTGGCACATGATTCATTGCTTTGATTATATGCGGCAGGCGATCATGTGTAGCGCGGATATGAGTCTTGAGGGGTTGGAGACTACGTTTCCGGATCATAACGGTGGGAGCGATGGGTGGGATAGTAAGCATGTTTGTAGGGACTACAGTGTTGTGAAGGAGAGGCTTGAGAGTGTGAGGGCGTATGACGACCAGGAGATCTTTTGAGGGGTGAGGCAGGTTGCGGCGACGAGGCATCATGCTGGCGGTGTATATAGCCTTTTTCCTTTTTCCATGTATATGCTGCACTTCCACAATACATATCAAAAATCTCACGTGGATTCCTATCTTTGCTGTTCTACATACTATCACTCACTGAGTGGGACGGGGGTAGATAGAAATGGAATGAACGCCCCCCATATTCGCCATTACCATTGCATTTTACATAAAATACCCATGCTCTCTATTTGATCATTGTAGCAGATTTATCCCGTTCCGATCTACGATCACCGCTCCTATCGTTGCGCCTGGCGGCATTCTCGGCGACTCGTTGCTGGTTCCCACCTATACTCAAATCAGTCCATTGATTCTGCCAGCTCACAAAAACCAGGCATAACTCACTTTGCTGAGGTGGCTGGTTGCGCTGACCGTCATTTGGCCGGGAAGGTATGGGGCGGGCTGCTGGGGAGGAGTCGCTGTTGCCACTCTTTGACGAGCAGCTACCTAATATTCTGTTGATCAACCCCATTTTTTAGGATCTTCTTTGATGACTCTTGTATGGCTTGAAGGATACTATCTATTCTTGAGAGGTATATATACATCTTATTTGGTATCTTGATTGCGCCCATCTGCGCTGGACGCATGCTACATGGGATTTGCCAGGTCATTCAACAACGTCACCCTACAAAAGTTCTTTCAAGAATTGTGGACCGAATGATATTCACACACAATTGTTAACAAAATGGGAGTGGCTTGTATATCAGGCTGGCAAGCTTTCCGGTCGAATTGTCTGCTCAGAGTTTGCTGTGTCTAATCCACATATGCGTCCACAAACGAGTGTCCAATTTGCCGGTACCAGATTGTCGTAGAAGTGAACAGATAGCGTCTTTGGATGAAAGAATGATGACAGGCTGCGTTGGCGGCTTTGATATGTCCGCTTTTGGCAAGAGTGCTGGCGCGCCATCTCACTGCAAGACGGGGCGATTCAAATGGCACCTTTGAGTTGTCAACAACATGAAGTTTTAACGAAGATCCTTTTAGATACTAGTGCTCACCCAATTCCATTTGCCATATCGGCTTGATCTGTTCAGTTGGCAGGATAAGTATGGTCCATCGCCATCTTGTATCTCATGCTACCATATACGACGCCGAACCGCAAGATGATATGAACACCGTGTGAGATATTTTTCCTAATACCTGCTATATTCAATAGACAGATGTATTCTCAATTCTAGAAATTTCTATGATTTAATACTGACTCCATTGATTACGATCTCTAACTGCCATGTTTTCCACCCAGTCAGAGGTCATGATATGTGAGGTCAATCCAAAAGGACAAAGAACATGCTGAGATAAGAGACCCTAGAACCCCTTATATGTCCATGCATTTTCAAAGATAAACTGTAGTCTTGCGTATAAAATTCTGGTCTCATGCGCAGATGACCATTAACATATGTCTGATCATCCTAAGACACCAGAGTATTTGTTTCTTTGGCATAAAGTGCCTATTCAAGTTGTCAAACCATCAAGTAATCGAAATGTATATCTAAGAGATAGATTCATTCTCATAAAGTACTTTCTCGGTCGGGTTAGTCACTAGGGTGATGTTCCATCTGTTCCGATGAACACAACCTGCACAGCCGAGTAGCTACATCAATCAGCACTCTACTTATCAACACCCTATAGTAGGAGTACCAAATAACTTACGCAGCCGTGACAGCAAAGACGTCGATCCTCCGAGCATCTGTGAATACAATCAAGCACACAGAGATGAGAACATTAAACGCCGCAATAGTTCCCAACTTCGCCTTCAAAGACGTCAAGCTCATCAATACCAGTATCGATGCAATCGGCAAAAGCGACGCTATAATAGACGTCAGCCAGAAAGTCACCTTGCGCACCGTGGAGTCATAATAGACGCGTCGACCGAAATTCTTGTCTTTCTTTGTGAGCCGGCCCAGGCCGCATTTGAACAGGTGTATTGCATTTTCGGCTACGAGGCGAGAGAATGTGTCTTCATTCTGCCGGGGCTTGACGCCGATGAGGTCGAGGGGATGATTATCGGGGTCGTCGGGAGTGCCCCATGTATAGGAATCTTCTCCGATCATGTCGGCTGGGCCCATGTCGTCGCTGTAGAGAAAAAGTTGAAGGTCACTAAGGTCGAAACGGTCTGGGGTTTGCATGCGATAGAGACGAGATTGCTGGATGAGCGCTTTGTCTGCTGAATACTCAGTTCGGCGTGCATTGTGGCGTATATGGAGCATTGAATCGAAAGGACTCACTGTACTCTTTCAGCTTCTTTCGCATTTTCTCGACCAATCGTAGCTGCTGGCTTCTTTCGTGCTCCGAGTCTTCCAACATGCATTGGAAGTCTGTTGCATATTCTGCTCTTTTCCCTCTTTTATCATTCTTGTCCCTCTCTTCTTGCTCTTGCACTGCCTTCTCCAGAGTGCATAGCTCCGCTTGGAGATATAGCAGATTGCGCGCATTCAACGCGTCGAATCTTCGATAGATGCCCGTTTCCGGCTTCAGCGCGATGCGCTCAGAAAGTCGTGGATATCCGATAGGAGCATGCTTCCATGCTTCGCGGAAGATCGCCTCTTTTTGTACTGTGCTCTCAGCCTTTTCAAGCATCATGAGGTTAGCCAGGGCATGTGTAACATAAAAGAAAGAGGGTCTTTGTCAAATGCAATGAGAGTCGATTGCCAGCTCTTTAGTACTGTGTCTTCGGGGAGCATACTTGCTGCGCCTGCTATTATGGGTCTGTGTGTCGTTGTACAGAAATACAAGCCTGTGTTAGGCTGTTAGGTTGGACATTTGGTAGCCCGTGACCTCTCTCGCGGGTAGACGCATACAGTGAGGCGAGATTCTGGCCATCAAACCTCTCGAGGCCGCACTGCATTCGCTAGGTGTGCTCTTATTGGGGATTGTGTTTACCAGCTAAGAATGGTGTGGCCTGGAAAGCTGGATATGTCCCCGAAAGGTTTTGGGGTGCTTCAATAGCTGAGAACGCGTATGTCACGAGGTGTATGAGGGCTGGTATTATCTAACTATGATAGGCTCATGAACAAAAAGAAAGGACCGACAAACATGACGTTCCGTTGACCGGGAACGACAGACTTACTTGGCTCAAAAATTAGGTAACGGGACATTGTACCTAAGAGGTGTAATTAAGAGATTCCGAGAACTTATCAGAAGAACTTATCATGCGGCTTTCAAGGCCTATGACGGCCAGGCTACATTGATTGGTGATGGTATTTCACACAAGCTACAAGAATGCTTTCTCTGCTTTCAAAGATTTGCACTTGTCCATCTCTTATGCTTATAATGTGCATTAATAAGCGCAAGAGGTGATGACCGATGCTATGTATCGACGAACATGACCAGCCCTCTCTAACCTCCTGATTGGAAGCTTAGCCAGGCGCCCGCATACTTGTATATCGGCTGTTCAACATTGCGTTTTCTAGTTTTCTACATCTGGTAAGATATATCAGCGCATTGCATTGACGTTGCTGCAGCCACAAAAGCGCACCGGATGCTGCGGTACGTAACGTGAGCTAGCATTGAGGTTCCGCCCTGTTCTAAACGGGGTTTGCCAGCCTCAGTGCAAGTTGGTGTTGGTGCTACCCATTTTTCGCTGTCGTTCGGGACTAGACAAAGCCAAAGATATCATAGTATCAGTGACCATGATTGCAGGAAACGAGACTTCATGGTGCAAAATCTCTCCATTCCATTCTCAAGCGTGATCGGGGTCAAAAGGGCCGACCGATTCGGCTCTCCAACCTTCGGGATTAGGCCGGTAACCACCCTAGTTTAGCTGCGGGGCATAGTCAATCCTGCAGTGTTGGGATTCAAATCCAATGCTTATGAACTGGAGGGAATGTCTCTAGGAATCGGGTCGTAGAAAAGGGTAAATAAAGGAATGGACGGTGCCTCGCTATTTCGCAGTAGCGAAACACCGCTCCGAAACCAGATGAGGAATAGCACCTTGGCCGACACACGTCTGTGCGATGAAGTTGGATCGTCCGTCCATTTGATGTTGCTGCATATTAGGTAGCGGCGGTGACATGGCGGTGACATGGCAAGCAAAGTATAAAGCCACCCGTAACTACCCTCTTGTGCATGTAACACCGTCTTCCCTTTCCCCAACGCACAACCACAATTGAAAAATCCCCGACGCAACCATGGCTTCATTTATCATTCGCGATGTTCGCATTTTCACCGGCGAAGAGACCATCCCGGAGGGCTTCATATATGTTAGCGACGGAAAGATCAACGCAGTTGGTCCGATTTCGGCCGTACCCAAGGCATCAGTGAAGACGTATTCAAAGCCGGGTCACACGCTTCTTCCAGGCTTTATCGACTGTCACATCCATGCGGATAAGGCAAATCCGGTGGCTCTTCCGCAGTCTCTGCGCTTTGGAGTCACTACCGTGTGTGAAATGCAAAATGAGCTCGCCAATGTCCTGAAGCTGAGGGAGCAGACGAAACAACCGGATACGGCGTCTTATAAGACCTGCGGTCAGGCTGCAACGATTGAAAACGGCTGGCCAATTCCGGTGATTACTGCACATGACAAGAGCGAGGAGACGTTGGCTGCGATCGCGACATGGCCGAAGCTGTCGAATCGAGAAAATGTCATTGAGTATCTCGAGTGGAACAAGAAGGAGATGCAGCCGGACTACATCAAGCTGATGCACGAGTCGGGTACTAGCATGGGCATGCAATTGCCGAAACCCACACCAGAGCTCCAAAAGATCATCATCGAAGAGGCTGGCAAAAGAGGCTACCTTACAGTTGCGCATGCGTTGTGCATCAATGACACCCTAGAGGTACTTCAGGCTGGTGTGAATGGCTTGACCCATACAATTTGCGATGGTCCTCCGACGCAAGAACTCGTGGATGCGTACAAGAAAAACAACGCGTGGCTGAATCCGACTCTTGCCGCTGTCGGTAGTTTGACGGCTGAGGGCAAGGAGCTTCAGGAACGCTTCGCGCACGACCCGCGCGTGCAGGGTCTGATAGGTGAAAAGGACATTGGGAACCTGTGTAATTGTATGGGATTCGCAGCCGGTAAGAGCAAGATTGAATATGCCTACGAGAGCGTTCGGGTGTTGAAGAAGGCCGGCATTGATGTTTTATGGTAAGTAACCCATTCTTACACGGATCGTAGTAGCTCACGAATTTTAAGTGGGAGCGACTCGGCTGGCCCAGCAGCCGGTACCGCATTTGGCCTTTCCATGCATCATGAGCTTTACATCTTCGTACACAAGGCTGGGTTTAGCCCCGAGGAAGCTCTTCGGGCAGCGACCAGTCTCACTGCAAAGCGCTTCAAGTTTGCGGATAGAGGAAGACTCTCGGAAGGATTGAATGCGGATCTTCTCTTGGTTGAGGGCAATCCTTTGGAAGACATTGATGCGACTTTGAACATTCGAGGCGTATGGCGAGATGGAAACCCGTGTAGTGCGCATGCGGCGAAGTTGGAAGGCTGATACATGAAGCCGTAAGGGTCGATGGTGACCGACATGCGTCTAGGTTGCGCTTTACGTAACACTCAGCTGCAATCTTGGTGATGCACAAATCGAGACAGAGTGATAGAAGGGTTCCATCTTCCCATGAGATATAGTCTCCGGATATGTTAGTTAGGTGCTCAAAACCGCACGGCTTTAGCAACTCCGTAATACGAGAATGGGCTGAAGCGCATCGGCTATACTTACCTTCTGAATGCGATGCGGGGCTGACCGACTATCCCTCAATCTTTTCGCTCAATCCTTCACCATTTGGCATCAATATCATATGTACCAATTACCAACCAACCCCTCTATCCCCTGTACTGATCCTCTCGGTATCCTCGATGTGGAAACCCCGTCACAAGCCGAAGTCCTGTCAACGTTGATAGAAACAGCCATGGAACGTCTCACCCGTGATGGCCCGATCGAAGATATTCTCCCGACTTTGGTTGAAGACATAGCGTACTCTATACATGGGAATGGATCCCTGGATACAGGAGGCCTACGAGAATTCCTTACTGGCAGAGACCAATTTCTTGGAGCGCTCCTTGTTCTTTTACATGCAGCCAAGGCGTTGCCGAATCTCTTTCCGAACCATCGCATTCCGGCCTTGAATCGCGAAAACAAAAATGTTACCCTTACTGCCGCTCAAATCAATTCCATTCTAGCCCATCAATTCCTTGGCACTTTGAACCGTGCTGAAGGAACTAATTGGGGCCTTCCAGTTTTCACATCATGGTTTGCATCGGAGCCAGCACATCACAAAGCAGTGGAGGGTTATCTCGATACTATCTTAGATCATTTTGCGCATAGAGGATACGACTCAATCGAGAAATTTGCCTTTCACTTTTTCACGGCTGATGGAATGCCTGATCCGTCTCAATGCCACACCGCCGCGAATATTCAGCTCAAAGTCGTATCGGAGGAATCTGAACCATCAGAACTTTCCAAAATAGGCAATCTTCAGGTATGTTAATGACGGCCTGCTTAATCTCATGGGCTGGATATAGGATCTGCTAATATCAAACGCGCAGCATCCTTTCGTACTTGTGGCAGCGCACTCCCAGCCAGGACCGGGAGCCACTGCTACCCAAGAAGAGCGACTTCAATCTACTTCTCCAGCCCTAAGTGTCTCAGCATTACTCATTCCCGTCATTCCAGATGATGCAGTGGTGGTGACTTCTGCCTTTCCTGTTCACGCAGCATGGAGAGGCCATAACCGTACCGCTAGGACGAACGGACTTTTTGATCCCGAACAGAGACCTAGAAGGCATTATATCCTCGCCGACGCGCTGCAAATAGACGAGCTTGAAGATGAGCAAGAGATGCTAAAAGATCTTTCACATGGAAGACCCGAGAGGGAAGTTAAAAAGTTATATGCCGCATTCTCTGGAGCGTCTTGTCTGGCTGAAGAGAATATGTACAAGACTATGTGCACTATAGAAGCCGGTGCATGGGGCTGTGGTGCTTTCGGTGGAAATATCCTAGTCAAGTCCATGTGCATGGCGGTTGCGGCTGGGCTCGCTCAAGTCGCCGTACAATACTCTCTATTAGCGCATCGATCAAACGATATAACTCTAGTGGAATCTTTACTCAAGCAAGGATGGTCTACAGCAAAGATTTGGGAAAGAGTCGTTAATTCGAAGGCAAACTCAGAGCTTCTGTTTAATCTCAGAAATGCGTAATGATGCAGATAATCAGATATATTCTTCCACAATCATGTAAGAAGTGTATCTAAACAACTGCATGTGCGATATGCATAATATAAACTAGTTATCTTTCAACTGAGATGAATAATATCCTGTCGTGTAGTTCATATGGTATATATACCGCCTAGCTTCATAGGAGTTTAAGGTAGATCTTTTGCTCCTGTATCGCAACATATCCATAGAACCCGAAATGGTTCAATATGCCGATAGAATTATCAGGCGCTCTGTACAGACGTCGACATTCCATAGCAACAACATACCATAATTCTCGTCAGCCAAGACAGTTGAGTACGCTGCTATTGTATCAAGCTCCGTTACTCGCAAGCTTTCATCCTATACTAGCCTCACGCAACCTGCATACGACCCCAGGCGAGAGCCTGCTTCTTCCATATGCCAATACTTTACCGTACGGTGGAGCTTGTGGCGAAAGGGTGACGTAAAATTCTTGGAATTGTTGTTTATGAAATGTAATACTTTCCGGTTCAATTGATGTCAGACATAGCTACACATGTCGGACATTGCCTCCTTGGATGCTTGAACCTGGCCACCATGAAGACGTCTCCTAGCCGATAGATTCATGGACGAGTTTGTCTGAAGATACCCAAAGATACTTTTCCCAACGCACGATTCCACACAAGCGAGCCAGGACTTCCTTCATCTCGCTATTGAAATGGTGAAAAAAATGGTATTCGAACGGATTGACTGAATGAGCCTCTCCATGCTATTGATGACTGGTATAGTTCGATCTTGCCATACGAGACCAGCGATACTGTCGTACAGTACGAGCCGAAGATTATTGAGCAAGGACGCCAATAGGAAGCCCACATTATTGAAAGCGGGTTGTGGTAATGACACCATTCTGGTATGGTTTTCTGAATGTAAGGTTGTCAGATATTGCTCTTTTGTCGTTCAAATACACAAACCTAAACTACTTGCGCCGTGGAAACTTTATTAAAATTATTGCACACAGCTTATTTGCATATCCTTTCGGTATTTCTAGATTACACAGATGAAGTTCATTTGTCAGGATCCGATGCAAACACCGTAAAGCCACATTGCTGACTCAAATCAGGAAAAGTACACCGACGAGGATCTTTAAGTAGGTACGCCGGGACGCATGAAGAGATTTATTTTGCAGTACTAAATACAGACAAGCCATTCAATTGCTTCATATGACCACCTTTCCCACTGAGGAACCTGCGCACTGATGAGAAGTACTGATCAAATCCAATTTGCGCATCTTGCTGCTAGCCGGACGACTGAGTCCGATGCCTTGTAGCTTTGAAAGCAAATGGTCACGTGATGATGCCATTCACCTGTGGTCTCACTCACTGAGGCTTGCTTGGTCATTTTGATACGAATGTAGCCTAGTACAAAAATTCGAACCGCGGCTCTCGGACTGAATGGCGCCCGGTTTGGAAAGCAAATGATTAATAATAAGGAGCATTGTCGCAATGATCGCTAAGCTTTTCCGCCCTATCATAGGAATGTTTCCGGCGATTTCGTGACGTCTCCGCTTTGCCCGCGCCATTCGTGCGCCATTCGATACGACGCACATAAAGAGCAGATGACTGCCCCGTCAGCAACATGCAGTCTGACAACGGAACAATATGGCTGCAACCGAGCAATCTCAACACCAGTATGCTGAAAAAGACGGCCAATTTCGGCGCAAACCGTCCGCCTTTCGCAATCACATCTCTTCTGATCCCAATTCGCCATTCCCAGCGGAGGCAGGACGCTATGCGCTATATATTCACATAGGGTGCCCCTGGGCACACCGCACCAACATTGTGCGATCTCTCAAGGGCCTAGAGGATGTCATCCAGCTCATTCTTTTGGATGCTGCCGAGCACAAGGACGGAAAAGTGCTCTGGGGCTTCTCAGAGGGGAAGCAGGATCCTCTATATGGCTTTAAGTATCTGAAGGAGCTGTACGAAAAGAGTGAGCCAGGCTATGAGGGAAGGTATCTGGTGCCGACACTCTGGGACAAGAAGACCGGTATATCTCACACACAGCATCCAGTTTAGGCAGCTGGGAGCTGCGCGCACGTGATAATGCTGACCTCTACGCAGAGAAGATTGTGAGCAACGAGTCGAGCGAAATCATTCGTATGTTTTACACTGAGTTTGATGCCCTCCTTCCGGAGCATCTCCGCGAGTCTACAAAGGGTGAGCGCGGTCTTTTCCCGTCGCACCTCCGACCCCAGATTGAAGAAATGAACGAGTGGGTATATAACACCATAAACAACGGCGTATACAAGACAGGGTTCGCGACCTCGCAAACTGCATATGAAGAGCACGTGTACCCAGTTTTTGAATCGCTGGATCGGATTGAGGAGCATCTGGGGAAGTCGAATGGACCGTATTTATTCGGTGAAAACATTACCGAGGCGGACATTAGACTGTACCCGACAATTGCCAGGTTTGATGTTGCCTACTTCACGATTTTCAAGTGTAACCTGAAGATGATTCGGTACGAATACCCAAAGATCGATGCGTGGTTGAGGAAGTTGTACTGGGATGAGGGATCGGCGACGAATGGTGGGGCTTTCAAGCATACGACGGTGTTTCAGAAGGTGAGGCTGATCGAGATGTTCTCAGAAGAATATAACTAATTGTGATGCAGTATAGGGAAGGGTATGCGCGGACGGTGGGTAGGGTCGTGCCGGTGGGACCGAAGCCAGACATTCTGCCACTATAACTTTGTTTCATAAGCACATATCGTTACATTGAAACTTGTCAATCATTCTTATACGACGATCATGCCGTCTGCTATCTTCATGGGATGCCAATGCTGCCAAGCGGTGAACAATTGTCCCAGAAACTTACTCCGCACCTCACATATTCGAGGTCCTCCCAATCTTCTCAAAGACTTGACTTCTCTCCCCAATCCGGCCTCCCCTAATTGGAACCAACACTCGCCATTTTCTGTTTCTTTTCATGCTGTACAAGCTCCTTCTTCTTCTTCTGCAGTGCGGCTCGTCGTTGTTTCTTCCGCTCGTCGACTGGATACAATTTGGATAAATCCATTCTGGGCGTTGTCGCATGGCGTAGGCCTCGTAGTCCTGGCGCTTTTTCGACGGGCGGCAAGCCAACATGACCGAGTACGACGTCGAAATCCGTGACGATGATAGTTGGAATGACGGTCTTGCCCTTTCCCAGCTTTTTACCGCTCGCAATCTTCGCAATCTTCGCAGCCTTCACTTGGTCCACCACGCCCGCTACTTTTTGGTACTTGCCCGTATCGCCTTCATTGGCTTTGTTGCAGTCCTTGTCGATGACCTCGATTTGTTGCTCGTTGTCAGTCCACTCTTGTGCATCTTGATAAAGCAGCTGAACATCCTCTCCAGAATCGTCTTCCATCACTCCGTATTTGTTCTTATTGGGAACGCATGCAGCTCGAATAGCTCGAATTTTACCAGCTAGGCCGGTGGCCGCCCCAGAGAGGCATGAACTCATCTCGTAGAACACAACGCGGGTTTGGAAACACACTGCGATGCAAGTATTCCCGACTAGCGATGCAGAGATGATCAACGCGGTCGTGAAATATTGGTCGAGTTGAGCGATGAACTTCCAAGCCTGGGGTTCTGCGAAGTCGGACTAGATGCATGATCAATACGATCACAAAAGACATGAGTTGTAGTCACCCCCGTGGCAAGGGGGTGATGCGGGTCGAGCCCACGGCGTCAAAACATAGTATACGTACCTCGATGTTGACCTTCATAAAGCCAGGAAACAGCTCGCCAATGAGATCGAAGGAGACGGCGTGAGCGAGCCCAAGTAGCAGCCAGGTACCTCCAAAAACGAAGTCGGCGAGAGACGCTGCGATTGAAGACCACAATGCGGCGGCGATGATGGGTACGGTAAGGTCGTGGTGAGGCGCCTCCTCGAAGGGATACAGTACCAGTTTTGTGGCGATTAAAGCACAGAGAATAGAGGTCGAGAGGGCCCACATATTGCTATTGTGAGTGAAATAGGGAAGGTCGCAAGTGACGGCGGTGAGGCGGAGGGCGCGTCGTGTCGGCATCACGGGGGCGCGTTCGAAGGTCGAGAGGCGCCCTTCTGGAGGTTTCAAAAGGGCTAAATTGAGAGCTGGGCTAGTGTGGCGACTGTTCAGTGGTGAAAGCTTCCAATGCGGCGTTTGCTACTTCGTGTCTTGAGAGTGAAGCGCTCCGGTCTAGCAAGTTCTTGCTGGCTGCCAATACAATTTCACAACTGACCTCAACTATCGGTAGGACGGCTTGATGCTCTTTAGTATTTTCGTAGATGTCTACATTATTCTCCTTCCATGACTCCCTTCTCATCGTCGTGCTCGGTTTTTTCCAGAACAAAGCTCCATGCAAGCGCTGCGATAGCGACGACGAGCAGCCAACACCACCATACGATACCAACTGCACCAGCATCAATTCCTCGAGCAAGTAGCATGCCTCCAATTACTGGTCCGGTCGCGCTCGCCAGGGCGCTTATCGTGTTACCCGCGCCATGCACCGTGCCTATAATGCAAGAAATTGAGTTAGTGAAATCTATTATGCGAATTTTTCCGTGACAATACGTACCAAGAACATTACGCCTAGGTGCGGCTTCTGTGAGTAGAATGACGCTACTTGGAATTGCCATAGTCCTCGCCATGACCTGTGCGAATAAGACAGCCGCCATGGCGATCCATTTGACTGAACTGTCTCTTGATAGGAGCGATAGATACGGCGCGAAGATGTACGCAATTGGAAAGATGGAACTCGCGAGACGGAAGACACCGAGCGTGCCAATGTGCTTCTGGATGCGCGGGTAGATGAAGAGCTGGAGGAGAATGCCGCAGATACCGAAGGTCGCGAGATACAAGCCGACAGTTGGAGAGGCGAGACCTAGACCGCCGATAAATCGGAACATGGTTGAATCTGTGTTTGCAGACGTAGGCATGCTGAGGAAGACAGGAAAAATATGAAGAAAGGTCGCGTTATGCAGTGGAAGCAGCCCAAACGCGAAGATGGTCTTAAGCAAATGGCGCGTCCATATCTCGCGAAAAGGGGGTCGGTATGCTTTGGGCTTGCCATGGGTCGGTGTTGAAGTGCCCGAGGCGAATTGCGCGATTGGGACGTCCGCAGTGAGTGCTTCTCCTTCTTCTATCTGGATCGCTGTATACCCAGAGTCGCGCTTCCGCAGTATCTTTCGCCTCACAAATCCGGATATGGACGCCCCGATGATCAGACCAAGATCCCATTCTTTCTCTTTTGTAGGCAAGCTTTCCTTTAACCACAGCGCAGCCATAAGAAGACAAACCGCCAAAACCGAACCGTTGAAAAGTGCAGGGAGAGCATATGGATACTGGACCATCCATGCGACGCCCTGAGGATGGCGAGCGAAATTGAACCAACCTGTAGGCCCGAAAAGCATCGGAAGGTTGTGCACAGGATCAGCCAGACACCCACCTATAGCCAGTGCTGCTACTCGACCGGAGTTGAATATGAGCGGAAGCGCGAGAAATGCTCGAGTCTGATATCTCCGCTCCTTCACAATCTCCGCGGTCATTGTGCGCATCACGCCCAAAATCCCATTCGCCATCCCTGCCAACACTCTCCAAAAGAGTAGCATACCAATTGATCGTGAGAATCCAAAGGCAAGATTGGCGGTCACGCTGAGGGTAAGACCGAGAAGGATTGCTGGCTTTCGGCCGTACGAATCAGATAGTCTACCCCATAACATGCTCGTAGACATCTGGCCTAAGGGGTATGCCGCTACAAGAAGACCGGTCAAGCGAGAAATTCGCTGTGGAGCGGATGGGTGATCTGGGTTTGATAGTATCGACTTGACGAGGAAGTAGAGATATGGAAGTAGGCATGCGTTAGAAAGCGGTGTTGAGAGACGACATAGTGCAAGTAGCAAGAGTTGCTTCTTTTCCGGCAGAGTCCGCCATGAGACCTTTTCTTCAAAAGAGCGCGCAACAGGGTTAGATGTCTTCTCATGGTTTGGAGTCTCTGTGCTAAGTTAGATCCAGCCCGCGCTGAGGAAGGCAAAAATTACGCACCTTGCAACAAGCTCTCCTCCTCCTCCTCACCCCCTCGATTAGCCATGATGGTTCGACAGGGCTGGGGTGGTCATCGAATTTACACGAGTCTCATCCACCTTGTTCAAAAAGTAGTCAGACCCGGCGGTGGCACGGACAGGCTAGCCCTGGGTTTCCAGTATGCAACAGCGACAGCAAGAAGCGTGATTCTGTGAGGCGCGCATGGCTTCTAGAAGGGGGAAGCAGCTCTTTTGAGCCTCCCCCTTACCCGGATAAGAGCGCATGTTGGCATTCCAATGATATCATTTAATGAATGTCGCGCCGGGCTGCCCATCACAATAGAAGCAGATACACACTCAAAGCCATCGAATTGCTCCATTTTTGTGTATATAGCTAAATGAGACGTGGTCAAGCGTAGATTGACACTGCGGAGGATTAGGATGCGGGCAAATCACATTCGAAATGAAACAACAGACATGATTGGCCTAACAATGGATGCAGCGAGGGTGCTGATTCGCTTGTCCCGGGGGCGAGTGCCTCCCCGCCCCGGGTGGAATGTGCTCGGCAATTGTATTTAGCCAGAGTGAACAGCTGGGCGACATGCACTCGATTCCGACTTTGTCTTAGTTGGAGATTTAGGATGATATTGGGCGCCGCGATGAGCATATTATGGCCGCGGGAAAAGACCACCGTCGGCTGACTCCCATCGAGGAACTCGCCCGGCTCAGTATGGTAGACGAGAAGATGGTGAGAGTCGCCGGCGCGAAGAAGGTATATTTCTTTTTGCTCTCGATGCAACCCTAGCGCATGGAAGAGCACATGATAGCCCTGTCGACGGAATGATCGATGGATTCGAGATATTAGAGAACGAGCAATCATGACGAAAGCGGGGGTAAAAGGCCTATCGTGTCACGGGGGTAGGTTTGTCCGCGCCGACATCACCACCCACCCTATCACACCTCAATCCCTCAGCCATCTTCTGTTGCTCCTGCGTGCAGCTCTCTCTTTATCCCCGCAACTCCCAGTGGCGTCTGGAAATACCTCCCAGTCACCTGGGTCGTCCAGCTCGGGGCCTCTTGCCGCGATGTCCGACAACCTCGCGTGAGGCTGATATACCTCTCCCGTAACAGGTGTAGTTCTCTTCCTTCTAGCAAACGTAACTGGATGTCTCAAGCCGCGGCGTCTCCATGTTACACGAGACTTTCCCTCTTTGCGATCACTTATCCACGATTCCAAGTCCTCTGCGCTCCAAGCAGCCAAGCCAGTCCTGAGCGTATTGCTTTTGGCGCCCGCCTCGTGAAGCTGGGCCGCAAGTGCCGTTCTTCACTCGTAGACTTTGAAGCCCAGTAGGCTGGGTGCGTTCCATCTGCGGCTGCCCGTCGCTAACATCCTGATCTTGGGCCAGAGAGCACCAGAAATAGCAAGTATGAACTTGTGCTGCAGCTTTAGACGTGGTATGCTCACCGTAGGCCATGGCCTTGTAGACGATACGATTCGTCGTCCAAATTGCCGGGCCTAGCAATTTTACCTGAGAACGTGGGGGAAGATGAGGAGCCGAGCGCCACATGCGATGGAACGGCCAGGGGCCCTGCAAAGTGCGCACCATCCTATATCATCTGCGTCGTTCCCATCTCACCATCGTAGGAACGTCGAGCGCCGACAGCAGTCACCAGTACACTCCTCTGCTTAGCGGCGACGTAAGCATGGCTCGCCCGGTGACTCCAACCAAAGCGAAGCTGCCTGCAAAGGCTTCGTTTCGCCTTCTCACTGTGAGCTTATTCTTTGGGCTTGCTTCATTAGCATGGGGGTAGGTACGTGTTTTTTCTTGCTGGAACATGTACTCAGCTCGATCCAGATACAATATCGGGATCATGGCCACGATATACGTCCATCCGGGCTTCATCAAATCACTCCACAAGCCTCCAAAGGCGACCACGGGTTTGATTACTTCCATTTACTATGTTGGAACATGGTTAAGCTACCTGTTCGTTGCGCACCCGCTCGCTGATCGGTTCGGTCGGAGGGTCGCCGCCGCCGCAGGGGTTCTGACTACAGCTGTTGGCGCTGCTATCCAAACATCCGCCAAAGGGAAGAATGGGGTCGCCCAAATGATTGTCGGACGCATAATTTGCGGGTTCGGTCTGGCTGTTGTCTCAACATCTGTTCCGCTGTATCAGAGGTACAATCTCACATTGCCCCAAATCAAGTACTTCTAATGAATGATGGTGTGTAGTGAGGTGTCACCAGCAAGACATCGTGGTCGATATGTCGTTATCAACCATATAGGTCTAGTCGCGGGCTTAGCTCTTGCTTTTTGGTAAGTGTCTTGACTTTAATTCTAAGCACTAGAAGATGCTGACAATGCTAGGGTTGGATATGGGATGAGTCACTGGGAGACATCGCGTGGCACCTACTACGGGTGGCGCCTTTCAATGGCTCTTCAATTTGTTCCCGAATTCATCTTTCTTGTGGGAGTGTTCCTTTGTCCTGAAACGTAGGTGGAAGTAACGAATTCTTTCCTTCAATCGCTAACTCTTTTAGTCCACGCTGGCTAGTGGAGCATGATCGCAGTGAAACAGCAAAACGTAACCTTGGATGGCTCCGTGGCCTGCATCCAGATCATGAGGTTGTCTTGGCCGAATTAAAAGAAATTGAAGACGACGTGCGAGTGCGCCGTTCTGCAACAGCGCAGAGTTGGAAAGTCCTCTTCACGAACCGCCCCCTCTTCAATCGATTATGGCGCGCTTCACTACTCCAATTCATGGCACAGATGTGTGGCAACACCTCCATGAAGTACTATCTCCCTTCGATCTTCATGAGCCTAGGTATTGAGCGGAAACTGACGCTCATGATTGGTGGCATTGAAAGTACACTAAAGATCGGATGCACAATCTTCGACACTTGGCTCGTTGACAGATTTGGGAGAAGGCTGACACTGGTGCTTTCATGTATAGTGATGGGTTTCGCATTGCTAGTAAGCATATCTTTGGAAGGTTGCCATTCTCAGACCACTAACGTGTTCATAGCTGAATGGCGCATTACCTCTTGCGTACCCGAACAACATTAACCATGCCGCTGACTATGTTTGCATCCTTTTTATTTTCATATATACCTTCGGCTACTCGATCGGCTTTGGCCCCGCCGCTTGGGTATACGGTTCTGAGGTTTGTACTGTCTTCACGTCGAAAAGGAGGCACCTTACTAAGGTTCTACTAGATTTTTCCAACAAACTTCCGCGCCCGTGGCTTGAGCATCGCAGCATCTGGCTCTTCGATTGGTGCAGTTATCTCTTCGCAGACCTGGCCAATTGGCATGGACAACATTGGCTCCAAAACACACTTCATTTTCATGAGTACCAATCTTGTGTCTGCTGTCATCATTTGTACGCACTCTTCCTACACCCCCCTTTTCAAGGCAACAAAATTTCTGACTCCGCTATAGGGTTCTTGTATCCCGAAACCGCACGACGTGGTCTCGAGGACATGGAAGTTCTTTTCAACAAGGACTTTGTACCTCGTGATAGCCTTGAGAGTGGAAGGTACCATGATGAAGAAGATGTCAATGTCACAACCCCGGGTGTGAAGACAACTTAGGCGCTACAAAGAGCGACATCTTACTAAAATGTAGACCATGATGGCATAGTGAGCATGACGAATATCTTTGAGTATTATTGCATGTTATTCGAATCAGATGTTTGGTGAATACATAGTGTAGAAGAAGTACGTCAATCGCGTTCTATTGCACAATAGAACACAGGCATGTTTAGGAAACGATGTAAATGACATATTATGACACAAATAAGAACATGATCAGCGATCGCAGCTAGCTTCGATATTTGATATACAATGTCCGGCTTTTTCTTCTTTCTGGTGCTGCAATAGAGCTAACTTAATCTATTTTCGTTAAAAATTGACCATAGTTTTTTCCTCAGGACTTTAGATGTGGAACCCGCTCAGAAAGTCCACGTCTATCGGTGTACAGCGTCGCCACTGCTTTTGCGCGGACTCGTGGAGCAGCACAGGAAGTGCCACTGGGACGTGAGGCAGAAACGGGACTGAAATTGGGCTGGCGACGCCGACATAGCCCTGCTACGCAGCTGAATGACGAGGTAGATGAAAGGAAAATGGAGAGCTTGAAGTGTTTCCACGCCTCAAACACAATCATAGGACAGTACCACTAATATGACGACATGGTAAACAACTATTGGCATCATCGCTTCTTGACCTAAATATGTCCCTACTAGGCCTAGACGAGACCTATCTCCAGGGTTGCAATGCGTTCGCATCGAGGAGATCAAAACTTTCATCATGGTGCTGCCGCATTATGTCAGCGCTCAATGGAGGTGATGATTCCGCAGCAGTTGACGCGGTATCGAGAAAGCCAGAACCGTGCAAGAGTGATTGCGTCGATGCGGTTCTCAATGTAGAAGGTGATGCAGGCACGTGTGTTTCGGTAGCGATCGAAGCCATTTTGATAGCTTCCCCGGCTTTTGCATCATGTTCGAGGCCGAATTCTGCGTTGCTGGCAAAGATCGTGGAACGTGTTAATCGAGGGTGTTTCCGATCACTTATATCCAAGACGCCTAATTTTTCCCCTTGCTCAGTAACTGGGATACTATCCGAAGCGTGGGACCATGTGCCCAAGTCAAGCTGTTCATGTGCGAGCCGTTGTAACTGTAGAGTGGAATTAGTTTTCCACTCTAGTAGTGCATAGGCCGCATCCAGGCAACTTCGCTGCACGAGCTAGGAGCCAGGTTACAGCCTTGTGCCACGGCGCTTCCACAACGCGGCATTAGAGGATTGTAGCGAACATCTTATTTAACGTAGATTGGCGCGTCTAACAGGGCGAATATCTTGCGAATTGGCGGGGCCCCTTGAGAACTGATAGCAGGTGGTTAAGAATGTCTTACAGAATACCTCAAGTTTTATCTTCTATGAGACATGTCTCGCGCGATATATAGATTGAAATGGTGGTTCGTTGTTAGATGCGTTGTATCCGTGATAGGCTTGACTATTGTGGCTGGCAAAATGGTATCCGGTTATCGTTTGGACTATTATTGTACATGTCTTTCACTGACTTTTTATATGGTAACACCTATCTACGCAAGCAAAGTTAGAAGTCATGATATCGGAGTGAATTAGAGGCGTAAGTTGATGACACATTGTATTGTGACATCCACCTGTGCACCAGGCCACCCTTGGCTAATTGTGTCACCAACATGATCAAGTATAGTCGGCATACATGGGTGAGTAACATTTATTGGTCGCCCTCTATATGACTCATTGGAGTAAAGCAAGTCCTCTTTGGGGATAATAATTATGCACAAGAAAAGAATGAAAAAATGACAATATTGGACTGTGATACAAAGCAGTGTGAGCTCATTGGTCAAAATTAGACATTAGCTATATCTTCAGTCTATATGTCGTTTCTGAACCGGTTTGATATCTAGGTACAGCTACATACGCATGAAAAGTTCCAATGGCTTAGCTTGAAAGTGGATCTACAAACTCGATACCGCCATCAATGCTCAGCATACCCGGATCTGGGATTGCCAGGAAGCTGCAACCCACGCAGGAATCCTTACCAATGTAATTTGCTGCTAAAAAGTAGCAAGTGTTGCCATGCACTTCACGAAGTCCCATGCATTTCTTACAAATCCACCTATTGGCCGGCCAATCTTTAGTTGGCACGAAAAGGGCTACCCGTTGGCGCACACATGAATCTAAGGATATGCCTTCGAACCGACCCAGTCCCCTGAGCTGCAGGACTCGGGTGGGACAACCTGGTGTTGGGCATGAACGTTGGAAAGTTCCGTTCCGCTCCTCCGTTTCGGTGGCATTCCATGGTGCATGTGGTTGAGCGATCCCATGTACTGCAAGGTCGAAGATGCAATACCAACTCATGGTGTTTTTTACATTATTTGGAGGGGGTCCAGCACGTATTCTCCAAGCTAGATTCTTGCTGCTAATTGTCAGGTTTGCGATATATAATTATCAGACATTTTCTTGTACTATTGGAATAATGTGCACATACAAGCCGTTGTGAATGTATATATTTGTTATTGATCTTTCTTCTTGATTCCCTTCGAAGCCGAAATTCTTGTCTCTTTCCCACATCTGCTCTAGTTCGCGCTCAACCCTACAGTAATCTTCGTCAATTTCCTCTCTGGACTTTCCATTTAGATTGTCTAGATTGAGTGGATTGGCCATATTCCTCAAGCAAATCACCCCGAATTGTAGAAACTTGTTTTAGCAACCGTGGGAGTTCAATAGAACAGTATCGTTAATAATGATCTTGAAGAGGCTCCCAAGATCTCAGAAGGAATTTTTTATAGTAGGAGAAGACAAACATCACAACAGACAGCCTAAATAGTTGTTAATCACTCAATCATTCGTTGACTGTTCTTTAGGTATTACCTTGAGTCACGGAGAGTAACATCTTAGTACTCATAACGAGAATTACGTGGACCAGGTGCACAATGTAGAGTACGGTGCTCTTATCGTTCAAAGCACCCTTACAAGCTATTTAGCTTGTTTCAGCCACCACCAAAGCATGAATCAATATAGAGGCGTGGTCGAGCAATGGTTGTGTGATTAAGGTTGCATTGTGACAAATGGATCAAGTGATATGAGGCTGTACGAAAGCTATGCAAAAGCGGCTTTCATTGCACAGGATTCGTGCAGCAGCAGTGTGAAAGTGTTCAAATAATCCCAACAATCTGTAGACAGTGCGTCATAGTCCCCCGTACGAATAATTGGCTATGCCCGTTGACGCTTTCGCTTACGAACCAGCGACAAGGAGGTTGAGTGTAGAACAAAATTGCCTCTTTAAGAGGTAAAAAGTCGAGCACGGAAATCGTCCCAGGTGAACGGACTCTCAGAAACGAAGGGGTGTTGCACAGAATCAAAAGCATATTAGTAGGATCCCCTACAAGTTAGTTTGCGAATTGAAGGTTGTTACAACAGCAAGCGGTCCTTGCTAGCGCGTCAATTTGAAGTGAACCATCAGACTTGATGTAATGGAATCAGTTTTTATTTCCTGCAGTAGTACCGAAAGAGTTGCTGGCGATATCAATGGTCAGGTGGCCTGTTACGAGTTGCTGCAATGTTTGCAATGTTGCTACTAGGGTCATTTGGTGTCGACTCTAGCACGTTAATGCTTGGCATCTGCCGTCTAGCTCTTGAAGGTTTTGTAATCACTGGGGGAGCTTGCTAATACTTCGATCAGCCACGGATTCCCCTCTGGCTTTGATAAACATACTTTATTCTTGTATTCTTGAAGTGATACGGCTCTGAACTCTTGGAGATCTAGAAGCACCGAATTGTTTTAAACATGCCTTCCTGAATCTGAAGAAGGCAAGAGGAGAGGACCTCCTCACATAGGCCGTCATATCCCATGTTTACTAGACTGACTAGAGGAATTGACTTTGAAAGGGACCAATAAAGACTTTCACTTTTCACATTCAACTTGTGAGAATACGACAGAAATTCTCTATCTTGAGGTAGAAACAACATCGTTTATAAGGATTGATTCTTTTCCTGAACCTTCTTTCAGCGAGCCAGCTTGAATTGATCTGGCGAAGCTACACCATAGCATACGCTGCTTTCATCGATGATTATGTGGTATGCAGACACGGCAATTTGTCAAAATCCCCCTGACTATCTCGAGGGGACATGATCCAGGTCGATTCCATGGGGATGAGGGAACAAGATTGCTAACAAAGGTTCCTCTTGCCTGCAACCTTAGTTCGGCACATCTTTCGCCGTGCTCGCTTCTGCAAAGCGAAGGATTTGGGAAGCATGTGCCCGTATGCAGGACGCTAGCAAGGGTATCAAAAAAAAGCATGGGAATAAGAACGTGGGGTTTCTGGTCTCTCCGCTATTACCCGCCACTACGACGTAGCTCTCGCATTCGCGACCCGTTTTCCCATGGCATTAGACTGTCCTGGTTTGACCTCAAGCGGAGACAAGACGCTTACCGAGCGCATTGCTTCTTTCTACCACATTGGCGATTTGGAACGAGGTGAGACCGTTATTGGGCCTCGAGTAGAATTTAATTGGCCATCACTGTCAACTTATGGCCACAATGCGGTCTTGTTTCAATGCTCCGGATCCGAATGAGCTCGTCTGAACATACCCTTCTCACAATTGCCTTTCAGATCCTATAATGTTGTCCACCAAACCCGCCGACGAGCCCGAACCAAAAGCCAGCCAGACCGCGCCACGAGCTCCACAGCCCGACTTTTTTCCCTTCCACGTCGTCCCGGGGCTTTCAAACTTTCGCGATATCGGGGGATGGCCGATCTCCTCCCCCTCGTCACAGCCTCTTCACGTCCGGAGGGGTCTCCTCTATCGAGGTTCGGACACAAATCGCATACAGCCTGAAGGCGAGGCGAAGCTGCGCGAGCTAAACATCAAAACCGATTTTGACTTGCGAAGCGCACAACAAATCGAAAGAACAGGCGGCTATAGAGAGATAGCGGGGATCGAAAGGCTATGGACGCCTGTGTTTGCCGAGGAGCAGTATACAGAGGAGGCGGCGAGGCAGAGATATGAGTTGTACGCAGGGGAGGGCACAGATGTAAGGTCGATCCTAAGCTTTGTTTCGTCAGTATCATTGATTAGAGGTACTGATATTTCGTGTGATATCAGGGCATAGTGACAGCATTCATCGAGATCTTGACCGCTGGTGGTCCAATGTTCCGCACTGTTCTCACTCATCTTCTATCCGCTGTCTCCCCCGACCCGTCCGTGCGACCTCCTGCGCTCTTCATGCATTGTACCACAGGCAACAATCGCACCGGAGTCTTTATCTCACTTCTTCTTCTCTTGCTTGGCGTCCCGGGCAGTAGTATAGTGCAAGAATACATTCTGTCGGAACAAGGACTTGCGCCTACACGGCATATCAACGTAGAGAGGTTGCTGAGGAAGGGGGCTTTCGAAGAGCATGGCCCAGAAGAGGCAAAGAGGAAATGTGAAAGGATGGTTGGAGCAAGGGCGGAAAGTATGGAGGCGTTGCTCGTGGAGGTTCAAAGACGGTGGGGCGGTGCAGAAGGGTATTTTAAGGAGGTCGTGAAAATGAACGAAGAAGAGACGGCAAAGTTACGCTCGATATTCAAGGCTAAGGGCGAAGGAGTGATGGAAACAACGGCTGGTAAAATATAGAAGTGCGTGGAGAAGACATGGTCATGATGACATTATTCTTGGCAAATACGGTCAGCCAACTTTGGATGTATTTGCGAACAAGTACGAGATTCGTTCCGTCATAGAATTTGCATGCGGTAGCCGGCGCTATGCAATACATGAATGTACGTTGCCGCGATTGCGCGACTATTCAAACGGTATATGATCAAGCCTATGTGATCTTCTCGGGCTCTGTAGTCGCCTGTTCCTGCTCGTCTTTTTGCGCCGATTGTACTGATTGTACTGGTTGCACCGGTGATTCTGCCTTCGCTTTGCCCTTCGCCGACGACCGCGCAACAGCCTCTTGTTGCTTCTCCATGACGATTTTCTCGACCACTTTTCGACAAATGTCACGGTGCGCCTCCTCCGTCTTCCCCCGCACAAATGGCATCATCCACCAGCTACATTGGACCTCGACATCTTCAACGAGAGCCCATTCTACATAGCCTAGGCCTTGTCCCTCACCCTCCACCTCGCCCTCCATGCCACCTTGTACGACTCTGTATTCGGCCCTAAGGGTCACACCCGACGCGTCTGCCCTCGTTTTCAATCCATTTGGTGTATTTTGAAAGGAGGTCGGAAAGGTCAGGTTATAGCGAGCCCACTGGATGTTCGGCCACGGCAGCCATTGGATGACTTCGGTAACTGAGTACGAGGAGATGGGATTGATGTCGGGTGGGTACCAAAACGTATCCTTGCGCGTCTCGGGGGCAGTTTCGGGCAGCTTCTCATGGCCTGAAGTCAACGCCTGTAGCGAGAGGCACGTGTTATGGTCGTGAAGGGCGGCGATGACATCGGCGGGGGTGAGGGAGGGAGGAATGGCGGCAGCTGTGTGGTAGTTGTGCTTTGCGAGTGTCATTGTGGCTGAGAGGTGTATGTGCTTATATACGATGCAAATGCTAGGACTGTGCGAACGCTGCGAAAAGAGGAAAATGGGCAGGGAGGGGAGATAGCGGTATCTATCACATAGCGGGCGTGGTGAGGCTGACAGTAGCGCATTGTCCGCAGCTAAGCCTGCGTTTTCTATATTCAGCTGGGGCGGAGCGGAGGAGCGAGAGCAGGGACCTGGTCACGTGCTGCTCCAGCCACCAATGTCATTGAGCGCCGCCGAGTCCGGCCAGCCTCGCACCCTTCTCCCTCCCACTATCGCGAGGGACCAAGATCTCACTAGTACAGCCATGGAGTAAGGTGGATAATACAGTTTTTGAGCAAGCCTTAGCACCACTAAGCCCCATCTACACCAACACCTTACTAATCGTAGCGCAACTGCTCATTGGTGACTTTGTACCCAGTAGGCGTGCATCCAAGCCCACTGCCCATGCTAGACCCTTCGGCTTAAATACCTATCTAAACAGCCTCTATTCCTATCCACTCTTTCATTTCTGAAGATTATTCTCGCTTGGAGATGCAGGTTTCACTAAGCTACCGCAATCATGACACTCGCCCTTACCAATACAACTACCCATCGCGACTCGAGCGCCAGTGAGTCCACCGAAAGCACGCTCATCTACCCCTCCGCTCAAAATGACTACCGTCTTTCGACTGCAATCATCCCTCCCAGAAGCAAATTCCATCCTGGTGCACATTGGCACGAAGATTACGATGAGATCATGAAGGTCGTGAAGGGCCGTGCGAAAATTCGGATTGGTAGCGAGTTCAGGGTAGTAACTCCTGATGATGACGAGGTAGTGATTCCGAAGGGGGTAATTCATGATATGATGAGGGCCGATATCGACGCACCACCTGGCGAGGGTGACGACGAGGAGCTGTGGATTCAGGAGAGAAGCGGTCCTGGTAATGCTAGTCCCTTGCAAACTTTCCCATGTTCAATTTTGTAGTTTCATAAGTGCATAGCTCACGATGCGTACAGTCGATGGCTCAAAAGAGCTCCTCTTCCGCCACATATGTTCCATTCCACTCGATAAGGCCGCATTCGGGTGGAAATTGCCTTTACAGATGCTGTTAACGTTTATGTATTCAGACGGATACTTGCACATAGTACCTGGACCGGTTAGCTGGTATGTCACGCATGGTCTTTATGCTATTGTCAAACCGGTGGCCCTCTGGGTTGGATTGCGTCCGTTTTATGATGAGTATACACCGGAAAGGTTGAGCGTTATCAGAAAGAAGTTGGAGGAAAAAGGCAAGGCTAAAAATGAATAGAAGTGATAGTGAGTAACTAACAGGTTTCTATATCCATGTATGACCTAATTGATACATTGAGGAAATGCACGTGCCTTTCTCTCGTATTTTCAAGTGCAATGTGTTTCCTATAGCGATACGTACGGTGCTTCTTAGTTCTCCGATGCTGTCGTAGCTGCATGTATCTTGCTACGTATCACAATCACCTGGGGTTCGGGGCGTACTTGTTCGTCTCATGCGCAAAGTCGTATTAGCTCTTCAAGCGGCTCACCTGCGTTATTATCCTATCTATTCAAGAACTCCTGGCTGGATCCGCAAAGTTACGTTTAGGCCATTCCTTGATCGTTCTGCTGTATCTGTTCAGCCGGCAATATCAAGGCAGACATGGATATCTGGTTTGTTTTACCGGGAACTGCATTCGGTAAATTTCCGAACGTCTACATTGAATTGCGTGTTCGCGAGTTTCTTTCTCCAGTAAAGCTCCAACGACCTTCAAGTGTGCTACTTATTGCCATTATAGGGAAATAATGCTCCAGGGCCTCCCACTAGTACTATATAATAGATCATGAATCGACTTTAACACAGGTGCTCTTTGGCACAATAATGTATCTACTTTTGACCTTCGCAATTGCAAGCATTGCTCTTGGAACTTACCAAACTCCGAAGAGATGGGTATTTCCGACTACTTCATATCTTGAGACTCGTCAGTATGCGCCTCCTGTCGCTGGGTGCACGGAAGCGTCGTTTGGGAATCCAATGTGGTACATGGAGAACTTCACAAACTCGAACGGGAATGATGGTGCCCCTTCATTCAGCCTTCTCTTGAATGTATTCGGATCTAGAGTCTCCTGTGGGGAGCAAGGCTCGACTCAAAACGCTGCCGATCCGTACTGGCATGCGTGCACAAAACCCCCTGGAAAAGTAGACGCTCCATACTATCATTTCGATCAGAGCACACGCCAGCTTCGAATTAATCAGACTTGGATATGCAGCGATAGAAATCCAGACGCTCCGTGAGTGATCCAGTATCTTTTCTCTTGGTGACTGAATTGCTGACAACCTCCGTGTACTTGCAGTATTACGTTCTCCGCAATTGGACAAAGTAACGTGCCAACGTGCACCAATCGTGACTGCGCTTCAGTGACAACTCGCATTAACGGAACATTGACCCAGCCATTCTCCATAACTCCGTCTGTGGGTGGGGTCCCGAAGTCCCACAATGCGACCGGATGCACAAAAAATTCTAGAGATCCTTCATGGACTGTCAAAAATTATAAATACGAAGAGCGCATCGTCAGCGAATGGACTGGCGGTTACGTCAACATCAACTTTGACCTTACAAGTAGCGTTCTGAGTACGACAATTCCTTGCGCTGCGAGTCTTCAAAACGATGGGATCAACACAGTGAGTGACATGGTGCATGTATGGACTAAGTGCGACTACCCAGGCGACTTTTATGCCATCAATCATTATGCAACGTATACATACGGGGCATATGACAAGGGAAATGGCTCGCTTCTCTTGAACCAGACGTGGCAATGCGACGACGAGGGTGTGGATCATGCGTACGTCTAATTCATTGGGACTCAACATATATTATCAACCTGCAATTTTCGTTACTAATGAGCAAGACAGTTATCAATTCGACTGGACCGCAGAAGAAACCATTCCGGCGACATGCACCGAATCTGGAACACCAAACGTAGTTGGATACACGAAGAACTGCACAGCGCCTACGTTCTCCCTCGCCCATAAATGGCAGAAATCTACCACTCAACTACCGACAGGCGCACTTGATCGTCCCAAGCCTGTTGATGCAGGTGCTAGCTGCACAGTGGAAAGCCTTGTGAATAGGTACTTTAAACTTCATGGGGGCCAGGTGTACCATAAGAGACCGGAAGGATGGTCAGAGCGGCCCGATATTCGTGACGGTATATCAGTATATTTGATTGTGCCTGGACGTAACGGGCCGAAGAGTATGCGAAAGAATACGTTCCAGCCTCTGAACGCGGCATTAGGGAATGACGGTGCATGGGTGAATTGCACGGTTGATGAGTATTTCAAGGAGGATACGGTCGGGTGTGCGTTGAGGTATAATAATGCGACAAGCCGTTTAGATGTTGAGTATGCGTGGCCTTGCTCTGATAAAGATCCAGCTCATCCGTAAGTTCTCTTCGTGACCTTTTCGTTCAGGAACTACTACCACTCCGAGCGAGTACGAGTATCTCAGCTGATTATGTAATTCAGTGTTACCTTTCGCGCGACTGCACACGTGAACCTGCCATGGAAGTGTACAGCGGTAACAGGAGGCTACCACACCGATGGCGAGTGGCAGTGTGTCAGCCCAAACGGAGCAGCAGATGTCACCATGCCATTTGATAAAATCACATGGAGCGCTTAAGTTCCGATCGATGTAGTTCAAGAAATATCAAAAAACAATGTTACTCCATACCTCCTGAGCCTAAGCATGGACCGATCTTATCAACCAAAAACATTCATCTCCCTCTAATGAACTCCAAGGCATTCAAATAATAAGTTCGACTATCTTATCTTTGGTAGAGAGTCCACCAACGTCATGCACTTTTATTAATAAATGTATTTAAGAAGATGCATGCATATATGCGAGAGAGGGTACGAATGAAAGGGCTCAAGGTCGTGAAGCGACATATTTGACGAATGATAGAAGTGAAATATGCTGTATACCCCGCTTTGAACCGTATCGTGTAACCACACTTGATAGCTTGCACTTATATTCGGATAAGGCTGCGAGTCTGCAATTCCAGTTTTTGTGCACTGAGTTTCCTGCTTCCCGGTCTAATCCGAATTCGAAGTCTGCGATGAGCATGGCACTTCTCACATCAATATACTCCGTTCGATGGCTACTTGCGGGTGCTATTTTGTTAGTCTACATCGGTAATAAAGTCAAAGTCTATTTAAGGCTACGCCAATTCAAAGGGCCTTTTAGCACCGGTTGGTCTGAAATTTGGCATATTCATGCAATTTTTAGTCTACGCTCTCACAAAAGATATAAAGCTGTCACTGATACATACGGTTCGTTGAATGCGATTTGTATATTAGGAGGAAAATCTGATACTCATTAGGCCATCTTGCTCGCATTGGGCCCAATGATCTCATTACCAACTCGCCTGATTTGCTCTCTCACATGAGCGCCGTACGCTCTCCATATACTAGAGCGGCATGGTACTACGGAGCCAGCCGCGTCGAGCCTGGAAGAGACCATATTTTCGGTGAACTAAATGAAGATTTACATGCAAAGCGGCGTCAGCAGATGGCTTCGGGGGTATGACTCTGCTGAGAGAATATGTTCATCACTAAATTTTTAGCAGTACTCTGGGAAAGAGAACTTCGCTCTTGAACCCTCCATCGATGGGCGAGTGTTAGAACTCATACATCTGATCCGATCAAAATATCTCTCTACGCCAACAGAGTCTAAGCCATTCGACCTTGCGCGCAAAGCCCAGTACCTTGCCTTAGATGTCATTAGTCTTATCGGATTTGGGCAAGCATTTGGAGATCTCAAGGCCGATGATGATGTGGACGAGTATATCAAGTCCTCCGAGGAAGGTCTTGGTCTGCTTACATTTCTCTGTGGGACTGGACTGTCGCCATACTTCCATTGGCCCCCGATTGTGCGCCTCTTTGGTCCATCCGAGAAGGATACACGTGGGCAAGGCAAGATGATGGCGACAGCACGAAGATTGATAGACGAACGACTGCGATCGCCTACGGACACACGAAGTGATATGATGGCCTCATTCATCCGCCACGGTATGTCGAGAGATGACATATTCACTGAGTCGTATCTTCAGATAATGGCGGGATCTGATACGACTGCTACTGCGATTCGGAGCACCATGCTCTACCTCGTGTCAAGTCCGCGGGCCTACAAAAACCTTCAGGAAGAAATAGATGATGCGGTCAGCGCAGGTGTAGTTCAAGACCAGGCCATCATCTCCGAAGCCAATGCAAAAGGTTTGCCATATCTACAGGCAGTCCTCCGTGAAGGTCTAAGGATACACCCTCCTGTTACTGATATCGTGCCCAAGGTAGTTCCGATCAATGGCGAAACCGTCGTAGTGGAAGGAAGTCCCATCTTTCTACCAGGAGGTACTAACATCGGGTACGATGTCCTCGGCCTTAATCGTAGGAAGGATATATTTGGCCCTGATGTAGATTGCTTCCGCCCAGAGCGCTGGATACTTGATGAGAAGGCCAACCGCGATCGACTCGAATTAATGAGGCGAACAACGGAGATGATATTTGGATCTGGCAAATATCAATGTCTGGGGAAGCCAATTGCCTGGATGGAGATTAATAAAGCTATCTTTGAGGTATGTTGCGGGTGCGAGGTTGAAGGATAGAAAGCTTACGAATGTGTTAGTTGCTGCGGCAATTCGATTGGGCAATTGCCTCACCCGAGAAACCATGGACTTCTGAGAATTACGCTGGTCTATTCATGCAACAGGGCCTATGGATGATTGCTACCGATCGCAAGCAGAAGGCTGGAAGACTGTAAACTCTTTCTCTTTCCAGCGCTGGGTATATTTCATTTTGGGTTGATTCATCTTTCAGATACCGAGAGTGAGCAACAGATAACTAATGATCCGCTCTGTGACCTCCTATCACGTGATGTGAATTCTTCAGGACTGTTTTATTCCACTATTCATTGACTGGCTTGAGCAAGCATAAAAATTGAAGTCGAACATCGATTTCCAATTGCATAGAGCAGATTATATATTTTCTTGAGGATAAATCTCTCTCTCTAGGTCATTTCATCACTCGATATTTCTGTTCGAAGAACTATTTACATAAATATGTCCAAAGTAATCTCTTCACGTACTCCCTCCTTCCGAGATTTTGAATCGACTTTCTACATTGACTTTCGGCCGTTATACACCCTGGTAAGTCGTGTAGGTACATGGGCGAGCTGAAGGGCGCGAAACTAGCCTGAAGAGGGAAGGTGCCAGCCTATGCTTCAAAAAATATTATGAAGCTGACTCTTTGTGGGTACACCTTGATAATCTAGAATTGAATAATAAATCTCGGATTCTAGAGTCCAATTGAATATATAAGGCAAAGAGAACCTCACAATTTTCAAGACATCTTATCTTTCGGCATCTGAACATCGTCTTACAAGGTCTTGAAACACGATTGAGTCATCGCTCAGCTTCGACCCGACTTTACCATGTCCACAGCCACAGCACCAATTATCTCTGATCCTATCCTTATTTCCGTGAGGGACTTGACTTCCAACCCGGCCCTCACGAGCCAAGTCGCCACCCTTGCTAATGCGGCCTTCACTCGTGCGCATGCCGCTCTTCCAGAGAGATGGGATTTTCCAGTGCTCCGCTTCCCAAACACCGATGCAGTTCTTGCATACATGCAAAATGAAGAAATCATGGCTGTGGTTCTTGATGAAAGTAAAATAGAGGAGGAGATCGCGGTAGAGGTGCAGGATGGAAGTGGGAAGCAAAGGAAAGGCAAGCTCATTGCTTGCGCAGTGGCGTTGCCGTGGAGTGGTGGGTGGGAAGGTGAGGGAAAAGGGAAAGAAGAAGGCTGGGAGTTCAAGGCTGTTTGTGTGGACGGCGATGAGAGGTATCTGAAGAAAGGCATCGCTACCAAAGTGTGCCAGGCTCTCGAGGATTATCTCATTGTGAAAGAACGAGAAAAGTTGAACACTGGTGCATCTTCTTTGACCGAAGCAGGACAGGGAGAAAAAAAAGGTGTTTTGAAGCTGTGGCTCCTGGCGGCTGAGGATTTGAGCTCGGAGTATTGGAAGAAGAAAGGTTTCACGGAGGTAAGGAGGAAAGAATACGAGAAGCTCTGGCATTGCAAAGGAAAGTTCGACATGCTTGTTCTGCAGAAGGATGTGCCATTCAGTTCATCTAGTAATGAGTAGCACCCTGTCTCAAGATCATTTTATGCTCTTTATGCTTTTATCAGACTAGATGGATATTGTATTATGTTAATGGAGTTACTACTCAAAAACTTTTCACCGAAACTTCTTTCTAGCCTCTGCAAAACTCATTCCTTTCTCGATCTCCCTCCTCACTTTCTCATCTGCCTCAACTCTTCTTTTCATCAACTCCAGAGCCGGCTCCACTGAGCATTTAGGTAAAACCACAACACCGTTTAGATCGCCAATCAAGTAGTCACCAGGTTGAATCTCGATGTCCTGATGCTTCGACTGCAATTTGACCGGACAGTTCACAGCCACTACTTTAACCATCTCGTACGGTGGTGCGGTACCGATGTCTCGTGCAAAGACGGGATAATTCAATGCACGCTGCTCATCAAGATCGCGAAAGCGTCCATCGATCACAGATCCTGCAGCTTTGAGATACTGTGCTCGAGTCGACATCAGCCCACCGTATACAGCATTCGGGATGTTTGGCGGGCTTGAAACGAAGATAACAGAGCCAGCCGGGACGTCGTCGATCTTTTCAAGGTTACTAAAATTCTGTTTTTATTGTTCGTTGAAATACACATACATAATGAGTGGGATACTTGGAGGAAGGGTCATCTAATAGCACGTATTTGACTGTGTATGCTGGACCAACAATCCTGGTCGGGCCGGATTGGCGTTCGGGCGACCACATGTTAAGGCCGGACAAGAAACCACCATTGCGCTGATTCAAAGTACATAGAGCATCGGATATGTCGCACCTAGTGTTTGATAAGCGACGAATTGGAAGCTGGTGTATTTGGAATTTGCGGACGTTGTGAAATCTCTAAGCTTTTCCACGATACGTTGTACATCTGCTGCCATGATATTGAAGGACTAGAGAATGACCAATATTATTGTGGGCAAAAGACTGAATCTAATCATTAAAGGAAATAACTGATAAAGCTGTTCATCATCATAAGTTAGCTTAGTTGCGCTGATTCCTTTTGCTGCCATCGGGAACTGCCCGCGGCGACTGCCCGAGGAAAAAAAACAATTACTCTTCGAAACATAGCGAACCGCATATAGAGAGAAAGTGGAAATGCCAAAGTATGCAACATTGCATTTCATTCCGCTATGTTAAACAACCTAAAAGTCTATGTTCTCGACCCTTACCATGAGCATGCCATTGCGCTCTTGTGTTCCTTTCAAGATATCCGCATCATTTTGCCAAACGACCCACAAAAACACGTATGGCACTCCGATGCGGTAGGAGTACTAGTACGCTCCGATACACACCTCGGCGAAGAAGATTTCAGAAAAGCAAAGAAACTTCGTGTTGTTGTGAAGCAAGGTGCCGGCGTCGATAACATCGATCTGGAAGCGGCTAGAAAAGCGAAAGTCGCGATATATAATACGCCGGCTCTCAACAGCGAGGCAGTAGCAGAACTCTGTCTCGCACTTGCACTAAGTCTCAGCCGGAGAGTATGCGAGATCGATCGACGAATAAGGCGTGGTGAGAAAGTAAATCGCAACCAGACTCTGGGTCTAAGTCTGTTCCGCAAGACAATCGGTATCGTGGGCATGGGAAATATTGGGCGTGAATCCGCACTAAAATGGAAGGGCGCATTCGATGCAAAGATTCTAGCATATGATCCTTATACACCAGACAATGCATGGTCAGCTATCGAGCATACTCGTATCAAGAACTTGGATGAGCTGCTGAAAGAAGCCGACGTGATTTCGCTGCATGTACCACTTCTACCAACCACGAGAGGGATGATCGGGGGCAAGGAGCTGGGCATGATGAAGGAACAAGCTATCCTAATCAATGCTGCTCGTGGAGGGCTGGTGGATGAGACGGCATTGCTTGAAACGCTGAAGGCAAGGCGGATCTGGGGAGCAGCTCTAGATGCGATGGAGATCGAGCCGCCAACTTTATCATCGTGTGAGGCATTCCTAGAATTGGATAATGTCATTATCACACCTCATATAGGGGCGTCTACAGTTGACAATCAAATCAACAGTGGTAAGGTGGCGGTCAGAATATTGATGGATGTTCTAGAGAACAAAGACGAGGTCTTAGGCAAAATTGTGTAGGCAGCCCCAACCTAGGCAATTGAAACTAGTGCTATCGGATGTGATGAATATTTGAGAGATCGCATATGACTGGCAATGATTTATGTCCTAAAGATAGATGCATTATATGACAATGACTTTCGGGCGGCCTCCGTGGCCAAGCTCCGATTTGAGCGACGCAGCCTATGATCGTGATCGTCAGTATCCATCCGCCGCGGGGTTGGCAACCACCGGTACATATCAATCTTCTAGAACCACGCATAATCAACCAAACGTTCAGAATGGCAGATTCATCAATTAAGCTCTTTATCACGCCTTCGTCCGCGCATTCCTTAGCAGCATCGATTCTAACAGCATTCCAAGTTCCAAAAGATAGGGCTGATCTAATAGCGGATGCACTAATCCTGGCTGACATGCGGGGCGTTGACACGCATGGAATCAATAGACTTCCAGGATACATCGATCGAGTCAAAACTGGGGTCTTGGACCCAGATCCTGACTTGTCAATCGAAGCAAAAACGCCGGTTATTGCTCATTTGGACGCGAAGAACACATTTGGAATGCTCGCTGCTACTATTGCCATTGATAAGGGCATTGAAATGGCAAAAGTATACGGGATGGGGATGGTCGCTGTCAAACATAGCAATCATTACGGCATGGCAGCTACTTACCTACTCCGAGCGATGAGAGAAGGCTTTGCGGCAATGGCGTTTACAAACGCATCGCGCAGTATGCCCGCTTGGGGATCGAAAGAACCCTTGCTAGGCACGAGTCCGTTCGCAGTTGGTGTTCCTGGAGGAGAGCTAGGGGACTTTGTTTTGGACATGAGTCCAAGCGTTGCAGCGCGGGGTAAAATTCGAAAGGCAGCAAGACGTGGTGAAAAGATCCCCGAGGGGTACGCCTTGGACGCGGATGGCAAATCAACAACGGATCCTGAAGCCGCCCTGCGAGGTACTGTCCTCCCAATTGGCGGACCTAAAGGTAGTGGTCTCGCAATGATGATGGATATATTCGGGGGTATCATGAGTGGTGCCGCATTCGGCGGTGGGGTCAATGATCAATATAAATGTATGGACAAAGCGCAAAATGTTGGGCACTGGTTCTTAGTAATTAAACCAGAAGTATTCCTCGATGGTGGTGTCACCGAGCTAAAGGAAAGAATGGACACACTGATGAAAGCTATTCGAGAGTCAGAAAAAGCCGCTGGTGTAGAGAGGATCTGGACCAGTGGCGAGATAGAAGCAGAGGCGCAAAGAGAGAGGGAAATAGGAGGCATACCCCTGACACAGGGTGAAGTGAATGCTTTGCATACCTTGGCTGAGTCATGCGGTGTAAAGGCCAGGTTAGAAGCTATATAATGATCCGTTGTTCATTGCGTAAGCCTATAAGAAACTCCCAACTAAGGGTGCAAATTACAATCTCCACTCGGCCTTCATTATACAATCACTACGCCTGGTCGAAAATATTTCGAAAAGCTAAAAGTGCATAGAACGGAATTGATAAACTTCCCAGAGTGCAGTCAAGGATTCCCATTTGCGTTATGTGATGGCACGTGACTCGGGTACTCGGCTCGTGTCGACCAATCACCAGCCTGCGGAGGTAGCCTGGATTTTGGAAGTATATCTATTGATCATCGATGGGTCTTCTTCCTAGTCGATGATGTACGTTGCATGTCGCAATGCCTGCGGCCAGGAATACTCGTGGAGCTTCGGGGCGTCGTCATCGGGGCTTGACATGTTCCAACTGCAGGACTCGCAAAGTGAGTGAATCCCTTTATTCGTAATGGTATCCGAAAGCCTGAATGATTTCAGACGCGCTGTAACGGATCACAGCCTAGCTGCAAGACTTGCGAAGTTTATGGCGATGTGTGCGCTTATGATAAATTGCCTCCCATGTCTCAAGTTGTTGCCATGGCCGTTCGGCTTCAGGAAATGGAGAATGAGATTTCCGAGCTCAGGCAGGCCCTCGAATCTGGAAAATCGCCAGTTCTAGACACAGTGCATACTGAATCGAACACTAGCTACGAAACTCTGAGTCCTCGGACAAGTTCGCCTCGACCGCTAAGCCCAGGAGGGAGACAATCTGATCTCAGCCTTGATGAAAAGGGACAGGTACTTGTCAATTCCCGTATTGTTCTATATTCGAACTTATCATTGCTTAGATATGCTATTATGGGCCAACGTCAAACCTTCACGATCCGCCCACTTTGCAGGCTGACTCGCCGCGCACTGTTGAGAGTACCACCCGGGTTGCGGGGACAGAAGCGCGGAATCTCATCTCAAACGCTCAAGAGTCAAGAGTGTGGGAGCAATTCGCATTGGGAAATGCAGCTTTGCAGACCGACATCCCTCAAGAAATTATATCACGACTACTCCAGATCCATTGGACTTGGATCGATCCAAATTTCAGGTGGGTATATCGACCTGCCTTCATGCGTGAGTTGTGCCAACGACACCTTTGATTCTCATTGTTGAGCCTAGATAGGGGACATGATGACAGGCGGCAAATACTATTCTCCTTTCCTCTTAACTGTCATGTGTGCACATGCAGCGCGATTTGGGGGCGGGGAAATACAAGGTCTTCTAATGTCCCGCGCTCGTCTTCTCTTAGGCAAGGAGATTCATAAGACAAGCTCCATTCCCACAGTACAAGCACTTTTACAGCTAAGTGCAAGAGACCTTGCGTTTGGAGCCATCTCACAGGCTTGGCTTTATAGTGGTATGGCTTTCAGAATGGTCAGCGACCTTGGACTGCATCATAGCAACGCCAATATGGTTGCTCTCGGCCATTTGACGGCCGAGGATCTCGAGATTCGAAGGAGGTTATTTTGGAGCTGTTACTTCTGGGACAAGTAAGTCATATATGACTCTACTATATCTGCCTCTATTATGTGATCAATTAACACGAATATATTAGAGCGATCAGCCTATATTTGGGCCGAATGCCTGCACTTTCAGACCTCCCATTAGACTGTACTCTAGAACTATGTAAGAGTCTCCGAATCTGTTGAGTCATCAAAGTTGATAAATTATAGCGGATGATTATCCTGAGAATGAGCTTTGGTCACCACATCAAGGCGAATCGTTGAACCTTAGCAAGGTGTCTGTGGGCGAGTATCCACCATTCAAGTCACATGCTATATCCTGCTTTCAAAACTCATGCAAATTAGCCATGATCTTGAACGACATAATTGTGCGTCTATACTCGCGCAATGCTGTCCCAAATGCCGATCAAACATTGCGCGGCATTAAGACGCGTTTAGACGAATGGCGAGAGCATACGCCCGTGCACCTGAAGCTAGATCCGCTCAAATTGCCGAATGTGTGCCCTCCACCGCATATTGTCACGCAAAAGTAAGCTTAGTCCTTACCTGAGTACCTTTGGTTTTTAACGTAAATAGTATGCTATACTATGCAACGATCATTCTCCTCCACCGTCCCTTCTACTCCACTTCAATTCATCACCTCCAATGCCGGAACGCATCTCATTGTCTTGCAAAGCTCACCACAATGCTTGAAACAACTTTTGGCGTTACGAGATTAACCTACCTCATAGCCTATTGTATTTACACTGGCGCATCGGTCATCGTTCAAGATGTGAAAGCAGGCGATCTTGAGGCGAGCGTTAAAATGCAGACATTTCTTCGGGCATTGCGGGGTGGCGTCACTACCTGTCCTCTATTGCAAAGAAGTATCGATATAATCACAAATACCCTGAAGCCGGGTGGACAAGACTTGGAGACTCCTAGAGCCTCAGCTTCTGGCACGCCAGCCGAGGATTTAATGTCTGGTCGCTACCTGCCTGCATTTCCTCTTCCCGGTACACAGCAGGCCTACGAAAATGAGCCCATGGTCGGAACACTGGACTTTGATGCTTTTACCGTACTGGATTGCTTTCCTGAGTATCACACAAATAGCGCCGAAGCAGACTGGTATTTGGGGTCTTAAAGTCAAGATCTAGTTAAAGTTTTGCAAAGTGTCATTTCAAATGTGAGGAACGCTATGGTCGTACTGCCATAGCGTCCGTGGATTATCCTTCCAGATCTTAGTGATCATGTCTACGCCCTTCTCAGCTTCGATAGTCCGACACCAGTTTATGCAGCGATCTATCCATGCATGATCATCGATATTCCTATACTCTTGGATCGCATTACGATCACCACCAGGATTGGCTTGAGCCCCTCTACTGTGTGGCCAATCACTCGCCCAGACCACCCGATCGGGCGCAACACGTAGAATGTCCTCGACATATGCATCGAGTTCGGGTACCGTGTCAAAGCGATATACTCCGCTAAGTTTCGTCCATACCTGGCCGCTTCTAAGCAATTTCATAAACGCCTCATACCCCGGCTGTACCCTAGGGCTTCCTATTGATGGATCAGGTGAGCCCAGATGATCTATTATGACTGGAATCCCAAGCGATGGGACGACATCTGCAATGAGACTTATTTGGTCCAATGCAACAAACAACTGAAGCACCCATCCTAAGGGTTTGATTCTCTTCGCATAAATTCTTAGGAGGCTTTCGAATTCGCGTTGCTCGAGCCGCTTCTGACAAGTCTTCAAGTTCAATCGGACACCCCGCGCGCCAAGGTTGTGCAGCATTCTCAGCTCACCGTCTGTGACATTTTCGGGATCGATGCATACTACTGCACGGCCTTTTCCTTGCAGCCTTTTTAATGAATCTGCGATGGACGAATTATCTGTATGATACACCGAGAACGCGACGAGACAGACGTGGGAGATGCCCTGCTCTGATTCAAACCGGAGAAGGTCTTCCAGATCCGCCTTTTTGGGTCGATATGGATGTAGCGGGTGCAACGGAAATTTTTCCTATGAATTTTTCGTCAAAATTACACGTAACAGTCACATTTGTCGTTGTTTAGCCACATACCTCGTCAACAACATGAACATGACTGTCCCAGGCACCTACGGGAAGCTCTGGACGACAAGCCATAATAATGAAATCTATATTCGAGCACGATCAGAAAACTAATCTAATTCTTACAATTATATTAAGAGGGTCAACATAGTTATGCTTCTAACCGCCGGGCCCTTGGATACTGATGGGTGCTGTTGTTACCGCTAGGGCAATCTCCGCGGGCATTCGCCGAGGCATCCTACCGAACAGTCGACCTACTTGACATGGCGAGTGGGGTTAGGTCATCCTCACGGGGAATCGCCGTAGTTGTAATGACGATCTCAGTAGATGATTATTGTGAAGACTACTACTTATCTCTATGTTCCTACGTTGTGAACTATTTCCTGCGCCTTTTCCGATGCACTTCTTCGCATTTCTATCCGTATCCACAACCATATTATTCGAGCCCGAACATGGATTGTAAGGAAGATGGACCTGTCCAAATCGAGTCGACAGCCGAGAAAACCCTAGGCCAAGAGATTTTTCAAGACGAGCTCGATGGCTACGCCCCAATGCGTATTCAGAAAGAGACGCGCATCCTCCAAGATCCGGAGTGGGTCGATAAGCAGAAGAGATACCTCAGAAAGCTCGATCTGATACTACTGCCGACTATCTCCACGTTATACTTCTTCGAGTATCTTGATAGGGGTAACATTGCGGTGAGTAGGAAACAGAGAGACACTTCTGCCGTCCAAGGCTCACAGAAGTAGAATGCCCGACTTTATGGATTCGACGACGGTTATCACACTGCAAGCAAAGGGCTTGGCCCGGGCACTCACACCCTGTCAGATACCCAATGGCAGCTTTGCATCATGATATTCTATGTTGGATTAGTCCTCTGTCAAGTTCCAGGCTGCATCGGGTATCGCGTGTTCCCGCCTTCAAAGGTGAACAACTTCTGAAAAATACACTGCCGACAGCTGACAAGTGTCAGTGGATCGCTTTCGGTGTCTGTGGTTGGTGCGCTACAAGTCTGCTTCAAAATGTCACATTCAATCTAGCCGGAGAGCTTGTCTGCCGTGTCTTTCTCGGTGCATTCGAAGGTCTCTTCGGCACTGGGATTGTCTACTACCTGTCTCTGTGGTACCACCGAACAGAGATGGGTGTGCGTGTATTTTGGTTTTTAGGCCCCACTGCCATCGCTGGGTAAGTAAGCGTGTGGAAACGGTACCATTACTCATCTGACTTGTTCGCCTAGTGCTTTCGGTGGTCTTATTGCCTACGGCATTGGCCACATACACGATTCCATACCTACTTGGAAGTACCTCTTCTTGATCGAAGCGCTGCCTGGATTCTGCCTTGGCGTGTTCTGTCTCTATTGGGTCCCCGACCGCCCTTTGAAGAATAGTCGATTCTCTGGGGTGTACCAGGAAATTGCAGAAGCTCGGTATTACAGTGAGGCTTTCGACAAGGCTGGGAAGATTCAGAAGAAGCATATGGTCGCAGCTGTGATGGATTGGCGGCTATACGGGCAAGCAGCTGTATACCTCCCTACTGCCGCTTTGCTGTCCTCGATCTCAGGCTTTCTTCCGACCGTTGTAAAAAGTAAGCCCAATTCTATCAAAGACTTACTGATCATCCCGTTGACTCGTCCTTAGATCTCGGCTACGATAAGCCCACTTCTGCAAATTTGATGACCGTCCCTCCATACGCCAGCGCATTTATTCTTATGTATATAACGTCGCAATCGTCAGATCGCTTCCATGATAGAGGTATACACATCACAGCTCTTGCCCTTGCTGCTACCATTGCCTACGCTCTCCTGGCGACGCTTCCCGAATCCAACTTAAAAGGGAAATATGTCTGCATATGCATCGCTGTATCCTGTGTCTATGCTACATATCCCCCATCTCATGCATGGGCCGCCAACAATTTCGGCAATGAGACGAAGAGAGCTGTGGGTATGGGCTTGTACACCGCTCTGGGAAACGTGGGTTCTATAGCTGGAAGCTTCTTTTATCCTTCCCATGAAAAGCCCCAGTTCCGGAAGGGACATTTGATCTGTATGGGCATGTCGATCGCAACAGCAGTGTTTGCATTTGGAAATAGCATGGCACTGCGCGCTATCAATAGATATAGGGATAGGAAGTATGGGAAGCCGGACACGCGATGTCCGGTCGATGTTACGGACTTGGGAGATGCAAATCCTGCATTCCGATACATCACTTGAAGTCACTTAAAAGCATTTGGAAGCATTATACTCAATACTCATCTGCACCTTTCATTCATCAATTCATGATACTGCAACAATCACCATTTGACCGAGTTCGGCTTAGCGTAAAGTACTAGTTATATACGGCTTAGCGTGCCCCGCTTTGAGCAACATACACGTGGTTTCGATCGGATTCCGTGTCCCGAGATCGCGTCGCGTCGGTTCGATGTCCCCAAATCATTATTCCGTCCCCAGATGCAGCCTGATCGGAAAGCAAGGCTATAGACTCTCCTAAACCGATGATTCAGTCTAATCCAGAAGATGAAGCCCTTCTATCGCCCACCGGGAACGTACAAACCGATGATGACCACTCTTCTCTCCAATCCCTGGGAGGTGACCCATCCGAAGAGGTTGCCGAATTCGCAAAGGCCTATAATCTAAGCCACAAGGTCGATGTTCTCCAAAAGGCTGCTCTATTACTTCGCGGTGGCATACCTGTACACGAAATCCCATCAATAACGGAGCGTGAAGTCGAGGCTATTCAAGCAGAGACCAACAGCAAATGGCGACAACCGAAAACGATGTACCTGACCGTCGTGGTAACGGCGCTTGGGGCCATAGGACAGGGGTGGGCACAGACAAGTACGTAGCCCACAGGTACAAAGTACATATCTTAACCGAGAATCCATGCGAACCTGAGTCTGTGAAGACGTAGCCTGGACTGCGAACTCAGGTACCGGGACATTTCCTCATGAACTTTGCTAATTTGTTATTTCCACTTATAGGTATGAATGGAGCCAACCTCTTCTTTCCGCAAGCATTTGGAATTGATGCCCACACACCGCGCAACAATCTTATACTCGGCCTCATTAATTCGGGAATCTACCTGAGCAACGGCCTGCTTGGCGCTTGGCTCGTAACGCCTCTCAATAGACGCTTAGGTCGGCGTGGAGCAGTGTTCCTAGCCACGATCGTTTCTTTGTTGTCGAACATTGGCGGAGCATGCACTCAAAACTGGCAGCAGCTACTGTTCTGCAGGCTTGCCTTAGGTTGTGCTTTAGGAGTCATCTCAAGCACCTTGAATGTGTTTGCAGCCGAATGTGCTCCGGCCGCCATCAGGGGCGGACTGGCGGTATCTTGGCAAATGTTTTGTGCTTTTGGAATCTTTGTTGGCTTTGTGGCAAATGTGGTTGTCTACGACTTCGGACCTAACACATGGCGTCTTCAGCTCGCTGCGCCCTTCCTCTCTACAATTCCGCTACTATTACTCATCTATATGTGCCCCGAGACGCCAGCTTGGCTCCGCAAGCACGGAGGTCGCTATGACCTTGCATATAAGTCGCTAACTAGACTCCGCAACACCGAACTTCAAGCAGCTCGAGAGCTCTACTTAATTTACTTGCAGCGGCCAGCTAGATCGGAAGCAGAGGTTTCCTACCTGCAACAAATTACCGAATTATTCACAATACCCAGAATCAGACGGGCAGCAACGGCAGCTTACACAGTTATGATAGCGCAACAGATTTGCGGGATAAACATAATTGCGTTTTACAGCTCTAGCATCTTTGTCGAAGCCGATTTCTCTACGTTCGGCGCTCTTCTGGCATCCACTGTCTTCGGGTTCGTCAATTTTGTTGGTGAGTGTTCCTACGGCGCAGAGGTGTAATTCATCACTTACCCCGAATAATCGCCTCACCATTAGAACTTCCTTACTCATTCTTCGCAGGTGCTTTCCCTGCTGTATGGACAATGGATACACTCGGGCGACGATCGTTACTGCTCATCACCCTTCCTTTCATGGCTCTCACAATGTTTGTTGCGGGTCTTGCATTCAGTGTACCGGTAGAAAGCCCACTTCGGTTTGGGTTGCTAGCATCCATGATCTACCTGTTTTGCGCCGAGTATTCCCCAGGTATGGGCCCTGTACCAACAGTGTATTCCCCGGAGGTATTCCCTTCCTCTCATCGTGAGGTTGGGACAAGCTCTGCTGTTGCTGTCGCCAACATCTGGGCATCTGTACTATCCTTGACATTCCCCGGGATCATCTCTGCTCTCGGCTCTCAGGGGGCCTTCACGTTATATGCGGGGCTGAATGTGGTAGCGCTAGTCCTAGTCTTCTTGTTCGTACCAGAGACAAGACTGAAAACGTTGGAAGAACTGGAGGACGTATTTACTGTTAGTACTAGACGGTTCATTCGGTATCAAGTCACTGAATACCTCCCATGGTGGACCCGGCGATATGTCTTGAAGCAGCACAAAGTAGAGTTGAGGCCACTAGAGGAGGCTAGTGACTATCGCATGCTCGAGCAAGACGAGGAAATTTCGTAGCCCAAGTAGAACAGACATTTGGTTCGCGGAGTAGCCGCCTGTTACGTCCCTGCATCGTTTCCGGCGCTTCCTTGAGTGCATCGAGGAGGGACTTACGTAACAAGAGATCACCCTAATCTTAGACCGCAAAGGACTTCGCTTTTCGACTGAGTACCTTTGAGCGCATAGTCACAGGGATAGAATGCGCCGATATTAAGTCGTCGTAAGCTCGCGGTCACTTGAGCGTGGCTGCAGGAGCAAGGCCCACGTTGTTAGGACAGGTTCTATCATGTCTCTCTGCCTCTTCACTGCGACTATGCGCATTGAAGAAGGTAGGATTAACGTTGCACGCCTACTGCGCATGGCCTGGATTCTGATTTCTCCGATACTTTGAACAACTTCCCAACGGGAACAGGGCCACATGGGCCCCCATGGCCCGGAAATCGCTCTAACGAACCAAATTTCCGTCTTATCAGCTGTTTGTATCCAACAACAGGGAAACCCGCCGAGGCTGCAGGGCGGGGTTAATTGCTACAAGCTTATCGAAGCTTCAGTGGCCCCCGGCTTAGGGAAGCTTATCGCTCGCTAAGTATTCCCGCGTTACCCCCAATGCCTGCAATACCGGAGCGACCCACTGGCCAGGCTTGATACTCTCGCCTCCGAATGCCTACCTGAGGTGCAGCGTGCATCTCGTCTGTGCTCACTATGTAAGAGTATTACTACATACCGAACCATTCTTTGCATGTTCAACATCTAATTGCGGTGAAGATCTTTGTCGAAGTCTTTCCTTAAAGACTTGGTCTTTGTCTCATGAGTTTGAAGTCTAGTACACCTGATTTCGCAAGTCACCCTACTAGTGGTGGTATCATTGACCCCAGTTCACTTGTAGGTAGGGGTAGAGGATGTCCTGGCCCATCACATCTGCCGCTTTTCGTCGATCACTTGCTTGCTCTGAATCAGGAAGGAGACTGTTATACCACCAATAGTCGAATCACTTAATATATGCAATCGCGTTGCAAGCAACCAACAAATCGAGTGTGGCGTCGAGTGTGTAGCGACAGTAGTACGATTGCACGCGCCTTGAAAGCTCAAAGTCAACACACACCTACAGAAACCAAGATCCAGAACATGTTGAGAACTCGCAGGCCCTGTCGGAAGGACATAAACATGCGGAAGGTGTTCGGGGCTATTGGAGATTTTGGTATCTTCCGTAGCGAATCCAGTGAAACGTATCGATTTTGTGGAGGTTGAAGGAAGACAGCTGCCATACTGGGTCAGCTCACAGGACTTTGGGCGTCTTTCCCCTGTGTGGCTTGCTTCTGGAGAGTATTGATGGATAACAGATGGTCGAGATACTAGATCATGCCAGTATTCTTCCTGATAGCGACAAAACTATAAAGAGACGGATGATTCCTGTGCATCTCAACATGAGAGCTAAACAAGCAAACATCTCCTCAGGATCTTTCAGATCATTTTTACCTCAACTCCAGACGTTCTATCGTTCTCTAAGCCCATATTCATCATGAAGGCAACCTTTGCTCTTAACGCTCTGCTGCTTGCCAGCACCGCGATGGCAGCGCGCCTCACTGAGAGGCGCATGGAACGATTCCGCCAGCGATCTGCCCAACGCAAGTCCAACCCCCCTCTTGCTCCAAGCACGGAAGGCGTTGAAAACATTGTCGAAATCACGAACGTCACCCATCCTGAATACAGTTCCAATTGGGCTGGTGCTGTGCTCATTAGTACCGGATTCACCTCCGTCACTGGCACAGTCGTCGTTCCAAAACTAGCTGCCGCCAGCGGTAGCACCGAGAGAGCTGCCTCCGCTTGGGTCGGAATTGATGGCGACACCTGCTCGAGCGCTATTCTCCAAACCGGTATCGACTTTTACGTCCAGGGCAGCTCTGTTTCGTATGATGCCTGGTACGAATGGCTTCCCGACTACGCCCACACCTTCACCGGTTTCACGCTCAGCGCTGGCGACTCCATCAGGATGACCGTCACTGCTTCCAGCAAGACGGGCGGCACAGCCAAGATTGAGAACCTCACCACCGGCAAGTCGGTTTCGCACAGCTTCAGCGGACAACCGTCCCTATGCGAGGAGAATGCCGAGTGGATTGTCGAGGACTTTGAGGAAAATGGCGCACTGGTGCCGTTTGCCAACTTCGGCACGGTTACTTTCACCAGTGCGTCGGCGGTCAAGAACGGTGCTACTGTTGGCGTGACCGGGGCGACTATCATCGACATCGAGCAGAATGGTCAGGTCTTGACAGACTGCAGCACTTCTGGATCTTCCACAGTGACCTGCAAATACGAGTAGAGAAGGCATCATACAGATGCTCCACAATGGGTATATTCAATGAGAGAAACACTTCATTGACCTTCGTAAAGCGAACTGCTTTAGTAGTAGTAAAAATGAAATAATCTGGCAAATATCTGATGCTCTATTGTGTCATGACGTAAAAATTTTTGTTTGCTTCTTGTCAGCGGCCCCATTGACACCAGAATTTTTCGCGACGGATAAGCCAAAGGTCTGTTTGGTTCAGAAGTTATGAGCGCGGGTACATTAATGGTTAGCACAGGCCCAACACAGGAAGTGGCGAATGTTTCGGTCCTCATGTTCAGCGATGAAGCCTTCTTTGCCACGGGAGGTATGACACAAGTATGCATGAGCTCTAATTCTACGCAAAAGCTAACACTAGACAGCACGTTAGATCCTAGAGGGTGATTACTCAGCCCTAGGCCTCTCTGGGGCCGCAAGCTAAGGTCGCTGTTATTTGCGTAACGAGAGCGATATTCACGAATGTTAACGAGAAATGGCATAGTCTTCAAAGCTTGTTCGGGCTATTCATGTAGAAATATCACTATAAAAATTTTATGTGTTAGAGTATGTTTGTGTAGTAGAATTTTATTATGAGGGAAAGAGTAGAAATAGTAATAATCTTATGATTCCTAAGACTTCATGGTAGAATGAGAACAATCACACAGATTGTATACCTTTCACTTCAACTTTATTCTTATACTGCACTTTAGTCTATCGAATCCATTTGATTATAGCGCAGCTTAAACCCCCTCTTTCATCACTATGTTTCATACGTCTTCCGCAAGATGTCATCATACTTCGAGACAGCGCCCAAGATTACCTGTGCACCGATTCTACAATCCTTTGAGCTTGCCCATTCCTTTGGGCTGTGGCTTATGCCATCTTTACAAGGAGTGAACACCATGGCGGTAGGAACCACGAAATTTGTGTAGATAGAGTCGTGTCCTGTGTGCGATATGAGTCGCTTGTATGAATAGCCCATTTCTTTGGCGGCGTCTTCAACGCATTTTACAGCTTGCTTGTCGAACTGAAAAGGCTCAAAAGTCCAGACATTCTCGTACGCAGAAACTTCCAGGTTCGATGCAGCGGCCGTCGCATGGATGAACCTCTTGATTTCTTCGGTCATGGTAGCAAGTATTGAGGCATCGGGATGCTGCATGCTAAAGGAGAAGTCAACTTCGCTTGGAATGTTGCAGAAATTCTGCGGTGCCGACTTGAACAAGCTGACAGTAGCCATTCCACCATACGCTTTGCCGATTCTCTCTACTTCGAGTACTGCTTTCGAAGCGCCGACAAGCGCATCCTTTCGTCCTGCCATGGCCGTTGTATCGGTGTGTCTCGTCTCGCCACGCAGCGATACATCATACCAGCGCATACCTTGTCCACCATCGACGACGCCAACATCCAAGCCAGCTTCTTCAAGTCGAGTACCCTGCTCAATGTGTATTTCGAAGTGCGCACTGAGCGGACTCTTCTTGTAGGACACATCTTTTGAGCCTGCGTAGCCGATTCTCTGGAGCTCGGAGCCGATGGTCGTTGTGCGGTCAGCGGTATCTGTGCAGCTGAGTGCATAGTCGAGGGGAAGTTGGTGCGACCAGACAGCAGACGACATGCACCCAGGTGGGAAGCGAGCGCCTTCTTCGTTGGTCCAATTGATAACGCTAAAAGGCGCATAGGTCTTTTTGCCGCTTTCCTTGAGCACCTTGAGGACTTCGAGGCCAGTGAAGACCTATCTGATCAGTAGGTGATATGAATCGCGTTGATATGATTCTTTCAGCTTACGCCTAAAGGCCCGTCAAACCTGCCACCGCTCTGCACACTGTCGAGATGCGAGCCCACGCCTATGGGTGGAATGGAGTTGTTCTCCCCCTCGACCGTGGCCCATTGACAACCCATTTTATCGACTTCATATTTACATCCTAGCGCTTTGACCTGATCGGCAAACCAGTCTCGGGCAATTTTGTCATTGTCATCGCAGGACAGGCGACGTAGGCCGCCATCCTTGGCACCGGCCATCTCACATGTTGAATGGATAGTATCCCTGGGAGCGGTCAGTATGTTGTCTTGTATACCGCGTAGTTAACATTAAGCGCTTCAGATACTTTTCTGGACATACCATAGTCGCTCTTCCGACACACTGAGGCCATTGAACCGACGTCGTAGAAACATGGAAGACAGTTTCGTACTTAGTGAAAGCCGAATAGAAGGCCGCGATATTATGCGAGAAATGGCCATAATGCGCTGAATAGAGGGCTAGAAGAGTTGTTCGGGGACTGAATAAAGCTTGCGATGTCAAATATCACGACTCTAACTCGTGTCGCGAGGTACTCCAGGTACGCGGGGTCGTCGACATCGCTGTTTCTCTGGCCCGGAAGGATGGATCATCGCTGCCCCACCCTACTGCTCTCATATCCGAACTGTTTATCTCACATCAACAGTTGGAGAGTATCAACATGGGGTAAGTTGGCATAGAGTATCTTGGCCCGAAGTTGATACGAGTATGACTAGTCTACCGAGTCTTGTGTGGGGACGCGTAAAAGTCTCTGATAGGCTGTACTCGAGTGGAGCGCATCCCAGTGGAGTACTCATAGATGGCGATCGTTCGCAGGAATCGCACTAAAGCGCTTGATACAATCTCTAGACGGAGATGAACGCGACGTGTGTAGTATTGGAAAGCAGACGGCAACGAAGGCACGATAAAGTCTCCGTCAGGCGCTGCGAAGATGGCCAAAGGCAAATTACGCTGTGCGCGACTGCAGTCAAAGTTAATATATCAAAATGGGCGTCACGCGCGAAGAACTTGTTCCCGGAACCGTCCATCTTGTCGATACCGGTCATGACATTCATGGCAAGCATCTTGGTGGTAACAGGGACATTGTCCTTGTCCCGCAGCCTAGCTCGGATCCAGAAGACCCTTTGAATTGGTCACCAAAGCGCAAAGGTCTTGCAATCGGCATGGTCTTCTGCTACACGATCGGAGTCGCTATCTCGACAGCGGTGCAGTATTCCGGTGAGTTGCTCTCGTGGTGAAGAAAGCATCCTAACAAAGTTTAGTCTTGACGCCCATTGCTGAGGACACGGGTATTACGGTCGCACAGCTCAACCTTGGGACAGGCCTCATGTTCCTCTTCCTCGGTTGGGCGAATCTTGTTTGGCAGCCTATCGCGCTTGTGTATGGCCGACGAGGTGTATACATCATATCATCGTTCCTTTGCATCTGGCCGGTCTTATGGTCTGCGTATTCGACGAGCGCAGGCGAATGGTACGCGCATCGCATTCTGTTGGGAATCTTTGCTGCACCAATCGAGTCACTCCCTGAAGTGTCGGTACCGGATCTTTTCTTTGCGCACAATCGCGGTGCTTACATGGGCATCTATGCCTTTCTACTCTTCGGAGGCAACTTCTTCGCACCATTCGTCGCCGGCTGGATTGATTACGCCGGCGGCTGGAGATGGACAATGTACTTTGGGGCGATGGTGCAAGCTGTCTCTACGATCATTATCTACTTCTGGATGGAAGAGACAATGTACTTCAGAGCAACTGTAGAGGGCGAGGAAAATGATTCCAAGAACAACACGCCTGACGGTGGCTCGACCAAAGGCGCGATGCAGCCCGGCGATCCCGAAAAAGGGCCCACGGAGATGGACTCACCGGTCGAGGTAACTCCTACAGAGGCGACAACGGGTCAACTACTTACACCTCCGAAATCATACTGGAAGAAGCTGTCACTATTCACAAAAATGCCTGGTAGGCCTTCGAATAAGGCTATGTTCATCATGATGTGGCGACCTTTACCGATTATGTACCACTTCCCGTGCGTGACTTGGGCTGGATTGTGAGTGGTTGCAATAATACTATCGTATTGTCACTAACAAGCTACAGCGTGTATGGAACTTGCCTGTGCTGGTACAATGTCCTCAACGCCACCACATCTGCAACTCTTAGCGCTGAGCCCTACAACTTTTCTTCTGGTGCTGTAGGAACCGCGTATCTCTCTCCTCTCATTGCTGCTGCTCTAGGTGCCGTATGGGCGGGCTGGTCAGCCGATAAGCTAGCACTCTGGCTTGCCCGTCGCAACCATGGCATTCGGGAACCAGAGCAACGACTTTGGACGTTGCTACTATCTGGACTTCTAGCTGCAGGTGGATTGATCCTGTGGGGTGTCGGATCCGCACAGAATGTCCATTGGATTGGTACCATCTTCGGGCTCGGCATGCTGGCTTTCAGCGTCATCTGCGGCGGCTCGCTCACGTTGAGTTATGCCGTGGACTGTTTCAAGGTATGTCTGTAGCGTCGGCTTGCCGCATTTTAACTCCGCTAACTCCGAGCAGGAAATCGCTGGTGAAAGTATGACCTCAATCATCATTATCCGAAATACCTTGGGATTTGCGGTCTCGTACGGCATCAATCCATGGATTGACGCCATGGGCACTCAGAACTGTTTCATCACGGTTGCGATGGTAGCGTTGGTATGTACATACACGTTCATACCCATGGTATACTTTGGGAAACGACTACGAAAATTCTCAGCGCCGAAATATTGGCAATACGTAAAAACAAGTGTAGTAGGAGGCCACTAAATGAAGTATTTCTAGAGCGAAGAAGAAGTATGATTATATATAGATCTCAACATTCAAAAAGAAATATTACATTGAGCCCTCAAACCTAACACTAATACCGTAGAAATATTACAAAAGAACTCCATATGACCTGTACATCTCGCCTCTACCTACAAATACCCATTACTCTTCCAAAAGGACCGATGAGCCACTTGATCAAGCGGCCAAAAGGTAGTCATACCCGAATCTCAGCAACGGTCGCTAAGACTCCGCCCTTAGTAAGGTCGATCGGGTTTGTCTTCGTTGGCGCCTCTTTACCCAGGTCCGCGATCTTCTTCTTAAGGTTGGCAACTTGTTTCTCGAGATCCGTCTTTTCCAAATTGGTCCTGTCCTCAGTCTGTTTCATGAAATTGACCATACTTCTAATTGTATGATTGGCCGCATCAACCTCCTCTCGAGCCTCCACGTACTGCTGAACCTTCGTCGCGATTCTCTCTTCTAGGTCCTGAATCTGACCATTTAGCTTGCCGATTTCGGATTCGAGACTTTCTCGTTTAATCTCCGAATCGACTAGTTTACTCTTGATCTGATCAAGCAGTGCAGTGAGCCCCGTATTTTTACCCTGCTCCTTGAGTAGGTCGGCTTGGAGCTGGGTATTAGTCGCCGTCACTTCGACAAGTTGTTTTTCGAAGTGGCTTCGATCAGCCTTGAGGGTCTCAATAGTCTTGGCCTGGTCCGCCGACTTCTGTTGGAGCTCCTTCTCCCGAGCTAGAGCTGCTTTGAGATCGCTGTTGGCACATTCCAAAGCCGATTCCTCGGCCTCCATGCGTCTCTTCCACTCTGCCTCGCGTTCACGGTCATGGAACTCATCATCTTTAATCAGGCTCCTAAGATAGGATACTTCGGATACCCGATTTTGTAAAGACTTTCGCGTGTCCGCGAGCTGCTTTGAGAGGTCCTTCTCGCGTCGCTTGGCATCCTCGCGCTCCTTTTCGAGTGTTTTCTGCAATGCAGCAAAATTCACCTCCAAACTACGTTTGTCCTCGTTCAGCTTCGTGTTTTCGCCCTCTAGCTTGATGACCTTCGCACCTCGAGCCTCGGACTTTTTGTCCAACTGTTGAAATGACTTTTCCAATTTGTCGAATTGCTTGACGGCGTACTTGGCGAGGTACCCAGCCTGGTCGACATAAGCGGCGGAGTATGTCAAGGTTTCAACAAGGTCAGCCGGGAAGGGAAGAGGTCCAGTGATTCTAGTGAGAGAAGGCTTTGAGGTTGGCAAACTGCATTCAAACGAAATCTCCTTATGAATCTTTTGAGGGGGTGAGAATGCGTGCTCGGCTCCAAGCTCGACCTTGGCTGACAAAATCAGATGCTTGGTCTGTACCTTAGCTGGCTTTGTGAGAGTGCTAATTGTAGCTTGTAGACAGTTTTGGGCAGAATCGACCTGGCACTTCAAGGTGTGGTTGTCGCCTTGCTTGAAAGAGAATTCACCGGGATTAGCTTTGTTGGATTCTTGCTTCCCTGTGGAGCACGAGATGGTCTTCGCGGCATTCCTATCACCCTCGGCCCATTGCCACACGCTGACAATGGGTTTGTGGGTACCGAGACCCTGAGGTGCGATGATAATGAAGGAATCGTTCTTGCCAGTCCACACCTTAGGAGGATCGGGCAGTGAATTGGCAGTGTGAGGCTGGCTGTAGTGACGTACAAGTACAGCTTTCGCGGTTTCTCCGTTGCGGCACTTCCTGATGATGCTGAGCTCTCTGTATCCTTTCTTGGAGTCGGCTTCAAAGGAGTCAAATGCGTTGTAAAATTTGAAATGGTCCTCTCCATCGTCGTCCTTAACAGAGACATCTTTCGCCCGGTAGGATGAGAACTGCTTCTCCGAGTAGATGTAGACAGGATCGTCCTCTTCGACGGTTCCCTTCGGGAGGACTGCTACGAACAGATCATCATTGATCTTGCCATGGTAGACGTAGAACGACATGTTGTGATCAATTAAAATTGGAAAAAAAATCAATGTAAAAGTAGCAAAGGAGCTTGGAGTTGAAGTTGCAGTTGCAGTTGATGCTGATGTTCGGTAGACCTTTGAGAGGGTTCCTACTGGTTCTTTTATAGTTGACTTTTGTACAATCAAAGTCACGACTAACTTCCAGAAGCGCCCACTTTGCTAGATAATTGTGGCTACTCATCGAAGTTCAAGCCTTCGCCTAGATGCATGAACTGTTTCATTGGAGTCGTATAGGAGTCATTACCACCAGCCTCGCATCACCCCAGACAATCATACCTGGAATGTGCATGTTAGACGACGCGGGAAGCGTAAACTACCAGATCAAGCGAAGTTCAGGGTCCAGCCACGCCATTCTATTAGGACTGACCTAAACCGTGGCGCTAGAAATGAGCTCCTTCAGCCCGTCACAAGCAAGCCCGCAGACCATATTGGTATTGAATGTACACAGTACGCGCAATCTGGTGTTAGCAGATTGTCACCCATGCTAGACAGCTGGGTCAGTCCGAGAAGCACGCATCTAGATTCTCGGACATACCTAGCAGGCATAGAGACGGAATAGTAGAGGATTTCCTTAGTGTCTAGAATATGTCGTACCTCGGCTATAACACATGATTATCGAAGTGCCGAACTACTGTGTATGTCGACCATCATCTGGAGAACCTGAGAACGGATCAAATAGCAAGGGAAGCCTCTGGTCCGAGTTCCCGCGGGATGGGCCGCTTCGGCATCGCCAAGCCCTGCCCATCTCTGGCCATCACATCCAGCTGCCTCGCTAGCTAAACCCTAGATGCTGCAGCTCGAGGACTAGAACATCTGACTTGGGCCAAATGGTGTGATTACCGTACCGTGACGAGGCTGGATATGGCTGGGCTGTTGAGCCAGCCTCATGAGAGACGGATTCGAGCTGAGCCGACTCCTGGGCGAAGCTGAAGGCCTGCGTACGCTGCAGTGTCGTTGTCGAAATCGGGCTGGCCGTCGCCCACACGTGGCTGGCTAGCTTCCGCATCCCGCGGGCGTACCGGACGGCGCTACCCGCATCCGCTTAGAGCACGCGCCAATCACACATCTAGACTTTCGGACCCTTGATCTTCTCTGTTCATGCATTTCCTGATCGAGCTGATGAATGTGAGTCTAGGTCGTAACGGGACAGCAGGTGATTGACGCCACGCGAGGCTACAAATAGGACCTCGCGATTTCGCACGGGGCGTTGCGTAACAGACAACCTCAAGCGAAGGCGCTGCCTGGATCATGGCTAGTTCTCCCCACCAGAGTCCGGCGGTAGAACGTCTTTTCAGCTTGATGCAAATGGGAAGCATAGCAGATCAGCCACTCGCTCCTGCGCGCAATTCGGTTCATGGGGTCGCCGATAAAATCACCATAGTATTGAATGATCGGCATCCGTCCACGCCAACTCGCTTGTGGCGTTCACTTCAAGAGCTGGAATGCGCATGTTCAATACAGTTACCAAGAGCGAGACCAACGAGGCTTCAGCATCGCTTCAGGTCTGTGGTCTAGATGAGTGTCTTATAGTTCAGCACAGTTTTTGCGGAAATTAGGTGTCGGATCTTGTTGGCCAGATCGCAGACGCCCTTAGACTGCGGCCGAGGCAGCACTTACATAGAGTCGCCTCAGCGTATTTCAACCTGCATCTCTCCTCCTGATCCACTTTCTTCTTCAGGCCTCCTGTCGTCAATGAGCAGGCATTCTTTCCATTCTCTTGACGCTATTGTCAATCCTCATCATAACACACCACCCACCATGGCCACGGCGGATATGCATGTGGGCGAGGCTCTCACACAGGAGAAGCTCAACGGTGTGGAAGTCAACGTAGCAGAAATTGAGGACGAAAGTCCTTCTGTAGCTGATGCTTTCGACTCCCTCACCATCCATAGCCCGGTACCTCACCTAAGGCCGGTTCCCGTCATCGAATGCCCACCTCAACATCCCCATCACCACCCGCGGCCCACCAGTCCTACTGGATCAGTGCGGAGCTCTTTCAGTTCGAGGCGCCGGGTTACCCGCCACTCTCACTGGAGCGGCGGATTTTCCATGTCTCACCGCTCAGAGAGCTCCAAGGAGCTCACGCGCCAAGCGGAAAATGAGTTCCTTTCCCTGATGGAACTGATGTCTGGAATATCGCGACGAAGTATCTCTTTAAAGGAGTGCTGGACTAAAATTATCTCGGAACGCGAGTCCTGGGCAATGGAGATGGACCAGATGCACGAACGTTTCGAAGAATACACCGAGACCATCGAGCGCAAATCAAGGGAACACAAGTCTCACGAACACGAGCTTGAAGAACGCAAAAAAGAAGTTACCAAGCTACGCCTAGAGTTGACGGCTTCCATGTCGAGCACCACCGAGTTCAAGCAAAAATTGCTCGAGAGGGACCGTGAGCTTGGTGATGCCCGCCGTGAGATTGCTGAGATCAAGGACAACTTCAAGTACCTCAAGGAGGAACATGAAGAGACAAAGACAATATTAGAGCAGACCCAATTGAAGCTTATTGCCTCGGAAGAAAGCTGTCGCCATGCCAAGGAAGACGCAAAGAAACATCGCGACGAGCTGCGCCATTTGAAGGAGTCTTATACCGAGTTGCAGAGCAGCCATACAGAGCTCAGCACTAAGTTTGAGTCGACTCATAAGGAGCTTGTTCATTCGAAACAAACTGTCTCGTTACTCAAGAAAGAGAAGCACCAGTGGCTGCACGATAAGGGAGAATTAGAAGAGGAGAACCGCAAGTGCAGGCATCGCGAAGAAGAGCTCAAGCGCAAACTCAAGGAAGTAACAGAGTCTTACGAGAAGAAGAAACATGAAGTTCATGAGCTCAAGGAAACTGTTTCCAAACTAAAATATGAGAAGGAGGAGCTCACAGTCAAGATCAAGGAGCTCAAGCGCCATCTCGAAGAGGAACATTGTAGATGCGAGGATGCCGAAGACAGATGCGGCAAGTGGAAACTCAAGTGGGAGCACTCGGAACGCGAGATTACTTCTATTCGCGAGGAGCTTCGCGTCATTGAAATCGAACAATCTGAACTCCGTGAATCCATCACGAAGAAGACGGAGGAAATCAAGCGTCTCACCATCGAGAAGGAGCGGATTCAAGAGGAGCACCATGACAAATGCAAAGAGGCAGACGATTGCCATCGCGAAATTGTCTTGCTCAAAGAGTCGCTGCGCCACGTCGAGACAACCCTCAAAGAGAAAACAGAGCTGATTCATACCCTTCACGAACGCATCGAGCGCACCGAGGGCGAACGCGACGCAGCACGCACCAAGTGCGGCGATCTCAGCGTTGAAATCTCCACGCTCCAGGCCAGCACCATTTCTCTGAAACTCGAGATCGAAACCATGACGGCAGAATGCGAGAGCGTCCGTGAGAAGCTCCACGAATGCGAGACCAGGTATGAAGAAGTCTGCGAGTCGGTCACCGAGTACCACGAGAGCAGCAGCGGCTTCGAGTACGAAATCTCCAATCTTCGCACCATGCTTCGCGATGTGCGCGAGCAGAAGGAGAAGGCCATCACCATGCGCAATGCTGCGGATCGGGAGCGCGACGAATCGATTGCGCGATACGAGGAGAAGTGTCGCGACTTGGAAAGGCTGGAGGAAAGCTTCTCCTCCCACATGCACTCGTGCGAACGGTCTAGTGGAGGAGGCCGGACGCTTATTCGTCGCAGCGTCCGCGAGAGCAGCGGCACATTTGTCGACGGTTGTGATTGAGACTTGTCCGCATACAGGCATGGTCCAGGTCTGATGTTGAACGCAATGCGGGATACTGCGGAGGAATTCCATATGTTATTTTTTCTTCTAATAATTCCCCCATCCTTTCTAGCGAAACACGCCTTTTCTAGTCTTCTTTGTAACGATTATTTTTTCTTGGGGGCTGGAGTGGAGGCGCCATGGTCAATTCGAATTATTTCAAATATAAATATCAACTTCGTAACAGAGATGACCGCTTAGACTGACTATGTTGTGCTTGGATTGATTAACTCTAAAACAGGGTCGTTGCGGAGGCTAGAGTGCGTTCTAGTTGTTCGTATTCTATTCTACATAAAGCGGGCGTCAAAATATGAAGGAGTACATAGCAATAATCACACTTCTTGACGAATAGAAAGCGGGCTTGCACTAGATAGAGACAGAATGTGTCCAATGGATTGGAGTCGACGATACCGCAACTTACAGCCAATAAAATTGATGTTAGTAAGCAAATGTGTAGGTTCTTGCAGCAGTGGTTTCAGGAAATGGCTTATTGTGGCTTTCCTCCGTCCAACCCTCTTCAATACGCCCGATTCGCTTCATCGGTCGCTTTTAGCTCCGCAACGCCGTATGTTCTTCCGACGAAATTAGAGTTACTTCCGCCGAACCTTTGACTCATAGCAAAGGGCGCCTGTACGATTAGAATTATGTCCGATATGGCCGTGCAGCCACGTGCTTACCTCTGGCTCGGAACTCCGTTATGTGGTTGCGGAACACTGCGGAAGTTGTCGGAAGCCACCTCGTCATACAACACTGTTGCCTCTTTGTCTCGCAACATGACCACTCTACGCTATAGGTGATTTCTAACATGACTTCGCTGAATGTAGACTAGCCTTCTAGTCGCCCTCCGAGATTTTGCTAAGGCTGTGTCAGCTTCGCTATCGGAGGCCGAGCTCTCCATCTCATCGTATGCATGCGTCTACTTGGCGCATCAGCCTTAAGCTTTCCAAATACTTGACAACCACTCAAAACTTCGTATTGTCGACGCTAGTGTGATACGTGTAACTTGCTATCGGTCTCGTATCATAACGAATGTGCACTGGCCAGAGAGGCTGCTTATATCATAACGTTTGTTTTTCTAATTCAGCCCCTTGGCTATCGCATCAGCACTTCGCGCTGAAAGTCTGTGCGACTCCGCAACCTTCAGCCCCTTAGTGTTACTAGTGCGGTATACGTTGAGAAGAGACTGGACCAGACCTCGAGTCGGGCAGTTTGCCCCCCGTCTCAGATGACTAAAATCTGATCGTTGAAGCGTATACTCATCGTATTGGGCGAAAATCTGTAGCTGCCAACCAAACACTGGTAGATCCAACCTAGATCATATACACAAGGGCAATGACTGTGCGGAGTGAGCGGAATTTCGTGTAAAGTCCGGCCCGCCTGAAATAAATCGCACTGTGAATACTTATAACCTCCTTCTGCCCACCCTTCTAAGTCGAGAGCCCCCACACATAACCCATCTTGCGAGTTCTTTCCTTTCTGTCCATTCTCACCTTCACCCATTCGCCATGACTATAGCAGAAATCCTCCGGGATGCACCGGCAGGCCAACTAGCAAGAACTTATCTGGGTTGGAAGATTGCACTCTACGAAGATGAAAAGGAAGGTTACACGCTGCCACAGCCCAACGAACAAGCGCCAGTCCCGCAGGCTGAACCCCGTCGCCAATCCCAACCCGAAGATGTCTCAGATACGGCGTCGGATGACAAGGCAAAAGACAGTGAAATCGAAGGCGCAAACGGCGATGAAAGTTCCATAGAGCCACACACGCAACGTGATATCGAGCGGATTGCAACCGAGAAGGAAGCTCAAGCTCCATCACGGCCGAATTTCCATGAAGTAGGCTTCAGTGCGACGGATCGCGATAATCCACATAACTGGTCGGCAAAGAAAAAGGTGTTCGTCTTTGCTCAAATATGTCTTTTGACTTTCTCAAGTAAGCGGGTCGTACTCACACCCCGATGCAGATGCTGACATCGTGGTAGTCTACAGCGCGTCTGCTATCATTACGCCTGCCGAGGGTGTTTTTGAACAGAAGTGGGGTGTCTCAGGCCAAGTTTCTGCACTTGTACTATCCATGTACGTTCTTGGTTACGGACTTGGTCCGTTGATCTTCAGTCCCATGTCTGAGATGCCCATGGTTGGACGCAACGTACCATACATGGTATCTTTCGCCATCTTCATCATTATGACCGCTATCGGCTCCGGGGTCTCAAATTTCCCAGGACTCGTGGTGATCCGATTTATTCAAGGCTTCTTCGGCGGCCCAGTGCTATCAACGGGCGCGGCCTCTGCCTCCGATATCTTTCCGTTCAACAAAGTCCCCTACGCACTCTCGTTCTGGGCATTCTTTGCCTATGGGGGTCCCGCGCTTGGCCCTGTGATGTCCGGGTTCGCTATACCCCTCGACAACTGGCGATGGGGAATGTGGGAGACGCTGATCCTCTCCGGCTTCACCTTTCTCGTGTTATTCTTCTTCCTGCCGGAGACTAACGCCGACTACCTACTGGCGCAACGAGCAAAACGTCTCCGCGAGAAGACCGGAGATGGAAATCTACTTTCGCGGTCTGAGAGCCGCTCTGGCAACAAGAACTGGCTCAAGCTTACAGTATACCATTTGACAATGCCGTTCAGAATAACTATCCTAGATCCCTCCGTTGGTTTCATCAATCTGTATACGGCTTTGGTATATGGCGTATACTATTCATTCTTCGAATCATTCCCACCCGTTTATATCGGCACCTACGGCTTCTCGATTGGCATCATGGGCGCAGTGTTCATCTGTGTTATCATCGGTGCTGCCATTGGTCTTATCATCTACAGCGCACTGATCTACTTTATCTACGAGCCATATACATTGACACAGGGCATCGGCAGCCCAGAGTACCGACTTGTGCCTGGTCTGTTCGCTGCTGCACTGGCGCCGGCTGGAATGTTTATTTTCGGATACGCGGCTAAGAGCGACATCACATGGGTTGCACCAACTGTCGGTATTGCGCTTTATGCTGCTACTTCCTTTGTCGTGAGTCGCATTCTCTTTAAATGTCCTGTGTTACACTAAGCTGATCTATCATAGCTCGTAAACTGCATCTTTGTCTACCTACCCATCAGCTACCCTCGCTATGCAGCGAGTATCTTCGCAGCGAATGGATTCCTACGTAGTGCAATGGCATGCGGTGCGATTCATTTTTCACAGCCACTGTTTGGTAATCTCGGTGTCGGTAACGGATGTGCGATTTTGGGCAGTGTGGCTGCTGCTTGCGCGGCTGCGTTTGTAGTATTGTGGTGGTACGGACCAACACTCAGATCGCGTAGCAGATTTGCAGAGTCATACTAGTTTTAATATGTATGAGCAAGCAGGTTATCATCAGTATTGTTTAATATCCTTATTCTAGGGGCTTAATTGATGCAAGAGGGGGCTATTTGCGCTTCTGTAGTTCTATTTACGTCACCACAAAACTTAGCATTAATCTTCTTCCTAGATAATCTATTCTCTCGTATTGCTAAATCAATTTCTCACTGAACCGTCCGAATTTTAGGTACAAAAAGCCAACTGCCATATAGATAAATTGGCGCTACCAGCTCTACATGATCTGATGAGAAGGCTGCCCCCTCATCAAGTTGGTACGCCATTATTTGACGTGATGTGCACCCTGCCAACCCGCGATGTAACGAAGAGGTGGTTTTCCTTATCAACCATAGTGGGTTGGCTTAAAGGCCTCCACATATAGAGGCCTTTAAGCCAGTGGTCTTGGCACACTAAGAGATCTTCGTCCTCCTAGTTCTGGCTCTTGGGGTAATATAACTGTTCACTTATAAAAGACATTGATTTAGACTGTCTTGGGGCCTACTTCAGTGTCATAGCTCCAGCATAATGCTCCGCCTTCTATAAGGCATACAGCAACGCTAAGATATCGTAATGCAAATACCAAGCGGCTGATACCCGGGATTTGGCAGCTAAAAGCTTGGAGATGGACTTGGGGGCGTGCTGTAAGAGGTAACAAAAGCTCCAAAGCCAATCATCTGGCTGCATGGGAAACAGTGGGCGAGAATCACGCACTTCTGTGTCATCCTGCACGGATCCATCATATGTAGGCTGATGCTTGGGGATCGAATAAAAATCAAGCGTTCAAGGTTTCACTCAAAGTGATATGGATTCTAGGGTGGCTAAAAAGCCAGCTACATCGCTTGGAAGACCAAGATGCGGTCATCTCGGAGGCGCCTATACGACAGGCTTTAACATTATTCGTTCTCCTTATGGAGAGCGCCGTGACACTGCTCACTGTGCCCGCTACAATAATATCCATTCTCTCTCGGGTAACGATATGAACCGTGATGTATAAAGCAACAGTCAGCCAGGAGGGGATTCTGTACAGTCCATTACAGCCAGAAAAGTCCTCAGATTCAACCACCTCTCTAACATTCCTCGAGCAGCCCAAGCTTAATACCGAATCTAAGGCTGAAGCAATGGCTACAACCAAGACAAGAAGGTAACACCTTTCCCAAACTAGCTCCCTAGGAGAGGAAAGAGAGTGACTCGAGATCAAATGTCTCCTATGGATCAGATAGAAAGCGTACATAGCTATCTATCGCACCTTTAGGGTTGCGCTTAGCCCACTTTACATAAATGCCGAACCGGCCAGCTAGAAGAATGTTTGTAAAGGGCGTGTAAGCTTAGCACGGTCTGTTAGCCCGATTCTTTCTTTGACAGTCTTAGTAACATTGACATTAATCACAGCAACAATTCATATCCATCCTCACAAGCTGTCTCCCCATCCGCATCTGAACAGTCATCACCCACAACCTCTCCTCATCAAAAGCGACCCCTATTACCACGTCATCGTTCCGAATGTGCCCATCTTCCGGCACTAAAGCCGGCATCAGCATCGGTGCCATACCAGGCGCACTTCTCTCGGCATCTAGCTTAGCCGTTAGATTGCTCAGAGACTCGGAGTTGCTAATGCGTAAGGATTGCAAAGAAGAAAAGCCGAAAGAAATGCTAATGGTGAAAACTGTGTATTGGAATCTGATGGAGTTGCCATGGAAGACTGGAGATAGGATTTGATCTGGCATCAGTGGTGAATGCAGTAATCTAGTTGCTGATATAGATAGCGACAAAGTGGGGTTGCTCTTGAAAACTCATATGTTGTTAAAATTCGAATCTGATAGCCCATGTAGAATTTTGCGTGGGGCTGAGAACCCGAAGTGTGGGTGCGAAACCTGGTCCGTCATACGAGTACGCGCTCATCTTTTTCGCATTCGCATCGACCAGCTTCAAAAATATATAGAGTAATCAAAGTCTGTCGCGAAGACCGCGGCGTAATCTTGTTGCACACGAGTAAATTATCAGTATTAGCTGACTATTTCCTCGTTTCATTAGTGGTCCAACTTCTATTTTATCTAATCACAGACTATAGGCTCCTCTCATATGGCGTAGCCAGCCGCTGGTGCGAAGTTTGGTTCTCCCACCGCTTCAAAAGTACCGTTGGGAAGCCTGCGCAGAGCATGTAAGTCCGCCCCACGTCCAGCATAGACGACGTTGTGACCTAATCCCTTGAGAAATGCCGCTGTCTCATTGTTGTATCTATAGTCGAGTTCTAGCTCGTTTGGGACTAGCTGATCGTGAAATCTAGGTATGTCGAGCGCACAATAAGGGTTCATTCGGCGATCCAAGATATCCCAGAGACCTTGAATGACAGCCGTGATGATGTGTGACCCTCCTGCGCCCCCTAGTACGCAGTAAAGCGTGTGATTTGATAGGAATTCAACGATGACTGGAGCCATAGATGAGAGAGGTCGCTTTCCCGGTCGTACAAAGTTTGCGGGTGATGGTATATAGCCGAATGCGTTGGAGGCGCCAGGAATCGAAAAGTCGTTCATTTCGTTGTTCATAATGATTCCAGTTTCAGGCACCATTAAGGTGGAGCCAAGCCAAAGATTGATGGTGCTGGTCAGCGACACCGCAAGTCCTGACGCATCGGCGGTATCCACATGGGATGTCCCTGGAGTCTCGATGGATTCAAAGCCCTTCGGGTTGTAAGTCTCTACTGGCAATGTATGCTGATCTGAAATCTTGGACAGAACTTGGGCGACGTAATTAGGTGATATCAGTCTATCCTGGAAAGCGGTGATGTTGGTCATGTATGCTGGATCACCGAGCTCCGTCCGCTGTGACAAAGTGATCAATGATTAGGATTCTTCACCTGAAGTGATGGCTACTCACCGCACCAAAAGCGAACCGCGTTGCTTCGTCCAACCTATGCGTGCTGATGTTCAGAGTTGCATCCTCGCCGAACTGACTATAGGCTTCAACCGTTTTCAAAGCCGTCAACACCACCGGGCCACCACTTGGCGCGCCTAGGGATGTGATCTTGAAGTCACGATAAGTGATGGCCATAGGACGTCGTTGAAGTACATGATAGTCCTTGAGGTCTTCTAGGGTCATGGTCCCGTTCTTCGCTTGAAGAGCGCGAATCGTAGCTTCCGCAATTTCGCCTTCATAGAAGACGTCCGGGCCTTCTTTCGCAATTCGCTCGAGGACAGATGCGAGTCTCTTCCGGGTAAGCGTATCGCCTAATCCAAGCAAAGTGCCGTTGGGCGCAAAGTCTTCAGCCCATGCAGGGTCCTTAGTAAGAAACTCTGGATTGCTAACTCCATCGAAAACTTCAACTAGAGACTCATCCACTAGAAAACCTTGGCGAGCGATTTTGACAGACGGCTCGATCAGATCCGCCCACGGCATACGGCCGTAATTTTCGTGGAGGTACTGCAAACCCCTCAATTCGCCTGGGACGCCGCTTGAATTATGAGTAAAAGATATGACCAAGCAAGGCTCACTTGCTCACCTAGCTAGACCGCCTGTTATAGATGCCTGCTCATTGTTGCGGTACATGTCTTCGAAAGCAGCAGATGGAGCTGTCTCACGGAAATCAATCGCCTCATAGCTTCCGTTTGGGGATCGAATGACCATGAAACCTCCTCCACTGAGACCCGTAGATTCCAGCCCTACATATGTAATTAATAGTGTGTTGCCAATTGGCCTGCTACGCGTACCAATTACGCCGACACAAAACTCGGTAGCGACCATCTAGCAGCATCAGCTGAGGCTCGTAACAGCGGGAAATCGCCACTCACTGCATCTGCGGCATTTCCACCTCTGCGAAGGACCTCTATGCCGACTTTGCTGCAACGAGCACTCATTGATACCACACCCCCTACCCTAGCTTCCCCGCTCTTGTGTAATCCATGGGGCTGGACGGCAATGAAAGGCAAATCTACGGCTGGTGATACAAAACTAGTATACGATAAGATTGTCAGAACGGACAGGAGACAGACAAAGCAGGCCATGGCGAAGGACCTCGGTATGCGAAAAGGACGAATAGTGGGCATCTCCATGAGGGCGAAGAGGCAGCAAATGCGCGCGCCGTTGTTTTTCTTGTTGTGGAGGCGCTGCACAACGACAAATAAAACCGGGAAGCAAGGCTCAACGTAAAATCGTTACGTGACAGCCCTGAAGGAGTGACGGCTGCATGGGCATATGCAGTTTAACATGTTATTGGTGATGAATCATAGGCCCAGACCTTGTGATGAATGAGTAAGCGGTCATTTGAAACTTGCGTGTTGCACAGAGCGCGACGAGAGATGAGGCATGTGGTGCGTGTTCTACACAATAACACAACCGACGCAAGAACGGACGAAGAAACCCATGATCCCTGCGATGGGCGCTGCCGATAGGTGGCTCGGGCCGCGCCCCACTTCGATTTTCTAACTGTGTAACCTCGTGGTGATGCCTGCAAGTTCCCGTCTCACGTAGATCCATTGGCTGCCATTTCACCAGTCAAATTGTTCGCCCCTATCTCGAAACGAGACAACCACTGTCCATTGACCCCTACCTCGAAACGAGGCAACCACTGTCCGTTAGCCCCGTGCCGAAAAGTAAAAACGACTAACTAGGGAGGGGACACCACGATCGCTCGAACTTCGATGCTTGTGCGCGGATGACGATTCGCGCCTGTCGTGTCAGAAAAAGACGCGTGGGGTACGTCTAACACCGTATTGGAGTCAGTCGACTGGCATATCGCAAACGCCATGTCCCACTCACAGCATATTTCCCTCTTCGAATGAGTGTCAAAAGACGTAAACACTGACATCTCATCCGACGTCTGATTTTTCAGCCAGTAGAAGCGCTGGTTAGGATTGTATTTGACGAAGTAACACTCGCCAAGGTAGTCTTGTGACGGACGATCCGTTGCCAGCAGATCGTCATAGCAAGTTGAAGCAGGATCGCAAAATGCAAGCGCTTCAGTCTCGACGACCTTGCAGGTTGGCCGCCATAGGCTGCAGTTCTTGTGATTAGTGCATCCCAACATGAGATTAACAGCCGTACTTGAGAATCCTCAGCCGCCAGTTCCCGTCAAAGTACGTCTCAGCCTCTTCGGCCGACAAGTGTTTACGAATTCTTCTCAGTCCCCCCTCCTTGGTAGCATCTGCCTTGGTTAGCAACGCCTTCTCTACACATCGAGATCATACCTGTATGGACATCAGGTATTGCGACCTCAGGTTTCAAGTAGTTACTCGCGTATTGGTCCCGTCCCCTCTTCGCACTCGTGACGCTAGAGTCTCGTTGCTGGATATGTTAGCTAACACAAATCGGGCGGTTCCACTGAGAGACTTCGACTTACGTTGAAGGCATATATCACTGCCTGTTCGGCCTTCAAATGAGACTTCAAGAACCCCACTATTGCATGGAGGTATTTCTCGACCCCAAGGGGCGTGCTCACGTTGATTTGTTCCATTTCGGGCACTTTGACGAACTCAAAGCCATGGGTCTCGAGATCCAGGACGCTAAGTTTTGGCCGAATATCGTAAATCGGTATGTTCTCCCGCGTTTCAAAAATAAGATTTGTCCTGAAATCCTCTTGTTCGGACGGAAGCAGCCCGTTGACTTGGTACGGCTTACAGCGCTTGTAGATATCTCGGTCTTCCACGAAATCGAGTGAGGCCAAGGTAGGCTTAAGGTCAGGCAGACTCGCAAGAGGTGCCCCTCGCATTGGATCCGAAGCCATATTGCACGCCCAAAGAGTCAAAAAGGCCAATAGAAGCTTTCAATCCCCCGAACACCGCCTTAGCAGTTGATAGTGACTCAACACCGCGCGCTAAGAATCGGGAATCTTGGGAAAAAGTGGGTTGAATCATGTAAGGCAGCAGAGCCCATTGATATGCGCAAGATCCTGGTCTGGAAAAGATGCAGCATGCCCAAGAGCAAGCCACCGTGTCATCTACGCCAGCACGTACAGACGAAAGTGGCTAGAGCCAATGCCATCACACCTTGCTTCTGATGTACGTATTAGTACTACCCTTAAATAAACGCATTTTAATTAGCACAACCCCCGCCCCTATTGGCCCATGGTCTCCAACGCTGTTGACCGGAAGATTCCATGGCCAACTGGGTTGAGGAAACTTGGTCCCTTGCTAAATCGCTCATGAAGATACGAAGTTCGGCCCCATGTGGCTACGCAGCCCTATTCGGACTTTCTGACCGCGCTGTGCCGCTAACGTCTCCGATTTTGCCCTACGAGCTCTTCACGATGCGCTATGGATGCCTTGAATCATAAATCTACCTTTATAACTATCTAGTTATCACCACCCAACGAGTTGAAGTTTCTAGTCACCAGTGCCTGTACGTCCTTTCCGACCCTCTATTAGCTATCATGGCGAACCACAGGATAGCCGCATTCGTCCTTTTTTTCACTAGTTTACATACTTCCCTCGCTTCTGGGCCCTATCATTCTCTCGCCGACCTTTGGAGCGGAGAGATTGGTGACTTAACGGATTATTTGTCATTGAGTCCCTATCTTGGCGGTCAAAACTTCTACCAGTGCTGTCTAAAAGCCCTCAACGAGTCCTTGTTGATCGAAGACGGCAATGTTGAATTTGTACCCGGTCAAACTCTCCTACATGGTACCATTCCGGAGCTTTTGAGTTATCAAAACCCTTGCACAGCCTCCTACAATGGCTCAGATGGAGACCAGCCACAGTTGACTATCTCTTACAATTGGTGCAGTCGAACATGCCCTGGATGGCAAAGAACAAATAACAGATATGCCGCCGAATGGCTGCAACCACTTATCGCCTTCATACTTCCGACCATTGTATTCTGCTTCTCCATCCCGCGGAGGCGCCGAATCATCATTCCACCATGGCTGTTTCCGTACAACAGACTCGTGGACTTTCCCGGAAACCTCACACTCATTTACAAGATACCTGTTTCAATTGCCCTCCTGGTCCTGGATGCCATTATATGGGCTCTGACTAGTATCGTGGTCGCCGGACCAATGATCATATCAGGTTGCTTGGAACGAATGCTTGATTCACGACTCCTGGAATTCCTATGCGCATCGAAGAACGAGAAAATCATCACAACACAGTTGAGAAGCCACATACTTCTAGTGGTTCTTATTGGCAACCTCGACGTTGAATCCACTTGGCACCATTGTGACAATCTGGTTAAGTCTCTGGGTGATGCTTCACTTTCCACCCATGGGACTACAGCAACGACTGAGGTCCGCCATGAGAATGATCAGGGATCAATCACAAGCTGCGAGCATATTTCCCAGTCTTCAGACAGCGGCGAGAAGTCAATAGTAACGAAGGAAGATATAAGTGTCCAAGTTTCAGCTGTGCAACCAAAGTTGAGTATTCCAAAACTTCAGATCCTAGATGACAACGACAACATTCGCCTCCACGGCATGAAGACAAAGCTAAGCTCTCTGCTTGAGTCCCAGCCAACGTTTGGAGCTTCAGTCGGTATTGGAGTCTTATTTTATACCTCATCTTTTGTTTATAGTATCATGGAAATTCGCCAAAGCTATGGCGATAGGTACGTCAAATCATGGGGCGACAACATATGAGGCTAATGAAGTCATAGCTCCACTTCACACTCTTTAGCATTTGGGATATTCTGGATGATTGTCGGGCACCTAGCAGTCATTGCTGCCATTCTGTTGGCCGGAAATAACCCAAGCGCATTCGAAGCTATCGCTAGTGAATTCATCTACCCTGCGCAACCAAATGTCTCGCCGGTCCAGTGGAAAAATAAGGACTCACATTGCACAAGTTCGATTCAGATTAAGGTCAAGTCTTGGGTGAAGTTGTCCATTCAGAAGCGCCGCCTTGCACTACCTGCATCTCTAAAGCAGTCTCTATACCGGACAAGCTTCCCATCGAAGTTCAAATCGGCCTGGATGTGGAATCGTGGGTGGTCCAAAGCACTTTGGATCGCGCAGATGGCGGAGAACAATCCTCAGCTTAAGGAACTGCAGACCAGCGTCCTCCACGTAGGTTGGGCTAGCTGGTGCTTTGAGATGATCTTCCCAACAGTGATGCTTATTGTAGTCCCTTCTTTCTTAGGTGGAATGACAAGGTATCGACACGATGGCATTCAGAACATATAAGAAAACACGCTGATGATCATATAGTTACACTACACCGACGATTGGGCTTTCTTGTAGATCAATGATCCCACTTCTGTACGCCTCCTCACAGGTCATTCTGTCCCTGCTTTGCGTATGGGACTGGACCTACTGGAAAACAGCCAGAACTGGAAATTTCATCACTGCGAAAGAGCTTCGTGACCAGAAAATGAAATTGCTGTCTGCTGTAGAGCTCCTATGGTACGGCATATTTATGCTGAGCATCGTCACTGCTATCTTTGCAGCATTCGGTGGCACAGGTGCGTTTGGCTCACAATCCGCGTAGTCGATCGAGCTCACCTTCAATAGTGTTCCATCTTATGGGTCTATTTCAAAATTGCCTATGCTGGATACCAGTAAGTGAAGCTTTTGCGCGAATCTCACCAGCCAGTACTTATAGCATCTTCAGATATGGCAGTGGTCACGTCGAAATTCTCCTACTACAATGACGTACCTTAGCAGCAACAGCGCCGAGCAAATATACTACGCAAGAAGGTACTGGCTTCCGATAGGTATCACAGCGACGGCACTACTTCTTATTACAACTTACTTTGGCTGGCAATATCAGCATCGCCTACGCCGGGACTTCGCGAACCAGGTTGAGCTACTTGGGACTGAAACTAATAACAAAGCTGAAGTGCAGCCGATCCACTCGCCAAGAGAGAATTCAGATATAAGTCCTATCGATAATCCCTCTCCTTCGAGCGACACAACTATGCACAAGTTCTGATTTTCTAAAGATGATTGTTGAATGTACGAAATCAAGATTAGACCAGCAAGAGTTGTGTTAGAAATAAGAACTTTCTTTTTGAAGTCTTTATGCTACCTAGATGTCCTCATCAAGATATTGCATTGACTACACGATGTCATCGAAATACGGTCACGGCCGATATCTGTTTGTAATCGATCACTTGAGGGCATTTAGTCAGTCACTTCCAGTCAATGTTTATGTAGAACGCTCAAAATTAGTGTAGATGTTTATGTTTCATAATGAATTGTGTCCCTGTTTACGTATGGACTCCAGTGTTTCCGCCTCAAGTGAAGGTCATATTCGTTGCGAACAAATTATAACAGGTGATTCTCCCATTTTGTAATATTCAGCCACCACGGCCCTTCCCGCAAGTAGTCACACGTAAATTCTCAGTCTTTACTAGGGTTTCGGGGAGTTCAGTGTACCCCGACTTGATGCGCAGGTTGAGGTTCTTCCAGGGCTGAGCTCGCTCGGACCCTGCCGTTTCTTGTCACACCTACCGATCTGGGGCGGGTCCCTCAACATACCTTGGTCGGAGCTTTTGAGCCGCTCGCGCAGGACCTCGGCAGTTGTGGAGGATTTGGTCGTCATCGTACGTGCAGGTTCCTGAGAGACTGAGAGCTGGTACCCGAAGGCGCAAGTCAACAGTGCTTCAATAGACCCCGTAAGCTTCCACAACGTACTAAGATATTTGAGCTCGCGTAGATTTTGTGAAGTTAAAATGGAAGGATACACAGAGCATCAGTGAGGGATTTAGCACGTTAAATGCCGACTTGCAGGCTCAGCCTGGTGCAACCGAAGCTTTACGGGAGATACGACCCAATGCAAGGTTTGCGGTTGAATCCACTAGGTTGATAAGGCTACGTTGGAGCATCTCCCAATCATGTGTACCTCTGTTGGCGTTGCTTTTTGATGACTGCGTTGATGCCTCTCTTGGCTACATGTGCCTCCCTTTGAATGGTGAACTCGGCTGAACTAATGCGGAAACTTGGCTTCTGCTTGTGAAAAGCGATCCTATCGGTGAGCGGCATAGGATACGAGCACACCCTCTTCAGTCGAACAATCAATTGTGGATCGGCGTACAAGGCTGATAGGTCCGGCCTTGGTTTGGGCCTTGATTTGGGCCTCGCTTTTCAACTCACATAAAAAGGTCGTGCCTATTGTGGGCTGATCTTTCCTGGGGTCACTTGTTGCGGGGTGGCAAAATTGATTGCGGCTCTGCTCTTCTGGTACCCCGACCATCTAGTTTGCGGTCTGACTCAAGATGGTTAGCATGAGTTAGAACACCCTCACACTTCTAGGTTCTTTGTGTATAACCGATCCTCTTCTATCTAGCAAAATGAATCATACCAACTACAAGGCCCTCCTACTCTTCCTAGACGTGCACCCACAAATACAAATCATCAAATGCGCCTGGGTTTCGTGCAGCGGGAGTGTGTACGCACGCCTGCTGACAAGATCCCGGTGTCAAATTCTCGCAACAGAAGGTCTCCCACTCCGTCCGAATACGAGTTGCCTTGCCGGATTGGTTCGTTCACATCTCCTGAATCCCCAGATTCTTTCGTCAACAGGGCGGCTCAGAATTTTCCCTGATTGGCAGTCATTATGTCAGTCGTCATCGAATGAGGCGGTGGTGCAATGCTTCGTACATGAGGACACTACTTTTCAACCTACCTTAGAATATCCGACAGAGCGTTGCCCGAGAAGCTGTCTCAATAGGGTTATTTCAAGAGCCTTAGAGACTACATCTCTTACCTTTCTCATTGGTTTCGAACTTGAGTTCTATCTCCTTGAAGCAACAAGTGCTGATACTGGCGAACTATCATACGAGACGCCACCGCCTCATCATCATCTGGTTTGCTGGTGTTCTTCTCAAAGACTACATGGTGGGCGATCAGACTGTCTTCGAAATTGTATGCTTGCACTCGAAGAAGCGGGTATTGTTGTCGAGCACGGACATGCCGAAGGATCAATTTACCAGTTCGAAATAGCTACTGGACCTCTGGAACCGCTATCCGCCGTCGACACCTTCTATGTTTCCCGAGATATCATTAAGAAAGTAGCATTAGATTGTGGTTATCATGCGACGTTCATCCCGAAGCCTTTCCCCGACTGCGAGCCATCTGGTCTCCACTTACACCTTTCAGTCCACCGAGCAGACCCACCGAATCGTCCAGATCCAAACATGACCATAGAACAGAGTATGGCCGACATGTTTCTCGCTGGTATCTTGCATCGCCTCCCAGCCCTTTGCGCCATCAGTATGCCCAGCTCACAGAGCTACTTGCGTGGTGCCAATGAACACACTATGGGAGAGTACGTTGCATGGGGCCGAGAAAATCAATCTGTTCCTCTGAACGAGATTGCTCAAGGATACTGGGAAGTACGATCTATGGACTATACCGCAAACGTATATCTGGCTGTGGCCTCCTACATTGGTGCTGGCATGCTCGGGATAGAGCGAGCCGAAACTCTACCGTCCAAAGACCCCTGCCTGATAGTTGAGAGCCTATCTGCACAGAATCGAGTATCATTGGGGATAACCAAATATCTACCTAAGTCTTTGGAAGAGGCCCTGCGAGAGATGGACGACAAGTTAGCTGGCATGCAAGACATATTGGGGCCTGAATTGGTGAGATTATTCCAAGAGGTAAAACACCATGAGATTGAAAGCATGAAGACTTGGGGAAATGACAAGAGGAGAGAACTATACATGTTTAATTTCTAAGCCCTACAGTAAGGTCTTATCTTAAGCTCGAGTAGATCACTTCAATTCAAGACTGTTACTTTACATTTATGCCTTATAGACTCTTTTAAGCGCCCTTATATAAAATAATATATTTATAAAAATATTAAAATCTTCTCCTTGTTAAAGAATATATTGCCACTTTTTATACTCTTTCACTTAATTATATTATATCTAGGTGTTTAAAAATAGCTTACTAAATATAACCTACAGCTTACTATGAGAAAAGATTCTACTAAGATCTGAAGATCTTAGAAACTATAGTAGAATTCTAAATCTAGTATATAATAAAAGAACTTAGATAGATAATAGAAGAATATGAATTGAAATACCTTTTTTATTACTTTACAGTGCAGGTACGAAGGCGTCCATACAGGATTCTTTGATAGAACCCGCAGCTGATAGGTAATTGAATCACTAAGGCTCTCGTAGTAAGCAGGCTTGACAAGTATCTAAGAGCGACGACGCCTCTGGTAGGCGCTTGGGGTTCAAGAATCACACTAATTAGTAGGCAGATGTGGGGGCTTTTAAGAGGCAAGGATAGGTAAACTTCGGATGAACTTCCTGAAAGGTGCTGGACGGGATACCGCTCGTTGTCTTTTATTACATACCCTAACTTGAATTTGCCTACGAGCGGGGATACGCGACAACACGTTGCACACATTGCAGGATATACATATTCTCGAATTCAACTACTTTTCTCTAAGTTTTGTTGCGGTGGCGTAAAATGCAAGAGTCACGGTAGGCGCAAACGAAGTGCATTGTGTTCGCTACACATCGAGTTCATTAGTCCGCTCTTTCTGGATCATCCCCGCGTAAGGCAAATGAGGGGAAGTCTTGAAATATTATCAAATTCAAGCTTTTGGAAGAATTTTTTTATATTTTGTCCAATCAAGGAGATTCTAGTTCCACGTCACTTGTTTCTAGACTATCATACTCTTGAATCATTGCTCTCCATATCTCTCCCTCTTCGCCCTCACGCGTTTTGAGTTCCCCTTGGTGCAGATAGAGTCGAATGGCCTCAAAGTCTCTTTTCGCACGTCCATCGAACCACCAGATGCCACCCCCTTTTTGACGTAGCAACCCAAGCCAATACCCAAATATCCACAATGCTCTCTCATCTTTCTCGTACATGAGTCTTCGAAAATCTGGGTGCATCTTACCCAAAAATTGGAGATGTTTGAACGAATCAACTGTGTGAATCTTTGCATTGCGCAGGCTTGCCAATACAGATAGCGCTGGACGAAAGACCTCATTCGGGACCGGGCAAAGATCCCCATTCGTATGGTTGAAATGCTTACGTCTCGATCTAAGCAACCTAAATGCCCGGGTCCATAATTCAGGCATATCCTCAATGCCTTTATACATGGGTGTAAACGTCCACGTCCCCGCCTCTAGAAACAGTGGTCGGAGAAAATGCAAGGCTGCACCTATGTGTGGAGCTGTTGTGTTCATCAAGGGCCGTAAACCAGCTTGCATACCCAGCCAGCCTAAGTCTTCCGCATCTTGCCGGAAAACCCAGGAAGAACCGATTCCAACTTCATTACTAGACTCTGACTGCAGGGACGCAAAAGCCAAAACATTAAGCAACACGGCGCTGAGCAGCATTGTGTTGACTCCATCTTGACTTAATGCCGCCTTCGAGGTATTAAGAGCAATTTGGTAGTCCTTGAGGGCGAGAGCCTGGTAAAAGTGCTCGGCGACGCGGTGCTGGACGTTATTTGGCGACATGTGTCGGAGATGACATGCAGCGAGTGCAAGGAAAGTGTGCCGGACTACGGCAGAAGATGCGAAAAGCGGAAGCACGATATCGCTGTGCCGTAGGTGGAAGATAGAAGACCAATGTCGTTCGGCGTGCTGCAAGATATAGATGCTCTCCGTGCCGTTCATGGCGGTCGGTATCGAGAAGGATAACAAGGTCTCAGCGCTAAAAATTGAGCACATTGATACAATTGCCGTGTTTGAGCAATCAGCCTCGGACATCACCTCTCCGTTCTGACTTGTATACAAGCATGGCCTGCAATTCCGCTCGCACCGCCGGCATTCTGGTTTCGTTTCATCGCACTACAGCATGTCAGTACATCCTTCAGTTGAGAGAAAGGTACCTTGCCTTCACTCTTTTTGCTCTGCAGCTTGTACAACCAGTCTTAGCCTTTGTATGTGCTTTTCTTTTCTTACAATCGCGAACTTTCAAAGCCGTGTCGGCGAACGATAGGACCTGAAAGCTAGCATTCGCAGTCCGATAAACAGGTTGCTTACTCATCTGTGAAAGCGTATAGTGTCCAGCAGAATATCTGCTCCATGAAGCGATACTACGAAGCTATATACTCAAATAGGCAAACGAGGAAAACGGAACGAAGCCATCTAAAGTGGAAGTGGGCTGGATTTTAAAGATGTTGCACCCCAGACGAGGATCGCCCGCAGGAAGCCAATAGGAGGCAAGGAAGGACCCACATCTCGTTTACCTATTCTGGAAACCTAATGCTAACGGACGACCAGCGGAATTTATCAACGCACCGTTCGCCGAATAATAGTTAACTTCTCATAGATCCTGATCATTATTCAGGAAGCCAAGCATAATCATCGTCCATGGTATAAGAACTACGCCTCGCTCGCCGGTGCCCATTTGCAAGTGCAATTCATTCACAGCTTCCATCCTGGACAGACCCGAAAGGCACTAACTCTGTCGAAATACTTCTCTCCTCACAATGTCTTTCTTGTTTGGCTTTCTTCATAGACAGCTCTTTATTGAACCTCCGAGACCGACCATCTCCTTCAGTGGCCGCGTCGTCATCATCACCGGCAGCAACGTTGGCCTGGGTCTCGAAGCCAGTCGGTGGATCACTTGCCTGGGGGCATCTCGAGTCATTCTCGCATGTCGTAACATTGAAAAGGGCAAGGCTGCTGCCCTTTCAATTCGAAATTCCACATCATGTCCACCTGAAAGCATTGATGTATGGCAGCTCGATATGAGTTCCTACGCTTCGATCCTCTCTTTCGCCGAAAAAGCAAACAGCCTGCCCCGCCTCGACGCTCTAATCGCAAACGCTGGGATAAATACGTTCAAATTCAGTATACTTGAGGATAACGAAGCGACCATCACAACTAACGTTGTGTCTACCGCGCTATTGGCCCTTTTGCTTCACCCAAAGCTTTGCCAGACAGCGAAAACCCATGGACGGCACACTCACCTTACCATTACAGCTTCGGATATGCACCAAGTAGCGAGGTTCAAGGAAAGCAAGGCTCCATATGGTCAAATCTTCAGCACACTGAATGACGCGAAAAAGGCCAATATGGGCGATCGATACAACGTATCCAAATTTCTAGATATCATCATCACGAAGAAGATTGCAGAATCTTCGCCCGCAACCGACAGTCAGGTGATTGTGAATTGCGTCAATCCTGGGTAAGTCGTGATAAACTCACAATGCGAAACATCTGCCTTACTAATCGTACTCAGCATGTGTCGTAGCAGCCTAGTCCGCGAGTTCGAAGGCATAGCTACCCGAATTGCCTTGAAGCTTCTGGGTCGCACGACGGAGCAAGGCGCCCGCACGCTCGTACACGCCGCAAGTGCTGGACCTGAGTCGCATGGTCAATACCTATCTGAATGCGTGATTGCAACACCTGGAGGTTTATTCAAAGGCAGAGACGCAGAAGAGCTTCAGTCTAGGTTTTGGTCGGAGTTAAAAAAGAAACTCGAGGCCATTCAGCCCGATATTACAAAGACTTTGCAGCACAATTACCTAAGGCACACTTAAACGGGTTTTTCCCTTTCTATTGTTGGAAGAAAAACGCTCTTGAGATTTTTTTTCCTATTTTATTCTTGAGTATGACATCAGTCTCATATAAATAAATATGAAATCAGCCAGGATTAGCATATAACTCTAGTTTTTCAGTCGAGCTATATATACGTCCATGCTTAACAACCTTTTCCGAAGAAGCCGCCAGTACAGACAGTCTTGCCACAGTCAGCCCTATTGACTTTTAGCTTGTCCGGCAGATTTGCCTTCTCAGCATCCCCTAGCAGAGAACAGATCCTTGGGCCAGAATTTTTCACAATCGGCACGTTCCAAAAGCATTTAGGAAACCCCCCTTTTGAATCGTCAAATGCAAAGGTGACGTCAAGTGCGCCGTTCGCACCACCATTGCAATCCAGCATATTCTGATACATAGCAGTGAGGTCAATCCCCAAATCATTCGTGAACTTCTCAAGCACATTGCCGTTCATGATAGTCGTGTCGGGCTTGTTTGATTCGGCGGGGAAGAGACGGTGATGCAAAATGAAGCAGCCTTGATCCTGAAGGAAGACGGTACCGGTACCACTGCACGAGTTCTGGTCTACGGTTGTATCCACGTAAACATAAAACCCAGCCGATGTTAGGAAATTAGATGCAACACCCTGCCGTAGCTTCTGCACTGCTTTGTTGGCCGCATCCTCTATAGCTCCGTCGGAAGTATCTTCGAGATACATGCCTGAATCAAATAGTCTGGTAATCGGATCTAAGTTGGTATCTTGAGAGATGTCCTGGCCGGCGCCACGGAGGGTATCAATTAGTTGCGTCAGATCGAAGTTGCGCCCGGCCCCACCGAACAGTGCAAGATTGATATCAATCAACCCTTTAGTGACGGCGTCGATATTATCACCAACACCTGCTTTCAGGCCCGATCGTAGAGCATTACGATCTTGCACTCCAGTAGCTGTGATGAACTTAGCTTGTAGATTAAGCATGCCACCAATGGGACTCAACGCAGTACTTGTCGCAGCCGCACCCGCAAGACCGAATAACCCGGCCAAGCCAAATACCGGTGATGCGGCCGCGAAGAATGCCGCCGCCAAGTTGATTGCGTCGAGCTCATCTTGATTCTCATCCGAGGGTAGAGCGGTAAAGAGGTCGTCAATTAGCTGATCAAGCCGCAGACTCTCCGCAAGGACTTTATTGCTGAAACGCTCGGAGGTTCGGGCAAAAACTTTGTTCGCATTTGATGCAGCACGCCGAATGAAATAGAACTCAGGTGGGGTGAAGATTTTGCAATCCCCTGAGGGTGGGTCGCATGTTCCTCCGGTGTCTTCGCATCTTTGCTGAGACTGGAACCCGGGTATCTGGGTGGTTCCGTTGTCCATTGCAGTAAGCCACTCTGCTGTACCATTGGCTGCGAACCAGTTGGACATGAATTGCGTAGCAGGCGTTTGCCTCCACGTCGCTGCCGAACTGTCGGAAAGACTGCAGATGGACGTAGGGTCGGTTTGCGGGATTGGCGTGGCTGTAACAAGGAATGCCATCAATGGAACAATAGTGGCGGCGCCAGAAAAAGAATGAAGTATGGAATGGAAAGGCATGATGAAATGTAATGATAGGAGATGTAATGATAGGAGACAGATATTGACAAATAAAATTGAAAGATTGAGGAAATGAAACAGCTCTGTTTGTGTTTTTCTGATGTGAACAGTGGATATTTGTCCGTTATTTATGTCTTTATGAGTGCCATATGTCGTTGTGTCTACCAAGATGAATGATAATAGTAACAAAAGTCTATTGTTTCAACTTATCGTACTCTCAACCAAATCTGTGTTTAGACTTCTGTTGGACGATTCGAATCACAGCTTAATTGGGTTTCTCTAACTACTATGCATAGATCATGTTCCTATTCGAGTAAGATTGAGCGGCAAAGTCACAAAGATAGTGGAACATACAACTTTTAGCATTGTAACATGGTGGCTGGTGTCGACATTTCTTCTATTATTATACAATTCAAACATTACAAAGTTTTTATGTCTAGATTTCTGGGTTGCTGTTCGTAAATTTGGCTTATTCAAGTTAGTCAGTGGTGGTGTAAGACCTGCTATATAAGCTTATATAAGCCCTGAAATAGATCGCAGAATTCCTGCGGCAATCTCCGTTTGGAAAAATGCGCGAAGGCTCAGTCACTCTACCAGCACATGAAAAAAAAAGATACAAGTCTATTTGATATTAATCACGGGTGTGGTACGGGCTGGGACACTCTGTGGCTGTAGGGAGAGGTGGATCGTGGAAAGCTACGGGCACACGCCGCAATCAACTAACGAAAGCGGGCTCTGGGCCAACACAAAGTCATAGACGTGACGAAATTGGTTTACAAACTCATGACGGTAGCTGAAAAAGGACTCGATGGTGTTCAAGAGAGCTTAGAGGAGTTACATCCTGCTGAGAAGTATGAGCATGTTCTCCTACAGGAGCGTATCAATGAGTAGTAATCTAACGAAAGACTCGAGCTTTGTATGTTTAGGGAACAGATCATGATCCAGTCAGTAGCACTGTTCCACGCTAGCCATTTTAGGATGGAGCATGTTTCGCCTTGCATAACAAGAATTAGTTTGGTACGGCACAGTACATGCTTTCATCCCTTGAGGGAAAACATAGCCAATGAAGAAAACATCGATCATACTCTGAGTAGAATGGCCATGCAGTGATAGATTGCAGCTTGCGTATTATTCGGTGCCTGAGGGCTGGTTACGGCGCAGCACATGTAACCAACGGGCGTTGGCTGTGTTCTGCCGGGGATTGCTCATCCGACTGGTAGAAGCAGTCATCAGTATAAAGGAGGCGGTGAGGAGCATTGGCCTCTCATCGAAAGTAACAAACATTTTTCTAACGCCAGCATGTCTCTCCTACTCATGAGTATCATCGCTGTAATAAGCTACTGTATAGTTGCAGCGTACCAAAGTCGCAAGATCGTTGCCCATCTAAGACAGCAACGCAAGGTACTGAGCTCTATCGCTTCAACGTCTAGAATCTAACTCTGTCAGCCGATGCCCAATTTTAGTTGGATTTTTGGCCATCTTTTCGTCATCAAAAGATACCTCGACCAATTTCCAACACATGCTGTCGTCAACTATACGGCCATGAGCATATCTCGCAAGTTCAACGACCAACACATGTTCTATCTCGACTTCTGGCCATTCACTAGTCCGTTCCTAGTCGTTTCGAACCCATTTGCCGCTGATCAGATCATGAGGCACTCATGGGTCGAAAAGCCCAAAAATGTCTTCGATGCGTTCTTGCAGATGTCCGGTGGACCGAACCTTATCACAATGTCAGAAGGCCCCTGGAAACGCTGGCGCTCTATATTCAATCCAGGATTCAGCCCTAGGTATATGCTTGAGCAAGTGCCAAAAATGGTTGACCAAGGCGAAATCTTCTGTGAAAAATTACGGGCACAAGCAAAGAGTGGGCAGATATTCCAGCTAGAAGAAGCAACATTCCGATTAGCCGTAGACGTTATCGGTCTTATTGGACTGTAAGTACGAGGCTTGCACAGTGTAAATTGCATTAATAACATGCAACAGGGATATAGATTTCGGCTATCAGTCCAAGGACACCAAGTTTCCCGTTACCATGCGTTCGCTCATCGAAATAGTTCATTTCGGACAGGAGATGAATCCACTAAAGAGATTGAACCCTCTTGTAGCCCTCAAAATCTGGCTTTGGGGTCGGTACCTTGACTCTTTCATACACACAGAATTACAGAAGCGTTTTATTGAACGAAAAAGCATCAAAGATTCACCTGATGCCCGGGAGGGTAGGCGTTCTAAGGTAAAGTCTATCGTTGCTCTTGCGTTAGATACCTACATTGCCGAAGATACCAAGCAGGAGACCACAGTCATGGATGCCGATTTCAAACGCTATGCTACAGCTCAGCTTCGTGTCTTTCTTGTAGCCGGGCATGATACTACGTCCAGTGCAATTACATACACCCTACATCTTCTCCATACACATCCAGACTTCCTCGCAAGGGTCAGGAGTGAGCACGACTCTATATTCGGGGTAGATACGTCTGCCGCAGCTTCGCTCTTAAGAGAAGACCCAACCCTTCTGAATCAGCTACCACTTACCCTCGCGGCAATAAAAGAAGCTTTACGGTTGTTTCCGCCAGCGGGAGGTATCCGCATGGGCAGTCCAGACCTCACACTGGTAGCGGAAGACGGCACAGAGTTCCCCACTGCTCAATGCCAGGTTTGGATTGTCCACGAAGCACTCCATCGGAATCCTGCCTTCTGGATTGAGCCTGACACGTATATCCCCGACCGCTGGCTAGTTGGACCCGAGAGCCCACTCTATCCCGTCAAAAATGCTTGGCGGGCATTCGAAATTGGGCCGCACAGCTGCATCGGACAAACATTGGCAATGACCGAGATCAAGACCATTCTTGTTCTTATGCTTCGGGAATTCGATATCAAACCTGCTTATGAGGAACTGGACAGTCTGAAACCCAGAAAGGGTGTGAAGACTGTCCGGGGAGAGCGAGTGTATCAAGTTGCAGGGGGTGGGGGCGGTCAGCACCCTGCAGACCGGTACCCTTGCCGTATAGAGAGTTTCCAGAACTAGTCAGGCTATTATAGATGTGTATCTTCTGCAATATATCGAAGTTTCTGAAGCTTTGATTCCCAGCAGAAAAATTCCAAGGTTAGCCTGTGCATTACAAGTCATAATTCTCAGCATGGACCCGGCCCGCGTAGAATCGGGGTGGAGAGCGAATAATTAGATTGGCGAATTCTTTTTCAAGTGTTGAAGAAATGTCATCACGTTATAGTTGCACTTGAACATAAAGTCAGGGACCAATATTGCATTTTCATTTTAGTAGCAATACCCTCATGGACCCGTCATAACGCGATATTATAGAGGTCTTTTATGTTCATGGGCTAAGCCTGCGTGAACAGCCTCCAAACTCGTGGCGCATATTCATAAGTCATAGCCCTGCCTTTTTTCCGTACACAACCCAGAAGTTCCAGTAAGCATGCATCTTTCTGTCTCTCAAATCTTTTCTCACGCTCGCCATGAAAACATGCACCTCTTCTGCTGTCCAGCCCAAAGCTCTGGTAAAGAGCGCCAGACTCATGCTATCGCAACCCCAGGTAAAATTTTCCATGGCCCATCGTCCCAGCTCTTTGTGCTTGGGGTCCTTCGGCCAGGTATTGATTGGCCATTTGATTGGCGTCGCTGTAACATCGACAAAGCCGGCGGATCTCATCATTTCTGGTACGTGTGATATCGCGTCAAGAGGAAAGCCGGCTTTAGTTGCTCCGTCATGCATGTAATTGTGCCAGCGGACGAGGGCAGAATTAGATGGCATCGTTCCGTCGTCGCATTTGATCACAAAATCGATGTCATGGACCTCCAGGTATCCGTCGTCTTCCAGAAACCTAGATGCCGAGTTAGTCTAGAGCATTCTCACCTATATCTACAGACGGCATCGGTCAAACATACTCATAACTTTGTCTGAAGAATTTCGGCCAATTTTGGAATGCTCCGATCATGAGCTGGCAGTGAATGTAGTTGAACTTGCGTGAAAAGGTCCAAGGTTGTTCGAGGTCGTCGACCTCGAAATTGAGATTGGGGGGAACGTTTGCAGGCTGAACGGGCGCGAGATCTACTCCAAGGACCTCACTCTCGGGATGTTCATCGGCTAGATCGGTTGATCAGTATGCTTCAAGGACGAGGCAACCGATAGTCGGAAATACCAAAGTCTATCGCCCAAATCCCGGTACCACAACCTACGTCAAGAGCGCGATGAATGTTTTTCAATGGGGCTAGTCCGGATTCCTTGTTCAGAGTGAGCCATACCAAGTGATGCTGAAAGTCCAAGCGTTCTATTTCTTGCTAGTAGATGAAGCTGTCAGTCATAGTTGCGTGCATATGAGGCTTTGGGAATCAATACCTCATCCATTGGGAGGACATATTCTGAACATGTAGTCAGCAAGTTGGAGCTAAGACACAGGCAGTCGGGTACATACTGGCTCCCATGTAGCCTTGATACTGGCGGCCATGCTCCCGCACTTGAAGAATGAGTTCGTCTCTGATGGATGTAGTCGAGGTAGCGAGCTTTGGCAGTTAGCCCTCCTCGTTGAAACGGAACGCAACATGACGGGCTCACACTATCGATGGCCGAGTCGCCATCGTCGATTACAACATAGTCCTGCTCGTCGCTCTACACAAGTATTAGTTGTGTCAGCGGAAGATGATGATGGGATGACCTGCCAGGTCGGGCTCAAGCGTGCCGGCAGCGGCAGGGTTGTGGGACGGCCCGGCGTCGGGCTCGAGGCTGGAACTGCCCGCGGCCGTCGAGAGCGGTGTGTGTTCTCCAGGGCCCTGGGAGGCCATATGGTCGATTAGAAAACCAGAGAAGAGATGGAAATGCTCATTGAGGGGGACGGCATGACGTGCACGGCGGTGCGGCTGGAGGTTCAGGTCGCGGGCAGGTCGTACAGGGCGGAAATTACATAATCAGCGCCACCCCTGCACCCCTGGGCGTCGCTGCCACGTGCCGCGCGTGTGCCCAGACATGTCCGACTGAATCCATCCGGATGCAGACCAGACACGCAGGTTGACCCTCGCCAGTGCTACCATGTCGGTTCCCAGCATCCTCACTGTCGGGCTGCTCGGCCTAAGCGCCCTGCTCCTCGCCCAGTTCGTGCGCACTGTGCTACAGTGGCGCCGCTTGTCGCACATTCCCGGCCCCTTCTGGGCTGCCTTCTCCAAGGCATGGATGGTGCGCGAGTCTCTCAAAGGACGACAGCCGCTCGCCATCAAAGAAGTCACCGACAAATATGGTACATACTGTCCTCTCGCCCTGGATGTTGGCTTACCGTGAGACAGGCTCGCTAGCGCGGATTGGCCCCAATGAGCTGGTCACTGACGACCCAGATGTCCTGCGCAGGATGATGGCAGTCCGGTCCACGTACACCAGAGGCCCATGTAAGCCATGCTCTTTAATTTGGATATATGAGGGGCGCGCTCTAAGCATGGACCAGGGTACGACGCAATGCGCTTTGAGCCTGGGAAGACGAACCTCTTCGCTATGCGCGACGAAGTCGCCCACACCAAGCTACGCAGCAAGATGGCGGCAGGTGTAAGCTCCCAACAATCCCTCCTTGGTTTATATACATCGCCTCATTCGCTCCATTGTAGTATTCAGGCAAGGAAAACGAGTCAATGGAGGCCACCATTGACGCCCAAATCGCCCAACTGGTGACCCTGATCAAGACGAAATATCTCTCAACAACTGAGTCGTATAACCCCATGGACTTTGCCCAAAAGACACAGTATTTTACTCTCGACGTCATCAGCGATCTTGCGTTTGGAAAGGCATTCGGCTATCTGACTCAGGATGCCGATGTGTACGACTATATAAAGATTACGAATTCGTACATTCCGATCATGATGATTGTCGCCAACGTCCCATTAATGGCTAATGCTTTGCATTCGCGCTTCCTGAGAGGTGCTCTACCGAAAGAGAGCGACAAACTTGGGTTTGGGGCATTTATCGGGTGAGTCTTATTTTCCGCGTCACAGTCGCGCCGCTGGCTGACTCGGTGAAGTTTCGCAAAAAAGCTTGTTGCAGAACGTTTTGGACCATCGGTCAAGTCGCACCCAGACATGCTCGGCTCCTTCATTCGCCACGGTCTCAACCAAGAGGAAGCATCGGGCGAGGCGCTACTCCAAGTTATCGCCGGAAGCGACACTTCGGCTTCGACTATCCGTGCAGTCATATTGAACCTAACTTCAAACCCTACTGCATACGTAAAGGTACAGAAAGAAATTGATACCTTCGCTTCCTCGGGCAAGATTTCCTCTCCCGTGAAAGACTCCGAGGCTCGTCAGATGCCCTATCTTCAAGCTGTAATCAAAGAAGGGTTACGAATATTACCTCCAGCAAGTGGTACTTTCTTCAAAGAGGTTCCATCCGGTGGCGATACGATAGCTGGCAAATTTGTTCCTGGTGGGACGCAAATCGGATCCTCACCTCTAGGCATTCACCACTCAACTAAGATATTCGGTCCAGATGCAGAGCTATTCCGACCCGAGCGATGGCTCGAAGCGAGTCCAGAGCAACTTGCTCAAATGACGAGCACTGTGGATCTTGTCTTTCACTATGGGAAGTATCAGTGCCTTGGGAAGACGGTTGCGCTGATGGAATTCAATAAGATTTTCGTTGAGGTAAAAATCATCCAATGCCGAGAGTAGAGATCGCCAATGGCTGACATGAAAAACTAGCTTCTCAGAAGGTTTGACTTCACCATCGCGAACACTGAGCATCCAGCGCGGATTGCAAATGCGGTAAGTAGTTCATCACGTCTTTCCGTACCTTCCCCGGTCCCTCCAGTTGACAATAGCATCTCAGGGTATTTGGATCATAGAAGACTTCTGGGTCCGGGTCACACAACGAACGCAGTAGCATCCAAAGAAACTGTTTTTTTGCATACAGAAGTTCCAGCCTATTTAATTTAAAGCAAAGATTGGTCAGAGCGTATACTTTGCAGTTTCAGGCGTAAGAGTTGCATGTTTATAGTCCATCATGGTGTTCATATCGATTAGGAGCCTACTATGAAGCTCAATAAATAGCGGCCTGCTGTGCCAAAGTCGAGCTCCCATTTACCTCCTCTGCACATCTTCAAAAATTTTCTTTTCTGTCGTATGCACCAACCCGAGCCATTTATTCTCCAGAGAGTCCTTCTCGCTCCACGACTATCATGTCTCGTATAAATCAGCAGTCCATCTTGCATCATCAAGGGCTCATACTGAATTCAGACCGTGAAGTGCTTGGGCACCAAACGCCACCGAAACAAACAGCAACACGACTAATTTCTTGGAAGTATTCTTTCCATTCGCTTGAGAGTCGATGCATAACAGCCACAAGTAATCTTTTTCGGCGAGTCATAACATACCAATTATTTCTACCTGATCTTCGACCTCTGCGATCTAACGTTTCATAACAAAAGAATTGATTGAATACGTGGCCATAATTACTTGCCAAAAAATTCATTTAAGACTGTATGAAATCACACTCCTGCGACGATCTATTAGGACTAGTCCGCTCTCTCTCCAATGACGGGGTGTCTGTGCCCATCTCGATAACTTTGACTACCCTTACCTATCTTACTCCTATCGCTCGGCAACACCAGATTCAAAAATACCCCCACGATGGCCGCAATGACAAACGGCGTCTCCACCGCCAGGTTGATTCCCTGCTCGAAGCCCACGAGATTCTCATTGTCCCCGCTGTAGTCAAGTATGCTAGCGAACCAATCCGGCTGACAGATATCCATGAAGCCGATGCCGAGCGCAACAGCGAGTATGAATCGATCGCGACGTGTCCACGCGATGAGTGCGAGCACGCGTATACCGGCGACGGCAATGGTACTGTAGAGGAAGACTTGCATACCGCCGAGAACAGAAGGGGGCATTGACGCGAAGACGGCGCCGAATTTCGCGATGATACCCATGAGGATAAGGAACCCGCTTGCAGCCCAGCCAGCACGTCGAGAAGCACAACCCGTCAGGACGATGACGCCGTTATTCCCAGCTTGCGAAACCATAGGCGGGCCAGTAGCAAGCGCGCTGAAGAAACTACCGAGGCCGTCGCAAAGAATGCCACCTTGGATCCTGCTGTTGAACTCTGTGCCTTCGATGTCGACGTCCGAAAGCTCGGCTGTGGCAAGGATGTCTGGAATGCAACTGACGGCCTGGCAGGCGAACATGATAATCATGGGTAAGACTAGAGCGCCGTCGACCGAAAGATGGAAGGTGTGAACCCAGAGAAATGTGCCAGAGGGCGCTTGCGTGAGTTTCTCGGTAGACCAGTACCCGGTTGCTCCAGAGATGATGCATCCGACAGCGAGCCCAATAACGACAGAAGCCGAGCGCATAAGAGGTGCACCAATGCTCTCCACGAAAATGATAGTAGCAAATACGCTGAATCCAAGACCAATCAACTTCGGGTCGCCCCATGGAAGCGGTCTAGGAGCGGATGTATCAGGGCAAAGTGCGTAGAAGCCTTCTCCACCATGGCAATTCGAACTCCCTCCCCAGTTCTGCAGCCCGTTCCCCACGAGATAGACACCAACTAGCGTGAGCAGACTTCCGGTGATGAGCTTCGGGAAGACTTTGTTGAGCATCTTGGGTGGCACAAAGGCCATGAGGATCTGGATCCAGACACAGCAGAGCATGGTGCCCAAGCATGCCCCCCACGCCGCAGGGCAAGGCATTTGGGTACCGTCGTCGCTCACGGGGCAAGTACCCGTCTTGTAGCGCAGAGCTGCGTAGTTGAAAACGATGGGCAGGATATCGAAGGTCGGGCCGACGACAGATAGTAGTCCGGTACCCACGAAAAAGGGCGTCTTCATGATGTGTAGACGGGTGACTTGAAGCGCGGTCGCAATTCCAGTGGTGATGAAAGCTGTTGACACAAGATACTCTGTCATATCTGAATCGAAGTTGAACGCTCCTGATGCGATAGCGAGGGGAGGCGAGACGATGGATCCGATCATGGTGAGCGCATGTTGTAAGCCCAGCAAAAGCGTAAGAAGAACCGGGACCCGATCGTTAAGCCCATAAAATGGAGCTTGATAGTCTTTGTACTTCTTGTTCAAAGGCCATATATTCGGTGTTATGAGATACAAATAGTCCTAGCATGCGTCAGCCTGCGTAATTGCGCTCAATGTAGGTTTTCGTACATAATCACCAATCCAGCCATCTTTGGTGGTGAAAGTATACTTGAGCTCTGCGAGACCTTCCTGCCATTTCGAGGTTGCCGTACCCTCGCTGAATGATGGCGAATAGCCTACTGTATCTGCAGTTTTTGACTCTGGCTCCATGTCCGTTGTGGCCATTGAGACGTTGGTGCTCGATGTGAACAGAATGGAGGACTGAAATATGCAGCTAGGCTACGGTACCGGTACAAGCAAAAGCGCAATTTGCGCCCATCATCCAGTCTATATACTGATGTGATAGGCTTCCTTGCCCAGATAGGGCGGTTCCGATCGTGATGTTCAATCGGTGTTCTTTCATCGCTCCAGTTCCATAGCCGCCGTTGGCCAATCATCGTTAGGCGATAAAACGGTCAGCAATCTCGGCCGCGCCGTGGTATCACAACCAATGAAATCACCGTCGCTGCCCCGCACGGCCGAGATATACGGGACATGAAATCCTCAAACACGGTGAAGAGATGCGACAATTGAGGAGAACTCCCTTTCCAGGTGACATTTCCTTATACTTTTGTAACCATTCATGAAGATGTCTTCCGATCAGGTATTCGGCGCAAAGGCATACCTTTTTGTTCATGCGACTATCGTAACGGTCAATAAAGCGAGAGAAGTCGTCCTCGATGGCGCTCTGTTGACCATAAACGGCCGTATCCAAGCAATCGGAAAGACACAAGACCTTTTAGCTTCAGTTCAAGCATCGGGTTATGCGCAGGTAGTTGATTGCTCGCACAAAATCATCATCCCAGGCCTCATCAACACCCACGCCCACTTAGCACAATCGTTACTGCGAGGACTAGCAGAGAATCTCAACCTCCATAATTGGCTCTGCGATGCAATATGGCCGTTAGAAGCGAACTATGCTGAGGAAGACGGATATGTAGCGGCAATGCTGACAATTGCGGAAATGCTGAAATCCGGGACAACGTGCTTTTTAGAGGCTATGCTTACGCATCGAAGCGGACTTGAAAATGTTCTCCGGGCTATTGAGGAAACAGGCATTCGATCATGTCTGGTGAGTTGCCATTCTAGCTCCGTTTACAGGCCTCTAACTGAGTCCTTCAGGGGAAACTTATCAAGGCTGCTGAAACGAACCCGGACTTGAACATGAAAGATGCCAGAGACCGAGACGTTGAATCCATGTCAGTCGCATCGGCTCTTGATGCCTACGAGAAGTACCATGGCTCTGCCAATGACCGCGTCCATATATGGTTCGCTGCAGGCACACCTAGAGGATCCCCTAGTTCTGCACATGCAGTCATTGGAGAATGCGCAAGAAAACATGACATCGGCATCACCATGCATTGTGCCGAAGCTCCGAAAGACTTGGAAATATACCGTCAATACTATCACTGTAGCCCACTCCAATTCTGCAAGGATACCAGTCTGACAGGCTCAAAAAGCGTGTTTGCGCACGTCGTTCACCCAGATCCTGGCGCGGGCGACTACGATATACTTCGTGAGAGCCGAAGCACAGTTTCGCACAACCCGACCAGTAACCTTAAGCTTGGATCAGGCGTCTCTCCCATACCGGATATGCTAGCTGCCGGGGTCAACGTTGCCCTTGGAACCGATGGAGCACCTTGTAATAATACATATGACATGTTCCGCGAAATGCATCTAGCATCCATTTTGCACTGCGGCGTGCGACAGGATGCAGGTGTGCTCAACGCATATCAAGTCCTTGAGCTAGCAACTATCAATGGAGCTCGTGCTCTCGGCCTAGAGAAGCAAATCGGTAGTCTCGAGATTGGTAAAAAGGCGGACATTGTCATTGTGAGCCCGAAAGGCACAGGATCGGCACCCTGGGATCCAAGCCATGTGGCTACTGGTGGCATTGATCCAGTTACCGTTCTCCTACATGGCTCAGGCGTTGAGGTGGATACCGTCCTTGTCGATGGCGATGTCCTCGTGCAAGGCGGAAAGCTAATATACCTCGATGAATCCGACATTATCGAGAAGGCGAAAGCGTCTATTGCGCGTATTCGGACGAGGAGTAAAGTAGAGGCTCGCAACCACATGATGTTAAGATATACGTAACGTCATGTTGTAGTGTGTCTGATGGTTCACCCGCGCACGACTATACTTGGCCCAACCCCTCGCAGCCGAGGAAGGTATCGAATAGGTACTGACCGTCAAACCCAGTCTGTGAAGGAATCAGATCCATAAATGCATCCCAAAAGTTTTCCGCGGTATCCGAAGCCAGCTCTGAAGTCGAGATTGTATTTGGTGAAGAGACGCCAAGGTTCTGAGAGACGTCCCTAATGAAAGAGCTCACGTTGAATCTCCGTCTTTTTGAGGGCGAAGTTGACCCATGGCTTTCACGCGGTCTTTTTCTTGGAATAATAGGGCCAGATCTCTCTAGCTCTTGCTGCAAGAAAGAGAGAAGCTGCACGCCGCGCACTGCAATCTTACTATGCTCAAATCCTTTCAAATACTCGATTGTGTCTGAAACGAGTTGCTTGTGCTCTTCAAATTCTTTATCTTCCGGTCTTCTGTGGAATGTGTCGAGACTTAAAATGATGCCCGCAGCGACAGAGAAAGCTTGATCTATCCATAGAACTGGGCCATTCTCATCGCTGGCGGCGAAAGCCTCTCTAAGTATGGTTTTCGACGCAGCAAGACACGTGCGTCGAGTGAAAGAAAATGCTGTGTTGGTAAAGGATAATCCAACGAATTTGCGATGTCTACTGGGCATCAGATATCATCAGTCACGACGGACGCACCAACACTTACATCATTATGATTTTGTGAGCTGAAAGATGTCAGCGTCAAGCCAATGAATTGGTACATTTAAATACTCACAAGCACATATGGTCAGGGACCGACGAGCCCAATTGACATATATGGGCCACTCCGCCGAGACGGGCGCATTGTTAGATAGGAAAGTAGGCATTGATGCAGTAGCGAGCTTCCGCATCTTGTCATCGAATTTCAATACTTGCTCATATTTTGTGTATAAAGTGTTGCAGTCGGTCATGGCATCTAGAAGCTGAGGCATAAGTGCCGCAATGTCATAACGGTAATTACAATAGCTTGCGTCGGTGGGTGTGGTCTGCGGCCGGACCGCCATGTCTTCATTGCAGTTCAATGGTTTGACGGTATTGAAGAATCTGGGATTGAGTGCGTAAGTCTCGGAAAAGGGAATGCTGAACCAGTCTTGTGTGCACAACTGAATGAACACGCGTTTCCCCGATTCACATTTGCGGAGGACATCAGGAGCCGTGGTCGCCGGCTCGGATCCAAGCCTGTGTAGACCCAAGCTTTGTGCAATCCGTCCAGCTGAAGCAAGGAGAACTGATTGACTGTTCGAATTTCCCAAGAAGTGTGCCGAGATGGTCAATGTCGCAATAGCTTGTACAGAATAAATGGTGTGTACTTCGGTATACTTGGCCAAGTTGAGGCAAGCGATAGTCGCATCATACCAGCGAAGAGACAAGGTTGGTTTCTCTAGGTCGGAGAAGCCCCATCCACGGCTTGTTGATGATGAAGCACAAGTCATACTTCCAGTAAGAATTGCGAAAAGGAGCGCCAACCATTGTAAATTGAGCTGCTCGTGACGAACATTGCCTCCATACTCAGCGAAGAACACGCTGAGGTCATTAGAGAAGATTGTCGAAGAGTAGGACCCATGATACCATAGCAGAGACGCGTCGTGATAATCAACTAGCTGCTTGATATGTGCTCGGCTTGGAAGAAGTGCTTCCAACACGTCTAGCTGTACGGATTTGGTGCTCTCAGCCAGGAAATCGGTCATAGAGCCACCATCCTCCTGTGACAGGTCGAGCCGCCTTGGCCCACTCTCGTGCTCAGGAGCGCTTGCAAAATCCGAGTCTTTTTTACGGCCCCAGGCTAAGAACTCGAGAACAGTGGCTGCATCGTAATCCTCTGGGCCTTCCTCTACAGCTGAGGAAACATCGGCCATTTCATCTTCTGTCAAGTCGTTCACAGGGCTTGCTATCTGCCTTGCGCGGTCTTGGGTAGCTTCACCCTGCTGGGGAGATCCTTGATGATCATGGCCAAGTGAAGCTTCAAGGTGCTCAATCCGTTGCAGCAATGTCTGTATAACTTCATTTCCAGGTAGTACTTCATCCTGAGCCGAGCGTGTCGGCGTGGTAGCTGGTCTGAATAGGTCGTTCTCTTCACGGCAGCACGATCCAGCGATACCCCTATCTTACAATTAACTATGTCCTCATCAACAGGCCAGGGGCATCTGCTACCTTTTGATACAGGTACCACATGGGGTCTTCTTGTCGCATTTGATCTTGCGCCGGTAGCATGCGGTACATGTCAGTCGCGCACGCTGACCCCTGGCAGCAAGGGATTCCAAGCCGCCCCTATCCATATTAGCAATGCGGGGGCGATGAAACTGATGCGGCCGACAAAGACACCAGATGAATACTTGTCACAGTGTCGAGCTCGCAGCTGAGTGGAAGCGCGGCCGAGGCGGCCGCCCGAGCGGAGATACTAACGCGCCCACCAATCAGAAACAACGACTCGGCCGTCATCGCCGCTTCTATCAGGCCCGCCCGCCTCCGCCGCGCCCACAGCTCTCGGCCGCTGTCAGCATGCCACAAGATCATGGAGCAACAGACTCTTCTGCCTCTGCCCGTCATTCAGAGACTGTTCTAGGCACGAAAGGTATAAGAGCAACAGACTTAATATCGTAGCATGGCACAATCCCAAGAGCAACTGAGCTTGAGCACTTTGAGAAAACTGGCCATGGCTCCCACCAAATATGTCCATCGCGCAGTCCCGACCATTTCCCTCCAAGACTTTGACTCTCGCATCGATGAGATCACCGCGGAGCTGGTTGATGCTGCAGAAAATGTCGGCTTCTTCTGCATCGTCGACCACGGGATATCTCGCTCAGCGGTAGACCGTATATTCGATCAATCGACACGATTCTTCGGCCAAGCAGACGACATCAAGGCACGTGTGCCGTTCTCGCCACAGCACAATGCGGGTTGGGAGAAGAACGCTCAAATACGCCCTTCGACAGGTGCAGTAGACCGCAAAGAATCTTATCAGATGCAATTTGGCGATGGCATGGATGGCATGTTCATTCCCCGAATTCGGTCGGCAAATTATTCAAGCTAACAGATGAAAGGCCGCTGGCTCGATGAAATGACACTGCCAGGCTTCCAGCAAGAAGCTCTAGATTTTATGAAAGAAGCACAGCGCGTCAGCGAGAAGCTCATGATTTGCTTTGCACGTGGCCTGGGCTTTGAGGATGATTATTTTGTTAAAGCGCACGACATTAGTAGGCAGGGGTCGCAAACTGTTTGCCGACTGCTTCACTACTTTGAGACTCCCCAAGTCCCTAACCCAACTGGCGACGTCTACCACCGAGCAGGTGCTCACGTTGACTGGGATTTCTTGACCCTCCTATTTCAGAAGGCGGGTCAGTCTGGGTTAGAAATCTGTCCCGGCCGCGAGGTGTCAACTTCATTTGGCTATGGAGATTCCTGGACCAAGGTAGAGCCAGACGCTGAGAAGAATGCTATCGGTGAGTCGTAATTCTCACTAGTAAGACAACCTGTGCTGATGAGAATATAGTCTGCAACGTTGGTGATCTGCTCATGTCGTGGTCGGATGACCGCTTCAAGTCGACATTTCATCGCGTCAAAGCACCATGCGAGCCGGGAGACTTCTACGGCGAACGCTACAGTATTGCTTATTTCAACCAACCTTGCAAGGATGCAACAATCCAAGGACCAGAGAAAAAGTACCCTTTGGTAACAGGAGAAGAATTCACGAGAAATGCGATGAGCAGAAATTACAAGGCACTCCAGGAGAAGCTAAAAGAGGAAGAGGGACACCGTTCGGAAGGCCCAACAACAGTCCCCACGGTCAGCGCCCAGGCTTAGAGGCATTGAACTGTTCCGATCAGGTCATGAGATTTTAGTTGATTCTTTCCTAATACCCAATACATGCCTACTTTTGACTGTCTGGATGAACTAGCTAGCAGAAAAATTGCACATCCTTGCTTTCTACTCCACACTCCTTCAAATTGTTCGAGAGAGATTGGGCTTATACGCTCTTCTTATCAGTTCAGATGATAAAATCGACAAGTCTGGAACCTGACATGTGCTATATCAGGCCGTACAAGTAATTGGATGGTACGTTGATGGCTGTAAAGATTTCCTTTATGGGACACGAGTAGATATCTACTGGTACGTGAGGTGCTCACAATCTATTTCAGCTAGGAATAGGCTCCTATCAATTCATAACCAATCACATCACAATCTGAAGATGCCAATCAAGCAGCAACACATGTCGAGAGGTTTTACTGAGGAGTACATTGCTTAGATTTTACGCGTCTATCTTATCATGCCGAACCGCCGGAGGAGTGCCTGTTCCGGCGCAAAATGAGCCCTTTTACTCTTGATCATTCCATCTCACATCGATTAAAGCTAAGGCAGAACCCTTAGGAAACTTGATATCCTTTAATTCGAAACGGGAATCAGTTTCCTTGAGCAGGTCTTTCCATTGATCAGCTGTTCTCTCCAGTGCGTTGAATACGGCGGCCATGTTCATGTCCGCAGACCTAGCCAACTTCTTAGCATACGTCTCCTTCGCTTTGACATCAGAATACTCACCTCAGATCGGTCTCCCTCCACTTAGGGATTTGGCCAGGCTCAGGCATGAGCGTATCCTGGATCAAGATCCTCGCACCGTTCTTCAATGCTGGGATCAATGCTTTCAATATAATCACGCAATATTTGTCAGACCAGTTGTGCAGGATCCACCTTAGATAGAAGACATCTGCTTGCATACTCTGAGGCGCAAACAAATCATGCGCTTCGAACTTGATCTTGTCCTTGAGTGCAGCAGGGACGTTTTGCTCAGCTCCCTCAACAACCTTGTCCATGTCCTGGACGAGGACGCTGAGGTTGTCGAAGCGTTCAGCAAGTGCGATAGCGACGTGGCCCTGCGCACCTCCGATGTCGATGACCTGCGCCGGGCCAAGCGAAGCCCAGTCGTAATTGTCGATCACATGAGAAACGTCGAATCCAGGACCGGAGGTGTAAGCCTTCATTGCGTTGGCGAAACGGCCCGCGCGGGATGCATCTTTGCCGATAAGCTGGTAAGCTGACTCTGACGTATTGTTTGCAAGAGAAAACGCCTTGCAGCAAATAGTTAGTTGATATCGCAAGTGATGGATCGACAATTGACTGGATGCAGAAATAGTATGGCGCGAGCTATCCGTACTTACCGTCTCGTTGGGTTCCTGTGAGTTTGGCCACTTCTGGTAAGCGTCCAACAACTAGCAAATTGATCAGCACATTGGACCAACGCGCAAAATTAGCCCAGGCACTGACTCACCTTAGTCGCGGGAGTCCACATCTCCTCAGTGGCTACCGTCAACCAGTCTTGCATGTGGGGGGGAATCAGAATTCTTGACGCAGAGGTGTGCTGAACCCTGCCAGGCTCTGGCTCGGAGAAGATGTGCCTTGTTATCGCATGTCGAAGGATTCGCTGTAGCAAGTTCTTGCTCACTCCGGCAGCCTTTGAAAGTTCTTCGTAGGATATGGAGCCTTGCAGAGGTACAAGGCTCGGGAGGTTGAAGCGACTTATCGCTTGTAGACTGACCATGTTATTGTGCTACCGACAGATTAGTAGTGCCTCTCAATGTCGAATATGCTGCAATGACCACTCACCCCACCATACTGGAAAATTAAGCTCAACGGATCAAGAAGCGTATCGTAAAGCTCGATCGCTGCATCAAGCACCGTATCTTGGACGGCCTGTGCGTCCTCTGGTAGCTGCGTGTATTCTGCATTGAGCGAAGGCGATGGCAGTCCTGCGGCAGAAAGAGTCGAGTGCAGCTTTGCGACGGAGCTACTGATGGTGTTTGCGAGCTCGATGATGCGAGGGTTACTCTCTGAAGAAGACATGACTTGCAATTGGGTCAAAATGCGCCGACAATCACAGCAATTCCAGGCAAACGCGCTGCAGTGGTAAAGAGAAAGATGTAGCCGCAGAACGGAATGCTTCGGCAACTACTGTCGGCTGTGGCCTGAAAGCATAAATCTGACCGACATGACAAAAGGATAAGTTTTTTCGGGCTCGTTTACCTTTTCTTGCTTCATGTCCGTAACGATGGCGTATTTGATAATTTGGTTAGTGCGGGAGTAGATTTGTGGGTATCCCAGCTGAGGTCTCACCCCAGCTACACGATGTGGGACTAGACGTGCCAAACCACACCGGTATGCAGGGATCAGCGGTGGTTCCCGAACCCCGAATCTTGTAAGCTTCCACAATGTCGCTGTGGTCTGATTAGGCCGAATCTAGAGTGGTGGTAATTATGTGATAAGCCCAACTCCGGGAATCCTGTTTGTGGGATGGGTACTACTCTGCAATGGTCGCCTAATCCGCGCTTGCGTACCTGCACCGTTATCCTCGGAAAAATCGAGCAGTAATATCATTGTACTGTTACCGAAGCTAGGTCATCATCGTCTTTGTTTCAACAACAAACCTCTGGCGTCAAATCGACCAAGATGATTTCTTTCGAACGACCGTCCAACCTTCAACAGCTGCTGCATGATGCAGCTAGCGTACGCCAGCCAGAAAAGGTCATCATATATCCTACTGGAAACACATCAGAACCACTCGAAGTCGACTACAGGAACTTGTACTATCAAGCAATCCATGCGAGTCGAGTGTTGTCCCAACTACCCGGGTTCAAGGTCGGCGAACCCATACTTCTGCACCTGGACTATCATTGGGATACGATTCTTTGGTTTTGGGCCACTATTCTGGCCGACGCCCTTCCTGTACTGTCGTCTCCTTTCAGCAATGTCGAGGAGCACCGTCACAAACACATTCAGAACCTCTCGTCGCTACTAGAGTCACCATTATGCATAACACGAGCGAAATTCCTCAAGTCATTTGAGTGTGACCATGACATTTCGATACATACCGTCGAGTCTCTCCTTACAACCGGAATCGCCCTAGGACACATGCTCGATCTGCCCCGGCGGACCAAGAATGTTGACATTGCCATCCTGATGTTGACATCCGGGAGTACGGGAAATGCAAAAGCTGTGCAACTCAGTCATAACCAAATACTGGCCGCCGTAATCGGGAAATCGTCAGTCCGCCAGCTTCCCTCCGGCAAGCCTTTCCTCAACTGGGTTGGACTCGACCATGTAGCTAGCCTTGTGGAAATCCACCTTCAGGCAATGTATCTCGGAGTCAGCCAGGTTCATGTACATCCAGCGGACGTCGTGTCATCGCCTTTGTCGTTCCTCGACCTCCTTAGCCGGCACCAGATTGCAAGATCTTTCGCGCCCAACTTTTTCCTCGCCAAACTAGCTGCAGCAGCCGATGCAAGTCGTGAGCAAGCGTGGGATCTCAGCAGCTTGACTGTTCTTGCATCTGGAGGCGAAGCAAATGATGTGCGAACATGCGTCGCAGCGTCTTCAATGTTCGCCAAGTACGGCGCGCCGCCCAATGTCATTACTACTGGCTTCGGTATGACAGAAACATGCGCAGGGGCCATCTTCAACCTCGACTGCCCCAATTACGACGTCCAAAGGAATCGTGCATTTGCTTCTCTGGGCGAATGCATGAAGGGTATTCAGATGAGAGTTAGAATATACTCAGAAGACGCCGCAGATCGGCCCGCAGGCGAACGCCCTGCAGTTGTGGATGAGATTGGCGAGTTGGAGCTCCAGGGCGATGTCGTATTCCAGGGTTATTACCGCAACGAGATAGCGACTGCAGCAGCATTCCGCCCCGGAGGATGGTTCAGAACCGGCGACCTAGCAAGCATCGACGCTGCCGGGCAATTAAATTTAGTGGGAAGACTGCACGACACAATCAACGTCAACGGTATCAAAATCAACACCTCCGACCTGCATACATCGCTCGAAAAGGCGGTTGCCGGGGAAGCGAATACGATTGTGGTATTCCCGAGTCGCTCTGAGACATCCACCACCGAGCAGATCACCGTTGCATATATCCCGAGAAAATGGCCCCTAAGTCCAGAGGAAGCGGCACAGCAACGCCACATCTTAGTTGCAGCGACAATCACCCACGCGGGAACGCAACCCATAGTTTTTGCGCTTGAAGATGAATCATGGCTACCGAAGTCGACACTTGGAAAGGTGTCGAGAGCCAAAATGCGAAAACTGTTTGAAAACAACCACTTCGCGGAGTTCGTTGACCAGTATCAAAAACTTTTGTCCACCCACGCCGCTGCTACTGTGATTGCTCCGGCTACCGAGTCTGAACGTCTTCTCCTAGAGGATCTTATGTCTGCGCTGGACACGGATGTTGGCGTCGTCGGAGTGGAAACCTCGATATTCGAATTGAACATCGACTCCATGTCTCTGATCCGACTAAAGCGTCGAATGGAGGGCCGACTTGGCATGGAAATTCCAGTCATCACTCTCATGAACAACCCCACAGTACGCGGCCTCGCAAATGCGCTAGAGGAGTTGGGATCTGAGAAAGCATACAACCCAATTGTGACTCTACGAGCCCAAGGCGAGAAAACACCACTTTGGCTCATTCACCCCGGTGTGGGAGAAGTCTTAGTATTCTTTGGTCTCGGCAGCCTGGTCGAGAATCGGCCAGTGTATGCTCTTCGGGCACGAGGATTCGACGGCGAACAGCACTTTGCTGATCTTGACGATATGGTTAGCACTTACTATGCCGCCATTAAACAAAAACAACCATCTGGCCCATATGCCTTGGCTGGGTACAGCTACGGTTCAATGGTTGCTTTCGAAGTAGCAAAACGGTTGGAGAACGACGGAAGCAAGATTCAATTCCTCGGCAGCTTCAACCTACCACCGCACATCAAGTCACGGATGAGGCAGCTGAACTGGAACATGTGTCTGCTTCATCTATCCTATTTCCTCGGCTTGACTACAGAGCAATTTGCCGATGCAATGGACGACAGCTTCCGAGAACTCCCTCGCGAGCAGGCCATGACCATCGTCCTCGATGCTGCAGATCAGGCACGTATGGTCGAGCTGGGACTGAGCACAAGCGGACTGGCCAACTGGGCAGAACTGGCCTTCGGACTCCAGAGTCTGGCCGTTGATTACGAGCCTTCAGGAACGGTAGGACTGATGGATGTATTCCATGCAATTCCTTTGAAGGTGGCAGCGAAATCCCGAGAGGATTGGCTAGAGAACCATTTGAGCAAGTGGGATAGCTTTACAAGGTCGGAACCAAGATTTCATGAGGTTGATGGAGCACACTATACTATGATTGGTCCGGAGCATGTAGCTGGATTTGCGCACAAGCTCAACACAGTTCTGGATGAGCGGGGTTTGTAGAATGATAGCTTAGCGCATTTATTTCGCAGTCCGAAGAGTCGCAGTAAGATATCGATTAATGCTTAAACGAGGTTCCAGGCGAGGCATCATTCAAGTTGCAGTCACACTCTCGTGATTCCGCCTGCACTATCGATTGGCCGGGGGTTGCGTTGCCCTACGCGCTATCAGCTTGGATACGTACCCGGCAAAACACGGTGGAGCATTAACGTGTAAGCACGGTCGTAGAACTACGGAGATTATCATTTTTAAGGACGGCTTGGCAATTTATGTGCTATGTTCTCGATCTTACCTAGAAGGATATGTCCGTAAGCGCAAGATGCATGCATGGGGGCACCGCCATGGTAACACTGCGCTAGTGGGAACGGGGCTTACAACGCGAAGGATCATCAACGCCATCGGGGGTTGTACCCCGACTAGTAACCCCGACTATCGGTCCCGTTGTGTAGAGCTCTGCATGCTCGACCATTTTGTTTATAGTCCCCTCTTTCAACGTCATCACGGGTTACAGAACAAGAAATTCCTCAATCATTCAACATGGACGCAGCACTTGAACAGATCAAACAACTCGGCCTCAAGGCAGATGACACTGTCAGGCGGAAGCTCATGACCACGCTGCAGGACCTTTCCTACTCTTTGGAAGACTCGAATGATACCATACACCGAGTAGGATATCTGGTACGGCCCATGCACCGCACAGGCAAAATCACAGACTAAATTTCTTGGTAGCATCTCCAGACCGCTGGGGTCAAGGTCGGTTTCGACACTGGCCTATTCCGATTTCTTTCGGAAGCCAACAAGACAACATCTGTCGACGAGATTTCCAGCAAGACGGGCATTGAAGACCTGCTTCTACGCCGCTACCTCAGCTACCTTGCTGCCAATGGCTACGTCGCACAGGTCGACAAGGACCACTATGCCGCCAACCAAGTCACCCACAATCTCGCCGAGAAGGTGAGCGAGGCAGGAATCTCCCACTGGTAAGATCGAACTCCAAATAGCTAGCATCTCGAAAAAGCTAACGTTGCAAAGCTTCGAGACCATCGGACCCCAATACCAGAACATCCCATCCTTCCTCAAGAAAACTGGCTACCAAAACCCCGTCAACGAGACAAACACCGTCTTCCAGCAAGCATGGGACACGGACCTTCACGCTTTTGCCTGGTTCACTTCCCACCCTGAAGAGCTCCGCCACTTCAACGACTACATGGCCTTCCGCCGCGAGCCCACCCTGTCATGGCTCACCGTGTACCCCGTCAAGGAAGCAACGGCAGGCTGGACCGGCGACAAGCCCGTGTACATCAACATCGGCGGCGGCATCGGCCACCAGTGCGCCCAATTCAAGGAGAAGTACCCCGAGATCCCCGGCAAAGTCATCCTCCAGGACCTGCCGCACTCGATTGAAAAGGCGCTCCCGACTCCTGGTGTGGAAAACCAGGTGCACAACTTCTTTGAGGAACAACCCGTCAAAGGTACGTCTCTACCATCTCCTAGGAAAGATGATTGCATAGCTAACGTTGGGGTTCCCCGCAGGTGCCAAATTCTACTTCACCCGTGGCGTGCTCCACAACCATCCGGACCACAAGGTCCGCCAGCTCCTGCTCAACACAAAGGCCGCCATGAGCGCTGACTCAGTCATGCTGCTCGACGAGATGGTCTTACCCGAGCAGGGCGTCAATGCGTACGCCGCGTGCATGGACCTAACCATGATGGCGGCCTTCGCCTCCATGGAGCGCTCCGAGTCGCAGTGGAGGAAGATCATCGAGGATGTAGGCATGAAGCTAGTCAAGACGTACAACTACAATCCCGTCAGCTACGAGAGCGTCATGGATGTGAGGCTGGCGTAGAAGAAGGGAACTAGAATAAAAGCCTAGACATGTGTACGATGCGACCAATTAGCGCTTTGGGAAATGTAGACAAAGTAGTTAAAACTTCCGAATGAAAAAATTCTTGAACGGATAACTTCTGTGCAGTCGTTGGGTAGTGATTTATGATTTTTCCTTGTGCCTTCGTTTCGCTTTTACACTGGGCAGCCCGGTTTTTTCTGACGGATAACTTGCCCGTGCATGGTGAAAAGCACAGTCTCGATGAATACCCCAGACTCCTCCTAAAGCCCTGATTCTACACTTGTTCACCTCTTCCCTCTACGTCTTCAACAATCAAAACTACATCAAACGCAGAGATACCAATCAACTCGCTCACGTCCCTCGACTAGCTGCCGCTCTGCAGTAGCTCAACGGGCTGACCTCCCCTCTGCCCCTGGCCAACAGCTACAAAGCAACGGACCCTCCCGACCGGCAAACCTCCACGAACGCTACCTAAAAAAGGGCAGTGTCAATCCCCGCTTCAGAAGCGACGATGACAAAACCAACAACAAAGCAATATTTCCAAATGTTCCGTCAAGGAAATGAAGCCTTTTCCCAACTCCTCCCCCACTCCTCCCCAACCCCCTTTGAGAAGTACCTACATGGCAACCCCCCTTGCAAAGAATTACGACAAAGATTCCAGGCCACCACTCGATCCGATGGCATGATCCTCACATCAGCAGCAAAGGGTATACTCTGGTCCGAGACAAAAACCATGTAAGCCCCCATCCCATCCCATCCCCTTTCAAGAACGAACCCCCCATCAGCAGATGGATCGTGCCATCAGGCCAAGTGAACCCCTGGACCCTGCGGCGGTCTCCGCCCAGGAAAAGAGAAACTTGGTATTATTCGAGAGAAAAGTGCGAGAAACGATAATGGTGGGTCGGTTAAATGGTCTTGCTTAACTAATGATCGGGTATATTGCAAAATGATAGTAGCTCTAAGATATTTACGAAGAAGAGCAAAAAAGGAAATACTGGATGTCGCTTTGTCCCCCCCTTTGCACTTGGCTGAGGTTTTAAACAAAAAGCCCACGATCCCCGCACGCTATTTACACTTATTTCTCTTGGTTCTTTCTTCTTGATTTCGTCGCAACGTTTCATGTACAAAAAATTGGCCCAGATTAATTCCCTTCGCAGAAGCGCTCATGTAGGAAATTTTATGTCTAGACGGCTTCGCCCCGACCGTTACTTGAGGAGATGCTAATCTCCGTCACGGCGGCGATCCCCCGGCCACGGTGCGGCTGCTCGTGTTCGCTCGTGATGGAGAAGTGCGAGGTCTTGGGCCACAGCTTGGCCTCGTCGTCTTCCCTGGATGGAGTCCTGCCCGGAGAAGGAGGTTGGACGTGGTAGCCGCTGAGACGGTGACCGACAGCGCCGGGGACCTTGCTCTGACGCTTGCTGTTGGGGTTGCCGTAGGAGAGACCAGAGCCCTTGCCGTACGTCTTCTCGGTGACGACGCGCTGCCAGAAGACGTGCAGCGGTGGGATACTGGCGCAGACGATGATAACGAAGACTTCGGCGCCGGACCATACGGTGAGCTCGTAGGTTCCCCACGTAAGGTCTGTGGTGTTACCGAGACCACTGGCGTAGCTGAGCTTCACGGAACTGCTGACAGCAGCACTGGAGATAACAAATTAGCCGGAGCTGCATTGTACTTTGCATAGAGATAAGACTTACAAGAGACCCAGGGCGAGAACGACGCACAGTCTGATGCGATTCCTCAAGCTGATTTGAAGTTGCCAGATGGTGGGGAGGGGTAGCAATGCAAGAATTACATCGGTGACAATGTTGTAGACTGGAGAAGGAAGAAATCAGCGCCAGTTGATCAACGTGGGGGTTTAGGATGCGCGTAGCTTACCTCCACCGGTGTAGATGTTGGCCAACTTAGTCCTGGTGCTCCAGCATGTACCCTTGGTAAAGGGATCCCACGCAGCCTTTACAGGTGAACATTGGAACATCATCAAGACACCTTCGATGAGATTGTAGACGAGCGTGACGATCATGATAGTCCACACAAGGGCCTTGCGCCACGATGCAGTGCGCTCTAGAACGCGCAACAGCTGATAGCCTACAGCAAACTTGCTCGTGCCAAATGCAGCGATGTTGAAGGTTTGCCCAAGAAGGACGCTACGTGCGACCAATGATGCATTCTCAAGCGGGACCCACACAAGATGTCGGAAGCCTCCCAGCTTTGCGACGTGGGTGATGAATCCACTTGTGACGAATAGAAGAACCTTTTGATCGTCGTCAGTAGCCTATCAAAAGGGTAGTGATGTGCGAGAAAGATACATACCAAGCTGACAAGCACCATCCAATCGTCTGCGCGAATGCCTGCAATCAGCCATCGTGCATAGAAGCGCGCAGCAATGATTATGGTAGCAACGCTGGAGAGCACCCAGAAGACGACCATGGCTGCATCGCCACGGTCCTCATTGGGAGGCAGGTTTGGTGGTAGCTGAGGAGGGGCAGGCATCTTGCAATCTCTTTATTTTTTTTGGCTTGCGTGGTGTTGATGGTCAAAGAACTGGACAAGGAACGACGGAAAGAGTGCACCGATCGACGACAAATAACAGCAGCGGCGACCGTGGTACAAGTATTGTACTGCGCGGAGTCGCCCGACTATAATTATCGTGGCCTTTCAGGGCTGCCGGACTTTGGGGTCTGCTACTGCATGTGTAGCGTGGTTGGGCTAGGGCGTTGGCAGGTCCGTGGTGCGCGTCAAGCGCAAATGGATACGCCTGAATGCTTCAGTACCCCGGAGATCCTGCCGGGAGCCACGATTATTGGGTGTTGGCTCGATTGGGTGGGACAACCCTGGTCGACAATCAGGTAATGATTGCTGCAACTCCGTATGCTACGTAGACTAGACTGGGCGCAGGCTAGCCAGCGTTGGCGCATGCTTCGCGAACTCGAGTACGGTATGCGAGATCGCGAGAGTACCCGGCTAGGCTGTGGACGAAGGGCAGGTGAAGTCCGGCGCCGTTGTGATTGCGTGCGACCGTTCCCAGAAGAGATGACCAAGTATTGATTCTGCCCTCAATCAGGACGTGGGTTTGTGCTGCTGATGGGGATGATTTGCTGACCGTGGCGATGAGAGTGTTGGTCGCTGCGACGGGGGACCGGGGGTGCTGTTACACTTGCAGCAACATTACACATCAGCTCGAGCTCGGCAAAAAGGCGGCCTGCTCTAAGCTGAGCATAGCACCAACGGGCTTCGCCCTGGACATGGCCTCTTGTAGCAGGTTATGATTGGTATTCTATGCTAACTGCCCTCCTCGCATGTCTTGCCGGCTAGTAGCCTTCCTTGAGTGCTAGCAACGGGACCAATTTCCCAGTCCGATCAACGCTGCCAAACCGCCACCAGTTGCTCTTCCACCAACCGAAGACGTTGACCATGACCCATTTCATTGGGGCTGGGAGACCAGGAAACCCGCTCCAACTGCCATCCTCGTAGTTGACGTCGTGGTTGTACCACAGCATGGGCAGCAGGAAGACGGGACTGGTGCGATCCATCGAGTCCTTCTCGGTTGCCTTTTGAATCGTCTCCAAATTGATGCTGGGATACTTGGAGAGCGAAGCAAGATGGGGAGGCTCGTTCTTGAGGTGAGTATGAAGTGTAGTGCCGAATTTGTCCATGAGCGCCACGGCGTGTGCGCCATCGAAGGCGGCTGACGGATCAGCGGCGGCGGCGCATTCCTCCATGTATTTCTTGAGCGCGCCCAGGCCGCCATAGAAGGCCTCTGCAGCGCATTAATTAAGCTTAAATAACGTGACCCGTAGGTCGCTTCACGTACCGTGCTCGTCCTTGTCCGTGTCCATTAATCCGGGGACGCCGGCGCCTTCAGAGAGCATAGGGAACAGGACGGCCTCCTCGCTGTGGTGATGGCCCAGGACCATTTCGGCCCAGGCCAGGCCGTAGCCGAGAAAGTCGGGGACATCGCGCGGGCGAATGTGAGGCGCCTGCTTGTAGATGCTATTGTAACCGCGCAGGATGACGTTGTGGACGACAGCCATATGCGAGGCAGTCAAGGTGAAGGCATCGTTCTAGAACTAGTGAGCCATAGTCGCCATTGGCCGGACGCGGTGCAAAAATGGAGCCGTCTTACCTTGCCCGTCTCCTTCTGTGGCGTCGTGAGCAGCGGAAGAGGGCCGTCTGCGAGGTTGGAAGCCATGGTAGGTAGGCGTATCTGCGAAAAGGGGAGGAGAAGGAGAGAAAGAGGACAAGTGGGATTCGTAGAGGAATGGTCAACGAGCGTAGTCCGAGGAGTATTGAGTAGTTTGTGAGCCCGTACCGACCACTTGTGCGGCGCCGTGGAAGGCGTCGGGGGGCGGTAGGGGCACTTTCTTTGTTCGTAATCCCCGTGGCGTGATTTGCCGAGCGCCGGGGAGAGTGAGGGAAGGTGCGAGCGGTGCCTGGACCGTGGGTTGCCGAGTCGGGAAGTGTGTATACCATTGTGTAGGGCAGGTGCGATACGAAAACAGGAAACGGCGTCGTAGCCAGGCACTTTGCACGCTTTGCACGCTTTGCACGCTCGGCACCACGCCCGACAACTCTAAGAATTCGCCGAGAAGCTGCACGTAGTATTGCCTGCACCGCCCAGGGTGCGACCGAGGGCCAGACCACGAGCCGGACATTGAGAGACATGGCCGCCTGCCAGCCTGCCAGCTCGTGGGCGCGCGCAATCTATGCGTTCTGGGTGCTACGGCGGGCGGGCTGACGGGTGCGCACCCCGCTGGCCCAACTGGCGCGGCGGCAGGGCGGAGGGGCCAAAGCTGCTAAAGGTGCTAAGCTCGTTGGCCGTGAATAGTGCGAGCGCCAACCCCGACGCCAGCGACGCCATGGACGCCCTGCAGATTCCCAGCGCCTGCACGTCGATCGCCTACACTGTACATACACACTGCCGCGCTTCGTTTTGCGACTGGCGTCGGGTTCTATGCAGCGCGCCATGCCATACTTACTCCCCGGCTCTCACGCGGCCTCGACGTTCCGCCGCCGCGGCTGCTGCTCCCACCCCCCGCGCCCGTCCCTCGACGGAGATTGCCCGCCATCCTCACACCACACCGGCGCCCTCCTTGTCCGCATGCGACACAGCAATAGAAGGCGCGGACTTTTGCAAGTCTCAACAGAGCCGTTGAAGGATCACTAGGCGGTTACGAGGAGGCGCAATGGCCGCTGTGGGGCGATTAGCGTACGAGCCTGGGACAAGTGTTCACTCCAACGGCGCTGCGGGGCCCTCCGGCGCCTACGCTGCGTTGCGCTGCGCTGCGCTGCGCTGCCCAGCCGTGAGCACTTGCCCACCCTCAGTAGCAACGCCCAGCAATCGCGCTGTGCCTCCCGGTCTAGTCTTCAGTTAATAGCCGTACTATGACGCTACCGAGGCCCGAGTTGGATCGTCTCTCACTGCCACACTCGTGCCCTCATTGCAACATCTTCGTGACAGTCCATCTCTTGACAGCCAGGGTGCCCTCCGCTCCGACAACCCCATCTGGCACCCTCCGACCCCGAGTCTTCATCGCCTAGTTGGGACCCGATTCGACCCTGCATTTTGAACCCAACCATGGGCGCCGTCCCGGCAAGGTTTCTTTTCGTGTGACACACGGCATTTCCATCTCTGCGACAGCTCACGACTCCTGGAATCCTACTCACGTGACGGTCGTCTGCTCGCACGTCGTTTATGCATGGTCTGAGGGAGATTGATAACTTTACACTTCAAGTCAAAACCATCCCCTCATACAGTCTTGAGCTAGGAATTCGATATGTCGGCCGTCTCAGGTGGGAGACGCTGCTGGGAGGCCGAGACGGCGATGCGCCTACCAATGTGTACACCATGCTGGCATACAAAGGTCTGCACGAGATTTCCCCCTGTCCTGTACACACAACGCTGATCTCGAGCGTGCAGGCAGTCCCGCCGCCAACAGTCTCGATGGTCCATCTATCCTCGTCCAAGCGCACCCACTTCCCAGGATGAAGCGCGGTCCTGGTTAAGGGACTGTACGGAAAAGCACGACATGCGCAAGAAGTCAGAACCTTCATTTGCCCCCCACGAGGTTGTTGGAGATCACAACGCAAGAGATTGGAATTTTGTGCCGATTGCGAGAGAAGCCGTCGGTCGCCACACCGTACGCTGCTTTATTCTACTGCTGGGGTGGTGATCAGACGTTGAAGACGACTCTGCAAACACTCTCGCAACACTTGCACGGAACCAATCCAAAAGAACTTCCTCAGTATTACAACATGCCATTCATGTCGTCCATGGGGTCGGTCTTGGCGACATCTGGATCGACGCCGTGTGCATACTCCAGGATTCGGATTCCGACACGGTGTTTGAGATCAACTGCATGACATCGATCTACAATAATTCTACGATGACCCTCGCTGCCACGCGAGCAAAATCCGTAGAGGAGGGGTTCTTAGCCGCTCGACTACGACTCGGGGTCCATCTACCGGGTCGAGTTTTCTCCCTCGTGCCGATCGTCGGACAATAGACAGGCACCCTCGTCCCGTTCATACATGAAGGCTTAGACTCGCACGATACAAGAGGCTGGACTTTCCAGGGGAGACTTCTTTTACCCCGCCTCCTGGCTTTCGGCACCCTGCGAACGCAATACATCAGCGACCGGTGGAGCAACCAAAGTATCGAGTGTGCCTATCGCCCTGGGCTCAATGCACGGCTTGTGATTGATCTCATGGCAGATTTGCACCAGCCCGAGGTGATACTGCTATATCGGACCAAGGTCATAGAAGGCTTCACGAATAGGCCCCTCACTTTGCAGTTTGACCAGCTTTCCGCTACTGCAAGTATGGCTCGCTCTTTCGAAGCCTTGATGCAAGATGAATGTTGCGCGGGCTTTTGAAGAAAAGTAACGATTAGCAGCCTATTGTGAACTTCCGGGCCTGAGTACACCACCTCCGGAATTCCTTGGCCCCCAGCCCGGTGCCACACAACACCGCAGGTCATGGGCAACTGCGACCAATCCTGTGGCTTTTTCCACTTTGGATATTAATCTACGTAAAACTCACTCGTACAACGTGGATGTACGAGCCGTTCATGTAGATTTTGCGAGTGAATGCTCGACCTATAGCGCAGCGCGAGGCGCAGAACTCCTGCTTGAAGCATACGCTTGTTCTGCTCAGTGGGTACGAAAAAGCATCCATGGGAGATGCACACATTCTACTTTGCACTGGCAGTGGAATATCACAGCGCCTGGAAGGGCCAATGCTAGGATTCCATCCGGGCTCCAACAGTCGCCTTGGCTTCACTCCCGACGCCGTGGAACAAGAACTTCAATACGGCCCACGGTACAGATTAGATGCATTCCTACTGCTGTTAAGAACGGACTAGGCCCCCACGCGAAGGTAGTGTCTTTCTTTCCTTTTTCGGGTCTTGTACTCGGGATAGAGCGCAACAGGGGCGTCGGGCAATTTTTCAGGGCGAGCGGGGTATTTTTTGCAAAAGACGGCTTGATTTGGGGCGACTTTTGGTAGCTGCTGTATATAGAGTTGGTTTTTTATCTTATGAAAATAGAAACCTTTTTTTAAGGATGTGTACACGATGCTAGTTTAGAGACAAATGTGTTAAAATTTTTTAATGATTACCCTCCCTTTTCCCATGTTCTTCTCAAAATCATACTACTTTTGATCCTCTCAGACCATTTATTTTTCTTTTTTTCTTTTTCCTTTTCAAAAAGAAAAGGAAATAACGATAATAATTCAATGCCAAAAAGTCACTTGGTAAACTCCCCTCTCCCCTTTCCACACAATGCCCCCAGTATTTCAAAAGTCTTAGCCTTTCGTTCATTACGCACCTTTTCAGATGGTTGGGTAGCTCGATCATGGGATTTTTTTCCGCTACCATTGCGCAAGTCTGACGTTGCGAGAAAAAAGCTCTAAATACATGGTCAACTCCGAGTACGAGGGCGAAAGTCATAAAGTCTTGCAGAACACACTAATTAGGCATATCTCGCTGTAACAATCCCGCATACGATTAATCCTTTGTTTTGTTGGTTGGTACATGTTGAAATCAAAAAAAGTTTTCGGGTGCAGGCAAAGAGAGGAGCAGCATGTTATCATTGCATAGTAAAAAGCCTCGTCGATGCCGCAAGAAACGAACATGCATGGAAACCAGCAAACCATGACTCAAATTCAGTCTTCAAGCACCCACCACCTTCCTCAATCTTTCTGCCGAATACCTTCTCTCCGCATCCTCAACCCCTTTTTCCAACCCGTCAAAAAACCGTCATCACATACAATCCGACCTCAACACCACCTCCCGACACCCTTTCTCCCCATCATACCACTTGTCGCAAAGCGCATCGCACACCACCCCAGGCTTCACAAAGACTCTTCCCTCCTGACTCGGTTCGCCGTTCGCGCCCGCGTACCACGGCAGGCGCCAGCCATCGGCGGGTTTGGCCGGTCGGTAGCCTGCGCGGCATGCGCAGTAGTAGGGACCGTTGGGCCCCTTGTGGCCCCAGTTGTAGATGCATGATGTGGTGATGTGGCATTTGTTGTCCGGTGGGAGGGGCTTGCATTGGGGGCAGGTTGGTGGGGAGGAAGAGGAGGTGAGGGGGTTGGCGAGGGTGAGTGTTGAGAGGGTGAAGAGGAGGAGAGGGAGCTTCATTGCGATGGAGATGGAGAATTATGTGATGATTATGATGTGTGAAATGTTTTGTTGAGCTGTTGTCATTCTTTTCCTTTTCCTTTTTTTTAGCAAACGTCAGAGGCGGGGGCCTTTTATGTCTGCCTTTTTGTGTCTGCTGGTCCCCGTCGTATATTCACACTATGATTAACACGATCTTAAGGTCAAGTGAGGATGATAGTAGAGCGATTTAAAGCCATCAATAGTACACAGCGAGGCAATACATTGGTTTTGAGCCCTCTTCAGCATCAAGTCCAATGAGTCTTACCCATTTCCTCATCACTCACGCCATGGTTAACCCAACGACGGTAGTCAATATTCTTCGTGAGTATTGAAGCGCACGTATGTGCTGATCAGTCTTTTCACGACGACCATCCAGCCCCAAGAAGCGACAGTATTACATGATAGAAAAGGGGTGATTCGTCTGACGAATACGGTAGCCTATAGGCTGATCAAAACACGTGCTATCTGGCGCTCTTGGCTGAGCGTCAGCCATCTTTGAAACTCAAAATGGCATCGGAGAGAGCTGATCAATTGGTCCTAGTTTGCCCAGCAGTACGGATACGTGGAGAAGCTCTAGATCCCCAAATCTCGTGATCTCGTGTTCTCCGGTCGCCACCTGCACCTTTCAGCTGCTGCGGGGTTACCGCGAACGGGGACCTAGGATACGAAAAACGAACTCTGCGATGAATACGGGAGGATTATCTAGCTTCCGCTTTTGATGATCAGTGCGGCAAAGATGCTTGAGGATACATGCAGCTGAGTGGGTTCTTTGACGGCGTCGGGACAAAGTGTTCGCGCTATTAAGGTATGCCAAGTCAAGGTGCTGAAAGATGCATATTTGTCAACCGACAGTAATCGCACCCATGCGTAGCTTACGATGATGCTTTAACCAGCGGTAATTATCAAGGACTTTTAATGAAGCAGATCGTCTTACTCTATATAATGATGGGTTTTGCAATACGCCCTTGGATACGAAACCTTATCACAACCCTTCCGTGCCGCCAAAGTCCAGGAAATCAAACATCGTCTCCCCATCTGCACCAAGATGCTCAAATCCAGAGAAGGCATCCGAAGTAAGGTTCAATCCCAGAGAGTTGGCCAATGTACTCTCAAAGCCGCCCATGGCACCCTCGCCAAGGCTGGGCAGCAAGCCACTCTGCGAGGGATCGTCAAAGGCAAAGTTCAGGTCGTCTATTTTTGGATCATTCTGTTCAGCTTGGCTCGATGCTACGTCCAAGGTCGAACTGTTGCCTAGAAGGAGCGAAGATTGCCTGCGGGAAACAGAAACGTCGATTTTGGAAACGAGATCGCGGGTCATCGTAGCTGCATTGATAGCGCCGGGCAGATAGCTTGATTGGATGTCTAACACCGTCATGGCAGTGTCTAGGGTCTTGCGAGCTACGTGTGAGACTGGGCCGACGGGATAGCTCAAGATATAGCCGATGAGAGAGAGTGCAGCGTTCCACTGCCACTGGAATGAATCCATCGAACCATCCAGATAATCAGACTCAGTAAGAAGTTGGTGGATCATACTGGTGAGGGTAATGGCATGATTCACGCAACTTATAGCGTGTTCTTCAGTGACAGTGCTATTAGACTTTGATGACGTAGAGAAGGCAATGAATGGTCGATGCAGGCTCATGGCCAGGTTGTGATAGCAAAGCTCTAGAATGATGCATCGTCGTTTTTGGATGGTATCATCTAGTGAAGAAATGTCTAAATCGCATCGATCCGTGGAGAACGGCTCGCCATTGTCCTTCCGTCTATGCTGAAGGTTTTCCGGAATCTGCTGCATCCAGGTGCGAAGATAAACCATCTTAGACGACAGGAATCGTGCGCACTCTTCAAAGACGGCTGGGTCTTGATACAGAGTTTTCTGGCCGGAACCACGGAGTACTTCGCCACATTTGCCGTAAAAGGTGACGTAGATAGCACGACCAGCAAGAAATAGCTTTGTATGATGAGCATTAAAAGACACCGTTTCCGGACTTTCTGATTCACCAGCACATGCTTGATCCTTCGGCAGACTGCAGGTGACTTGGCTAAAATTGACGGCAAGCGGCCGTCCAAGTTCCATGGCAAATTTCATTTCCATTGCGTACATCGTCCACCAGTTGCGTTTGCTGAATTCGCGTGCCTCTTCTGGAAGGTGTTCAGGCGGCTCGAGGTGTAATCCCATGATGATGCCAGTCCGGATGCCGTTCGCCATCATATTGTGCGCCATATTCCGCATGCCTGCATTGGAAAGCCAAATAGCTGAAAGCAGCTGGCATTGGAATGTGCATATCGAAGGCTCTTCTAGTTGATCTATCAGAGCTTGCTGTCCTCTCCGGTGCCACCATTTGCCTGCTGTGGACGCATCTACATTCCCAGAAGACGAATCAGTCTGCTCTCGCAGCTCGGACGATGGCAAAGCGACCTGATACTGTATGCAAAGTGCTAACATAATATCAGCCAATGTTGACGCTTCTCTTAGCGCCTTTTTTGCACTCCATAAAGAATTGTAATACATGTCAAAATCTCTACGGTCGAGAATGGGCAAAACGGGATGGTAAGTGTGCCAATATGTTTCGAGAATGGATTCCTCTTGATTCCTTGATAAGTCTTCTTCTTTGATAAGCCCAATCGCGGGATTGGGGACGCAGCCGCCTCTACACGAATTACTTGGGCTACTGGAGGCAGAGCGAGATGCAGGGAAATGGACGTCTGCAATCTCCACTTCCAAGTACGACGATAATTTCCCGATGAAGTAGATTGAGGACGACGGCCCGTAAGTGAGTTGTGATTTTGATGACGGTGTGGAGACAACATCCCAATTATAGTACTTTTTATTGGCGCCATGCTGTGCCCAAGGATCAAGGTTGACTGGAAGTGACTCTGCGGACCTGGGTGGTTGAACAGGTTGTAGCTCGTCTTTATGAACATCTACGTTCAATTTTTTCAGCATCTCCTCAAGCTCCGACACCCTGTCTTTCAATCGATCGATTTCTCTGGGGAATAGTCAGCAGCATCGCAGGTATACCGTGCGGTGGACGGACTTGATAGCATGTGGAAAAGTCCGCACATCGCCTTTCCCTCTATCAGCGCTACATTGTCGTCCTTTAACTTTACAATTTCGGCACGGGAAGTTTGCATCGCATTTGATGCGGTACGTACGACACCACGCACAGGCACGCGAAACCTGGTGTCGTTTGCTACGTGATTTGTCCGCTTCCGGCGAGCCGACCTGGTGCTGCGCTGATAGCGCGTTCGACTCCGCTGAGAAAGTCCCGAACATGAGGTCGCGAGTGTGAGTAACTTGGGATGGGCGATCTGGGTAGATAGGCGAGCCGGTAAAGATTGATGTTTAGATCAAACTTTGACCTCTCGCATTTTTAGGCTAGGAGGACGCTTATCAAGCACCCCGCAAAGCTGGCCTAGCGAGATCTGAAACGCGACAACCGGCCCTATTTTCGGTTCTGGTAGCGCTGGGATTATAAATAAGGATAGAATATGAGAGAAAAGAACGAAACATTTGAAGAAACATCGTGACTGTATCGCATGGAGCCACCATTAGAGTGGGCTTGCGCACAGGGATGTGATTGGTAGGCCAAGGTGATTACTCACCTTGTTTCGATGCTTATACCGAGGTGTGCGCCCATGGTTGGTCAAGAATTGACCCTAGTCGGGTCTGGTAGATCTACAACTCGCACAATAGTCTACAGTGAAGGATCACATACACGGTACGCCATTTCAAGTGTCGAACGCGCTACTATACCTACTAAACTGAGAAACGAATTCCCCATCCAGATAAGTCCGAGCCTTTAACACATGGCTCTCCATGCTGTTCTCGACTAATATAGATGCGTGACCACATACCCTGGGTCGAAACAAGTTGAAGACGCATTCATTCACGGAAACTTCGACTATTCAGGAAGCGAATGGGAGACAGCCTACATAACCTTTACCTTGTTTAGACATTAGAATTAACGTGATGAGGTGCCATTCTTGAAGGTTCGTTGTCTTGGTTCGACATCTTGAAGATATGTTTCTATTCGACTTTCCCCCCTTCAGCCTTGCATGATTACAATAAGAATCGGGGGAATCGGCGAGATTTTGCATAGATTTGTTCGCTGCTCATTGGCCCGGAGGATTAGTAGGGCGTGATTGGGGCGTGATCATCTAATCGGTGAGTCGGCGCCCCGCGCTTCAATCCAACAGTCATTCGGACGAAAACACCCGTTTCTACTTCCGAAAATTTATCGGAACCACTAAAATCGTCATAGTGTTCTTGATATCTGCGTGTATGTGATAGACAGTAAAAGTCGTTCTATGCACTCATCTAGGTAAAAACATCAAGTTGAAAATCATTGTAGATAGAATTCCTTGTGCACGTGTATAGCCACCAAGATACAAGATTTGTAGCGACAGTATGTATAAGCCTATGCTTACTAACTTCGTACATTGGCTTCCTAACTTTGTACACTGGCTTCCAACAACGGACGAAATACGAGGACAGCTTGGAGTCGGGTGTCGTGAAATCGCCGTGCAAATTTCTTCGCGGAGTTCCACCGACCGGTTGATGGAACCTGCGTATTTCGAGGCCGCCATCCTCTGCTGAGTTGGTATAAAGCCAGCCATGATTTCCTCCAAAAGAATGATCACAAAGTACCATCATATTGCAACTTTTCCCTCAACCTCTAAAACAAGTTTTCTTCGACATTATTCCACCATGTCCACCACGAAGCCAGGCGTTGTCATTACTATTCTCTGCAAGAAATCGCCTGACTTCACCTTCGATCGAGACTATTACCTCAATACACATGGCCCGTTGGTAAAAAAACTTTGGCAACCGCACGGTCTCCTTGACGCCTACTATGCCATTCCGGTCTCCCCAGAGTCTGAATTTGAATATGTTGTTACCCTGAATTTCAAAGATTTAGAAGGGTGGGAGAAAGCTAGCACCAATGCGGAAGAGATGGGGCAGATTAGGGGGGATATAAAGAACTTTACAAATGCGAAGCCAACATTTGTTGTATCAAAAGTCGCCGCAACGCTGGCTTAACTACGATGGAGGCGAGTTGGAGGAACCATACAAAGCATTGAGACGCTGATGGGTGGATTGGGATTTTAAGCTATGTTGACTAGTTATTGTTGATCAGGGTTCTTAGCATCAATGCCTAACGCTCCTTGAGTGCAGATATTTTCCCTATGCCTTTGCTCCCTCCTGCCCGGCTTTGATTATCTTTAACCATGTCGGCTTATCTTCTTCGAAAGCTTCATGAACCGGTGGCGGGATAACATCAAACAGAGCTCCCTTTAGAATGATTTTCGGAGCATTGGGTGCAAGTAGAGAGGCAATTGGGCTCCACCAAATCAGCACTGGCCTAACAGTAAGGAAAACAGGCGGAAAAACTTACCTCCCGCATTTACCACAAAATTGACGAGTGATGGGATTGCCGCTCTTTGTGTTAGCGTCATGGTAACTCTTTAATACACCACTTTCGTCCTTGATTTGAATCTCAGACTTGTCAAAGACATAGACAATAGAGAAGGGTGCAGAGCCCGCGCGTTTACAGTTGGAGCTATGAGTGTTAGTCTGTGTAGAGGAACAATGGGGAGCGACGGACCAGTAGCAGATGACTGAGTGAGGGGGCACTGCGGGGATGGTCACGATGATGCTCTCGCAGTTGCAGTGTCCTTCGATAGCCATTATGATATATTTTCCGTCGGATATGGATGATCAGTGTTCGGGTTTCGTTGAACAATGGTAAAGACTAAGGGGATCTAAGACGAGCAAGATGAGGAGAAGAGGTCTCTTTGAACCGGCCCGTTCGGCAGTTGCGACTCGATCTCGGTGGGTTCCGGATTCGGCAATGAATCGAAGTGCGCATATGATTCTGTGGAAGGATGCATGGCCGAGAAATCCGTCTTCTTTATTTAGTCAATGAACGAGACGACGAATAAGATTCCTGTAGCAAATGATTAACCGAAGGAGAATCGGAGTGAGGATGAGGATGCCAGGGGTGAAAGCCGGTTCAAGTCAGAAAGAAAGCTGATAGAAATGATGGGATGAGATAGGACATAGAATTGTTATGGATTACCCACGTCGGGTTCTGTTGAACATGTACAAGATAGTAATAGAATTGGACTGCTCAGGTTCGTAGGTTTCGAGGTAGGAGATGTGTGGCTGGATCGGGCTAGCGTGCTTTCATGAGGGGCAGGCGCGATCCAGTGCGTGTTGGCCGCGGACATGTCAATAGCAACAAACCTCAGTGCATACAACTACACTCGAATTTCTTGATAGAGAAGCATCTCCACCATGTCCAGAGACTCCTCCTTCAGCTACCTCCACCTTCACGCCTCGCACCACGCCGATGTCCTTGAATCCTTCACCGACCCTGCCCTCGCCCTTCCCGACGAAGAAATCTATATTCCACACCACCTCCAGCCACTCAATCCAGAAGACGAAGATGACGTGGTTCCCGACCAGCATGCAGCATTTGGCATTCAGCGTGCGACGCAGGGCAGGAAGGAGCCTGTGTGGCGTCATCTCGGCCTGGAGGAGCTCGCGAGACGCGCGCCGGGCGAGCGCATGGGCGAGGGTACTGCAACGGCTACCGGGACATCAAGAACAGCAGCAGGCGGCGGCAGCAGCGGTATCACAGGTGCTGCGATGGGCGGATTGAATGGCGCGACTAGGGACGAACCTGTACGGCTCGCTCTCAGGAGGCGACCAGGTGCTGGTACTACGGGAACGAGGAGCGCGAGCAGTCATCGTCCTCACGGCGGCGCTGTTGGCGGCGCTGGAAACGGACTACCGCGCTGAGCTAATGAATCTCTTCGATGCCGAACCTAGCACCTGTCAATGGCATCCGTACCCTGGACAGAGTCCATCTCTATCCAAACGAGCACTCCCCGGACGGCATCTGTAGAGCATATCTCGCGTGGCCAACGAGACAGAAACACCATGTTCTCTTCAGTGCAATGCAAGAAAATTGACGAACTAGTGCTGTTCGTGGTCGGCCCTAAGATGATGCAGCCTGTGGCCACCGGGATCGTTCGCAAATACTACCTCGACTTGCTGGACAGCTACATATGCGTGTTCAAATTGCCAGTCCCCGGTCAAACATCGAAGGTATACCAGGTGGCTTTTTAGGCAACCCATATTCAATGCCTCACCGACTTCGGGAACCTCAGAGTCACTTGTGATATATTATCAATAAGCTATTCCTCAACTCGGCAAATGGGTGCCGGTACTGCTTCTGCTCCAAGTTCTCGGTCTCCTACAATTCGAGATATACCGCCACTGGATCAAAGCGGTAGCTGTCCAAGAACCAACAACATTTCCAGTCCTAGCGGTCCCATTTCCAGACGCCAGACGCCCCAATCTTCCCAGGCAAGGAGTGACATATGAAAGATTGAATAGCAAATGCAGGGAGTGGAGTAAATGAAAACTAGTCAAGACAAAGGAAATGGATAGATAGTCAAATCAAATCTCGCGGCAAACCCCCGTTTACGTGGTAGTAGCGGCCTCACCCTCCTTCTCCTTCTCACTTGAGACATCTTGCTTCGCAATGCGTTCCTCCAGTTTCTTTTTCTTCTCCATATACCTCTCCACAGCCTTCTTCTCATTTTCAGTCTGTCTCTTCTCCCTCCAATCTCTTAGCATCCACGGTACTGCCGCCACCATCCTGAAGCAGCTCTTGACTCCCTCTTTCAGATGATGGGCCGACTGCTTGAAATGCGAGTTGGCGTCAGATTTATGCTGGCGTGCACCCGCAGAGCGCTTCTTTGCTTTGTAGGCCGTTTCTGCGCGCTGCGCAGCGAGATATTGCGCAGAGGCAGTCCGGCGGTTGGTAGTAAGTAGGAGCTCAGTACCGCTGGTACCAGGCCGTTGAGGTTCGGCGGAGGCTTTTGGTGAGTCACCGTCGGTTGAGGAGACCGGCTTCAGGCTTTTCTTGGCCATGCTGAAGATAGGCATAGGTGCGTTCAGGCTTTCGTTATCTGCTTCGTGCTTCGCTTGGTATGTGACGGGCGAGAAAAAGTTCCGCGTAAGGAGAGACTGAACTAGGTGGGGTTCATCACTTATATTATATGCAAATAACGCACACAATTGTTCATCGTGTTTTCTAGGCCTTTACGCGCTCTGGTCGCGTGTCAAGGGCGACTAGATAGGGGACAGGGTCTGGAGGTTGAACCATGCCATTTGTCTAGGATCGGTTGACATTGGTCTCCCCAGGTGGACCTATCTACTTGGCAACACCATAGATCGAGTAGCATCCATATGAGTCATACATTGATCACTTCTGGCGCCGTGTACCTACTTATCTGGACTGCGCGCCCGTTATTGCATCTTGTCATGAAGCCAGAACGACGAAACATTTCTAGTATCTTTGTAATGCTGCTCAGGTCCTCGCACCGTCCCAGGTCGAATAGGTTGCCCTGAGAAGCGTGCAAAGGAAAAGCATGATTGTATTGGCCAACAGTGGTCGAAAGAAAGGAGGCATGAACACGTCATTTCGCACGTCCCATTGCGACGGGGGAGGCCCTGCTCGGCGCGTGAAAAGACGACAGGGCTCGGAGAAGATTAGTTGAATTCCACTACAGCAACAATTGAAAACATGATAGAGATAAAGCTGCTGTGGGACAAGTTGAACATGAAAATCAGGCGGCAGTGGAACACAACATCGGCTGAACAGTAAACATGTGCATGTTGTGCGAGGTCGGCTCTCCGCGCGGATCCCTGTCAACCATGGTACCTTCTCCCATCCTCGCCTTCACATTTTAAGGACAAGACAACCCACTTCGGTCCGCATTTTCTCGTAACAACGGTCTAGTTTTTACAATCGCTTTTTCGATTGCTTTGTGTCTGCAAATTTGGAATTGGTTCGTTGCTTTCACCATTGGAGTCCACTCGGCACGTGACGCCGGACATTCTAGGTATAGTCAACTCCTCTCGTGTGGTATATACATGAGAAAGTTAGACCAAAACTACCCACTGACATCTTCCATATTTCAGCATAATACAATAGCAACGTCAATATGGTTATCAACTACATCGGCGAGGAGATGCACCGCCTCTTCGTGCCTTCTGAAAATCCAGGATACAGGCATTCTCAGCCACCCGCACTTGTTACTTATAATGCTGCAAAAGGAATTTCGCAACTTCGATTCAAAAGCTCCAGGCAGCCTCAGCCAGAACGAGATGAAGGTACTCTAGTCGTCTACATTGATGGTGCATGCCGCAACAACGGCACTCCTTCAGCCCAAGCTACCTACGGCGTATACTTCGGGCCCAATTCACCCTACAACACCTTCGGCCGACTTCCTCAGTCAGTGCCACAGACGAGCACGCGCTCTGAGATTGAAGCTCTTTCCCGCGCTCTGGACGTCGTCTGCGAGATCACTGACCGCGACTTCAGTCTTACACGCATCAAGATCGCTACAGACTCGAGCTTTCTTGTTGATACCTTCTCTGACTGGATGGACGGCTGGATCGAGTGTGGCGGTACGCGCTCGAATGGAAAGAAAGTAGGTCATTTCGACAAGCTGAAGCAACTGAACGAGAAGATGGACTATATGGAATATAGTGATGACGGGGGGCGCGAGGTGCAATTCTGGCTGCTGCCAAGGGAGTGGAATCGTGACGCCGATGCACTAGCCAATCAGGCATTTGACAACGCTTGAGGCAGCTTTTGTCCACATTCGAACGAGATTCTCTGAAGCCCGCGTCTTTCATCGACGAGGCGTTGACCGGCTTCAATCCATTTATGTTCTCAGACACATCCTACTTATCGTTTTAGGCCATTGGGAGGTGATTGATATGCAAGGTTGTTTCACTTCCCAGTCATCCTTTTTGATGTTGGAAACTGGCCCCTTAACTCGCAGTATCATCTTTTTCATGCAATTACCGCACATACACTCATTCCCATTCGAACCCGAGAGTCACTCTGACTTATCGATACAAATTGAATTCCTCTATTCTAGAAAATTACCGTCCAACTCCTGTATATATAATGGGTACTATATGAAGAAAAAAAACAATATCATTCTATGCAACCTCCTCCTTGACCAACGCCGCAGGTGTAAGCTTACTGCCCAGGGTAATCGTCCTTGCCAACTCTTGAATAGGGACATTCTTGAGCAACTCAAAGATTGAAATGTCAACTTGGAGCTCCGTGTAAATCCAACTCCTTAGCTCAACAGCAAGCAAGCTATCAACCCCGTATTTGCTAACTGTCTGTGTCTTTTCAACATCCTGCACTTCAACCATCATGCTCTTGGCGAGCTTGTTGACAATTGCATCCGCGACCACGTCCACAGCATCGGCAAAAGATTCGGCAGCGCCGAGCAGGGATTGTAGTTGCACCGCTTCTTCATCGACGGTCGCAGTTAGCGCATCAGTGTCGACGTCGCGAACATGCGCAAATTTGGCGTCGTTGCTCCACCACGGGAATCTTTGGCGTGCAGCTGTAATCATTGCGCCAGTCGGTAGTCCAGTAATAAATTGCGCCGGAACTCTTGGCATATCTGGCATGCTGGACCCGGTTATGGCGGAATTGATCATTTGATGCATCTCTTGCTCCTTTATACCTGTAAAGTTCCAGCTCTTGATGTTGGCGGTGACAGTGGAACTGTTGTTTTCTTCCAGGAACCCAACACCAAGGACGATGCCAAGGTTGATGGTGCAGGCTTGCTGGCCACGGGCACGGCGGTAGAACGCCAGAGCATCCTGGAAAGAATTTCCTGCCGCGTAGTTGCTCTGGGCGCGAGAGGCTACAATACTGGCAGAAGAGGAGAGTAAGATAAAGAAGTCGAGATCTTGCGGGAAGAGTTGGTGCAAGTTCCAGCTGCCTTGGACTTTCGGACGGACTGCAGCCATGTATTGCGAGTGAGACATGCGTTCGTATGGTGCATCCTAGCATTGTCAATCAATTGGCCAAATATGAGAAGAGGGAGCATACCTCTAGCACCATGGATGCTTGGATAAGGCCTCGAATAGGAGGCATATCTTTAGCTACTTCCAACGCTGATTTCAACCCTTCTAGATCCGAAATGTCGCACGCACATGCCATCACTTTGACATTCTGAGAAGCAAACCGTTCAAGTGCCTTTTTCGCTTCGGGCTTTGCGGCACCGGACCTTGAGAGGAAAAGCAGGTTCTGGGCACCTTGCTGAATCATCCATTGAGCAATGGAGCGTCCTACGCCACCAAGTCCGCCAGCCAGGACATATGTAGCATCGGGCCTAAAGGTTGCGGGCTTGGAGATTGCAGGGAGAACCTGTCCTGTCAGCACGACTCATATCCAGGCTACGAGAATCTTACCGGTACAACACTATCCTCCTCAAAGTTCAAGACCAGTTTACCGATGTGCTGACCGCCTTGCATAAGACGGAAAGCTTCTTCCACGCGGGTCATTGGAAGGGCTTTGACAGGTTCGACCGGTTTAATGATACTTCTGCCAAACAGCTGCATCACCGTGTGGAGGATTCGCGACATTCTTCGCGTGTCATGTTCCAGGATGGCGATCAAGTTGACCGAATGGAACGAGATGTTGTTGATCATGGGGCTCATCTCGATGCCAGTGTTGCCAACTATAATCGTTAGAGAATCCTACATTTTCCGGCGTCTACTTACCGATATCTTTCTGGCCCAACTCCACAAACTGACCGAATCGAGCTGTGCAGTACCAAGACTCTCTCATGTGCTCGGCATTCAAAGAGTTCAAGACTACGTCGACACCGCGACCATTGGTCATTCGCATTACTCCCTTAGCAAACGAAGTATCACGGCTATTGAAGATGTGGTCCTCTGGAATGTTATACGTCTCCATCAGCAAACTCTTCTTAGCGGCAGAGGAAACGGTCGCAAAAATCTCAGCGCCTACACGCTGAGCTAGCATGATAGCTGCTTGACCAACACCTCCTGCGGCAGAGTGGATCAACACTGTCTGACCTAGATCGAGATGTGCCTTTTCGTACAAGGCATAGTATGCCGTCCCATATACTAGCGGCATGGAAGCTGCAGTCTCGAAATCGACTCCGGCCGGCATTGGAATTGCCATAGATGAAGGCGTTGTGACAAAGTTGCGGAAACATCCGACCTTGAACGTGATAACACGGTCTCCAGGCTTGACGTTGCTGACGGTTGCGCCGACACGAGAAACAATGCCGCTGCATTCGAAGCCCAGTTCTGGTTCTTGAAGCTGGCCCATAGAGATCATGAGATCCTTGAAATTAAGACCAACGCTCTTTACTTGAATTTCGACATCATCGTGGCCGAGGGTGGGCTTGTAAGCTGTGTCATCTGCAAATTGTAGAGTATCAAGGCGTCCAGGAATTCCCACACCCATGTTCATCGGTCTATCTGCCTGATGAAGTGGAGCAGGTTGAGGATGAGGTGCGACATTCATGTTGAGCAGCATGGTATTCATTCCCTGCTCAAGCTGTAGACGTTGGACGTGAAGCTGTCCATCCCGGATTGCAAATTCCCATTCCGGTCGGGCATCAGTTTTTGCTTTGCGCATAGATGCCAAAACCTTTCCGATGCCAGTAACGTTAGATTCGCTCGCAAGATCGTCGCCCAAGTCAAGGTCGACAGTCATGAGCTGAAGACTTGGATTCTCACCACGGATCGAACGAGATAGACCGGTCATGAGATTAGCAAACGGATTTGCTCCACCAATGGTCCCACCTCGTGAGATCCACATGGAGTATTCTGCATTGAGAATAACTTTTTTCAGGCTTTCCCAGTCTGTAGAACTGATATCTGCGAGCGTTGGTCGATCGGGATCGCAGTCGAGCAAGAAGATGACCGACTTGGCGGATAAGTCTTGTTCCGAGGCCTCTTGCAGGGAAAGAGATGTAGTCTTGACCAGTCGATCCTTGAGTGCTGCAGCAAGACTCATAGCTTTCTGGCTTTCTGGAACGACAAAGACAACATCAGAAGGTATCTCAGCCGCTGCCTCCTCTCCTGCCGTTGCCGCGATGAAGGAATACGTCTGGTCTCTGGGGTCTTCAAAGTCGGACATGGTAACATCAACTCCGCTAAAGCCAGCACCTTGAAGCCTCTTGTTCCAGTCATCTAGGTCAATTGTTGGTGCCCATTCTCGGTCGTCATCTGCGCCCAGCCACCAACCCGAGAGAGAGCCGACGGTCATGTATGTGCGAAGACGCGTGTTTGTAATTTCCATGAGAACCAGTTTGGCACCAGGCTTCATGAGCTTCCTGACATTCTGCAATGTCTGTCCCAAATATTTGGTGGCGTGTAAAACATTGGCAGCAATGACCAAATCGTACTCGCCTTCCTCGAAGCCTTGCGCAAGTGGGTCCTGCTCAATGTTGAGTTTGGCAAAGTTCAGACGCCTTGCCCAGCTCTTAAACTTGGTAGCCGCTTTTTCAAAAAAGCCAGAGCTAATGTCAGTGTAGTCATACCGGCCAAAACGGGGAGCTGATCCCTTCTCGCCGCCAAGTTTTTCAAGAACTCGAAGCGTCGTCCCTCCTGTACCAGCGCCAATTTCAAGTATCTTCATGTCGGGCGACTTGTGAGCCATGAGATTGACGTACTCGGCCAGCTGCATGTTGATTGAATGGCAGCCCACGCCATCCTGGTACAGTTTACTCAAACTATCGTCTTGCATAAGCACTTGAATGGGGATCTCATCTCCTCGGAAGATACTCGGAAGATGTTCTCCATGATGGCGTACAAGTGCTCCGTCGGCAGATGAGCTACTCACTCGTTCGATGAGCTCATTTTCAAAAGCTTCGTCCGTGTTGAGCCAATCCGTCTCAACAAGTCGGAGTTGGCTCTGAAACTCGCCACGCTCTACTTGGTTGTAGGTTCTCTGCATAAACTCATAGAACTTATGCAAATGAGGAGTGAATGCCTTTGCTTCTTCGGCTGTAAAGTGGTTGAGGATCCGCTTTATGTAAATGAAGCACACAAGTTCAAGCTCGCCAATCTTGAAAGGGTCGATCATTTGTAGGTGTTCGGCGGCTGTCCTGCAACTCTTTTTGATAGCGGCGGGCTCTATCATGGTATAGTCCTTATTCCATTGAATGTAGCTGACTGGCTTGCGGATCAGACTTGTATTGACGGTTCCTTCAAGCTCCATGGACCTTAGCGTTGTACTCTTCAGCTGTTCGAAAACGACCAGGGGTTTCTCCCATCCATCAACCGAAACAATTACATCAACCGAGGCGTCGAAGCCTACGTTTTTGGCGACAGAGTAGCCCTGAAGCAATGAACCAGGCGCCGACGGAACATCTGCAGAGACAAACATATTGCCCACAAATGTTGGGACCTGAGCTGTAGTCAATTCCTCGGCCAGACGAGTCGCAGCTGGTATACACATTTGCACGATATTGTCTAACGTGGCTGGATGGATTACATGCGGGAACTCGAATTGTGCTGGCATCTGGCTCTTTGTATCTGGAATCCGCAATGTACAAATCGCCTGGTACTCGCCCTTGTACACCTTGATCAAGTTTTGGAACAGAGGGCCATAATGGAGGCCAATATTCTCGAGGTGCTCGTAGAATGTCCGCATATTCCTAGGATTTACACACTCGCTCAACACCTTTGCGTACTGCTGTCGATACTTTTCAGTGGCAATCGCATGCTCATCTGGAAACAAAGTGCTAGGTGTCGACTTATAGCGAATTCGAATAAGACCAGAACAGTGTTGGCTCCAAGTGTCACCGTTCAAGGAATAGATGCAAAACTCCTCCCACGCGGCGGTATCGGCCTTGGTTCCCATACGACGGGGTTGTATGCAGAGCATGGTTTCAGTGCCGCTTTCAGACCGGTCGACAACAATGGCCTTGCCAATCGTAACGTCGCGGAGCTCGTAACCATCAATCTCACGAGACGTGTCTGCAATCTGCTTCATCCCCTCGATGGCCATGATCAACATTCCAGCAGCCGGATATAGCACCGACCCTTGAACTTGATGAGCTTCCATCCACGGCATCTCATTCAAGCGAAGAATGTTGCGCCAGCGGGGCTGCTGGGTGACTTCCTCATATGTCTGGCCACCGAGCAAGTCGAGACGTGGATGTTTTCGCAGTCGCTGGTTTCTGGTCCACCGGGATTCGCACCAGTACTTGTTGGCGTGGTTCCAAGGATACGGATCAATATCAACAAGAAAGTCGATCATTTCCGCATTTATGTTGTTCACTCGCGCAACATCCACAGGTACTCCCGATAAGAGCAGCTTTCCAGCCATTTCAAGGGTCGAGACTAAAGCATTCGACCCACGCATGAGGGCAGAAGCGTAGTTGACATTTTTGAGTTTGAGTTGCTTGCAAATTTGCATAAGTGGCCCTTTGAGTGCTGCATGTGGTCCAATTTCGACAAACAGGCTAGTATGCTGGCATAGTTGCTCGACGGCACCATTAAAGTTGACCTGCCCAGTCAGGTTCGCAACCCAGTAGTCGGCACCAAGAGTAGCAACGTCGATAACCCCCCCTTTAAGACTGGAAAACATTTGCACAGTCCCCGAATTTTCGGCCGGGGATATTCCTTGCAGTGCTTCCCGGTACTCGGTGGCTATTGCTTGCATATGGTGAGAATGATATGCGGCATCCACCTTGAGGCAGCGAGCAAAGTGACCGTCTTCGGAAAGGAGTGTTTCTAGCTCTAAGATGGCGCTTTTATCTCCCGACAAGGTAATGCTAGACGGGCTGTTTATGCAGGCGACGGTAGCTCTGCCCTCGCTAACCCGGTTAAGATACGCCTGTGCTTCCACAGCTCCAACATTCGTAGCAAGCATACCACCAGGCACCATTGAACTCTTTTTGAGCTGGCTTGAGAGTCGACCACGGTGATAGGCAACACAGTAAGCAGCCTCACGGGTGAGACCGCCTGCAGCGTATGCAGCTGCAATTTCACCACTGGAATGCCCGACCACTGCTTGAGGAAGAATAGCCCATTGGCGTAACAGATCCACCAAAGCAATTTGGAGAGCTGTACAAGCTGGTTGACTAATTTCGGGTTCTTGTAGCTGCGAATTCTGCTCGTCTTGACACAGTTCTTCGTACAAGGACCATGAACAGCCAAGGGATTGCAGATACGCATCAGCGGCAGTGATGCTTGAACGAAACGTTGAGTTCGATAAGAGTTCTCTACCCATGGCGTGCCACTGTGCACCTTGGCCGGTAAACACAAAGGCGATTTTTGGGACAGCATCCGAAGAACGAGCCTGCTCAATTTGTGCATCCTCAAGCTGACTGACCAACTCCTTTGGAGATGAGGCAATAACAAATGATTTCCACGGGAGCGAGCTTCGTTTGGAAGAAAGAGTGTATGAGAGCTGCTCTAAAAAGTGGGATGCATCTTTTTCCGTAAGACTTGACGTCTTGAAAGTTACATATCGCTTGTACATGTCTTTAAGACGCTGAAGGCCGGGCTTCTCGCTCGAAGACCAAGTAAGGAGCTTCAGACCTGGAGATGCCTCTTCGGGAGGCCATTCGGCACTATCAAGTCTGGGCGATCGTCCAAGCGCTGTTCTAGAATCGATACCGGAATCTTCAGACGCAGGAGTCTGAACGCCGGCGACAGTTTGGTGACGACCACGGAGACCACGAGCTTTTAGGTAGTGGTAAGCGTCGTCGAGGATTGCGTGTGCATTAGTGCCGCCGTATCCAAAAGAATTAATACTGATTCGGCGCTGACCCTGTGTGGGCCACTCCTGGAGCTCTGTGGGTACTTGGAGGTTCCACTCCTCCATCGGGATACGGGGATTCGCTTTTTCGAACCAGATATTGGCAGGTATCATGCCCTTTTCAAGCGCCATAATGGCCTTGGTGACTTGCGCAGCACCCGAAGCTCCTTCAAGATGGCCGATATTGGACTTTATGGACCCTATAAAGAGTGGCTGGCCAGCTGGGCGGGCAGCACCAAACGTCTGAGCCAAAGCAGACGCCTCGAGGGGGTCACCCGTTGGTGTACCTGTTCCATGTGCTTCCACGAACTGCGTGCTGGCAAGGTCCAGACCGGCACTTGCATAGCACTGCCGGATAAGGTTCTTTTGCGATTCTGCCGATGGAACGGTAATACCTGGCGTGTTACCATCCTGATTAACACTGGTGTTGCGAATGACAGCACGAATCATGTCATTGTCTCGTAGTGCGAGCTCAAGTGGCTTAAGGACAACAAATGACACTCCTTCCCCCCGAGCGTATCCATTGGCGCGATGGTCGAAAGAGTGGCATTTGCTGTCAGGGCTGAGAAAATGTAGATTTGACATGGCGGACATAATGTTGGACATTAATATCAGGTTTGTACCACCGACAATTGACTGAGACATTAGTATACCTCCAAGGACATGCAGAGATGCAACGTACCATTTTGGATTCCCCAGTACGCAAGCTTTGACACCCAAGATGGAGTGCCACCAAGGACGATGAACACGCAGTGTCAATACTGATACTAGGGCCACGTAGATCATAGAACCAAGAAAGACGATTCGACAAAATGGCGTCTCCAGACCCAACGCCATGATACGAAGGGACATTTTCGGCATCATTGCCCGCAATTTCAGGATAGTCGCGCGTAAAGCTGCCGACGTAGCATGAAGTATCTGATCCAACAATGTCCTCAATTCGAATTCCACCTAACTGGTCAGCATGATGCTTTTTGAAATTTCGGGTATAGTATTTTTTGAAGTGCGGGCGTACCATTCTCCAACGCTTCGTATGAACACTCCAACGCCATACGCTGCTGTGGATCCATAGCCTTGGCTTCATTGGGATTGATTGAAAAGAAGGGAGCATCAAATGAAGACACATCCTGGTGTTGCATGAAGTGTGCACCTCGCACATTGACTGAGTTTTGACGCTCATGATAGGGATGATAGTAGCTGTCGATGGTGAACCTATCCTTTGGCACGTCGGTCATTGCCGATCTCTTTTCGGCAATGAGGTCCCATAGACGTTCAGGATTCGACGCATCTCCTGGATACCGACCAGCAAGGCCCACAATTGCAATGGGCATCACTGGTTCATCCCCTGGAAGTGCCATGTTGAATGTTTGGGGGTGGGGATAAGGCAAATGAGTGACTAATAACTGAGAAAAAAAAATATACTGGCTGAGATCCTAGCCTTTTAACTTTACACTCGATGTCAGCCAGGTGTGCCCTTCAGCCATTGAAGGCCCGTGGGTTGGAAGGTGTTGGTTAGCCTCTACCAAACCCTTGATGACCGCTAATTTCTCGAATATAATACTTGGCAACTTCAAAACGGTAAAAGCCTAAATCTGTTACATATTGGTCATTCAGGCCACCCACTGGCTTAATATACACCAATCTTCGAGGCCTCTACAGGTGGTGATTGAGTGGGATTCTCACTACTTTGGACGCACAGACCTGACATCCTTATTCAGAGGATTGCAAAAACTTATATTTAGGGGAAATTACGTCATATTCTCTGTTTTGCAAAGCCTGTATCACTAGAGACATGAAGATTCTATATTGTACATTGTGTGCACTGCGTATCAAGCTGTCTCAACTACGCACCACCTTCCCGATCTTGTAAGCCACTCCGGCCACAAATCCAACAATAATGAGCTTGATTAGTTTCAGGTCCCATGCATTTGCTTTCCACCGTGGCATTCTTACATCCGCAGTTTGTAAGTGCACGGGCGTTCGCTGATCTAGGCCCGCTGAGGCATTTGCATGACTGTATACCAACACTTCTTCTATGAGATCTGCAGCCAGGAACTTGCGCCTGCTCGCCACGTGCGCTATGTTCCGCAGTCGTGTGCAATTCATACGAAAGGATCCGCCCTGATCTTGGGTGATTATTCGTAGCGCTTTGCACACCTCGTCAGTGGAGAAGTTATTCTTATCAAGGATGATAGCCACCCCAGCGTCCCGAAGACGAAGGGCGCACTGGAGCTGGTCGAAATAGACGCCAATTCCTACTACAGGAACCCCGTAATAAGCCGCTTCATTGGCACTTGCAGGTCCGCAGTGGCTCAAAAAGACGCAGGTGTGTGAATGCTCAAGGATAGCCCTTTGGGGTGCAAATGCCACCAACAAAACATTGGGATGCACACCAGCAAAGAGGTCCCCGACTGTGGCATTTTGCAAGCCGAGTTCTGTTGGTAAGACTGCAGTCTTATCAAACTGCTTTTGCGCTAGATGGCCCATGGCCCAAACAACGCCGTCAAACGTGCCCTCTCCAAGCGCCTTTGCAACGCCCGTCAGGATCTTGTACAACGAATCGTGGCGTAAAAGTACGTGCGTGCCAAGAGACACATATAAAATCCTAGAGTGCGCCTTGAGGAATTCCTTTAGCTCGGGACCCAGCGGTGAGGGCTCGCCGCTCAGAATTGGGCCCACGGGTGCCACGAGGGGAGGAAGGTCCTTGGCAGCCTCAAGGCCAAAGAAGGAGTTTACGAGGAGGAGGTGATTTGGCTTATTGGCTCTGGGAAGACGCCAAGAAACTCCGGCGGCAGATCGCATCTTCTGCTGCCACCGTTCATGACGAATCGCCGAGCCAATAAGGCGCAGAGGAAGTAAGTCGTTGAGCAGGCGCTGACACAAGGAGGCATGCTCACTTGTCAGGATTTCGAACTGTAGGCCCGGAATCCCGGGGATGTAGTTGGCGTGCAACATATTGGTTGGCATTTGACTCCAGTGCATCACGATGGGTATTCCGAATCGGAGTTGGATGTCCCGGACGGCATCGACACTATAATCCGCCAATATGAGATCCGGACGAATTTTCTTATCTCGGGCGATTGATGAGAGTGAGGAATAGACGTCAGACCAGGAACTTGCCAAGAATCGGCGGGTTCGGTACATGGCTGAGTAGTCTGTGGTGTATCTTCCGTTCTTCCAATCGCTCATCGCCAAGTATTCACGCTCCTCCACATCTTTGGGGATGCCCGGTCCCAAAGTGTGGGTGGCGGTGATGAAATCGCTCTCACGTGCCCAGTGTTCATTGCCTGCTAGTGTGGCTAGTTCGATAACATGTCCGCGAGTATGTAGGATCCGAGCAATCTCCAATATTGGCGCTGGAACAAGAGTTAGGCAAACTAGCTTGTTTGTGTACTGGAACGCTGACCTGCATTAGACTTCCCGCCCCCTGCAATAACCAACAAAATCCTCGCAGTCGGGAGATCGGTCATTTTCAATAGGAAGTTTGACTTGTTAGGTAAACGGCAACGAACACAAACGTAAAACGACCAAATTACGAATGGACGAGCAAAACAGCTGAGGCACATCTTTATACACAACTGTCCGAATGTCCGTGCAGATTCTAAATACTAACATTACGCTCTCACCGATATCCTCACCCTTACCCCCTGGGAGCCAGGCTTCTGCAGCGGCACCCCTCCATCGCCGATCGTCTCTACATCTGACACATCTGTCTCGAAAAGCTCAATTCTTCCAATGCTGTCAGCAATCCTCAGACTAGTCCCGCCCTCAAAGTTGCGGAAAATTCCGGCAAACATGAGCAAGATCTCGGCCATGGCAAGGTTCATCCCAAGACAGTTTCTAGTTCCCTTACTCCACGCAAATTGGTACCGCTCCATAGCTGGATTATTCAGCCACCGCTCAGGCCGGAATTTATCGTGACTGGGGAAAATTCGCTCGTCACGGAACAGAAGCAAATGTGACATGCTCATGGGCGTTCCTGGTGGAATGCTCCATACCTTGTTTGTGCTGCTGTCAGTAAATATGGTAGCTTCATCAGGAGAAACACGCTGAGAGCGATGGCTCCCGCCGACGCTCAAGCGCAGTGATTCTTGGATGACTGCCGCGAGATACGGCAGTTTTTCGAGTTCAACGACATTGGCACTGACTCGGCGGTTGGGAATCGCTTCGAGCAGTTCTGCTTGCAATTTTTGGAGAGCTTCAGGCTCGCTCAAAAGATAGAATGTGCCAACGGCCAGAGCCCACGCAGTACTGACAGTGCCTGCACTAATGATCAGTCCGGCATCCTGCACCAAACGCACATATGTCTTTTCCGAAGGTGGCAGTTTGCTGCCCATAATCTGCTGGAAGATTGTCGGTCGGGCTTTTTCGCTCGTGTTTTGCTCGCTCATGATACGTCTGGCTTGTTTTCCAATATTCTATCTGTGTTAGTATAAAGCTTAATGTAAGGACCAGGACGCACCTTTTGGGCCGCCATGAACGAAGTCATGCGGAGCTTTAGTATGAGTCGCTCCGGTGCGTACCGCAACAGGAGAATTGGATATCCCAACCATGGTAAGTGGTTCATTAAAGAGAGAGAATTTAGACCTCGTTCGACCGCAAGGGCAAAATTTGGATCGAAATCGGGAGTGTTTAGCTTGTCGTCTCCCTCACCATATGCAAAATTCATGGCAACATCTTTAACTGTCAATCCTCATTTGAGTTAAAAGTTGTGAGTCTTACCGGCGGTAAAAGCAGGAAAAGCAATCTTTAGATCAATAATGTCCTCATTCTCTCCTGCAATCTTCAAACGCTCCAGCATTGTATCCACCCGCTCCTGAATATCGCCCTGCTGTTTGCGAACCTGGGCTTTGGAGAACAGCGAACTTACCGCCGCCCTACGCTCTCGGTGCAATTCATGAGGCACAGTTCCGAATATGGAGTGGTTAATGAACAAGCCGCTCGTCATCCATTCCCACTTATTGCGCTTCTTGTTTGCACCACAGTAGATTTCATTGAAGAAATCAGGATCTGCAAAGTGGACTTCGCTGGGATTGATGCGCACAATATTGCCGTATTGTTTGTGAAGCTGTTCAATCTTGAAGACATATTGTCCGCGCTGGATGCAGTCGTAGTAGAATTCATACCTTACCGAGTCAGGAAGTCATAGAACATTTCTCTTTTTCGCTTACCAAAAAGTCACGGCAGCCAACTTAGGCCCGGGAATTCCCCGTAAAGGATGAAAGTAAAGTCTGTAAATAGCAAGGAATACAACGCGAACAAAAAAGATTGAGACGGCAATGATCGCTACTTGGGAAGCATTCAGACCCGCGAGAAGCGAAAACTTATCGGACATCTTGGTCATCTCCACTATAGGGTATAATCCACTGAAGTGGGAATGGAAAGGTAATATACAACAACGTCAGTCCAATCATATGAGTATCACGACACCCGACCAACAACCACACATGGTTGGCGTATGTTACGCCAAGCTGGGTCATTGCATGTTTCACCATGCATAGCATATACAAATGCTCGCTGTCAGATCTACATTAGGATTGCTGGTGCGTGTGATGAATGACTGGACGTTGAAGTAAGGAACACAGGAAGTGGTCCGTGAGGGCGAGCTTTTAATTATGTAAAAAGCCCTTGTTACATGGCACGGGCCGCGACCGAAGTCCTTACGTTGGTGGCTGACAGCCCTCAGGACTTAGTGCATCCTACCAGTTTGCTTAGTGCTCTGTTCGGATTTACCGGATCTTGTCTTAGTGTGTTAATTCTACTCTTGTTGTTCCCTTTCATATGGCGATACGTCTAGCGGATCCCTCGCAGTGGTTATAGATTTCTCTGTTTCTCTTCATAAATTATTTTCTCTATGACAGAAACTGCTAGGCCATTAGCGCGGCTTGCACGGCTATCAGGATGGAGACTTTGGGCAAATGTTTCCATGTGAGATGATGTAGCTATGGATCGAGCTAAATTAACACCGACAGACTATGCGTAGGGCTATGGCTCTCTGCTCTTGAGACGACGATTGTAGCAACTGTTCTGGTATCAATAGCATCCAGTTTGGGAGACTTTCATAGATCAAACTGGATTGTTACTTCATATCTTCTCACCTATACTGGTACTTGGACCTAGTATTTCACGAGTGAGGCTATTGACTTGTACACAGGATTTTTGACGATATTTGCACGATGCTCTGATGTATTTGGCCGCAAACTCATTCTACTAATTGGTCTGGCTGTCTTTACTCTAGCATCGCTTGCATGCGGCCTGGCCAACAGTATGATCCAATTGTAAGTTTCTGACACTTATCAAGAAACTGTTGTTCATGTACTATAGGATTGTGTTCCGCGCTTTCCAAGGCCTGGGAGGAGCAGGAATCTACAGCCTAGCTATGCGCGTTCTCACAGAAATTCCCGATGAAAAGACAATGGGCCCAGTGGCAGGCCTCATAGGCATGGTATTTGCATGCTCCAGCATTGCAGGCCCACTTCTAGGTGGCGCCATTGCCTCTACGGCAGACTGGAATTGGGTATTCCTCCTCAAGTGAGTTTTCCCTTTCTTCTATTGAAGACTTGCGAATAATTTGGCAGTGTTCCTGCAGGCGTCGTTCTCATCGCACTGGTCCTCGTCATCTTCCCGAACAATGAGAAACCGATGCACAATACGTTCAAAGATATACTCCGGGTGGACTGGATCGGATGCTGGCTCTCTCTCGCCTTCATCGCGCTCTTGATCTTTGCGCTCGAATCGGGAGGCAACGAATTCGAATGGAACAGTGCCCAGATCACAACCTCACTAGTCGGTTCTGTCGCATGTATTCTTCTCTTCGGGCTCTGGGAAGCATATCTTGGAAAGCTCCCCGAAAACCATCCAACACTTCCCATATTTCCTTTTCGGCTGCTTAAAAATTGGACTCTCAATATAGGGCTGATGTAATTTATACCCTCACCTACATGAACTCGACTGACTTTGACAGCACTGCATTCATCATCGGCTTCCCCTTCATGATCACGATCATTTACTTCCCACAAAGCCTGCAAGTAGCAGCCTCCCGCTCCACCATCCGCTCCGGTATCGACATCATCCCGCTCCTTATTTTCTCTGCCCTAGGCTCCGGTCTCGGTGGCGCATTTTGTGCGCGCAAGCCCATCGAACGGGAGATTCTCACCCTCTCCTTTGCTCTACAATTACTAGGACTCGGTCTCCTCTACTACGTCCCCCTATCGCACTCAGTTACTGCGGGCCAATATGCATACGAATGCATTGCTGGTCTCGGATTTGGACTCTCGCTGAGTACCATTGTAATTGTTGCGCGACGTGCAGTACAACCAGATGATCTTTCTGTTGCAATGGGCTTTGTTACACAGATCAGGGTTCTCGGCGCACTTGTTGGTGTAGCTTGCACCCAGACGCTGCTTAACGCCGTCACGAGTCGCGACCTAAATACATTTCTGGACCCAGAAGATATAGCGGCTTTGAGAGACTCCATTCAGACTGTCAGAAAACTTCCGCGCGAGCAGCAAGAAGCAGTGAGAAGCAGTTATGCCAGAGGGTACAAACTCCAGATTATTGTCTCTCTTGGGACTGCAGCGGCAGGGCTTATTATAGTACTTTGCATGTCGATTGTGAATAGAAGAACGAGCAAACCGGCGGAGAAGAGCTTGTCTGCACATGGGGAGGAGGAACTACAACGAGTTTCGCGGGAACCCAGTCAAGACTTGCATCCAGCTCCTCGTCCGCACAGTTATATAGATTCATGATAATTGATCAATATATACTATCGTTTAGCGTCTGTACTGCTGTGCTAGTTAAAGATCGTCTTCTACATGTCCGACCATATGCTATAGATTCTCAAGTGGCTATTCGCGCCTCATGCTGTCTTGCCAATCATACACCAATCTACACGTGAGCACATTTTCTCCCTTGCGCAAAACAAGCCTCCGCGCGTAACGCCGCTCGCCCTGAAACATTGCAAAGCCCCAAATTTGCGTCAAGTCCCAGCCCCTATCGTTACTCCTCACCACACTCTCTAAAAAGTCGGGCTCATCATTCCATCCCTCTCTCAGCCACTCGGGCAACTCTTCCCACTCTGCCTTCTGGTTCTCCCGAGACAGGAACCGACATCTTCCCAGGATATTCCCGAAATAGGGATTGTTTTGCTTCCGCTCAATCCAGTCGGCCGCTCGTTGCTCGACACTGCCAACCCGGCCCATGGACGACTGCTTGGAATCGACATGCACACCACCTTCGCCATCCGTGTATTGGTCAACATCGACGATGATATTAGCATACGCAATGGCTTTGCGCACAAAATATGGCATGCCTTGATGTTGGAGCATAGCCTCTTGCGAGTCGGAAAGTGACTTGTTCTAACTGTACATAAGCACACACCGGGCGTAAATTAGTTGAAACGAAGTTGGAAGCAACATACTAGGCTCCACCGGCCTGTAAGGCAGAAGATTGTCCGGTCCGCGGGAGCCGCCATTCTTAACCCTTGTACCGTAAAAGACTACCTTTGTAAAAAACAATGTCTGGGGTCGGCTAGATAAATGATCTCCTAACTCAGCCTGTTTCTGAGGCAGCGGCAAAACTAAACCCCGTGGGTACTGGGGCCTAACCCTCGCCGCATATGCTGCGCCTCGCCAAACAACGTCTGTACGTCCGTAACCACGCAAGACGTCTCACCCATTGCATATATGCCACTTCTAGGCTTTTCCGACTAAACCCCTCCCCCACTCTTTCACCCTTTATTAGTCCGAGTTCTCCAAAATGCTCCCCCACGACCGCCTCGCAGTCGCGGAACTCGTGTTCTATGGCGGTACTGCGCTCCCAGCTGCCCTCTGGCTGTGGGTACGAGAAGGCTGGCGCCGTCTGGAGTGGCTCTTTGTCTTCACGCTTGCAACACTTCGCATCATTGGCTCGATATTGCAACTCAAGCAACCTGATACTGGACCACCATCCTCAGTCACATCCATCGCTATATTGAATGGCATAGGCTTGTCGCCGCTCCTATGCATCATGCTCATGCTGGTGCATCGACTGTGAGTGTAACGACTCCTACCTTGAACGCTCTTTAATCCTAACACTGTCAGCTGCAAAACCGCCGACCATCAACGCCTGGCAAAGATCACAATCCTACTTCATGCTCTCATCCTCGGCGCCCTACCACTTCTTATTGTAGGCGTCCTTAAGCTCTTTAAGGCTGGGGATGGCAAAACGATCGGTCGCATCCTCGCCGCCATAGGCCTTGCTATATTCTTGCAGGTATACCTTGCCCAGACACTCATCGCGGTCTATGCCTACACTACGAGTTCGCTCCTCAAGAAGAAGCCGTTTTCGTTCCTCTCCATCGCCGTGCTTGCCATGGCCCCGTTGGTCTTGTTGCGATTGATATACTCTGCACTCTCCTTTTTTGTCACGTCGAGCAAGACGTTCAACCCAGTCACTGGAAGTCTTGCCGCGCAGGTACTCATGTCTATTGTGCCTGAGAATACAGTAACATTGATTGCGGTTGCGTGGGGTCTCTTTCATACGAAACAGACCCCCAAGGAACAGTATGGTAATGCTTATGAGCTTGCGAGGTGAGGGACTGTATCAGCATCTGGAAGGTGCTATACACAGCCAACCACCACATCCTCTCTTGCAGGTCAAGATAATACGAGTTTCGCCTGCGAATTGATTGCCTTAACTATTCAATCTGTGCTGTCACTATGTGTTATGTACTACGCCATTCTGGGCAGCCCATCCAAGTTTACTCTTCGTTTGTTCCCGGCTCTGCTCAATAGTAAACGTGCTTTCTTGCAACAGTCTGTATACCGCCTTGCATCCTAGGGTAGCAGGTCTATTGAGAATGGTGCCCAACAGATGAAGCTAGGTTTGTTGCGCAATCAAGGGCGCATTGTTGGCACACTGTCAGTATTACGTACGGCAGCCGATCGTTGGATCGAGGGGCAAGAAGACCTCTTAGGTCAAAATCAGCAACACTACCACTGAAGGGCACGTATCTAGGCATCATTGAGCTGAACTTTTATTGCTGGATACCGCAATTGATGATCAGAATATACTGTCTAAAGTAAAACATTCCTCGGTGTCGTCGCAGCCGGCAACAGAGACTTCGGCGGCAGGAAAAGGATGCTCGTTTAGCGCTTTTACCTGTTTAGGTAGCCCGTGCGTTGACTCCATCGTATAAGCTCACGCTTCCCTCGCTGACCAACTCTCTCCCCTCCATGTCCCTGCACTCACGCTACCTATCTTTCCGAGTCCTATCCCCTACCTGGGTAATCGTGCGACCGCTGCACGACCCCGCCCTGAACCTCTCATTCCCACCCTAACTTCCTCTTGTATCGACGCTAAGCGCGCTACGCTTTGATCTTCTCTTCGATCCTTAATGAGCATTGCGAGCATCTCTGCGGGAGATCCCTGCCTGGATTCTGGTCATCCCAATTGCCTCACTTTTCCTCAAATACGCTAGTCCTTTTCGATGATAGATCCACACAGTATAAATAATTCTATTGAATGTTATAATGAAACGAACAAAAGAAACTCTACGACTCTTATAAAGAAGGTATACGCTAATATCTCACAACGCTTGAAATCATTCTACAGTGGTCTCAATGCCCCACCGCGCTCACTGGCCCACCTTCCATGAATCTTCTGCCGTGCCCCCTTGCCCCAAAAAGCTATCGGCACCGCAATCAATCCACCCACGAACTGCAATACTGCAATCTCGATTCCCACCAACAGAAAGCCATGTGCCGCGATCCATGGCACCAGCGCAAAGCTCATCGTAAAGCTGATTAGATAACAGCCACCGCCGACAACTACAAGGGCAGGAGCAGCCCAGCGTGGAAAAGCTTCAGTGACCCACAGCGTATTGATTATTGACAATGACACCCATGAGAATCCGTTGAGTCCGTAGGCAATAAAAAAGGTGACGGGGTGCCACTTGTGCGATACGGCAAAGCCATAGATGAGTGTGCTAAGACAGCCGGTGACAACGGGAAAGATGTAGCCGATAAGATAATGCTCCGCTTCTAGTACTCCGCGATTGCGTTTCGATAGCTTGGCCAGAATCTTACACATAAGACAACCGGCGATAGGATAGCTCAGAAGACTACCAAATCCAGCGGACGAGTTGACCCCAACAACCACCGCAGAAGGGAGATTGTATGGCGGAGCGCTGAGAATGCGGGGAAACGTTGCGCCAATGAACATCATTCCAGCGAAGTTGAACGAGGACGCGACCAGAACCCAGAATATCAGTGGGTTGATTGTACAGAAGACGATCTGGAGATAGCATCTACCCATTGCCTTCCAGGAACCGAATGGTGAACGGCCGAGGCCGAGGCGAGATTGGAGCGATACCGTACCACGACTGAATGGAAAGCTAGGGACGTCCCGGTATATGTCAGACTTAGCTTCGAGATCTTCGTATATAGTAAGCTTTTCCGTTGCGCTTTGCATCAAAATAAGGCCATCGAATGCTACTGTTGGTCGTTTGAAATAACTTTCGGGGCATAGAAGAAGAGCGAATACGAATGCTGTGCCGGTCATGATTGACCAAACGCGGTAGAAGAACTGCCAGTTTGTGCCGTGATCTGAGAGATAGGGAATGATGGCGAGACCACCAGTGCCGATGGCACCGGCGACAGACCACAAGGCAGCAATGACTTTAGGCCGCTGGTCAATGAAGGACATGTCAATGACCATCAAGATAGACTGAAGCAGTAAGACAAAGGCTTCATCAACAACACCAGGACATGACCTACAGAAGTCAAAGCAAATCCTTCGCCGACTCCGAGTATGCATATAAAGAGAAGCAGTTGGTGGAAAGTCTGCGAATATCCTGCACCGAGTGTTGCCATGAAGTTGATCAGCGATGCGATGAGAAAGACTGGACGTCGACCGAGTGCGAGACTCAGAGGCACCCAAAGAAAAGCCCCTACTCCCATGAAGAGAGTTGGTGCAGTGATGAGAGTCTCAGGTGTCCATGGTTTGATTTCCTTTTTATCATGTCAGAAGCTTCCCACAGCGGCAAGATTGTAATAGCACTCACTTCTTCACTAAAGTCGGCCAAGATCCCATGCATCATCAAACTAGCGGCCTGAACAACTGTCAAAGTAACGATGGAAAACCACCACAATGACATCAGTGCACCAGCCCTCTTCCATTTTCCCCAGTTCAAAGGGTCGTACTCGCTCTCCGAAGGTATCGGGAGTTTGAGTGTTCTTCCATCGCTGGTGACGAGAAAAACACTTCCAGAAAGGTTGAAAGATTCGTGTTTGTTTCGGTTTGGTTTCGTGGGAGAACCCGGTTCCGCTTTGACATCGAATGCTGGATGTGAGCCGGGAGATTTTGGCTCTTCGTCGCTCTCATCGATGTTGTATATTTGTCGCGGTGCACGCAGAGGCATTTTTTTCGGCTTCAACATCTCAGCATCTTCATCGATGTGGATGTCTGGTCGTGGTGGGGATGGGATGTTGAGAGCATCGTACACTTGGGAAGAGATATCCATGAGCCTGAGTTATCTTTAATAGAATTGAACAAAGTGAGAAAGCTGATGATGAAGGATTCCAACCATGAAGGCTTAGAAGACGCCTACTTAAGTACTTCTTCTTGAACCTCAGTGTTGGAATCGGAGGTGTGAGTTCGCGGGCCAATTCACAGGAAGTATTCGGACCTCGAAGGTTTGCCATGGCGCGGAAACGCAACCCGACTGAAATCATGAAACGGCAAAACGATTCTGCGGAAAATTCCGTCTTGCGCATTGCAAGGAAGTCGGCCAAAACGGCGAGAAATTCCAAGTTACAAGGCCGTGCTTCGGCGATGCTACCGTTTCAGAGATTGAGCGCAAGGCTGCGGAACGCGCCCCGACGTCTCGTCATTGGACCGCAAGCCTCACCCCGCAAACCCCAGTCTCCGGAAATGCTCCAGCTGGAGTAGTTTAGAACTGAGCATTGCATTTAAGGTTAGCTAAGTCCCGCTCCAACGGTTTTCTCGTCTGTTCTAACAGTACGGTTGGGCATCCGCCGCGTTCCGCTTCGCCGATCTTGAGACTTAATGAGACAAGTACGGTATACAAAGGGACACGACAGAGTCGGAAAGAAAGTTTATAACGATTATCCAAAGCTTTGGACCTTCTTGGCTTGAGTCTCGGTGTATTGGCTTAAGGAAATTGACAAAGAGCTCCAGATCAGGGATCCATGGGTAGATCCGCACGAATCAACGGGATAACCATTTGTCTGGAACTTCGCGATTAGCTTGATGATGTGGGTAAGGGCCCAAGAGTAAACTCGTGACTTGCTGGATGATTTCAAGAAGATGGAAACCTCGGTTATGCAGTGCGAATAGTAAGTTTTTTTTGGCTTGCTCGGGTTCAGCGATGTGCTTCGCCCTTGAAGTGACGATAAAAGCCAGCCTACATAAAAATTGCTCGAACCCCCGCATTACGACACGAAGAGTCCCGGAAACGCCGTGGTTTACTCGCCCTGTTTTCTGCCCGATCAAGGTTGTTAGTCTTAAGCACAAGAGTCGCAGATCAGAGACTGCATATGACGCTAAGACTTTCTCGACATGAGGCCAAGTAATCACTGTGCTTCATCAAGTACCGATGAGATTCTCGGCCCCTTTTAATATTCATTGATGCATTATTCAGCCAAGTACGAGACCATCATGAGCACGGTTCCTATTTACAAATGTCAATTTCCGGCCCCAACGACGTGGTCAAACGGGCCGGCTGTGCACGTTCAACGCTTCGCTGTGCACGTTCAACGCTTCGGCCCGCATATCAGCTCTTCTCCTATCATGCTATTCGGCATCGGATTCATCGGAGTCCTGTTCTTTTCTTACACCCCACTTCATGCTCCTCTTTTTCAAGCTGGTTAATATGCTCTTCACACCAGACACAAACCCTGAATTCGTCCATGCCTGACTAGCGTCCCACATCATCACACCTCCGAAGCTGGAGTACTGCGCGCTATATTGGATAACCGGCTGCAGTTGGCTCGGAGACAGGTATCCCCTACCTGCCCCTGTATTTGCAGGCACGCCAAGCAACACCTTGACATTCGGATTCTTGGAGCTATGTGCCCACGTATCCCATTGGTTGAAGTTGTAGTTCCATTGATCGGTCTGGCCAGGCACGTAGGACGAGGCTCCGCAGCCATTGTTATAGAATTGAACATTTACCCAGTCCAATGGAACGTTGTCAATGATGTCTTTATTGTAGTAATCGGGGTAGGGGCATTGAGGTGCAGCGCTGAGATAATATGATTTGCCGCCTGCGGAACTCATCAACGACCGAAGCCGAAGTGCGAAAGTTGCCATGTTAGAGACATTAGCTTCAAAGTCGAAATCGAAACCATCGACGACTGCGGTTCCAAAGGGACGAAGGGCACCAGAGCTAGATTGGACAGGGCCGAACATCGCCCAGATCTTGTTAGCCCCAGTGGTCGCGGCATCCGCGGAAGTGAAGCCACCTTCAGTGTAGGCGTCACCACCGATTGAGAGCATGATCGTTTTTCCCTGAGCTTGGCAGGTTTTGATGTCGGCTCTGGAACTATGTATTAGCTTGCGTTATCCCCGAGCCATCACTAACGCGACAGGGATGGCATAGAACAGTGTAATCAATATAGGAGAGCCATGTTATTACATACTCAATCTCCGGGCAAGAGAAGGTATCAGTGCCTGAGAAGGTGGTACATTTATCGCCTTGGTTGGCAAAGTTCATCACAGGCTGACCTCCAGTCCCACTAAAGCGGAGCAGAAATGCAAGAATAATGACCTAAGGACAAACAATCAGTTTTGAAACAAAAGAGTGTGAGTTCCAGCATACATTCAGGTTCGAATCTAGAAACAGTGATTAATGATATTATTAAGGAGGAATCAGGAATGCTTACCGGAACAGTACGTGGACAGGCGTGACTGAGTGCTCTGTTGGCCGGCCGAGTTTTGGCCCCAGTATATAGCGATATTACTCTTGCTGGACGGACTGTAGCCAGCCTGAACTGAGGCCGCGACAGCCAGAGCCGTCGAGAGCCACCTAAGAAGAGCCATGTGGAATGTACGTTCCAGGAAGATAATGAAGAAGACCAGCTCTGAAAAAGAGGTTTGTAGAACGCTCCGAAACAATGACACCCGTGCGTTAATACAGCTTCTTTATACCTGCGACTGCATTTTGTTCCGCCTAGACACGTACACAGCACGCGCACTAGCAACAGGAGGCTTGCAGGTTCGACTTGCCCATTTGGTGAGTTCTCCGTATCTCGCACGGGAAGTTTGGTGATCGGAGGGGTGAATAAAGCGTATAGGTGTGGTGCTGTTGCTTGCCAGTGTCCCAGTTGGGGTACAACGTGAGGGTGTGAATGTAACTTGAGAGGGCGACTTTAGCTTGTGTGTTCAGTTCGAAACATCCCATGTGACTGACGAGACTCGATGTTGCAGTCATATGCGCTCTAGTCACCGGGGTTATTGGTGTGATTGGTATACCCGTGAACGGCTGATATCCTTGCAAGGGTACCCCAAGCGAGCATGGTGTCGAGTAGACTCCTTAGATAGCATAGTGTAGAACTTCTTGATAGCGAGACCTCGCGACTGAATCGGTCGGACTTAGTCTTTATACTTATAGCAATTAAAAAATTCGACAAAGTGTTATGCGTGCTACGAAGGTGTAGAGGATGCGATCCGGACGTGACTGTCGACTAGCATCAGAACCAGCGGACGCCGGCCAGGCCTCCTCATCACTTGATTAAGCGGCAGATAGGGTGTAGAACTTGGAATGGGAGATCTCAGAACCCGCGAGGCTATCCGGATAAGCCTTTCAGCCGAAGGTGGTCGAGCGGTTTCAGAGCATGCGGTCACATGATCCAATCAAGACAACATCTAGACTCCATTATCAGAGTTAGATCTTATCACAAATAGGCGTCTCGTCCGAAAGGTACAGGGACGTAAAATCTTTTCGTTGCTATTGGATAAAATAAGCAGGGGCGGCATATGAATGGTGCGCTTTAAACGATACCTTCCTATTATGGTAATACCATGTGCAACCTCAGCGTGAGTCGCTGCAGCATTATCAGGTGGTGAACGGGCGGGAAACTTCTGGCCCTAGGAAGTACTAGTGGGGTGTTGCAGTGCATAAGACAGCCCCCTAGGCCGCAAAGTAGAGTAGTGTTGAGAAGGTAATTCCGCCATCGCTGCTACCAGACCGGCTTGTTGGAAGACACCGTGGAGTGATTTTCCTAGGCCAACGAATACTAGGGCTGAAAGGATGAATCCTCGGTGATGATCGACAATTCAAGTTCCTGTAATGGTCCACTGCCCATTCTAATCCATCGTGGTCGAGAGAGGCTTCCAGTTAGTATGACTAAGCAAAGCGTTCAAGAGATTTGCTCTCCCAGATATTCGGAGTCTTGATTCCTTGATGTGTGGAGCTCTCTGTCGAAATAGAACGCTAGAGAGTATCCTCTTGGAATGGCCTTGCATAATTTAGTAGTCATTTTCTTGGAGTAGCGAAAACCATTTGTTGGAACTCGCAGAATCAAGTCAATGTCGGCTTCAAAGTTCGAACATCCTTTCGATGCGGAATTATCTTGGTTTTAATTCCAGGAATGAGACTTGATGAGTGTGCGGGTCTATAATGGTTGTAGGGATTGGCTTTTGCGCGATCAAAGAGTGATCGAACCACACAATCCAGCCTGTTCTTGGCCGGGACCGAAACGTGCCCGATGGGAGGGTAAGATTCAGCCAAGGAATTCGCGTGATCATCGGAGAAGGACTTCCTGGGGCTCAACGGTGTCGATATGTGCTGTAAGCTTCTTGAACGAGGACACCGGGCTGTATGCACGACCAATCCTGACATACGGGTTCCTCTCCGGATTAACTACAGAGGATATAACGAAGAACCAATGCAAAGAGGTTGCTCCAACAAGAATACAGTGAACAGTTGTCTTGTCGTAATACGAATCCGGTATATCAATGCGCTCGAATAAGCCAACTTTGGAGGCGCCGCCTAGGTCAAGATATAGCGAAGATTCTGGAGACTCTCTACCGCGGTAGGTGAGGGTTCCCCGAAGAACCTTCGCACGAAGAACCAATTCTGCGGTTTGGAGTGCAGACACAAGAGGCTGATCTGACCAGCTGATTCGGGACTCCAGAAGCTCGATCTCCCTCGCGCTAAGTACAAAACTGGGATACTGGGCGGGCCCTGGCAAGCTCATCCAGGACCAAGAGGGAAATGGAGTAACTCTTTTACGCGCTGCCGGCTCATCCCAGACACCTCTTTCCCAAAGGAGACCCTCTGCTAAGTCAGCCTTCCACAGTCCCAACAAGGGTTCGTCAAGCTTAAGATGTTGGATGAATGCGACGAGTGCCGCCAGTCGGTCTGCGTTCATTTTACGACTGAAATCATCGACACAAACCGCCCAGCTCTTGCGAATCTCGGCGGGGGTGGTGAGAGAGATGGGGCGGTCCGGAGCGAAGGAATCCCGGTAATGTTCCCATAACTCTTCCCCGCTCTCGACAACAAGGAGCCCATCTTGTATGGTGGTCTTCGGTGAGAACTCCATATGACTTTCTGTCTCGGATTGGTCGTCCACATTATCTGACTCTGAAGGCATGGGTTTGGCGCTGTTGGGGGGTAACGAGTGTCGTTTGAGGTCAGTAGAGATGCGAGGGCGCAACCGGTTTGACGAGTCATGGGGGCGGAGGATTCTAGACCAATCAGCGCTCTCTTTGAATGTGCGACGGAATGCGGCAGTCGCTACCAATAGATGAGCCAATTAGGCTGCATGTCTTCCCGGCAGACTTTCTTTCTATTGGCCGCCTTTTGGGTCACAGCATCCAGCAGATATATCATATCGCATTGTGGGAAATTCAATGCTCGGAGCCATCAAATATTTCGCTAATCAACTAGCTTCTTGTTCTACGGAAAAGACTGGTATACTAATAATGTGTTCTTCCAGGTAGGTCCTCCGAGGTGAGTGACAACTGGGTTAGGAAAAACATTCCTGTACTATGCCCGAAGGACAACGAGTGCAGTCAGAGTTTCAATTGCATCGCATCCACCATTTGACTCGAATACTAAGATTAAAAATCGAAGAACTTGAACTAACGGTTATATTCGTTGTCTGAGGTCCCAACCAATTTCTATAAGCAGTCACGGGTGAAGCATCGTTTAAAAAGATATGGGGATGATGCAACGGAGGCCGTGATGCCTTCGAGACCAAGTCGACTACGACATGATTCTGGTGTTCTCAATGTCAAATGCCCTTTGTCTTCCGCATCATCAATCTCAGCATGTTTAAATCATCCAGATCAGCAGTCTGCTCAATCGAATGGAGGCGTCCTTGTATCCATTGCCTCATGTCCGGCAATAGCATCGGAACCGACGAAAGGGTGTGAAGCTGGTAAAACATATGATACAAGCTCGCCGGCCTTGGATCAGCGACGGCCATTATAGGGCGCGGTATATCCGGTGCAGCCGGGCGCGATAGAGGTGTCTTTTGCGAAGCGCCGCGATCACGAAGAAAATTTACTGCACACACTTTTAGCGACAAACAAAACTTGCAGGACTTGACAAAGATTCTTACAATTCTTCTCCTCTGCCTCTTTTCGCTTTTTTTCCACGTAAGATGGCAGTTGCGTCATGTAATTTGCTAGCTGTGGGATGGTAGCGCATATTTCTCTCGCCATATCTCTTACAACAGCTTCGGAGTTGGCCTCCTGGGAGGAAAGCGGGGCGTTTCCCGCAGAGGATTGACTGCCGATTGACGGCGATGATCGGTCATCTTCCATGCTTCCCTGCCTCATCCTTGCCATTTCTTGGTGCTTATTCAAAACGACCTGGTGAAGCTGTAATCGGGAAAGTCGAATGTTATTCCACATGTGGGACATAAAGGTTACTGGGTACACTACAAATTGGTTAGCGCTCATGCCCAGGTAGCATGGAAAAGCCAAGGAGCTTACCGTGATAGTAGCCATCATATACCAAGTCCCTGGACTCCGTCGGCTCGAACATCTTTTCAAACAGTAAATGTCGCGGCATTGATTCAGTGAAGCGTCTTAATGAATCGTCAATAATCAAAGCCTTAGAAGATACTAGAAAAGGCGGGGAAGAATTCTTGCGACTAAGGTCAGTGCGAAATTCGACCAATTCTACGACCAAATCCAGAAAATCAGGGCGATCCGATTCCGACTTTGATCGAGAGCCTACCTCTCGTTTAAGATCAAGTAAGCCAGGAGGGAGGGGTCTGTTTTGAATCCAGGAATCCATTATAGCGCTTTGAATCACTGTCACCAGAAGTTTCTTAGTAACGTCAGTAATTTTATTTTGCCTCAAGCATAAGAGAGCAACTGAGACAGCGCCTTTAAGGTGTTTGGTAAGATTCTCAAACCCCTCAGCACGTGGTAAAATCATGACTTCAAACATTGCTAATAGCAAGACTGAGATCAAAGTAGCTTCTCTTGCGGCAGAATTTGGATGGGACAAGGCCTTGTTTATATCCCGGACCGCGGAGATGTAGCTCTTGGTTGCAGGAGGTAGTAGGTCTGGCCGGTTGTTGTTTTTTGCAAAGCCGGCTAGACCAACAGCCTTAAGACTTTGCTGGAGCTCTGCGTAACCCGAGCCTTCAGTAAAATAGTAATCCGGAAGAAAGCCAAACTGTGAGGCTTTTGGGTTGCTGCCGACATAGTTGCGCATGAAGAAGTTGATACCCATCTCGTCGAGTGGCTGGTATAAAACCACATCGTTGAGCTGTATTGGAGCGGAGTAGCGAGGCACTACGCGCAGCATACCCGATGCGGTTGATGCCTTCGCGGATGACGTACCAGCCGATGTAGTGTCCTGCCATTTGCTCTTTTTGGCTACCTGATGGCTTTGATCAAAGAACATCAAGTCAGTTGTATTCCTGTATCCAGGACAAATTCGTTTGGCTTTGATGCACTGCGCGCAGGCCGGCACAGCCCGATTGCACTATCCACAGTTAGCGCCTTGCACATCTCGTCGGAGACTACGGGAGTATGCGAGCGACAGTCAGGAACCACGTACCCTAGTCCTCCGCTTTCTGCATTCCTCACACGCTGCCGACGGCTTTCCCCTGTACACCATTACGCTGATACGGACCGGAGCGTGGACGAAGGAATGGGACGAGAGCTCGACCAGGAATTGGGCTGTAAGCGCCCGTGACGAGTGCATCTCTCCCCGCCCGAATCTACGCCAGAAACAGACTAGCGCTCTCCCTTTTTTAGCAACTCAAGATGCAGGGACTTGACTTGTACCTCAACACCCTATATTTGTCGCTTCTATCCCGAGTTCGAAACAAGGATTACTACAATCTCGCATCGTACATATAACACACAATCAAAAAGTAGAGCTAGATAGCTCCCCTACTCAACCAGGTAGTGATTTAAAAGTCACGTGCTAAAACCGAGAAGTTCACAGTTGATTTGATACGATTACACGCTTTCGGAGCGTTGTTTGGAGGGGCTATTACCTAGTCAATAAGAGCTTGGAGTAAGCTGGTCAACAAGCTAGCGCTGATACAATAAGAGAAAGAGATACCCCGATGTGTTTGAAACGAACGAAAACATCACGTACAAACAGCAGGTGCGACAGAGTGAAACGCCAGACCCTGATATAATATAAGCTATCAACTTTTGATGGCGGGAGAGCTTATGCCGTTTTCACATAGGATCACTCCACGTCAAGAGTTCTTGTGACATGCTTTTGATTCTCTCAAGGAGTAGTGCGAATGGAAGAACCGAATTTTTCGTAGTACTATTTATCGGAAGTCGCTGCTGCATCCCCACAGCGTATAGGATTTCCTTCTCCATAGGAACACCTCCAAATGCCAAGGGGCAATTTTCAGACACTACTGTAGCGAAACGGCGATAGCTAATTATTTAAATGTACACATCTACGCATAACTTGCCCAGCCCATGTACAGAACAGCAAGATTCCGCTCATCGGTCGCTGCTTGAATGAGTTCGTTAACTGTCGCCTTTGTGCTCAACGTCTTACTCAGCTTCTTCTCCACGACTGACAACGCCCTGCCGGCCTCTCCAGCCTGTTCTTCTCTCTTCTTGTTACTTTCCTGTACCTCTGGATCCGGCACGAAACCAGAGGGCGCTGGCGTGCCTGATGGTCCAACAGTCGGTGCACGGGATCCATTCTGCGCAGTGTCTTGCCCCTCTTGCATGCGTTTCGCCTTCGTTGGGGTGACACTCCAGTTGACTAAGGGATCATAGCGGAGGACATTAAGAAGCGTCATGATCGATTCGCGCTCTTCACGGAGCGTATCCATGGTAAACTCACAACATCGGCGGAAAACACCTTCTGTTCCAGTATAGCCCATTGCGTCGACAAGGTCGCGAGTTAGACGAAATGGAACGACTTCAGGAACAGGTAGAACGCGGCCAGCTTCAAAGCTGACGCCGAGATCTATGTGAACAACTTCACCGCTCTTCTCGTCCAAAAGGATATTGTGGCAATGACGGTCTCCGAGACCTAGCACATGCCCCAGGATAGAGATAGCGGCTGTGGATCGTGTATACGCCAGACGCCTTTCAAACCATTCATCAGGATCTTCAAACCGTTCGAGTAGGAAGTAGCGTAATACCGGGTGAAAGTTGTCAGCGATCTTATTCCACACCTTAACACGTGTCTGGAGTGTGTCTTGCTGGCAATTCCCAATTTCTTTCCGGCATTTGTCTGGCTTGAAGTCACTTGGATAGTATCGTTCATGCGCCGGCATTACCCATTGGTGAAGCGGGACGGTATCTTGAACAAATTCTATGATACCGGATCTGGTTGATAGCGGCAGGACCTTGTACGTTCGGATGCCCAAATTACGCAATCGGGTTGCTGTATGATTCTTTAAAAGACGTGAAACCTGGTCGAAAACTTGCTCCATGATTGCATCTTGGCGGAGATCGTCGTTACCAGATTTATACTAGGATATGTTAACATTGACTAAGGTAGACATCAAGATGAACGTACCAACTGCTTGTATGACTTTCCGTCAGTACCAAGAGCCGTGATTACTTTTGGCGCACTGAGTCCGTTCGCAATACTCATGGTAGATCTGAATCTTGCGATCGCAGGGAGGTCACGATAGTCCATATTTGCGCGAACCTCAATCTGGAGCGTAGCAGGGGGAACCTTCAGCTTTGGAACAATCTGGAGCATGTCCCTGGATTCTTTGTATTTGTCCAGCCGTATCTCCCTACCTTGACGATTGTCACTTTCATCTTTAAACATGGCGAGCCTATGGTACAGCTCATTTGATCGCTGGATAGCCGTCCAATACGGTCTGGATCGTGCATCCCTAGACAGAGCTTCTGCAATACCGCCAGCAGCTTTTTGTCGAGACTTGGCTGATTCGTCCTTGGATCTCACAATATCTTCCCTCGTAATGTTGCCGACCTTGGTCTGGATGGCAAATATCTGATGCATACCGTGAAAAGGATGCTCTTGACAGATACGGAAGACGAGCCCACCTAGCAGCTTCTGGAATTCTGTTTGTTCGGCTTGCAGACGAGAAGATAATTGATTCATCAGCAGCGCAAACTTTCCGCTAGGTACCTGTCCTAGATAGAGTCTCACAGCGTCATTCGCAAGGGCCATTTCGGAATTCTCCAGCCACAATGAGAAAACACGGAGCGCGTCGTTATTGTACTCGTCGCTTGCATAGAGTGAGCGCAAATAATTTTCTAAACATTGGCGCAAGAATTGTTCGCGGCCTTTACGGAGCCGCTCGTATTCTGCATGGTCGAGGCTGTACCAATTCTTAGCACGTTGAGCGTTTCGCCTGTAAGTATCTCGCATTCCCTTGCTCTTTTCCGTTGTAGAAAGCTTGATGAAGTCTTGATATTCTTGAAACTTCCGATCCATGACAGTTTTTATGCGGTCCATGTCCTCTGCGGCTTCTGGACTTTGCAGTTGCTTGTCGCAGAAGAGGGCATATTCGTGGAAGACTTGGCCAGGACCCACGCCATGAACTTGCCCTTTCAATTCGCGAATTGCAGGCTCAAGGTACTCTTTGATAATGCTGTCGGGTTTCGCCAACCGAGCTTCGGCAATATGATGGCCCTGCCCTGGTTAGAGTCTTCATTGAGGAGCTACCGTAGCGAAACTTACAAGCTTTGCCAATAGAACAGGTAGGCTGATATCTGTATCCTGTGAATCGAAATTGGCATGATCAATTAAATGTTGACGCATGCGTATCGAAGTCTCAACTTCGCCTTGTTCCCACAACACACTAGCCACTTCGTGTTGCGCAGTGGCTTCAATGTCTAAACCGACAGTTCTACACTGTTGTACGATATCCGAAAGGTAAGTGATACTAGCAAGAGATTCTTGAAGCGCTCCGTGCTTCCTGCTGAGAGAAGAGGACAGGACAAGCGCCTCGACTTCCATGCCTCGAATAGGCCCCGTGCGGACATGCAATGAATCCAGCAAAGTCGAATTTGAGCTCAGGATATTAAACAAAGTCTCACGACACGACAAGAGTTGGCGTACATTCTCAAATCTTTGAGTCAAAATTAGCCTGCAAAAGAACAAGAAATTGTTATGAAGATCACTTACTCTCCGGCGCGCATCCACTTCTCACGGCCCTTCATTCGGTCCCAAATATCGAGGAGATGCTCAGGGCGGTCAGCACCGATCACTTCATCTGCCTCAGTCAACGCTGCCAAAGTTCTCAGTCGAGTATTGATCGAGATCGAAGAGTTATCTCGCCCAGAAAGGAAGCTCATGGTGGCCAGGAGTTGACGTTCAAAGCTTTGCCTGGCGGCAGCCATATCTGTGGCATAGTGAAGTCCTTGGAAAGCTTTGAAGAGCGTGCTTGACTCGGTATGGTTTGCTTCCGGAGCCTTAATGTCCCATTGCCCCAGTTTTCGCGCTGTATGGAGCGTACTCTCTACTATATCGTCGCCAATCTCGCGAAATTGATCGTTCGAAAGTAGAGAATGTGTTACACTATTCATATTGAGCGTAATAAGACTCTTGATCATTCCTCGAGAGTCAGAAGGCTCTAAGATATTAGAACGACGGATCTGACTGTCCAAACGAGCGCCGCGGAACAGTAAGCTTTTGATACCGTCGCCTTCATAGTCCAGGCGATCCAGCACGGATGACAGATTGGATCCTCTGTTGATGCCATAGAATGAATCCGGCTCGTCCAGATTCTTATATATCGAGAGTTGTAAGTCTACTGGTAATCTTGGTGCTTCTATTAAGACCGAGGTTCTCCGAGTGCTCTTAACAATTGGTTGTCCTGATGATGTCTCCGCAAACAGCAAGGCGCTTCGGTACATACCACACGTAGTTGCTGCCCGGGAGACCTTCAGATGCTCTATCTGTAACCATCGATCTCGGTCGACTCTCGTGACTTCCTTAGGTATTGGCTGGCTACGCAGGTATAGAATTGCGTGAATGAGAATACGCACATAAGCCACATGTGTTGAGTCACAAGCCGAAAACCAGGCCATCATTGCATCTGATATGGTTTGTCGAACGATGCGCTCTCCATCAAACTCCTCAAGTAGTACAAGATGCAAAATGTACGGGAAAAGTCTTTCAGCCATATTTTTAATACCTCTAAGTAGTCGAGATAGTGCACCTAAGACTGGATCTCGAGAGGCTGTGCGGCATAATGAAATGGCGAGGTCTCTAATCCACAGGGACACGGCTTTTGTAGTCGCGAGAGCAGCACTCTGTTCCAAGGTTTGAGAGGGCTCAGTCATGATTGACTCCCTCTCTATCGGCATAAGCAGGCCTAGCGCTTGTCCGATGGGTTGCGGTATGGTCTTTGAGAGCTCCTTCACATAATTGACTTCGGTGTTCGAAAGACGGGCGATGACGAGACGAATCGCATCCTCTGCAAGGCTTACTTCACTACGATCGTCACTGTAGAACACATCAACGATGGCTTTGATGATAGCTTCTCTGGAGTCTCGACCGGTTGAGTCCCTTCCCAACGAGCCTTGTAATGACCAGGGACGTGCGTGCGCAGAGCTTCGCTTGACTTCACCAAAAGCGCTGAAGGCTCGCCCCAGAACTCTAGCCGCCCACAGGAGATAGCCGTCTCCGACATTGTTTCTCCTGCACGAATCCCAGACATGGGGCGCATATTCTGCTGCCTCGATATCCGAGCCCAATACATCGTCTCGTGCGGTGGAAGCTGGTTGAAAATTTTGGCAGAGTAAATCGAGTGCTACCCCCCGAGAAGTGTTGTTGAGAAGCTTGCGTCCGGAACGGACATCATCCAATATTTCCAATAGCAATTTGCTTTCCTCGCTGTCACGCATGGAATTGCCTTCCGTTCGAACTTGCGAAGCAGCCATTGTTATGAGTCTAAAGGCCTTGATGGAAGGGCCTTTCTCGCCCCCTGGAAAGCTCTCAGGGAAAGATTTGAGGTATGCTGTGAACCATGAGTGAAATCTTGTTGCTGCATTCATCGTCGCGGTGAATTGAGATTGCTGTGTCGTGCTTTCCTGGGAAGAGCCAAGGAAAACACGAATAGAGATGAGGATGGACAGGCCGATGCCCGTGACGAAGCTGAGATGTCCTCGCAAGTTCTCCGTCCCATGATCAAAAAGATATTGCATTATTCCTACGGTGTCTTCTGCGCACTGGATGTCAGTGAGAAAAGGCCGCAGCGACTGAAGAGTCATTTGAAGAGGATAGCCTTCGTAGGCAACTTTCCCAGCAAGCGCCACAATGATCCTAATAGTACGGATAATAGACCGAGCATAAAGTGAGCCAAGGGCTGGATGTATTCGATCTAGAAGCATGCGCATAACAAGTGTATAGTTGCTTGGTGTCCAGAAGCTGACGGGATTATCCCCTGTTCTCCGGCAAAGACGCTCTAGCTGGTCAAGAAGATAGTATGCTGGGAACGATGGCTCGATGCCAATGTTGAGATCCAACGCAGAATGGCTAATATTGTTCATTTCGGCTAGAGCTTTCGCAGTGGTCCCAAAAGCTGGCCGTTTGTCAAGCTGCTTGCTGAATCTACCTTCAGGTTCGATCGTCTGAAATATATAGCCAAGAACTTGCGGGAACTGTTTTTGAATCAGCTTATGGTAAAGTTCTTGTCCTACAAGATCTCGCAGCAAGTTCGCATTGCTCGGGGTTGATTTGTTGCGTGCAGAGCCGATGCAGGTATCCCAAGATATTGTGTACGCGGCTGCCTTGCTTATGTTCCGAATCAATGCATCTAACGTCTCCACGCCGAGCTCCTTTGCCAGAAAGTCAACTTCATCCCGAAGTCCACGCATTATCGCTTGACCGACCGCCTCCGTCTCAATGTCTTGCAAGAGATGTTGCAATGTCTCGTAGCCGAAGGTCTCATACGGTATGTCGGCAAACGTACGCCCTCGATCCAGCCAAGTGAAAATTATTTGAGGTGCAAAGAGTCTGAACAGGCTCATTGCATCGCCCATGTTCCTGGCGCGCGCTACCTCAGAAATGCATCGCCTCGCATGATGGGCTGCGCCAGGAACTGAGCCTGCTGTTGCAAAGATACGATATACGCATTGTCTGAGCAACGTATGCCATCGGGATGCAAGCCTAGATAGCACAAGTAACCGGATTGCGATGCCTTCTACCCAGTTATCATCCCCTGGAAGATTACTGTCAACATCCTGTAGAATCTTGTCATGCTCCGATAGGACAAAGTCCTCAAATATCGCTGATAACCGTTCAGCAATATAATATTTGACTGACATTTCACCCTGTCCTAGGAGCTCGAAAAGGCTTGTACGTACGGAAGGCACTTTTCGGTTAGGCCCGAAGTCCGGATTGTGTCGAAGAAGACCATGCAGGAAATCCGCTATACATATTTGAAGTCCTGGAGACCTCCTGACGCCGTGGTCTTCCATCTGCTTAGCATAATATGTATACAGAGCTTCCACATGCTCGTAGAGCTCTTGTGCCTCATGAACTGATTTATCAGTACTCCAGACTTGTGTTGTGCTGGACAAGACTTCCACGACCATCCCGTTCGCGACTTCAGATGTGTTGTACTCTCGTGCAGTGGGGTCGAGGAGGGTATCACCCAAATGTCCGAGTAAGTTCAGACAGTCTGCACGAGAGATTTCAAAATGGCATCCCAACAAAGCCCTTATAAATTGGCGTGAACGAAGTAGATCGGGCTCGGAAATAGACGTTAAATAACCTATGAATTCCGAAGGTATGCAGTCTTGCTCCTCGTCAAACATATCCGCAACTGCAGAAATCAAACGAAGATAAGCCGAACAGCATACGTGCAAGGCGTCAATCTCGGTTGCTACCTGAATACTATGACGGGGAATTTCGAGGTCAGCTGCAGGAATTCCCGCAGTCATTTGGGAATTTGGACCATCATCAAGATCCATGAAATCGTCGTCTTCAGCGTAGAATGATTGCTTTACTTCTTTTCGATCTGCTAATGCTCTTGAAAGATGGTTTGCGAGGAACAGGATACCTTGACTCTGAAAACGGGAACGAGAGAGATGTCCGAATTGACTAATGTCTGGAAGGTTCTGGGCACAGCTTTCGAGGACCGCATCGACTTTGTATTGCTCAGTCTGAGCCTTGTTTAGTAATTGAGCAAATAACTGAGCGAGGCCATCAGCAGTAGAATTGAGATCAGCGATACGATGGTCGTCGTGCTTGATTAGACTTCCAAGTGCGGCCGCTGCAATGCAGAGATTGGTAGTAATGCGCAACATATCTGGAGTAATACCTTGCGAATTCTGTTGTAACCACTCCTTCCATTGCTGCTTTGCTTTATCGAGTTCCGAAAGCGAATATTCTAGAATCCTGCTCTCCAGCTGTATGGCATGGCTTGAGGGAGCGGAGTGTGTGGAATTAATTAGCGGAGAAGCGCGTATTTGGTACTCTGGCTTGTTTGAGGCCAGCAGCAGATAGCTAGAGAGATCTCGATATGTGATAGTTCGTAAGCGAGCCTGCGCAATAGTACCTAAGACTATAAAGGGCGAAGGATGCAAGGCTTCATATGGTCGGTCAAGGCAGGCATGTAACACACGTAGCAAATCGCGAGCATTGCAATGGTGTGCATTTAAGGAGACATACGTTCTGTCTGACCATAAGCCTATATAGCGTTAGCGGTATCAAAATGCTGCAGTGGAGAAGAGCTAACTTGGAGTCCATTTAGTGAGTAGCCAGTTCAGCACTTTTTCAGCTGTCTGGTTGTAGTGCGTGGGGTTTTCAGTGATTCTTGCTCGAATCAGCGTCGTCATCAACGAGGAACTCGTTTCTGTAAGCAGTGCAGGACCGCTTAGCTCTATTGACAGCAACATGGATTGCACTGTCTCAGATACTGCAGAATATGGTATGATTTCGAGTCTTAGAATGAGATCCATCAGATGACAAGCTGCACGGGAGGACGACAAGGATGTCACAGCTCTAGAGGCAGAATTCCAAGCAGATACCCAGTATGATGACAAGGCAGGAGCCCTCGAGGTTCGTTGAAATGCAGCGCTAGCAAGTGGTCAGTCATAGTCCTTTGCTTGATGGAAGAAAACACCCACGCGGTTAAGCCCAACATAGCCCAAGAAGAATGAACTGAATTTTCATCCGATATACACGGGATAAGTCTCTCTAGCATCGACTGGAGGTCTTCTTCGTTAAGCGGGCCTTCATGTGCCATGAATGCGATAACTTGTAAAGCGGCACGTTTGGCATTAGAACGTGACTCAGGAACGTGACGGAGATAGTCCTGGAAATGATGAGTTATACGTTTGCGTTTGACCGTAACATCCTCTTCATCTTGGCGTCTGTGCGATAGACTACGCTTTCTTTCATCCAACAAATATGACAGTCGGGCGATCGCAGCAACTGTAGCCCAGAGACCTTCATAACGAACGTGTTCCATGCCCATAGTGAAGGCTACTGTATTCAACGGATGGGATTCGTGACCTGCTCCACCGACATGTCGCAAGCATAGGTGGTCTTCTTCTAGATACTGGTGACCGGTACTTTCTTGTCTGCGTCGGTAGTCACCGTACATGGTCTCTACAAAAGCTTCGAGATCAGAGGTAAAATGATCTTGATGGCTTTGGCCCAACATGTGGGTGATGGAGGCTTCGGTATGTGTCAAGGCAATAAGAATTTCGTCTCTGAGAACCAGATCGGACCACATAGATTTCATTAGCGGAAGTAGCTCCTGTATGACATGTTCTGTAAGTTGCGATGCATGTAGTGTGATACGGGGTAAAATAGCGTTGATGGCGGCAAGCGCAGCCACTTTTCCTCGACTAGACCCGTGCTGCAGGAACTGGATCAACGACATCAGAATGGGCAAAGCTTTGTCCAAGATAGGCGCGTTGGAAGCTTTAACGAGCAGGTGCAAGCAATTTATGAATTCTTCGGCGGCGTGAATGAGCTCGTTAGGGATTGCGGTTTTCCTAGATGAAGAGTCGCGCGGACTAGGACGTGGGCCGCCATCAGCAGACTCAAAAGGTGTCCCTCTCCGACTGGAAACCGTCGTACTCCAGCTATTTGGCGGCTCGGGGTCTGGCTCGGCAAAAATGCTTGACAGCGACTCCATGCAAAAGTCAGCTGCAGCGTCCCAGGTCTCGTGTGCAAGACGTTCAACATGGGGTTGGTATTCGAGAAGTGCACGCAGAGCCTTAGGCAGGTCTTCAACAAGCTGCTTAAGCAGGTTTCCGTCGCGGCCCGGGAGCAATTCAATGATACTGTGCACAATCATATCCACTGTAGAGCTCTTGATGGTGCGGACGCCAGCATAAAGTACATGACGAAGGGCGTTGGCGGAGAGCGAAAGGAGGGCGGCGGTCTTGGACGTCTTGCTCCTACTGCGGAGAAAGGAGGAACGCTCGTCACGAATACATTGGAGCAGGGTTTCGCACAGAGCCAGATAGGCCTTGTTGGTAAGCGTCTCGAGACTAGGCTTTCCGCGATTGTGCTTGAGGATGTGGATGAGGTCCTTGAGGCCTGCAGTGCGATCGTTTACCTTCGTGGACGAAATAAGGACTTGGTAAGTCAGTAATTGTAATTGGTAAAAAAGGAAACCAAGCGGCATCGTCTCACCTTTTGCGTCCTGAATGCTCGTGGCACCCATCTCAACTTTCTTGCCTGGCCGGAGGTGCTACGGGAGAGCGGGATCATGAGGGAGCAGCGTTGGGCAGCCTACGCAGTACACGAGATCCCTCTGCGCATTACCTGCCGCTCCACAGCCTCGATCACCATGTCTAGGCACAGTCTCAGCTCGATGCATGAAGCTGTCGCGGCCATGTCGAAGCTCGAGGTGAAATGATGCTTGCCAAGCACTCAGCTACAGGGATCAAGGGAAAGCGCGTCCGAGCTCCAAGAAAGCGCGTTCGGGAAACTTTACTTTGAGCGATCGCAGAAACCCAAGAAGCGAACACCTCTACCAGCTGCACACAGCACCAATATCCCCTCAACCGCGCTCTTGGCCGGCGCATGATGCCCAGCGCTGCTTCTCTACTCTGCCATGGCCGACGATGACAGCCTTGCCGCCCTCGAGGGCCTCCACCGCGACCTCTGCGCCCTCATTGACAACAGACTGCCCACTCTCGACCGCCTACTACAGAACCTAGAAACCCACCTTGACGACTTCAAGGCGCTACTTGACAAGAAGCCTAAGAACGATGCGAGCAGGAAAACATTAAGCCAAGGTAAGATTACCATGCAATGCGCCGGTGTAGTATTGTAGCGTAGAGTGTTAATCCAGACACTAGGCAAGATCACAGTAGGCGAAGACGAATACGAAATCAACGATGAGCTCAAGCAACAAGCGCTGGAAATGGCGGGGGCGCTCGACCTCGACGAGCTCGAAGCCGCCGCCTACTTCATTGGCGCCCAGAAAGAAGCAGAAGAGCTCGACCGCTCGCAGCTCCAAACCGCCGTCATCCGTTTCCACCGCCGCCGCGAGTATGTCCTGCTATGTTTGCGCATGCTGATAAAAGCCGCGGTCGACGGCGGAGAGGCCGAATTAGAGGGACAGCCGCCTCTGCTGATGGCGGTGCAGATCATTCTAGACATTGTCGGCTCAACCAACTTTGCGCCCGCCTACCGCTTCTGGGCCAAGTGTCTAGACAGCATGGGCACAATCGAGAAGTGGCTGCAGAATATCTCGGAGCGGCTACAGAGCGCCCACGTCGTCGGTCAAGCGCCCTTGCCCGGCTTTATCGAGATCATGACTTTCCAGCAACAGAGTTTAAGCCGCCAGCACGAGAACCTCGCAGCCATCTGCACCCATATGATCAAGCCCGGCTTTGCAAATATGGATAACCTCAAAGCCCTTCTCGCCAAAGCCAGGACGATTGATAAGCACGACCTCATCACTATTCACTACGTCCCCATGCTCATCCGTCTCCTTTCCCACGTTGCCTCGGAGACCAGCACGCTGACCAAAGACGCAAGGGCTTTGCACGACTCGTTAATGGCCGGACGGGACAGCGACAACTGGGCCCTACGGAACTTGCATGCTGCTACACTAACGTGGTGGCTGGCCGAATACAGTGGGAGGTACATGGACGCCAACCCTCAAGATGCCGATCTCCGCAATGTCAGTTACGAAGACGAAGCCAAGGCCCGCTCAGAAGCTTTCCTCAAGGCCCTCAATGACGGCGCCTTCCACTTCACGCTTTCTATCAGCCAAGATGTGCGGCCCACGCGCTGGTATGATCCGCAAAAGACCAGCATGATCTCTTCGCTACTACACGATACCGCTGTTTTGAGTCCAGAGTCGGCGCAGCCTGAGGAGTTTTTCAAGATTCTCATTATGGAGCAGATGCAGACCTTTGTGGATTCCTTCATCACACATATGCCCGATACACTCCGAAGACTCAAAGTAGAGGAGGACGACCAGCGGCGACGGCTGCAGCTTCACTTTCATCGCTCTACTGGAGAGTATCCGCTGCACCTCGAACGGTTCCTTGTCATTGTGTCTTATGCATTTGACGGTTTCCCCGACGCAGCTGAGGATTTCTGGTCGGACAAAGAAAGCAACCTCTACGGCTTCCTCCAGTGGGCGGCAAAGCGACAACCCACTCCCCGCATAGCTATGTTTTGCGAGATGTTACGTGCCATCTCGACCGGTGACTCAAACGCAGATTCGGCACACCGATTTTTGCTAGAGGAAGGCGCATCAGCGACGGGTAAGATCCGCCGAACGAGCTCGCTCAGTTACACCCATATCTTCAACGAGCTCATAGAATTTCAAACCGATATTCATGAGCCCAAGAAGGCACCTCAGGGTGGGCTGTATGTGGCGTCTCAGAACCCTGTAGATCAAATCGTTGAGCCCGAAAGCGCAACCATGCTCGAGAGCTATCTTCGCTTGTTAGCCCATCTCTGTCGCGAAAGTACGACCGCCCGACATTGGCTGCTTGACTCTCCAGACTACAATTTGGCCAGTATTTGCTTTGGACTATGCACAGACAAGGTGGAAAGCGGTCTTCGCGCGTCTGCTTTCGACGCCGTGTCCGCTCTCCTAGTCGGCAAGGATGCTACACGCGGAGCTACCATTTGGAATAATCTCGACGATTGGACTGTTTCTGGCTTCTACGTGGGCTCTAAACAGAGCAACTCTGTTGCAACTTTTCCCCGCGCCGAATTTTGGGCAACCTTGGCGGGTGGCTATGACGAGTCCATTGCTTTCATCCGTCTCCTTCAAACACTTGTAGAGCCATATCCCGAAAATGAAGCTCTCAATGACAGCCTTCCGTTTCCAGAAAGCCTGGGTTCAGCTCGCAGAATGCCTGGAATAGAGAAATACATTGACTTTGTCATGCAACAGGTCTTCGCGGAGAGGAGCCTCGAAGTTCAAGAACCGCTGCAGCGGCAAGTCATGAGATGGACTTGCTTACGTTTCATAGCCACTTGTCTACAAACCTTCAACGAAAACCTCGTCGTCTTCGCGAACAAGTCGAATATTCCGGTTGACGATGTCATCGATCCCTCGTCTTTAGCCATTTACGTTACTCTTCATCCATTCACACGAGTAATGGAGTGGCTATTCAACGACAAGGTCCTCAAAGCTCTCTTTGCATCCTCTCATTACGATGTCAATGAAGTAGATGCAGCTCCTGTGGATTCGCCCTTGGTGCAATCCCTAATGTTGAGTATTGACGTTATGGATCTAGTCATGAAACTGCAAGCCACCTATCTTGACATTGTCCGACCATTACTGAAGGAGCAACCCTCATCTCAACACACGCCAGTCTCAAATCTCTCACTTGCATCGTTCGAGGACGCTATTCTAAACAACCTTCAGATTATTGTTGATCTTGGACTCTATTGCGGCACCGGTCATGAATCGCTCACTATTGCATCTCTTCAACTCTTGCAGAAAATGGCATCGTCTCGCAAACTTGCAGTTTCTCCAGCTGGCTTTGGCCAGCGCTCCGGCCGCAGCAAGATCGTCGGCATTTTGGAAAAGGATAATGAATCGGAGCGTATAGGTCGCTCACTCTCGAGTCTAATGAAGTACACAGATGAGGAGCTTGAGGCCAAAGATGAGGCCTCTGGATATGTTATCAAATTGCGCATTCTCGACTTTCTCAATAGCTGTCTCGGTGCAGTGTCTCAACGGCCGACCATTGCCCATATTCTTCTAGGTTTCGCATGCGGTAGCACCACCGTCAGTGTTGCCGAGAACAGTTTGTGGTCCAATGGCCACTCTCTTTTTCACGCTATCCTCGTACTAGCTGTCAATTACCCGGACAACGATGGAGACACATTTAGCTCATGGATGTCGACAGTTAAGACAAAATGCTGGGAGGTATTGCAAAGGCTTTGGCGATCTCCTTTAACGAGCGCTCTGGTCATGGAGGAGTTGCGAATCAACGAGCTGCTATTCATCGAAGCACCCACTCTACTTCCCGTCAGCCCCGACACACCATGGGACGGTATGTCTCTGACGGAAGGTCTCGAAGAGCTTACAACAGTCGAAATCAGCCAATTCTTTTATGAAGGCCCTGCGAGAGCTCTGCAAAACTTTCTGCAGCGGCGTGCGGCTTTCCTAGATTATGAGTCAAGAGAATTGCGCTTAACCGTCAAGGACGCTATGCCGACCATGAGGTCACGTATTCAATCTGTACTCCTAGGAACGACTATACGGCCCGGAGAAGATCCCATCCCAAACGCAACGATATTTGACCTGTTCGACTTCATCGAACTAAACTACCCCGAGTTAGGGGTTCCAGATCATAAATTTTTCGATGGCGTCAACCTATCTACATGTCAAGAGGATAATGATGGTACGGTTCTCTTCTCCATACCATTGGTGCAGCAAGTTATGCTACTGAAAATGAAGTACTGGAGGAAGGACAAGGTCATCAAAGATGAAGCAGATGAAATTCAAGCGATACAAACCGCCGAGACGCTTTGTCTTGCCTTTGAAGATTGGAATCGACGAGCCCAGCTACTCCGTTACCACAAAGATATCCTTCAATCCTGGGTACAGCTACTACTAGTCACGCTCCATGCCTGCGACTTTGATGCAAGCTCGCAAACATCCTTCATCCTCCAAACCCTTCAAGTCATACTACCCAAGCTAGAGCAATCGTACAGTGCTGATCTATTCACGGCATTGCAACTCGCCAGTCTCGCTGAGGCTCTTATTCAGAAGATCGATTTTGAATCCACCGCTTTCGAGAAGACGAGGAATGGGGATTTTGCGAATGACAGATTGTCACAATTATTTCGCGCTGCTCTTGTTGGAATATACAGTCCGGTTTCCACAACTGAACTACGCGAATATTGCTATCAAATTTGCTTCCGGTACATTCAGGGCACCTTCGAGAAGGCAGTCAAAGGCTCCCTCCTAGGACGTCATACACTCAACACGGTCAAGAATTGCGGAAGCCATCTCCTCGAAGTGATCTGCGACGATGGATACAGCGGCCAGGGGACCTGCAAGGTATCGGCGCTCCTACTCCTGAACGCCTTTGTCGCCGTCGCCACGCGTCAAGAATCCAAGTACATCTTAGAAACATTTGTCTCGCTCAACTTCATTGGCGTTCTTGTTGACAATATCAAGCACATTCCTGATGAGCTGAAAACGGCCGCTTCACCTCAAATACCCGCTCTCCTTTCATACTACGATGCAAGTCTCGCCCTCCTCCTTCGGATATGCCAAACGCGGCTTGGTGCCGCATATGTACTTAATGCGAGCCTATTTCCCTCTATCCGCGAGTCACGTTTATTCGATGTTGACCCTGACATTGGTCTCGAGTTCGACAATCCCAACGCGCTGAAAAAATACTACGAGCTCATACTTGCCGTGCTTCGCGTCATCAATGCCGCAGTAATCGCCCGTGGACGTCAAAACGACCAGACCGTCTTTCAGGCGCGTGAGTTTCTCAAGGAGAGTAGACATAGCATGGTTGCAATTTTCAAGAGAAGTGTGAATATAGGCGGTGGATCTGGTCAGGATGCACAGTTGATCCAGGACTTGAGCGACCTGGTAGATTGCTTTACGGTGCTGGTAGAGATCACGGGTTTCTTAGAGGTATGTGCTCTTCCGCATTCTCTATTCCTCCTTCTCCTGCAGAAATTTCATCATCGATATACGGTGTACTGACTTAATTCTAGTTCGAAGAATCGTCAAGCCTCAAAAAGGTCCGCGCAAATATGTTTTCGTAGGGGCATGGAGCGAGCGTACGCATATCTGCGGCGTAATCCTAGGCAGATCTGATGGTATGGATAGTTTCGGCGCACCTAGGAAGAAGCCGCAGCTCGTAATAGCAATTAAAAAGTAACGTCCAGTCATTGCATACGTTCTCATTAGATTTATTCCCTTCCTATACTGTAACGAGATCGACTGTTATAGAAGACGCGGGATTTCAACTACCACTTCACTCGGGCATCAGGCTTGACGGAACTGCACCGGCGTGCGTCGGCAGCAAGCACATTTCTGACGCATGCCGGATCAATTCCGCCTCAGAGGAATTGATTAACTTGTTATACCTTGTATAACTGTTTGTAATCCTAAAGGACGTACACTGGTAGCGGAGTTCCACAGCTGTGGCCTTTAGTAACCATGTATGGAATCCAACATCATCACAGCCCATCCGAATACTAATCTTGCCACTATGCTACGTCTGCTCTTGTCTATAAAGCAGTGTGACCCACCTGCCACCGTTGCCGACACATCTCACCTATACGAAATAGACAAACACTCGAATTAAAAGAAAATATGGCCGTTTCAGTCACTCCGCAAGACCTCGTTGAGCGAAATGCGTACGTCTCCCGTCCTATTGTTAGTAGTCATCACTAAAAGATGTTGACTACGTCACAGCAAATATGCTCAGACTCATACACCAATTCCATATCTTCCGAGTGACCCCTCCGGCGCTAAGCGCATGATCATTCGTATGTACCAGTTGACATGGCACAATTATACAAACGCACCGTACATTGACACTAAACTGTAGTATCTTGTCTCGATCCTCGCATTCACCCGGAAAGTTTTTTTGGTCTGCACCTTGGCGGTATGATGGCTCCCTGACCCTACGATACTGACTCGTCTTTCACCAGACTGAAGCTTATATTTTGCAGAAGTTGGAGTTGTCCGCAATGCAGGCGGCCGCGCAAAAACTGCCGCCTTCGACATAGCATTCCTAGATACTTTGATTACAGTGACGGATATTATCGTAATTCATCACACTAGTGCGTTGCCCCTGTACAAGTCATGCTGACATGCCTCGATCTGGGTGCTGACGGCATGAAAGATTGTGGCGTTTCACTCACCTCCGATGAACGCACTGCGGAGGAATTAGGAAAGCGGTCCAAGGAGGAATTAGCCAAGCACGATATTGAGGGATTATGTTTCACTGAGTAAGTCTCCGTTCCTTGGTAGATGCCTTGCAATGGCTGATAAAACAAAGCCCTCACAAGAGCGTACGTGAGGATGTTGAGTTTCTGAGAAAGCATCCGTTCGTTAGGAAGGAAACCACTGTTCATGGATTTGTGTATGACATTGATACGGGCAAGGTTGAGCCAGTCAATGTCTGAAATGCTCGATGGCATGGAATAGATGCTACGGCAGCAAGTATATCCATGAAATGCGGTCGTAGATAGTCCAAGTAGAACACATAGACTTATTAAATCTCCACTCATCAATTTCTACTGCGACATCCTTATTATAGAATTGTTTGTGAAACGCATACTTCACATATGCTACCCTAAGCCCACCTCAGATTCCCTTTCCCCATAGATAAAGCTCCTTCCTTCGCTCAAATACATTCGACTGCGTTGTGTGGGCACATGTGAGGTTGAACAGGGTTGATTGCTCTACAAGTGATATACTACATCAGGAGCCTTGGTATGCAGTGGACGCAGTGGCACAGGATAAAAATGAGTAATAAGGTGCTGTATAAAACATTGTATTAGAGCTATCGCCCTCGTGATGTGCTCAGATAGAGCCATATAGCCATGTGCCAGCGCACACTACATGGTAGGCAGGCACCGAGCTCCGGGCGTCTGCCGCTTCGATCCATCACATACTTTTAGGATCTTAAGCTCTATAGCCCTATTAATGGTATTTGTTCTTATCAGCATTCGAGTCGTTCTCCAGAAAAATTTCTATCCGGTTGTCCATTTTGTGGGTAATGTCGTTGCAGAAAAAGCACGCAATTATTGCCAACACACCAAAACTCAGACTGCTCAAAGCGGTGGTACGAAGGCCAACAACATAGCTTTGTTGAAAAGCAGCACCGGCAGCGGCGATGATCTCAGTTGTGATACCAGGCACCTCGGCGAGCGCGGTAGCACCAAGTGGTAGAGCAGCAAGCAGAGCGGCGGCGGAGGATTCAGGGAGACCGGCTCCGATGGCAGCCGGAGGCACTATCTTGGCGGCTTCACTAGATTGGACGTTCGTAAGGATTGTTGTGTAGACTGATTACTATGCGTCAGCAGTGTGACTCTTTGTAGAGCAAGGATCGCACCTGAAATGGCAATTGCGCCACCAGCAAAGCGGGATACACCGGCCAACCCGCCAGATATTCCGAGTTCTACCTGCGGTACACCGAATTGAATGAATGCGATAGAGAGATATTGCGCCCATCCAAAGCCTGTTTCAGCGAGGAATACGAATGCAATCATCATGCCTTTGCGGTCCGGTCTCCCGAGCGCAAGAAGAGCACCAAAAACAACCCTGTTGCAAGATTTGAGTCAGCATATGATTTGGAAGAGATAATGCGCTTGCTCCCTACATCATTGTGACGGATGCGGTGAGCGTCCATTTCCAGTGTCCGATCTTGCTGCCGAAAATTGTGAGCAGGGCAGCGCCGAAGCAGAGCCCTGATTGAATCAGTAATCGATTGACGCAACATAGAATATACTTTCGTACCTAGATTCTGAGGAAGAGTCAACACAATGCCATACTTGAAATCTGTAGTGGCGTCGGTGAACAAGACCGAGACCATGGTGGGATATATGACGTTAATGGCGTAGTAGAACATAGTGACGACGAATCCGACAATGAATGGGAATGTGAGCTCACGGCCCTTGTCGCGAGTGAATACGTGGGTAGGGGTAAGTGGTTGTTTGAGGGGCGCAAATGTTTCCCAGCAGGCAAATACGACAAGACATGCGAACCCGCTGACTAGGGTACCAATAACTTTGGGATCATCGGACGGCAGAGTGGTTGTGTAGACAATTCCGACGAGTATGAGTGTCGCGGCGAGAATGAAGAGAATAGCGCCAACGTAATCAAGCTCCCTGAAGGCTTGCTTGGTAGGCAGACCTATATAAGATCAGCTCAAAGAACTTCGACGCAGTCGCTTCATACTTACCTCGCGGATGCTTCGGAGGAAAGTAGAACAGATACACGCCCAAAAAGCTGAAGAAGACGGCAATTGCGGGCGCGTAGAAAAGCCATCTCCACTATGATGAGCGGAATTAGCTTTCTTACTCCAGTACTCTCATATGGTTACTCACAGTATCCGAGTGTTGGCCAGCGAACCGTCCGGCGACGGGTCCGACTACGACCGCGAAATAGACACCAGCATCTAATTCATGTTAGCCGTTACAAGGAGGTGAGTTAATCGTGGAATATACCAGCAAGCACAATTGCGGCAGCACGCCACTTATTCGGTAGGAGTTCCGGAAGAGCGAAAGCAGCCAGCTACACATATTAGAATAATCAGATAACCCGTGAGCAGATAATCGTACCTGTGCATTACCAGCACCCTATCCAACAAGTTAGCATCGCAGGACTCAATGCTCCGAGCTAGACTTACAAAGCCAATCAATGACATTGCAGCAAGCATTGATGTGTTATTCTTTGCAGAACCACCGATGATAAATCCCACGAAGAGAATCACATTACCACCCACTATGAACAAACGTCGTCCGAAAAGATCACTATTTGCTCCACACACCATGAACGCTATGGTGACCGTCATGGTATAAAGCGAAACGTAGAATGCTGCAGCAGTAGGGTCGCCTAGCTGAGTAGCGGTAACAGTCTGACACGCGGAAATTGCAGGTACAATCCAAAAGCTAATACCATAGGACAATGATAGGATCTATTTAGATTAGCCATTTCATAAAGCTAAAGCCGAAAGCCAATGTAGGAAGGGCTCACAATGACAACACACCACGTCTTCAAAGTGACATTGTATTCTTCATCGCTCTGCAGGAAGGATCTTTCCACCGGATTCTCAGCATCCTTTTCCTTCAAGCTCCCAGAGGTTTTTGCGACCTCAGCGGATTGGCGATCAACATCAGGTTTTTCTGCAAGTGCAGTCATAATGTCGGTTCCCTATCAGATAACTGCCCGCAAATGTCTGTCAGGACAAAATAGAGAACCCTGCACAGAACGCACACGGCAGAAGCAGCGATCCCCCTACAATTATATTTCCCGCCCAGAAATTCTACAGCCGACCCAGCTCCCAAGCTCTAGTTCACTAAACCTCTTGTGTGCGCTGGAGCTGAGCTTGTCGAGCTTAGAGCCTTGTCGATCGAGCTCATCATCAATAGTGTTCATGGATGTTGGCCTGTAGCTTTGTGTGAGTGGTTCGATAATGGACATCAAGGAAGTGTTTATCCGAAGAGCTGTCCGCTTCTGTATGCTCTGGGGTAGAGCTTCGGGAGCTTGGGCCAACGCGGAGTCATCTGGGGTAGCGCGAGACCCTGTCGCAGAGTCATCATCTGTCCATCAACACCACCACGAAGAAAGCTGTATCCTCCATTGGTCGCTAGTTGTTTTATAGAATATATCCTACATGTGGAAATGAATACGTGTTAGCTAGAGAGTGACACGGGCCAGACTGTATGCGAAGGGGAAGGTTGTCCTCGTACATTATTAGGGATTCGAGTGCCTTACCTCGGATGTACGACCCTTGACCCCTCACCTTTAAGGACGCGTGCATTTTGAGGCTGCCAGTTATCGAGCCCTGACGATCATTAATTGACACTGGAAAATGCGACCGAGAGCCGTCATGCCGGATACAAGGAGAAAATGAAAGCGGGATAGACGAGATATCGTTCAGATCGTAGGTCTACGACATCCAAGGGAATCGCGACTCCAAGCACTATCCCTATGTTAGATAATTTTATACGGATCTGTTTAAACTGCGTGATCTCTGGTATTACAATATGACTCAGCGTGTCAAAGACGACCACTGTATCACCGCAGAAGGAAGCTCGACTCATCGTCAACCTTCTTGCCTTGGGCTTAGATGGCACCCGTTTCTTCGGGAAAATCCACTGTCAAGTCCAAGTGAAAAATATTTGAGAGGTCCGAGAGAATTCATATACAGTTCGTGTTATTGTCTTTGAATTAAGATTGCCCGTAAAAGGTGGCCATACTATCATCAAAAGTCCTGTCGATAAGTATCTCCTAATACGCAACGTTGTCAACAAAAAATATCCTTATTCACACATATCGCATGCTTTCTCCTAACTTTTGTCTACGAATTGAATTTGACCGCTATTTTTCTAGTCCAATTCGGACGCAGACAGTTCGGATAGATGGGGGAATGCTAAGCTTCAGAAGCGAGCTCCAAGGACACGGATCAATTGCCTGTGGTAGAAGTAAAATGAGACCGCACATCCGACAATGTCGAGTAGAAGGAGATCCACGCACATGTGCCCCACAGTAGCATTTGCAAAAGCGGAACTCAAAGTATTGTCATTGTGGTAAGACGCCTGATGGCAGCCCAGCATAGAGATGTCCCACATGCGCCGCACAATTGAGATCATCCTAAGAGTTGCCCATCGTGGTCGTGAAAAGTATTCATACACGTCTACATAATATCCCAAAGCGGAGTCTGAAGGCTTACTGTGTATTCCCACTTTCGGCGTACACCCTCCACGTCTGCCACGCGGTCATCTGAAACTCCTCAATTTCATACAAGATCTTCAAGATGCGACTGCGACTCGGGTGTTATTCGTCGATGGCTATTAAGATCTTCGTCCTAATATCCGGCATATATACAAACACCACAACAAACTGCCGAAAAGACACCCACCTCATCAGGAAGAACTCTGAACCCGTGACTTGCGCGCAATACACGACTATGTCGCAATTAATTAAGAATTAGAAGGGCCTTCTACCAGTAGCATATATTTATTGTGTTCCAAGACTTCCTAGGATTCGAACAGTCAGTCGTGCCCTTGTACTGATGTCATTTCTACGTGCAGCGCTGCAGACTGTTCTCGATTTCCGGTTACCATCATGAGGTCCTTCATTTTTCTGCTCGCCAACTGTATTCGCTTCGTCCTCTCAGCTCCTGCTCACGTCGATCTAACGCCGCGACAATGGACTGGGACAGTATCCAAAGAGTTCAGCCTAGGAGGGTGCCGAGACGTAATCTTCGTTTTTGCCAGGGGCTCGCAAGAGACAGGTAACATGGTGAGGCAGATCCATTTCTTTGCCGTTTAAGGGGGCTGATGTTCTAACAACACCGGTCCAGGGAACAATCGTTGGGCCCCCGTTGTCCAACGGGCTCAAACTTCTTTTCGGACCGTACGGCGTCGCCACCGAGGGCATCGACTACTATTCGCTACCTGCAACGAATTTCCTCCGAGGCGGATGTGATCCTGCAGGTGTCAATGCGATGATAGCCATGCTTACCGTCGCATCAGTAATATGCCCAAATTCCATCCTCGTCGCAGGAGGATATAGCCAAGGCGCCGCCGTGTGCCATCGTGGGATCGAATATCTACCTTCAGAAGTGAAGGAGAGGATAGCCGGAGTTGTAACCTTTGGTGACACTCAAACTTTGCAAGACAAAGGACAAATCGATTACTTCCCGAAAGACAAGGTGAAGATCATCTGCAATACTGGAGACTACGTCTGCGTTGGCACGCTCATAGTGAACATGCCAGTTCACCTCGATTACACGAGGCGAGTCCCAGAAGCTGTTTCGTTCCTGGGCACGAAAATCATGGAAGAGGTGGCGAATGATGCGAAACCGAAGCCTGCTGGCAACGTGACAGATTTGACTCCTGTGATCCGACAGGTAATGGAGCTCACGGGTCCTGTGATTGATTCAATGGTTACAAACGATACGTCAATCAACTCGACAATGACTAATTCGACGGAAGAGTTCGAGAAGGGACAAAAAATCAAAGAAATTCTCCAGGGCGTGCGGTTAAACTTGACAAAAATTGCAGAGTAGATCAATTCGGAAAGGGCATGCGAGGTGCGCTGATGAAGGTTTTGGAGGGCGTGTCTAGCTTTCTGCGCCATGGAACGGAGGATCGAGACGTGCGGAAAGAAGTGCTCGCAGTGTCTGTACGGATGCGATCAGCCTAGGGATGACTGATTTTTCGCTTCTCTGCCTGGAGAACCTTATAGAAAGCATGCAATCTGGCAATTGTAAGCTAGACGGAAGAGGATCCTTTGTTGAGATATTCTTCGATGAAATTCGATTGAAGATGAAAGGCTATTGTGCTCCTTCCCGGGCAATACAAAACCCGTTTTGTGAAATCGACCCGCAACGCCGTGTGTGATGCTTTCTTTCCTTAATATACATGCATGATACAAAATCGTATGCTATCCCCTGAAGCTCGCCTGTCCCGGTACGTCCGTGATGTCCTCGAACTTAGTGCCCATCTTCACGATCGAATATCTGATCAATCGCGGGTCAAGACTCATTGTCTTTCGTAGAGAATGCTGTGTCTTCGCGCTGGCATCGAACCGAAGGATGAAGTGGTGGCCGACATTGTGGGAAGATTGGAGCTTCTTTGCGGGCTTGGGCAGAAGGAAGGTGCCCCAATTTGTGACTCCACGGACGACACCGTTTCTCTCTAGAACGATCTTTCCAGCTGTTTTTGCGATTCTGTGCGCGGAAGTTAGGAAGGGAGCGATACGCGGCGTTTACGGGGGGAGGTTACTCTTTGACTTCGGAGAGGCGCCCGGGCCGGACCTAGGCATATTAGCAATTATTGCAAAGTGGTATACTATCTACATCAGGATGAGGCTCTACTCACCACTCCGATCATCTCGTACAGCATCTTGGCGGGTGTTGCGCTGCGGCGGCCTATCGTTGATCAGGTCTTCCGAAGTTGGAGAAAAGATTCAGACGACGCGCCAAGTTTTCCCCAAAACGGATTAGCGTAGGTCCGCATCGTCATATCACACTTCGAGCTCAAGCTGGCCGTCCCTCTTTACAACTCTCCCACACAGATTGTAAAATGGCTGCACGAGTCTCCTTCGCCCGCGCGGCACGCCAATTGAGCTCTCCTGCGATCCGCAGACCCTCCACTTTCGTCTGCCAGCGCTGGCAACAACCTGTAATTGCAGAGCGACGGCTATTCTCGGTTTCTGCCGCAGGTAGGCATTCACATCCTAATGATAGAGGCGCGTAGGGACCTAATAGTGGGCAGTAAGGGAGAAGAAGTACACTGAGGATCACGAATGGATTGAGGTTTCTGAGGACGGAAAGACCTGTATGTTATCATGGCGGCTTTACCCACCACTTCTTCATCGTTCCAGGCGTATAGCTAATATAGACCACAGATACACTCGGAATCTCAGAATACGCTGCGAAAGCACTCGGCGACGTCGTATACGTTGAACTGCCCCAGGTTGAGCTTGATATCAGCGCTGGTGATGCAATTGGTGCCGTCGAGTCCGTCAAGTCAGCCTCCGACATTCTTACTCCCGTTAGCGGCACCGTCACAGAAGTGAACAACGCCCTGGAAAAGACACCTGGCGCTCTCAACAAAGATCCCGAGGGTGCAAGCTGGATCGCCAAGGTGCTTGTCGAAGGTGAACCTGAGGGAAAGCTGATGAACAAGGAGGAGTACACTGCTTTTACTGAGGAAGCATAGGCAGAATGACTGTAAAGGAAAGATCAAATTATTATGCAAGAACACCGGTCTGTTTTCGTTTCAACACCGAGGCTTCCAGTCCCGCAGTACCGCTATCAATATATCAGAAAATACAACCAATGCTGATCATTATAATTGCAGGAATTACACTTTAAGAAAACTGTACAGTTTCTCTTCATACATTCCAAGTTTCTTACTCCTCACCTTCGTCAATCTTAATAATGACCTTCCCTCTTGCGTGTCCAGTACTCGTTTTTGCAAATGCTACTTCGAATTCCTCAAGTTTCCACACCGAATCCACCCACGTCTTCACGAGCCCCTTTTCAATAAATTCGCCAATAGCCGCAAGCTCACTCCCGCGCGAATCCATAATGAACCACGCAGTTCTGACTCCATCCGGCTTACCCTCAAGTTCCTCAAATCCTTGGACGATAGAAACATACACTCCGTGATCTTTGACCGCATTCCAACCGTCAAGCATCGTCTTGCCACCAACACAGTCAAACACAAGATCGAATTTCTTTGACGCTTCTCCACCGACCCACTCCTTCATCGATAATTTAGTATAGTCGATGACCTCATCAGCACCCAAGTTCTTGATAAAGTCTTCGTTCTTAGCGGATCCAGTCCCAGCAACCCACGCGTCCGCCAACTTGGCGAACTGAACAGCGAACAACCCAACACCGCCCGCAGCACCTAAAACCAGCACTCTTTTCCCAGCTGCTTGCTTCCCTACTACTTCCCCTGAGTCGTTGACATATGGCACCGTCGTAGAATTATACTCGCCGGTGAGCAACCCCTTCTCAAATAGCGCCTGCCATGCCGTCAATGCACTCATTGGCACGCTCGCCGCCTCCAACATTCCCAACCCCCTCGGCACCAACGCCGTCTCCCTCGGCAAAATGGTCGCATACTGCCTCGCCGCTCCCTCACGGTTCGCGTTTACTCGTCCATACACTCTTTGTCCGACTTGGAACGGAGAGCCGAGCACGGGTGTTACGATGGTGCCGGAGACATCGTAGCAGGGGATTTGTTCGCTTGACCAGTTTGTGAAGGGCATCCAGGTGAGCTCGCCATTTGTTATGGCTGTACTATGGACTTTTATTATGTGTTCGTCAGTAGTGTGGGGAAGGGGGGCGGAGGGATTAAGGTTAAGAGTATCGCTAACGGTGTTGAATATCAAGGCTTTTTGGGTGATGGGGAGACTGGACATTATGGGTTATTTGTAGGGTCTCTGATCGCGGTTGGAATGTCTTAGATATAGACTAGGTGTGCTGATCTTGGTGTTGTTTTGCTCCGTGGCAGGTGCGTAGCAGCTCGACAATAGATTTGTTAGATCTGATATCTCGTGGTCGGCTCAGAAGAAGATGCTATAATCTGAACGAAAATGGACATTTGGCTCGACCATCCTTATATACGGGCAAATCGCGAACAAAAAGCCTTCGCACAACCTTCTGAAAACCCTCACCTGTCTTGCCTCCATACCACGACCCGAGTCACCGATGACTAGACATCCACGCACCGCAACAATTGCGGCGGCAGCTTCCGGTCAGCAAAGACAAAGCACGTCATAAGCAAGTGCAGATTACCGAAGGCTGAAAGAGACCGTGCCTAGACCTTACGTGCTGCGACAAAGGCATCAGTAAGCATATCGGCGTTGAACGCGCCAAGCTTCGGTCTCTCGGATGGTTTTGGAGTGACGCAGAAGTAGGACACCCTGATCTATGGAAGCAAATACGTTATCCATTGATTACTTTCGTAGTCTGAGGTTAGTGATTAAACATAATGTTTTGTTGATTCTAAGCAATCTATAGTGTTTTACTTTTTGCCCAACGCCGTGCCATGATATGATATTTTTGGTTCCAATTCCGAGTACCAGCATTCCTCCAAATCTACCGCTTGAGTGTACTTTGCTTCTCCGCATCCCTGACCAGCAATTCCTTGACAAGCAGCCCCTTCCTTCTCCTAATCTTGTCCATATACCGTCTAGCTACGTTCTCTCTATCTGCAGTATCTCCTAAATCTTCCAACTCGTCCTCCGTCCATGGTACCCAGAACGGATCTTCATCAAGCATTTCAAAGCCAGCAAATCTTAGCTGCGGACTTGCACTGCCTGAACTCCTCTTTCTGATCTCATCGCTAAACCCAAAGCTCTCGGCAACAGGTAGAAGAGCAGAAATAGTGAAAGTTTGGCTTCCAGTAGTTGATGCAGATGAAGTAGAAGAAAGTGTTTCGCTGAGAATGGTCCCGCGACGGCGTGTCAAGACAGCATAGACACGTCCGAGAACGTCTGTCGAGGCCTGGATTTCGCACGTATACATTGCCAGTAGCATGCGCGGCGACCAATCGAGGAAGCCTTGGTGGATAGAGGAGCGGACGGTCTTTATAACTTCACCTGTGAGACGGCCCATGCGGTCTGGGGCGGCTTCTTCGGTGGAAGTGAGTGAGACGGACACTTCCTCAAGAAATACAGCTACGCCTTGGACAGGCTCAGCGCAAAGGGGTCCTTGGGCGGTCGCGAGCTGAAAAGCGTACGCGATCTTGTCTGTGAAGGAGTGCGCGGTCAAGGCGCGAGAGGAGGGTGTTTCATCCGTAGATTCAGGGTCAGGTGACGCTGACTCGCGAAGGCTATCAATAAGGTCAGTGGGGTAAGCAAAAAGGAGAAAATGAAGAAACTTACGCTTTGCCACAGATGCCACCCTTTGTAGCATCAACAAGGATGTTCGGCCCAGTACGCCGCGGACCAAAGGCAGTGATCTTCTCAATGACATCTGCCCAAATTTCACGCTGTCCCTTGGCCCCTTTGAAAGCATCTTGCAACTGCAATTTGAATTCCGCCATGCTAAGCGTGTGTCCAGTCTCAAGCTGCTCGGCCTCTTCCATGCCATCCTGTTCAATGGTTGATACCCCTGAGGATATATCATCGTCTCTTCGCTGTCGTTCCTCCTCAGCCTGCTTCTCGGCATAGAGTCTCTTGACTGCCCCAGCATTTTTGCTGAGAAACTCCGTCACACTTGGAGGTAGTGGCCGAACGCGTAAACGCACTGTGACTTGCTTGCTAGTGGTCACTCCAACGACTGTTCCACGCGGAAGGTTGGGATCCTTGGGCGGATTCATCTCGGCGGCTGCGACGATAGACTCACGATACGGTACGATCGCTTCACCTGCTTGTATCTCGCATTTTGCGAAGCGTTCCCTGAGATCTTTCAGGCATCTCTCGAGATGCAGCTCACCGGCCGTAAGAATGACATGCTCACCACTAGGAAGGACTTCGTACTCGGCGCAGGGGTCACTCTGGACGAGCAATTTGAGGCCATTGATCATCTTTTCGAGATGATAGGGGTTTTCGGGTTCGAGCGCGACTCGCACAATGGGCTGCGTGCCCATGGTGATTCCTGCCAGATTGACCGAACCGGGAAGCTGCGAACAGAGCGTGCCTGACTTGAGGACATGGCCTGCTAGACCACCAATGCCGAACACAACACCGGCCGGCACCGAAGTCAAAGGCTCAAGGCCACGTCCCATCATCAGATAGAGGCCAGTCACCTTGACTTTCTGTGGCTCGGGCGCAGCGCGCGGTCTCCCTGGCGTGAACTTCGGACCTAGCACATAGACTTCGTCGCCAACACTCAACGTCCCCGAATAGATGCGAGCGAAGCCGACGAGGTGCTCCGCTTCTTCCTTGGTCTCTTCGGTTTCTTCTGGGGTCTCAGTTTCGCCGATTGCCGTCGAACTGAGTGCAGATGTTAGGCTGCTCACGTCTGAGCCTTCGCCATTAGCTAAGGCTTGCTGTCGAGCAATCTCTGCTCGCTTCTTCCGGCCAAGCTCCCGTGCCTCCTCTGCAGAAAGTGCTCCGCCTCTTCGCTTGTTCTCAGGAAGCTCGCTCTCAGGCACGGCAACCATCTTGCTAACGTAGGCGACTACAGGGGCATCTTTCGAAGTCTTAAACTCCGTCATGGCATCTCGGACTTCCGGAGCAACATAATCAGCACCAGGGGAATTGTCCACGATGTCTGGTATCCGTTCGGCTTGTGCTTTGGATGGTGCAGGCAAATACTCAATCACTGAGACCAGGAGAGCTGTAGAAAGCGGAAGCCAGGCTGCGAAGAGAGTCGTGAGGAGAGCTCGCGGGTCGCGCGATCGGAGCACATGGGCGGGAACGGTCAGATTGAGGGACTTGGTAATCTTTTCGACCATGGAGGGATCTCTGTTGGATTACGAATGAGTATATTAAAGAAGGTATGTACAAACAGAGCACAGAAAGGAAATCCACGCACCCCTTCCCATTGTCACCCCCTGTAGTAGCCTCATAGACGGCCCAGATGTTGTCGAGCACTAGTTGGACAAACATTGGCTTAAGATGGCGCCCCTTAAGATGTTTAGATCCGAGGACTCGTTTTGTTTTGGTATCGAGGTAGAAGTCTCCCCATAGCACCTTTTCTAAGACGGAGCGCTTGATGCCAAGCTTCCGCTCATAGAGGGCAGCGAACTGTTTTACGGTAAATGCCCATCCATCAATGGCACTACTGAAGATGACATTGTTCTTCTCTGGGGCGAAGTAGATGTCTTCGTCATCCTTTTCCTCGTACTCGGCAGGGGTATTAGTGGTGTCAATGCTATCGCCATTCTCGATGATGGAGGTGGAGGCTGAGCTCGCCTTCTCTACAGCGGCAGCATTCAGCTTCTCCTCCATTTTTTCGCGCCATCGAAGATCATCTTCCATGCGCTCGCCCTGGTAGAAACTACCCATGACGGCATTGACCTGCTCTAGCAGCTTGCTTAGATGTGTATATGCCTCGCCCGGGCTCATCTTGAGTTCAGTTATTAGTCTGTCCATTTTGTTAATTACGAGCAAGGGTTTTAGTTTCTCGATCCACGCCTGACGCAGCACGGTGACGGTTTGACTACATACGCCCTCGACGGCGTCTACAAGCACGACAGCGCCATCGCACAAGCGCGATGCGGTAGATACCTCATAGCTAAAGTCAATGTGTCCAGGCGAGTCTATCAGATTGATCAAGAATTCCTTTTGTTCAGGATTCGCGTCTGGGGCTGCCCGCCGAAGCAGGGAAAAGTATAGCGAGATGGCAGAGGATTCCATGGTGATGCCTCGGAGCTGCTCGTCCGGTCTCGAGTCTAGGTATCGTATCTTGCCAGCGAGCTTGGGGGAGATGATGCCGTTTGTGGCGATAAGGGCATCTGTAAGGGACGTCTTGCCATGGTCCTGGCGACTTTAGCAGAGAGTAACGGAGGGGGAGGAGGGTATGCGTACAACGTGTGCGAGAATACATATCTGCGAATAGTGTCAGTCTAGAGGGCAAATAAGGTTGCTGCAGGGTTTGAGGTACGTTTCTTATGCCTTCAGCCGCGCGCTGCAGCGACACGAGCTTCTCTGGCGCGACGACAGGCATCTTGACGGCCCGCTGCGGGACTTGGTCTGCGAAGGGTCCAGAGCTGCGATGGGCGAGTGTGCTGGGAGCTGTCTTGCCGGAGGGGTCTATCCAGTGAGACGGCGATCAAGCGCGACCGTTCGAGGTGGGCCTGTTTCACGAGGGATCAAACTGTCTCGTTGCGAGCTGGCAAAAATAGACAGATTGAAAGGAGGCTGGGCGGGGACTTGTCTTCTGTGGTTGCAGGTGAGCTGGTTGGATGCGGACGGAGGTTTTGTAGAAAGGCGAAACCCCGCGACGAAATGGAATTGTAGGATAATTCGAGCTTAGTGGGGGAGAGCCGGGCGGCTGCACGAGGGCGGGCTGTGGCGTGGACTCGCACGAACTGCCCGTGGTCGCTTTGTGCACATGTATGCGAACAGCGACGCGTCAACCCCATCAGCAGATCCCGATCGTCGCCGCACTCCACGGCGCGCCATACATAAATATCTCGCAACGGCCGGCTGGACTCTCTGCTCCATGGTGGAGAGTTGCACGGAGCAACTGGCTGCCAGGCTTCATGCATGGCCCCTGCCGCTTGGCTGCTCAATTCGTCCCTCTCCCTTGTACTTGGTATAGCACCTCCGGTATATACATGACGGCAACAAGCCCGCACACAACAGCCATAACCGCATAGCAACACCTCTCCGCCCCCGTCGACCCTCAATCGCTTCTGCATGCCGCACACGACTCCATGACAGCAACCATGACTGAGGTAGCTGAGCAGACGCCGCTCAAGCCCGTTGCTATGCGCCCTACGGGCATGAAGATTGCCCCTCCCGTCACCCAGCCTCGTGTCGAAGCCATCCGCGCTGCCAATGCAGGCGTCATGTCGCCTGTGAATCAGAACGGTAGCTTCGAGTTCGACCGCGTCATCAAAGCCGCTAATGTGGTGAAGCGCACGCGCAAGACCAAGGTGAGGAGCTCAACCCCAACTCCACAGTTCGGCATTGTTCTAACTTGCCTGCAGCAATGGAAGCCCGTCTACATTGTCCTCCGCCCGAACCTCCTATCCATCTACCGAGACAAAGACGAGACGAAACTGCGTCATCAAGTCACACTCTCCGAGATCACGGCCGTTGCGCGCCAAAAGGATGCCAAGAAGAAGGTGGCCTACGTATTCGGCGTCTTCTCGCCGGCGCGAAACTACCATCTGGGCGTATCATCGGAGAAGGAGGCCCAGGAGTGGGTTGACCTCATCCGTGCCGAGGCGCGCATAGATGAGGACGAGGAGGACATAATCCTCATGAGCCCCACGGGCAAGAAGACGTTCACAGGCTTCGACAGGGCGAGGAGAGAAAACATTGGATCGAGCTCATCCGAGGCGGAACCCAGGCCGTCCAGCTCCGTAGCTCCCGAGACAATGCACAGTGCCCGAAGGCCCTCGCACACGCTGAACTACTCCGGCAACGATCACGGCTCCTTCTCAGACTTCTCAGACACAGGCGGGCCTGTACATGCCACATTCCAGGGCTCCGCGCACTCGCTCCCGCGAACGTCACAACAGCTGCCAAATGCCAGCCAGCATAGCAACATTGGTACCGTCCCGGACGACGAACGCATTGTTTACCACGGTTGGCTCTACGCACTGAAATCAAAGGGCGGCGTGCGCCAGTGGAAGAAGGTGTGGGTCGTCCTGCGTCCCAAAGCCTTGGGTCTCTACAAGAATGACCAGGAATACTCGGCTCATCGCATCATACCGTTTGCGAGCATCATCGATGCAGTCGACATTGACCCGGCTTCAAGGAGCAAGCAGTACTGCATGCAAGTCATCTCTGAAGAGAAGAATCTCCGCTTTTGTGCACCTGATGAGGACTCTCTATCGAAATGGCTGGGCGCATTCAAGAGCTTGCTGGTCAAGAGGAAGGAAGCCGAGCACCAGCGTGTTCTTCAGGCTGCTGTGAATGCAGGAAACACTCAGCCTCCAAAAGCAAGTGCAAGCACGCAACAGCCTGCTCCAAAGACCACACTAGCAGCGAATCCGTCTCAGACACAGCAGCCGATACAGACCGGCAAGTAGCGACAATATCATCCTTTCGCCACACTTTACGTATCTTCAAATTACCGATACCCTCTTGCCGATCAGATCTACTCGCCACGATACCATCCCTGATCCATGTACATATCCCTTTCCTTTGTCACCCAAACACTCCACCATACCAAACATCCTCTCCTACGCTTTGGACTCTCTGCCTTTCACTTCTGTTAGCGTTCTGTATAACGACTCTCCACGATTTATGATCTTCGCATATTAGCCGCTGCATTCAGCATAGCTGGTTTTGACTAGGGAAAGGGTTTGATGGCTTTTGAAACTCTTGGGTACTTGCACTTCGTATGAACTGGTTTCATTTGTGTTGGACTTTGTAGTTTAGTGTGTAGTCGTAGTACCTTGTAATATTTTTGGAGGTTCCGAACTGGAAACAAATGGCTTAGAGTGGAATTCTCCTAAGCGGTAGCGGTGGGATGCAAATGTGAAAACGCTGCATTCAATTCCATGATCCACTCCCACTTTGTACGTGAAGGCGGCCACAACACACGGGAGCCGTTCCACGAAATATACGATGCAGCATCAGTCGCTGTCCAGTCCAGTGGAACGCACGATGACGCATCATCCATCTATGCCTGAGGCGCCTTCGTACACAGCGCGGCCAATCGTCAACAGCCATTCATACGTTGATCCCTGTCTCAGCCTCACGCCTCACAAAACTCCAGCACAGTCCCAGCATAGCCCGATCACTACTTTCCATACCTACCTACACTGGATACGCTCGTGCAGTATCTCGCTGGTCCATGTCGAAAATCACGGGGCACCATCACAATGAGCGGCTCCGCCGAGTCCTCTGTCCTGGTCACCACTGACACGCTCGTTATCGAAGAAGGCAAAGACTACTTGCTCGAGCCTAGCGACCGTCTCCCGTATCGACTTCTCAGGAGCTTAGGACATGGACACAGTGGCAATGTTGAAGAAGTCGAAGACATTCGGACTGGCGCTATATATGCTCGGAAGACTATACGGATCTACGGACCACGCGATAAAATTGCCCGGCGACGGGTCTTCGACAACGAAATCAAGATTATACGGAATTTGGCCAGCCATCACCATATCATAAGAGTTTTTGCTACCTATGTCGCAAAGCGCGAAGTCGGCTTGATCCTGCAACCTGTTGCTGATGAAGGAGACTTGGATACATTCCTAGACCGCGTCCGGGAAGATGTCGAGGAGAGCGTTGAGGCTACAGGTAGACGCCAGGTAGAGCAAGCCAAGATTGCCATCTTGAAACGAGCTTTTGGGTGTCTAGCAAGTGGACTGGCGTTCATGCATGGATTGAAAGTTCGCCACAAAGACATCAAACCTCGAAACATACTGATCCATCGGGGTTCAGTCCTCTATACGGACTTTGGCTACTCGTTAGACTCAAGTGGATCGAATCACAGTACGACTTTTGGACAGCCAGAGTTTTTGACGCGGAGGTACTCAGCTCCAGAGGTATTGGAGTACGACTCTCGAAACTCGCGATCGGATATGTTCTCCCTTGGGTGCGTTTTCATTGAGATTCTCTCTGTCTTACATACAGCCTTAGAGGTAGACCACGGTCTCTGTTTCGCCGAGGATTTGGAACGTATACATCAGCAGCTAGAAAATAGCAACTCAAATAACTCAACGATCATGGGAAAAATTTCGGAAGTTTGTATTACGATGACCAGGCGTAATCCCGCGGATCGCTTGACAGCTACTCAAGTACTGCCCAAAATCCCGCAAGATAATGTCTTCTTTTGCAACCATTGCCTGTTAGGGGGATCTGATATGTCAGCCAAGGAAGATAGGAGGCCCGCTACAGTTCTAGCAAGCTCTCCAGCAGGAGGTCGTATGACTGCGTCTCATGTGTCAGACTCCGTACACCTAGCGAATCCAACTGCTACCCCAGTGCCTGTAAATAGCTTCGTATCTGCTCCATCTGTATCTGTCTATCCTGGGATGTCCGCAGACGAGCGCCATTCCACTGGCATGGGATTTATGGGACGTACTCCTGCCAGCTCGTCTTTGCCTCTGCCTCCAGAGAATGTTCAATGGACGTGGAGTGAGCCTCACGGAATGTACTACTATGCTACATTGGACCAGAATGGTTAGCCATGGATGCCTTAATAACGAATTGAGACCGAAACTAACTCATACTAGGTCAGTGGATGTACAACTGGTCCAACGTAGGGCCAATCGCTCCCTCGCCATATCCGCTTCCAATACCGAAAAGCAATCAATGGTCTTCCCATAATTATACTGGCAGGTGAGCATGTCAATTACATCCGAGGCGGGCGTTGTTGATAAGCAAAACAGTGAGCCCTACTCAACACCATCCTTCCCCCATTCGAAGCAGCCTAGCGATCCTGAGGCAACAACAGCAAGCATACCTGAGCCTGGTTTGTGAATACAAGGATTTGCGGTAGGCTTATACTAACAACATGCAAAGCCTACTCGCGTTATCAGTCGAAGCTGTCATTAATCCCTGGGACTCGTGAGAAGGGACGGGATGAGGTTCTGGATTCTAGTGAGCACGACTAAGCTAAATGCCATGACTTGAGTAACTAACGCAACAAGGCTACCGCATGAGGCTCGGTGGAGAATTCTACGAGTTCTTTAGGTTAGGCAAGGTAAGCCTTGCACTCGATTATGGTCTACAGGTCTCGCTTTTGACTAAAGTCTACGATACAGGTCTTCTCAGTGCTTCACAGCGAGGATGTGGGCGCGAATGCATTCGTAACAGCAGAATATGATATTGAGCGGACTGTTAGATTCGGTGAGGTAGTCTATTCAAAAATTCAGCACTTCGTCGTAGTCTCAGTGGAAATAAACATTGCATATGCATGGTGAGTTCATTCTCGCCCAAGAAAGTGATCGGTTTCTATTCTAAATCTGCCAGCCTCATAAGGACCAACGCCGATTACGAACTATTAGGAGATGCAAATGAGTACGCCGCTGTGTACATTGAAGGCACCACACCCCTTATTTTCCCCCACGAGAATCTCACCAAAGACCCTATCGCTATCACCCCCGCCAACCCCATGATAGTAATGAGCTCTGCATCACGCCTTCATTTTGGGAAGCTGTATCAGATTGAAATGAAAGTCAAGGTCAAAGATGTTGGAGACGTGTTACCGGCGGATATCAGCAGGTTTCTTTCCTACTATGAGGAGGAAATGGAAAGCCGATACTAATATTGGAGGGGCTATGATACGAGAAGTCATAGGCGCTCACAAAGCGAGCATGAGTTCGCGCATCACATTTCTTTCTCCACTTTGACGATACGAGCTCCCAAAGGCTCAGTGTCATTAGGCAGTCAATTCAACGGGAAATTCTGTTGCCATGATTGGAATTCTGTATGCGTGCATGATTTGTACTGATTCATGAGATGATTGAGTCCAATAACATGCGCTTTATCTCTACTTTCGGTGACTCAGTCTCGGGCCCCGTACTGGCTCCTCAAGACCTCGATAACTCAATGGAAATTTAAGATAGTACATGAGAAGTAAGCACCGAAAAGAATGCTTCTCAAATAGCATAGTGTCTTCAGAGGCTCTTGCTTCCACTGCGGTCATGGTGGGAGAATAGTGCTCGTTCTCCGTCTGGAACCCCTTAGACAGGACAAGTGGATGATGAGAGGCTAGCTCAATGCTTCCAGGCTCTAGATTCACATTTCCCTAGTGGTCGCAGCAAGACGCTAGTGAATCATGGTTCGATGAACCTGAGTCAGACTAATGCAAGGTCCTCAAGTATCAGACGCTCCATTGCCAAGCTTTTCTCGAAGAAATACTACGATGTCGTCTATTTCTTCTGGGACCTGGTACCAATGACCCAACTTAGGGTAGCGCTTCCACGTGACGCTCATACCGAGGTCTAAAAGCATACTTTGAGCTTCTTCGCCAAAGCTCAAGGGGACCGTTTGGTCCTGGTCTCCATGACCGAGGAACACTGGTGTTGCAAGGGAGTTTCTTGCCATGTCTGAGTGCTCTTTCAATGTCTCCAGAGTGAGTAACTCTCGAACGAAGTTGAAGACTTGCGTTGTTGGGTCAAGTTGCGCGGCTTTGTCGTCCTCGTCACGGGAGAAGACGTCGTCTGCTGGCTCTTTCCCATTTCGCAGTATAGCATTCATATCTCTAGCAAAAGGAAGGCGAGCACAGAGTCCAACATAAGCACCAATGGGAAACTCTAGCCCCAAAAGTGCCACAAGACTCGTAGCGCAACCGTTACTGATACCTCCCAGTATGATGTTCTTTGCTGGTACAATTTTCATTTCTTGCTCAATCAGGGAACGTATGTAGGCGGCTGTATCGATAATACCCTCGGTCTGGACATCTTCTCGCGCGTAGCGGTCCTCGAAAGAATAGTAATTGCACCACATCCTCACCTTGGATCGCCTCAGTGCCGTACAACGACCGAATTTCGCATTGGGAAATATGAATTTTGCGCCTGGGAAGACATGGGCGAGGCTTTTATTTTCAGAAGTAAGCCCGATATGAAGTAGTCCTCGTCCAAAAGTTGTGGCCTGGTCTCCCAGGCCGTGAAGGAGGATGAATGTATGGGAATGGCTTGTCTCTGGCTCTACTATGAAGGGGGCAGGCCGTGGTAGCTTGTCAAACCCGCCTTCTTCCAGCTGCGACGTCATGGTCAAGTGCGGGCGTACGAAAGGATGCTGTTGCGATGTTTCAATAAAGTTGACGATCAAAAACGGGTGTGCGGATAGGCCGGTTCTCGAACCAGGCACCTAGACTCGCTGATGTTTCGTTTCAAGACCAGGATGCACAGACAAAACAAACTCGCTTAGAACTAAAAACAATCCATGCCAACGACCGCCCCCATCCAATCAAGACCTAGCTCATGTTGAACCTCAACCTCGCTCCGCCTCTCTAGGGGCCGTCACACGCCTTTGACCGTCTCACTACGGGCGCGCTGAGCAAAGCGCCTCTTCAGCGCAACATGCAGCCTGTTATACCGCCCACGCTCGGACTTGGCAGTGCCCTTTGCCGCCCCTTTTGAACACGAGACCCCCGAATCGGGGCCCCAGCTCGTGACTATTCGGGACGCGACTGGGCGCCACCATGACAGCTGACACGCAGCGCCAAAGGGGCTGGTCAATGCGGATGGGCTTCAAAAAAAGCCCATTGCCAATAAATAATAGCGTTGGTCCTGCCGCTAACGACCATGTCTTTGCTGGAGTCCCCCGCCGCGTTGATCGCTCCTGATACTTGCTGAAAGAACAGAACAAACTATGAAGCACGCAGTGGTCGCTGTGCTCGGCTTCGCTGCTGCTGCGCTTGCGCACACGAGTGAGCCGGCGCAGTACGGTGACTACTCGTCATTCGAGGCGAGCAGTCCAACAGATTCGATTGTTACCGCGACGTTCGACGGAGGTATGGTGTATCACTGTTACGGCTGGTAATGTTCGGGACTAATGGAGCATTCTATAGCAACATACACAATCCCCGTCTTCAATCCCTCGACCGCTGCTACCTTCGGTGCACCCAACACCCCACTCGTCTCGAGCTACCTCAGTGAGAGCTCGTACTCGACCGATACTACCTGCACCTCCTCCCACAAATCGGCTTCCAAGTCCGCATCCAAGTCTGCGTCCGCACCCTTGTCCGCCTCGCCTTCTTCCTCCCCTTCGTCTGCGCCTGTGCCGATCTCCTCCGCTGCGAAGCAGTCGTCTTCCGCTCCTCCTGCTACTACCGCGAGCGCATCCTCTTCGGTTGCATCCTCTTCGGGTGCATCCTCTTCCACGACGGCGTCTGCCCCGGCCCAACAGACCACCAATGCCGGAAATGCTGTACAATTGAATATTGCCGGGTTCATTGCTGGTGGATTGGTCGTTGGGTTGGCTGTGGCATGATAGCGAGGTGGAGAGAGTGGCAAAGAAAAGACGGTCTTGTACAAAAATACTCGAGAGAAAGATGAAGAGTTGAAAGTCTATGTAGAAAATACTTAATACCGGCCAGGACGAGCCCATTCTCCTAGAGTACTATTAATATACAGCAGACCATCTGCCAGGATCAAATTCATTTTGTACGAACACGCAGTTCCGTGCTCTTCTTATTGGGTCAAAGGTGACAATATTGTTTCTTGAGCAAGATTATGATGCTACTGTTCGCCAACGACAAGGAGTTCTGCACTTCGTGGGTCTCCCTCGGCGACGTTTACATCCACTGCAATATTGTCTCTTTATTGATCGATGAGTCGGTCAGCCATTAAGCAGGAGGTATACAAATAACGCCACCAAGAAAAGGAAAGCCCCCAGCCAACACACCCTCGACGTAGATGGAAATCCACCACGAGTTCATACACCACTCAGCGCCCCCTTGATTACTCTTCTGATTCTCTAAACCCTACACTTCTGTTAGAACTCAAGCCATTCTTAAAGTCTTTCAAGGGAGGTGTTCTAGCACGCCACCAACCATAGGGACCACTTTGTGATTCGGCAAGTCGATGAAAAGGAGACTGGGTGTCGCTGTATTTCCCAAACGGTGATTCTCTAATGTTGAGCTGCGCAGCCCGGGTATGAACAGGTGTGGAAGGTTGTCCGAAAACTGGTGGAGTCTTCTTAGCAGTTGGGGGAGGATCATCTAGTGCCCGATTGAATTTTTCTGGTTCTAAGATATTTGGTGAAGGTGGAGGTCCCTCGTTCGTAGATGGAGGTACATCTTTAGTAAATGCAGGCGATGCGGGCTGTGAAGGGGAGATGGTCCTAGTAGAGCGCCTCCTAGAAGATGGACGAACGAATTTTTCAATGCGGGCAAGTGATGACACTATGGTAGCTATGTTGTGCTCTAGGGGCTCCAGGTGCCGCTGTATGTCGCACGCAGAGTTAGAACCACATAGAATACCCTGGGAGATATCCCCTTCTGCTCTCGCTTCGCTGTCGGTAATTGTCGCATTATCCTCTGAAGGCACGGGAGGATGACGATTCTGGTCCGCTTCTATAGTTGAGTTTCGGTTTTGTAAATCACATCCAATGCTCTTTTCTTGCCGAGAGCGGCCTCGTGTACTGCGCGAGGCGGATCGAGATACATCAGGCGTAAAAGAAGCCTCTTCAAGCCGTGTAGTCCTTTCGTGCAAGTCATCCAGGCTTTTTGAAAGTCCTCTAATCTCAAGTTTCAAAGCCTCGAGCGATGTGATTATAGGATGTATGGTGTGATCGTGAGAAGACAGATTTGAGTCCTTGAGTGCGGCGAGATTTGTGTTCATCATAATATCTCTGTCGGCTCGGCTTTGTACAAAAGCCTGGGAGGTCGGAATATTGGTGCCCTGACATCGCGAGAACCTTCCTCGCGACATAGCAGATAACAATGTATGATTGCTGTGGCAGTATCGATTGTTTCAGGGCCAATATTTTGAAAATTGATTGATAAGTCAGACCGTTCGAAAATACTGTTTGGCCAGTATCAAGAGCATGGAAGGTGTAGAACGAGACGTTAGTGATAGGCAGGAGTCAGGGGGAGGCCTATTGAAGCGTGCACGGTCTACCAGGGCCCAAGCGTACTTTCCCGTTACAAGCCAATCTCAACATTATTGGAAGCTCTTCATGAGCTGGAATGCTTCCTACCGATGGGAAGAATTGCTTAGTGTGTGTTTGTCAGTGGTCAAGTCTCACGAGACGTACCTCAAGCTCAGATGGATCCCATCCGTCTTCATCGTCGTCGAAAGAAAATCTTGATCCCTTGAAATCATTCCTTGACAACTCTGTAGAGGAAGCAATTTCCAAATGAATCACACGTCGAATTCGGTCGCTACCCATTGGGCAATTGTTCCTCAGCCACCTCGCTGCAAACGCTACGCGCTGTTCTTTTGTTCTCTGTTCTACTGCCAGGAACGCCGGTCTCCACGTCTGTCCCACGCGACCAGATTTGATGGGAAACGTCAGTGTCTCAAGGCCAGGATAGCGGTCAAGCAATTTCGTGCTTCTGTTGATGATATCAGGCCAGAGTACTCTTCTCCACCAATAGCTCATGACCTCAAGATCTTCACTGAAAATACCTTGGCCAGCCTCCATAGTAAAGATGATGTGGCGTAAGAATGTGGAATAGGCGGAAGCAAAATCAATCCTCGATGAGTATAAGCTGAAGACGTTCTCACGATACAGAACCTCGACACTTTCAACATATACCTGTCGACACGTTCTCAACAAACTGATGGGAACAGCCACGTCTACTCGTTCAGGTTCCGGAGGTCCCTCATTTTTGTATTTGACGATCCTCCCTCTTAGAATAGGTCGGTACAAGTGTATATCTGGTGTATAAATATAAATGGCGCCATGCACACGCATACCGAAGTCATAGCAAAGGTCTCGAATTTCACGTGGAAGGTCTAGGAATCCTACTCTATCCGAGAATACCTTGTGGGACTGGGCCCATTGTGAAGATTCTGGAGGCTACAGAAAGTGAGTATTATAATTCTAGCTTCAGGCTAAGTTGAACACACTATTGTCATCATTGCCTCAGAAGAGCAGAATTATCCACGTATATAGCACTACGTAGCAGTGGAATCCGCTAACTCCGGGCCGTGATTGAGTGAGCCTCACGCTGCCTCCTTCATCCGCCGAGTCACCGCTTGAGGTAGCAAAAGCAGCACCGAGTTGAGCAAAGCAAAAATGGTTGAAATAAGCAGAAGTCTGCGAAATGCGAAATCGGTCGCGAGATTCAAATTGGCCCCTTGTAAACTAATCTACTTTAGAAAGGCTGTTGGCACGTGATCGAAGGATTACACCTTCCTCATCCATCCTACTGTCATAATATCGTCATTGTCTCTCAAACATCGACGATATGAGTCTCGAACTGGATAAGACGGGGCTTTATGAAAATCTTACGAAACAATCAGCCTTTTGAGTCAGCACATATGCTACAGGCCGTAAAAAAGCGACATGTCGAGCCTACCCCACTCTTCGGCTTCTTTCTCTGGTCACCAATCAACGAACAGTAATAGCAGGCGTAATGGCAAGCTCGCCTCCTGTGAACCGTGTCGCCTGAACAAGACGAAATGCGACCACAAACAACCAAAATGTGATCGTTGCATACAGCGCGGTGTCTCTGATCGGTGTTTCTATCACCCAGCCCCACTTACGAAGCACAAGGATGCAGAAAGCCACAGAAGAAGACGAGATGATCTGTCGGAAAGCTCTCGAGCCCCAAAGCGAAGGTATAATCCCACAAATCTCGCAAAGCAACGCTTTCGAAGTAATTGATCCATTTTCCCTTGCAGACGTGTTTCAGGATCTGCTCGTGCGACGACGCCTCCAGCGTTCTCTTCAACCCATAAATTCGCAGACGCTGAGACCGCCAAAATCAATCGCCCAGGTTATCTTGGCCCTACAAGCCACGAAGCGATCCTGCCTAAAGATGAAACATCCCCCCTGGTTCGGAACCGGGAAGCATCGATATCATCCGAAGGCTCTGATCAAGAGATGGCTCATCAGTACTCTCTTACCAAGTCAATGCGCCAGCAGATGGCAACCGATATTTTGAGCTCTCTCCGGCACTATCATCTTATTCGGGAGCTCTTTTATGACTACTTCGAGATTGGTCAAACAGGGTTTGTTCCTTTACCTATGGAGCAGGAACTCATTGATGCACTTCAGCCACTCGTCGAACAATACAATCTTGTGCATTCTGTTCCTGATCCACGCTTGGTGTCAAAGGTTCTCCATAATAGCACTCTTCCATTGGATATACCAAGCACATGTCAAGCCCACGAATTCTACAGGCTGGTCTCTGGGGACCGCCTACGCTTCGAAACAATTGGGTTCGTTCTAGCCACTGCTGGCAGAGCCGTATCTTTTGGGCTCGCTGCTCATCATTTCAAAGACTCAGCGAGCTCCGCACAAAAGTTAAGACTTGCCGATGAATTCCTTCGAGCTAGCACAACTTCCATCATGCTATGTACTTCTATAAGCCCCGTTAATGATGTCACAACGTGGATGCTCGTTGAGAATTACTTACTCACACTGTTAGTTTCTGGTATATCCGGTACGATGTGACACTTGGGCCCAAATGCCGAGCTACGGAGCGCTAAGAATGTGCAGGGCCACCATCTTGGAGACGACTCGGCGACTTGCAATCGCAAATATACGCCCTAGGACTTCATAGAGAGACTAATGAATCAGATTCTCCATTTTGGCTATTGGAAACAAGAAGACGTGTGTTTTGTTATACGTACACACTAGACAAAACCATATCCACCTTCCTTGGCAGACCGATTAGATTAAGCGCAAGACATGCCGATGTCAAGATGCCACTAGATCTATCCGACACAGATCTGATGGCGGATCAAGAAACATTGAACGATGCCATTGCATCTCTTGACAAGAACGGCTGGAACACTCTCAGTCGCTGCTTCAGAGTTTCGTGGATAGTAGGTTCTCATAGCAGGCTAGAAGACGATGATCTAATTTTGGTCTAGCGGTTGCGTTATATCTCTAGCAAACACCGTGAGGAGATCCTCGACTTCACATTGGCCAAAATTGATGAAGATGCCGAGCGGAAATTACTGTAAGTACATGAACAATAGCCTCTCTTTCTTTCGGATAGCTGATGATTGAGCAGGGATATTTCTCGTCGTATCCACGAATCGTGGGATGAAATTCCCTTGCATTTTCGCTACCGCTCCAGTTGCTGGGAAGAAGGTCTTCGTCCCAGCCTCGGCCTACTGCTGGTAGCCGTTCATCAGGGGCATTGGTACAATGAATTCATGATACGGAACTTGCTCGGCCAAAAGCAATCGCTCACAACTAATCTGGAATTACTCCGTGTTGCCACATCGATCCTATCTGAAACACTCACACTCGGCACAATTCACGATCGCTCATACGACATCCACAAAGATTTTTTAGGCCAACTTATCCTTTTCGGCGCTCCTTGCGCGTCGGTCCTCGCAAATGCCCTAAAAGAGCAACAACGCACCGGCCAACCTTTTCCGCCTTCAATCTCACGTGGTGAGACAATACGCATGCTGAGTGTCCTAATCTCGCATTTTGATTCTGCACCGCATCTAGAGTTCTCTGCTGCGAGGCCAGGCGCAGCACATTACAAATTTTGTCGAAAGGCCAGTAAGGCATTTACGAGGATTGTTGATAGCGTCTTGGATCCAAGGTCTGAGAGCGAGACAACAATCACTCCAACCGGGACAGATCTAGATCTACACTTGAATTTTGATGCGTTTATGGCTCCTGGACTAGATGCTTTTGAGGGTATGGAATTTACCTCTGGGAATGACGGGATTGATTGGGGGACGATCACGCAATGGTCTCTTTAGAAAAGAGTACGAGATTAGTCTCGAGCTGCTACGAAGGAAACGCGTGTGAAGTCTTGAAGATATATCAAAGAAGAATTATAGCGACTTGAAACAATCATTAGGCTTGATACTACAAACCTCAATTACATCTAGCAAATCTATCTAGCTTAAGAGCCCGGCAACCACCAAGTCAAAAGATTGTATTGGTTTTCGTCACTTCAATGCAACACAAACCTGAATTTTGTGGATTTTACGGAGCAACTCAGATAGAGCGTGTTCCGCGGCACGTTTAGCCTTGCACAAGTCGCCACACATTGGTAGGATCGCCGAACAACCGCCGTCCATCGGCTCCCATCTCATACTTCATTTTCTGCTTTCACAACGCCTCCAATACCTTCCAGACCATGGTAGACAAATTTACTTATGAAGCGCTCAATTCCGGACGTGCTATTAGATTAATACGATTCCTCCCTGGTCCGGCTCCATTATGTCAAATGATCACTGTAGAGGTCGAAAAAGCCCCACCATACGCGGCCCTTTCATATACCTAGGGATCGCCAGCTGCATCCGAGATGATACAAGTCGATGGATGCGAGATTCCAATCACGGCGAATTTAGCAGAAGCATTCAATGGAATCTTTAAATATGTCCGGGAGCGAAACCTGATGCTTTGGGCGGACGGCTGCTGCATCAACCAAGCAGATGTTCATGAGCGCAGCAGACAAGTCCGGCTCATGAATTCAATCTATCGTTCCGCCGAGATTGTGGTTGTTTGGCTTGGGCTCGCTGCCGATGGAAGCGATCTTGCGTTCGACAACATGAAAGATTGGAAGGACAGATATGACGAGTTGAAACGTCGAAACGGGGGGTCGGAACATCTAACACAGGCTGCCATCTCTGCTGATGACCCAGTCTTCTTTGGTCCCGCTGACTCTGATCAAGGACGGGTATTGGCAGCATTACCTTACATATGGCGCCGGCCATGGTGGGAAAGAGCTTGGATAGTGCAAGAAGGCAGCATGGCGCATCCTAGTCGCACTATTATATTTTGTGGGAGTCGGAGCGTCGACTGGATACAGTTGCGGGTAGCTTTAGCGGTCACCCACTACGTTACCCGAGCACGAAATCTAGATAAGAGTATTGAAAGCTATTTCCAACAAGGTCCAACTGTACAAAGGGACATGGCAATCCTCCTCGAGAAACTCCGGATTGATAGGGAGGCAGGGCTTCACATTGGTTTGTTACGCGTTCTTCAGAAAATACGACCATACAAGTGCGCAGATCCTCGAGACAAAGTGTACGCAGCTCTGGGAATGGCAATGGACGTCACGGAAGACGACATCATTCCAGATTACACAAAGTCACTCGAAACAGTCTACCGCGAGGTCGTTGAGTATTATCTTTCAAAACAGGACCACACGCGGTTGGATTTCCTAGGTGAAATATGGAGGTCAGCCCCTGGCACTTCATTTGAACATGAGCAGGAGAACGCCTTGCCCTCATGGATACCGGACTGGACATTTCAGGCCGACCTACAGCCACTAGAGAAACGCCTAGATATTGACGCATTTGGTGATAAGCGAAAGGCCTACAATGCTAGTGGCCCGACTAGTGGAAGTTGCTTTATTGACGGTCGTCTCCTAAGACTCAAAGGTTCCATGCTTGACCGTATATCTTGGGTGTCAAGCCTTTCCGAGTATAGATATGCAGAAGGCGGCTTTGAAACAGAGCGATCATGGTCTCCTAAGCATCCAGACGATTCCTATGTATTGGGGGGAACAAGGTTAGAGGCGTTCAATCACACTCTCGTGGCGGACATAGGGCGGCTAGATTTGAATTCATCCTCTAAGCTAAGTCGAGGATTTGCCCTCGACTGGGATCTGATTGAGAGGGATGTCGAGAGTTTATCGTTAGCCGACCGGCAAAGACAGGCTTGGATGATAGTTGATACAAAATTAATGACAGTCGGTCGATGCCTTTTCGAGACATGTCAAGGATTCATTGGCCTTGGACCACCTTCTGCAAAACCGGGGGACGAAGTCTGTGTGCTTCTTGGCGGTCAAGTGCTATATGTTCTACGACTCTTCCACGACAGTAGCATCATTGAAGACTCAGACCGTTGCGATGCTGCTAGAAGTCCAGATCACAATCAGCACGAGTTCATTGGTGAATGCTACGTGCATGGTATGATGGATGGCCAGGCGTGCAAGCATCAATATTTCTCAGCGACGGATATCGTCCTTGTATGACCTCAAACTTAGAAGAATGCCATCTTGAATGATCCAGTACTAAGTTGCACATTCGTACGCGTCTTCCGTAAAGGGAAAGGTTGGTGGTCCAAGCGCATCCCCACCTTCATCCAGCAGCTTCACGCTTGCATCATCGTTCTTGTCAACCGGTAAATATATCATGGAACTGCCCCCTTACCTCTCTCGCCACACCAAGCTCGGCTTCGACTCGGACGACGTCGCGGCGCTTCTAAGCTCTATCGATGCGAGCCAGAATGTCCAATCATCAACACTTCCCTCTCTCCCCGCTGAGATATTGTATCACATATTAGAGTTTGTTCCAATTGATCACATATTGCCTTGGCGGCTCGTGTGTCGCAGTTTCAGAGATGCTGTTGACGGCCCTGTCCTATTCAGCTACCTGCAACGCACCGAGCTAATTGGCTACCTTGGCCCAAGGTTTGAGGGGTCGCTCGTAGAGCTGGATGACCGAGAATGTGACGAGCCTCATCTCTTGCGTGCTCATTTCGAAAGGATAGAGAAGACCTCAGCAGCGGATGCGGGTGCTAAATGGAGCCCAGCTTATGCCATTTTTCACATTGACGATCAATGGCTAAAGCACTTCAATTCGGCGAATGAGAAATTCCAACAAGACCCTCAAGTGCACATTCCGGACTGGTCACGACGAAAGCTCGGAAGGTTGCAACTCCACCCAAACATTGATCAGTGGGGCGCTCTAACGTGGTGCATCCGACTTGATCAAAGCGTCTTAGATTTATGCGTCTCCCAGGAACGTTTGAGATTTTCGATACAAGTCGATCTCGCCAATGAAAGGGTGATGATCAAATGGAACCACCTGCTATTTGGCTTCCTCAAGAGAGAGGCGGAGATGAGGTCTCTTCTGGAAGAGGTGAGTTGCCATGCATGAAGGGATTCATCGGCAGCTATCCTAGATGTCCCAAACAGAAGAACATGTAGCTACTCGAAAATAAGTGCTGATCACATTAGAAATGCCACGGCGCCTTCACCTTCAATCATCAGGAAGACTGCCTGAGAGCAGTTCGTCGACGTTGGCTTCTCGCTACACTCGATATCGATAACCAGGTACACCGGCGCGTCAAGTGGGAGCTGAGTTCACTACGGCCGCTTTTCGGGAAACCACGTTATCATACGGTCTCAATACCAATGTATCCTCTCGAGCGCACTGAAGACGAGGCAGTTCAAATTCTATCATTACTCCGTAAGGAGGCCGCGATGAAACCCCAGGAACTTGCCCATCTTAGCCAGCTAGCCGAGCATCGATCTAAGATGGAAAGAAACCTTAGTACCGTGGGGATAGAGTTTGCACAGTGGAAATCGATGATCTCTGGAGCGAGAGGAGCGAATTTTATAGTTTCCCGACTGCCCGCGATGCCACATAATCCGATGGCCTGGAGTGAAGAAGAAAGGATACGAGAGGAAAAGCGGGTGCAGAAATGGAAATCTCAGGAAGAAACTATCACACAGCTGTCCCTCTTGCTGAAAGAGTCTATCGAGGCAATGTCATTGACCAGGGACGGAAGTGACCTCTTGTGAAGCCGCCGGACATTTGCACACAGTCCGCACTTGATATATTGATACCACTTTGCAATTACGTTCACAACGGTGGCATTTGAGGATTTCGAAATATGTTTTAGGCTTCAGTGAAGACAGACGTATACATCAACATAGATTCTATGCAGAAAATGACGACCAAGAATCCTTACCTCTTCCGGGACGCCCTCAATCTAATCCTCAGAGCATCCAAAGCCATAGGTAAGTCGCGAACACTGCTTTATACGGAAGATATATCCTCAACCATCTCTTCCATCCTATCGATTTTTATACATAGTCCTCGATTTAGCTCATCGAAGGGTACTGGCGGCTACCTCAAGTACTAATTCGACCGCGTTGAATGCTAGATCTCAGGAGAGATTGACACTGTCGTATCCGAGTGTGACTACGTGCAGGCCCAGCCAGACTTCGAACACCCACCCGTCGATCAGTCCTTAAAAGAAGCAGGAAGGGACGGCACATCTGCAGATTTGAGGTGTCGTGACAGCGGCTTTTTGAAAGCAAAGGCGGCCGGGTAAAACGGGCTCCTTCTTGCAGCTATTTCTCTGCACCGCATTCGGCCGAGCCCCAACATCCAGGCCCTTTTTCCACGACCGCTGGACATTGACGGATTTAAGAACCCGTTGAAGAGTCGTTCCCGGACTACCGATATATGCTCAATCCGAGACTCCGCGATGTCAGGTCCGAAAATGCGGGGTCTCACGTGATGTAGACCCCTCCTGATCATCGGGTATGCTCGGCAAGCAGGGGTGCTTCTCTAGGTTGTTCCTCAACTACCTCCAGCACAGCTAGCGTCATCTGTCGCCAGACTGTGGGGTACAGCTACCTCCACAGCTGTGGACGAATTGGCACTGACACGCGGCGGAAATGGACAGCCGCCGACGCTTTTCCTGGCGCTCTAGATCCAGGTTGGTCGGAACGTATTCCGATATGGATGTCTATATCTTCCCATGCCTTCTACTGCTGAGACCTTTCACTTCTCGCAAGCCCTTTTTTGCACCGCTCGACACTTTTCCTTGTCCGCATAAATCCATATTGGCAACATGGCTCCTGCAACTCGCCGCCCCGTTCGCGTCGCCGGCGCCTCTGGTGGATTCTCGGACCGTGTCCGTGCTATCGCCAGCCTCGCGAAGAATGAGGAGGTCGATGTCATTGTCGGAGACTGGCTCTCCGAGCTCACAATGACTATTCACGGTACCGGGAAGATCAAGAACATGGAGCAGATGCTTGCCGCACGCACATTCGAGGAGAAGCTCGATTATGCCATGTTCGCCGAGAACTTCCTAGACTGTTTTATTCCAGCAGTGCCAGATCTAGCATCCAAGGGTGTCAAGCTCGCTGTCAACGCTGGTGCATCGGACACTGAGCTCCTGGCGCAACTTATTGACAAGAAGGTTAAGGAGATGGGCTATAGCTTGAAAGTAGCATGGATTGAAGGAGACGACGTCACTGGCACCGTCAAAGGAATGCTGAACAAGGGTGAGGGGTTTCGAAGCTTGATGCACAACCGTTCTGTCGAGGAATGGGGCCTTGAGCCTGTATGCGCCCAGTGTTATCTGGGTGGTCTGGGTATCGCGAAAGCGCTGACTGAAGGTGCCGACATTGTGATTGCTGGCCGTGTCTCGGACGCTTCTCCCATCATTGGCGCCGCTGCGTAAGTAATCTGCCCATGTGTCAGTTTATTATTTCTAATTCAAGCAGTTGGTGGCACGAGTGGACAAGCGACCAGTTTGATGAGCTTGCAGGGTCTCTCATCATCGGTATGGCTCCAAAGCACGATAGGTTTAACGATCGGCTAATGTGTTCAGGTCATCTTCTCGAATGCGCTGCCTACGTTTCTGGCGGCTACTGCTCTGACTTCCGATCTCTGATGGCAGCCGGAAAACACCTCAACCTTGGTTTTCCAATTTGCGCCATCGACCACACCGGTGCAGGTATCATGTACAAGGAGAAGAACACCGGCGGTGAGATGACAGTAGCATCTTGCACTTCGCAGCTTCTCTACGAGATCCAGGGCCCGCAGTACTACAACTGCGATGTCACTGCACAAATTGAGAACATTAAGATGGAACAAGTTGGGGAGGACCAGGTTAAGATCTCCGGCGTCAGAGGTCTTCCTCCACCTCCGACCACCAAAGTTGGTCTCACTGGTTTCGCGGGTTGGCAGGCCGAATATCACGTCTACCTCTGTGGTCTTCATATCGAAGAGAAGTGCAAGTGGACGGAAGAGCAGATCAAATATGAGCTTGGCCCAGAGCTTCTCAAGAAGTTCACGACATTGAAATTCATGCAAAATGGAGCCTCTCCGATCGACGCTCGCAACCAGGATGTTGCAACAGTCGACTTCCGAATCTTCGCGCAGTCTAAGGACCGCGAGCTCCTCAACATGCGCAACCCGGCAGGTTTCTTCCGTATTTCCATGGTCACTTTCTTGCAATCTTGCCCTGGAGCATCCCTCGGTAATGACATGCGACAGGCTGAAGGCAAGCCTTACTACGAGTACCACCCATCTCTACTTCCCCAATCCGCCCTACAGCAGCGCGTGCATCTTCTCTGGGATGGCGCTGAAGCAGACGGTTTCAAGGATGGCAAGAAGGTTATCGATCAGCCCCTCGCCCCAGAGTTCCGCACGTACGACCGCCAGCAACCCTCTTACGAGACGACCAACCCAGTTCCTCTTGACAGCTTCGGCCCTACCGTCCGCCTTCCTCTTGGCTCCATCGTCCTGGGCCGTTCAGGTGACAAGTGCTCTGACTGCAACGTTGGGTTCTTTGTCCGCCACGATGACGAGTGGGAGTGGCTCCGCAGCCTCTTGACTATCGACAAGATTAAGGAATTACTGGGTCCTGAGGAGTACCAGGGCAATCCCATTGATCGGTTCGAAATGCCCAACATCCGCGCTGTTCACTTCCTCCTGCATGACCACCTCGACAGGGGTTACGATGCTTGCTCGACATATGATACTCTTGGCAAAAACTGCTGCGAGTACCTGCGTGCGAAGACGGTGGACATCCCCATTCAGTTTGTCAGGAGGGGCGTGTTGTGAGCGGGCTAACCGAAAAGACTAAAGTTCATGTATAATGTTTAGCGTTTTCGTTCTAATATATCTCTCTTCGCAAACCTCAAGCGAACAACTCCACTGTCATATACGTGAGCCAGTAATTGCTATAACTCGTAAATCTACATGTAAAGACTTAGGGATCGTAGCAGTCAGATCCATTGATACTACAATTGAGAAGATGAACTAGAGATGTCGTGTTCTTAGCTCCGACTTGAACGCCTACTTCCCACCCACCTCCACCAATATTTTGACATGCCTTTCCTTATCATTGATCAGCGCTTTGATACCGCCCTCGACGAGGTTCCCCAGCTTGATTGTACTCGTAATCATCTTTTCAGGTTGAAGACTCCCTATATACTCCTGTTAGAACTACTTTTTTTTTATGTCTGCGTCGCAGGGGGGTGTAAGTAAGCTCACCATCGGCCAAATGATCAATGACAGCCTGGAAGTCCTTCCTTTGGTAGCCTAGTACAGCAGTGTAATGTGCTTCCCTAAACACGAGCATGTTGGGTTGAAAAGGTACTTCCTTCTCCCATATCGCCACATTCACCACTGTCCCACGGGCTCGTACGGCCTGGCACGCGGTCGCGATACTCGCGGGTACACCGGCACAGTCAAATACTACATCGGGTCCACCAGAACCACTGAGCTCTTTCGAGATGGCTATGAGGTCGTACGTCTTCGGGTCTAAGACATGATGGGCGCCGAATTCTCGAGCGAAGCGCTGTCGCGAGGATGATACTTCGCTCATGATGATTTTCTTTGTTTTGAGAGCGACGAGACATTGGACTATTGCCAGGCCGATTGGTCCACCGCCGAGCACCAGCACTGTGCTATCTGGAGCGAGGGGAGCCGCGGATATGGCGTGCCAGGCGACGCTCAATGGCTCGACCAGCGCACCGACATTCAGTGGCACATTCTCCGGAAGCTTTAGTATCGCGCGCTCAGGAACGACCACGGAGTCACTGAGACCACCCCCGCCTCCGCTCAGTCCGATGAATCCGCCTTTGTAGCACACATTTTCTACTCCAGACGTGCACGCTGAGCAGTTTCCACAGTAGAGTGTAGGTTGTACGACTACGTGCTGACCCGGACTTAGAGAGGACACTCCTGGCCCTACTTCTTGCACAACGCCTGAGAATTCGTGGCCGAGGGTTATGGGGATGGTGTCTTGCGTGATGGGGTGTGGCTTCGTGGGCGCGAAGGTGGGTCCGCCGAGGTATTCGTGGAGATCTGTTCCGCAGATGCCGACGTAAGCGGGCGCAACCTGTTACAATGTATTGTCAGTCCAATTTCTCAAGACCTTCTATGCAAATTGGGTGGTGTTTGGGTAGAGAAAAGAAGGTAGAACTGAAGATGTTTGCACAGGAACTGGAACAAATAGTACTGACTCTGACTTGCCCCTCTCCACACTTCTCCACCTCCACATCTTCAATCCTAATATCTTCTTTCCCGTAGTATCTTGCCGCGCGCATGTTGCATCTATTTTCTCTATTCCAACGACCTCTGCTTTATCTCGATCTCTTTCAACGGCAGTAATAACACTATTGACAAAGGCTGATTCGAGTGCACACATCCCTTTTAGAACTCGCTTCTTCACGGGCGTCTAGGTTAATTATAGTCGTCGCTATCGGCTCTTCGTTGAATTTCGCAAGAGGGAGGTAAACCGCAAGCGTTAAAGCCATCTCCACTCTGCGGAAGCATGATGCGCCTTAAACCCTGGCCAGTAGCTTGGGTCAGCATCGCTCCTGACGTCCGCCCAGGGAAAATGTTTGCCAGCCGCGTAGCACCGTCGGATATGGGGGTGTGGGATGGGTGGGATGTCCGTATGGCCGGTAAAACGTCAGAGGAAAGGGTAATACTAAGTGTGATGAGGCATGGCGTGGCATGGCGTTTGCGGGGGTGGGGTACCGCATGTTGGGGATCCGCGATCCCTGGTGCCGGGTTGCCGATTATGGCATGCCTGTTCAGAGTAGAAGCGCCTTTCGTATGATTAGCATCGGCATACTTTCCATCTCCGGATCCATGGGACTTCTAGAAATAGTTCTGTCCATGGCTATGGACGGGAGGGCATCGATCAAACCAATGTTCGGACATCTAACAGGAATAAAACAGGCTTTTCGTAATTGTCAAATACCATGTGTCTTTAGGTCTATAGGTCGTTCGGACGGTCCTGAATGCCACGGCAAACTTTACCTTCTTTCAGATTTTGCCAATTCTTGTGTCTTATAGAATTGAGACGGCCAGAATCATAGCAGAAACTGCACTTGTGCTTCAACATCGATGGCAAAAACATAGCAACCCAAAAATTCCGCACATAGTAAAGCATCCGACAGCGGAATTGAAGACAGTGCTCGTTAATACGTAGTCATGTGACGTGTCTTCCTCTAGAGAAAAGACTAAGGAGAAGAATGGCGAGACTTCCTCCTTAAGTCCGTGACCCTCGTTGTATGCTCTCCGAGTCCAGCCGTCCATGCTTGAATATAATCAAATGCACCTTGCATGTATCAGGCACTACTTCTCTTATCTTTTCTTGGAACTCGACGCTCCACTGCGCTACCTGGGGATCAATAGCACATGGCGATCCAGAGGCATGAGAGCAAGATAGCCTGAACACTAGAAAAAAGGTTCGTAGCTGGTCGAAATTGCGCAACGTGTGCAACATCAAATTCACTATGCTCGGATTGAGGTCTTCTCTCATTCGGTCCACAACCCAATTCAATTCTTTATCGTGCTCAATGCGGACCGAGTGGATTTGTTGGATATGAGAGATAGGATGGAGATGCGAAAAAAAAGTCAGGTCGTAAGCATTAAGGAAACAGAATTGGTTCCTAGAATAAATGAGTGGCAGCGCCTCAGTATAGACTCGACGACATGTACGGAGAAGATCTACATTAGCAAATCCATCAAAGTTCATAGCTGCTCCTTGAGAGTAAAGTGAGATGTCGAGGTCTGGATCGCAGTTGCAAGCAGCAAATTCAAGATGACCGGGGTCCCTGAAGGAAGACCGAGAATTTGAATATCCGGATATAGAAATGATTGCCCCCGACTCGATCATTACATATTCGAAGATTTGGGCGCGAATTTCGAATGGGAGTCTTGAGAAAAGCAGAGAATCTGACTGAGATGATACATCTCTTGGTGAAAGCGTTGACCAGAAACTGCTGCGCGTGCCGATCGAAAGGCTGTTTCGACGATTCGCTTTACGTATCTGATGTACGTAATGGCCTGCAATTTGACGTGCTTTATTCTTGGGAAGATTGTGTTGGACTGCGAGATTGAATAGAGGAAGAGCTGGTGCCTTTGGCCAACAAAATATATGCCACGATAAAAGGGTTAGGAGCGTGGCAACCTTGCCGAATAATGATTCGAGCCACTTTTGTGCGTAGCGTGGAAGTCTTTGCTGTAATGTTGCCATAGCTTCAAGTCGACGGGAAAAGGCTACGTTTTAAATTTTTACAAAGGACTATGCGGAAGCGCAAACGATCTGACGATGTTAAAAGGAGTGAAGGAGCTCGCTGCCTAGCTCTACAGGGGCTTATGACTCGCATGACGATCCGCCTGGTTACGTTTCTATAGATCGCCGGACATCCTCTCCATAAAACGTGGTTTCGAAGATTGTCTTGAGCCAATGGATAGAGCTTAGAGTAATTGCGAGATAGAGGAAGATGGACCGCAATGGCTGGAAGTGCATGTCGCACGGGCCAAGTGGATACATCCATCCCGCCATCCTTTTAGGGTAAAAATGGTACAAAGCGCAGGCCAGATTCCAGGGTCTGCTTTGAATTCAAAATTATGGACGAATGAACTGTCTCGGTTGGCGCACATCCTCTCATGTTGGTATAGACCGAAAAGCTCAATGCCAAGGCTCGTATTAGATGCGGCTGAGCTTAGCAAAGCCGACAACTTCCATATCCCTCGACGTTATCGTATCCGCGTGGTCCCGTCCCTCCTTTGCTCTTGCAAACTCTGTACCCATTGCTTAGTCTCTCTTAATATCATAGAATGTCACATTTTCCCTCTGCACCTCCTCCGGGAGCCTATGTTCCACCGAACCAGGCCACACCGCCAGCACAAGGATTCAATCAGCAACAGCAGCAGCAACAACAACAACAGCCTCAGTATGGATACGGGTCACAAGGTGCTTCGCCTTACGGACAGTCCGCGCCCACATATGGCTCTGCAGCAGCTCCTCACAAATCTACTAATGCGTTCGGATCGGTATTCAATCAGGCGGTCACGCAAGGAAAGCCAATGCTCAATAAGCTGGGGAAGACAATAAGCTCAAAGCTTGGAAGCAAGCCACCATCCCATAGCACGCCACAACATTTAGAAAGCTTTCAGAACTATCAGCAGCATCAGCAACAAAACCAATCTCCAAATTATCAAACTCAAGGACAGCAATTCAACCCCCAGCCTCAACAGCAGCAGCAGCAGCATAGCACCTATCAGACCCCACAGCAGTCTCCGTTTCCCCCATCGCAATATGGAACACCAGCATCAGGAAACACTTGGCAGAACAATTACTTCCCCCAGCAGACATCCCAGGCGCCAAATGCTCAGGTCCCTCAATCTCCGCAATCCCCTCAGCAGCAGCCAAATGCTCCAAGCTACGGCCCACAGGGCTTTGGCCAGGGAGGCATCCCGCCAGGTCAACAGCAAGCTCAGCCCACCGGGCAGGAACAATTCATGCAGGGCCAATCTTCAGGCTTATCTCAACCAAACCAGGTAGGAGATGCTTCGGGCCAACAGACTGGCATCATTGGAGGCCAGCAGGGACCACCGCAGAATATGAATGCGCAAGGTCCTCCTACCCCGAATGCGGCACCTAGCATGACCAATCCAAATAGCTCACAGCAACAACAATGGGCTCCGCCTCCTCCCAGCCCGGCTCAAGTCCCATCTCCTATTCCCCAGCAGGCTCAGACCTTTAACCACACTCCTCCACCGCAACAGCAATACAATGCTGGTCCTCCACTTCCATCGCATCCGAACCAGCGACAGTGGCAACAGCCACAGCAGCAGCAGCAGCAGCAGTGGACCTCTACATCACCTGCAAGCCCACAGGTTCAGACCCAGAACGAGATACCTCCGTCTGTGAGTCCTCCGCCTCCGCAGCCTTCGCCCGCTCAGCAGAAGTCGACCTTCAAACCGGAAGCTCAACAGCAAATCCACACGCAGCAGCCTACGCCAGCACCTCAGGAACCCCCTCCCCAAGCTGGACCGACCGAGTTCCTTGCCGAATTGCCTGCTGACATGGGCAACTTAACCATGATGGAAAGCTCAAAGCCACAGCAAGCTCCTTCAAATCAGGCCGGACAGGGCGTGTCATATCAAGCTTATCGGCCACAAGGGCCAGGACAGAGCCCATCGCCTGCATCGGGATTCTCCATCGCCAGACGAGCCGTGAGCACTAGCAGCCTACCTATAGCCGATCCGTGGCGATATGCGGATCCAACCACAGAACTTCCCACGCGAGAGTTCTACATTCTGGCAGATTTGCTCTACGATGCTATAGACAGGAAATTTGAACCACAAGGCACAGGCCTTTTGGAAGCAAGCAAAGTCCTCGAGAGTTGGAAAGTAACCCAAGGACTGGAAGAACAAGCAGCCCGTAAGTGTTCAGATCACAAAGTATACAAGCATTCGCTCATACCAGAATAGAGCTCTTTGCGTACGATTCGTACACGGCCTTTGCGAAATTATGGAGCCTTGAGGGGGTGCCCCATATCATGGTCCCTTGCCAGGCTTCCCTAATGCCCGTGTGGAACTTCCAACGGCAGTCACATGAGCAAGAGTTGAGAATGCCAGCCGAGTCTAGCCTTGCGAACAGCACTTATCCTACGTACATGCCCGCGCTCAATCGTGCAGGATGGTACAAGCAATTTTTTCTCGACGTAATGAACGATGCGGAAAGTGTTGAAAAGTTGGTCCCGACCGTCTGCGGCGATGCATACAAACCCAGCATCCTGAACCAGCCCGACTTGCAGCGACGCGACAGGACGGAGGTAGGCGTGCTCTCGTCACGAGCGAAGGCGATTTGCAATGCGGCGGTTTCGCGGGCATGTCAAGAGGTGGCGGCGCAGATGCAAGGCGGTCACCGTGGAGGGTTTTAAGCACAGCCAGTGCAGCCGGGCGGAATTTTGCGCTGCAGGATACGGTATCGAAGTTTCAAGGCCTATCCGACAGACATAGCAGCTCAACAACAGAATGAAGGAAGCAATTTTTTCGTCGGCAGCAGGGAATGCGTACGAGCCAGATTACGATGAACTTTGTTGCATGTGAACAAGCGCTGCGCCGCGAGGATGGGATGGCCCGTTGCTTGTCGCATGCGATGGCCCAGGTCGGGGTTGGGATGCGATGTATCACGATGTGCAGCCACATTCCGTGATTCCGCCATTGACGACGGTAGCTGCAGCAACACGCAGCGGGCGCGCGGACATTCTGCGCCAAGTGGAGCATGTGTTGTCCGGGGCCCTGATTCTTTTCCGTCCGGCATTGACGCTTGGAGAGTCGCTGGCCAAGATTGTTTGTGGGAGAGCGGCGATGGATCGGTGGACGCGACCAACGGGGCGGGCATGTCGTCAGAGCGCAATCTGGTTTCAGGGGCACGGGCTCGTTGTTGCCCACTTAGTGGAGCGCGCTTGCCCCGACTGGCGAGGATTGGCAGGCACGCCCGGCCCTAGAGCTTGCTTGCACCGTCCTTGCTGCCAGTCCAAGTCGCAAGGTCGCACCAACAAATTAATCAGGACGCGCACCCAACCTCGTCCTGCCTCTCCATCTCTCCGTCCCCATATCTACCGCCCTCCACAGTCTTACTTGGCAGCAATACCTGTCCCATCGCCTCTTAATTCACCGTATTCTATCTGCGACTCGCCCCACGTCCTTATCTCGCCCATTTCTATCTCCACGCCAGTCCTCACGATGCGCGTCGCCGCTGTTTTTGCCGCCCTCTCCTTGGCCGCCACCTCCTTTGCAGACTCGGTGCCAACAGGCATTGCGCCTGACGAGTCCGCGCCGAGCGGGTGCGAAGACTCGTCAAAGTACAATTTCACCATTGGCTACGTTGGAGTGCCCTCGAAGAAGCGAGAATCAGCTACAGTATTGCCTACCCCCAACCCTGACCTTAAGACACGTCAAACTAATAGATAATTAGTCCGAGGGAGGACTCCAAGTGTCTCTCAATGATGGCATCCTCATAGACAACTACAACCGCGTTGGATCCATCGTCGCAAACCGCCAGTTCCAATTCGACGGCCCTCCCCAAGCGGGCGCTATCTACACAGGAGGCTTTTCGGTCTGCAAGAACACATCACTTGCTATCGGCGGTTCAACTAGGTGGTGGAAGTGTGGCAGCGGCGGTTTCTACAATCTTTACGACCAGTGGATTGGCGCCCAATGCGACGAGATCCGCATTGTTGTGACCTACGTCAACGTGCCGTCTTCTTCGAGCTCCTCGGCCTCCGCGTCGAGTACAGACAAGTCGAGCAGCAAGACTGAATCCGCCTCGAGCTCTGCTTCTCTCTCCGCCACACCGCTGACATCTGTCAACGGCACCACAACCAGCAGCACTCGCCATTCTAGCTTTTCTTCAGCACCCGCCACAGCGACATCGGCATCTAGCTCCAGCACAGTTCCCGATGCTCCTCCCAACTCTTCCGGAGCAGCAGCCCCTACAAACCTTCCTCGCCGGGAGACTTTTGGCGCCGTTATCGGTATTCTTGGGGCCGCCCTGATGCTATAATTTTACGTATTGTTTTCATGACATGATTTTTTTTTTTTGGATTCTTAGACCGAATTTTTGCCTTCGGTAATTGTTCCGCAACCACAGCCGGCGTCCCTATTACTATGTACGATATACAGCATCGCGTAGGAACAATTGTGCGTTTTCACGGTACTCGCGAACTTTCCGTCAACTTTGGGTCTGCATTGGGCAGGAACTTTCTAGTACATACTTTAGCATTGGGAATTTTGGAATGTTGGTTAAGTAGGGAATTGGATGGAAGGATTGGAGAGAGACCACGACAGTAGATAGAGTGCGATTAAATTTAATTATAATATCGTTCAAGACAGACCCGCTCTTTTCCTAAGCATGGGTACTAAGATCCATGTCCTCATAATGCCTACTGCTAAATGCACGTGAAACGTTGTCTCGTATTGTCCTTCGAGGCCCAGAGCTCAAGTCAATCAGTCGATAAACATGACTGACATTGAAACGCCTTTCGTGCTCAACCACCAAATCTAGACCTTGCTATCAAAACGATAGTGACAGAATCGACTTGCACAAAGCAGGAAAAAACTTGCAATATCCCATCCCATCATCCAATCGTAACATCAATCCGTTCCCCTGCAACCCCTTCCCAAACCGCCTTCTCCACCCTCCCCACAGCCTTCCTGTACGCAACACCATCCAACCACTCGATCCACATGACATTGACAAACTCGTACAACCCACCGACCCTCGGACACCCAGGCCGATTCCACTCGTCGAAACTCTTCTCCTCAATGGGCTGGTTCTCAACCGAGCCGCGAGACAGCTCGATCAATTCCACGACGGCGCCTTTGCGATGCGTGCCCGAGGGGTCGGACATGGTGCGGAGGACGCCGGCCCAGGTACCGGTGCTGGTGAGGAGGTCTGCGGCAGGCGTGTCGGCGGCGGTGCTCCTGTACAAGGCGCCGAGTGTGAGGAAGGCTTGCGTGGTGGTGGCGTGTAGGTAGCGGGGCGATTTTGGAGGGACGTGGGCTTTGTAGGGATCGCGGATGGGTATTGGGTAGCGGAAGGGTTGGGAGGGTTGGCAGGTATGGTGGTAAAGGTCTCCGTCTTGTGTGTTTGGTCGCAGCTCCTTGGACCAACCGCGTGGGAGGGGGTTATGGTCGTGGTTGAACTCCGGGTGGGCAAATTCTGGTGGGATCCTAATTTTGTGCAAGGGCGATTTGAGGGTGTCTGAATAGAGCCAGTCGACGGTACTGAATGTCTTCCATGAGCACTGTTGGCCTGCGTTTGCTTCGTCGTCGGATTCGAGCATGTAGTTAGTTGCGCTTCGCCAGCTCTCCGAGTTCACGTTGCCAGCCCACCCAGCCCATGACCAAGACGGAAGGATGGCTTCAGAAGGGGTGAGTCGAAGTGCTTTACGGCGCGACATGTGTGTCCAAGGCTGCCATAGCAGTGCTGCGTCGAAGCACATCTGAGGTAATCCACAGATGAAACCTCCGGGGAACGATCGACTGAGGTGGGTTAGAATACCTACGAAAGCATCGAATACGTCTTCCGGGTATGTAAGATTGCGGCGATTGAACATAGAAACTAGACGTGCATAGCGGAACATGTTTGGCCAAGGCGAGCTTTCGAATTCAAAGCCCGTTGAAGAAGCGTATTTGCACACACAATTTGGATCTCCCTGCTCGGCTGGACGTTCAGATTGTTCGACCAGAGTAGATATGTCCTGTAGTTCGTGCCATGTCGAGTACAAACACTCCCAGTTAATCGTGTCATTGTGAAAAACAACTCTTCGTCCAGAAAGCAGATATTCCTGAAAGGTCCAGCCCCTTGAGTACCATTTAGACCGCATTAGGTGCATGGCTTGGGCCAGCAAGGCTTCCTTGGCCGGAGTCCCCATATTAGTCTTGCGTCTGGTGTCCTGGCTGTGGTTCACGTCTAATTTCCTTGTACCGTAGAGACCATCTATGGCATCTTCGTGCTGAGCCGCAACGAGGGTAAAGTAAGCATTTGCATATATACTTCCCATTGCACGCAATTGGCACTCCTTCGCCGTGCCATCGTCTTGCACAATACAATAACGGTCAACCCACAGATATCTTTCTCCGAGACCGTTCATCAGCTCGATAACTTCTGTGATCACGCGAGGGAGCATAGCCTTATCTTGGTAGAGTCCACCTTTCTTTCTCAGAGTCTCGATGTTTTTGCTAGTCGTACTGGCCGCAGCAGCCTTGTTGCCCCAGATGTACGAAAGTGCCACATAACTTGCATCTAATGGCGCTGGAACAAGGCATCCGTCTCTTACATCGATTAGATAGAGTGGTCTCCTCCAGGACGATGTTTCTGACTGGCGGGCATGTCCACAGAGCTTCCCATGTACCCTCTCACAGGCATCTAGCCAGTCACGAATCGTCTTAATGCGTATTATGTCCTCTTTCTCCCAACAGTTTGCCTCGGGTGATTCAATCGTAATTTTCTCGATGTATGGTGTGAAGGGAAGAAGATGTGGAGGCATGTCTTTCTTCATTTTCCCGGGTGATTCCAATTGCTCTTGGGTACCATTATCATTCATATCTCTTGGCAGTTCCGACATCCCTTCTTGTTCCCTTTTTATGGGAATATTATCGGGAGTCTCAACAGGGACATAGTTATCAAGTTTTTTGCCATCAGCAATAGCCGAGCTCTCATAATGATCCGATACTGGATTATGACACCCGCGGCGCCCATCAGGCCCACGGACCCATTCATCATGACCAATCTTCAGCCAGGTTTCGTGATGCATAGGCGGTATGCCCACCCAATCCTTGTCCCCAAAATGTTTAAGCAGTGTGAAATCGTCGTCGTCAGGGTGAAAAGCCGAATGACTCCTACGTTGAGATTTCACTCGAGGTCCTGGAGAGGACTTCGAATTTGGATCCATGCTATGGCAGAACGGACGTTTAACGCTTTTCTGAATGTGAGAAGCTCGGATAAGTTAGGCGAAGAGCGTCATGATCCGTCAAAGGATGTGAAAGTTGGAGCCCAGAATGTGTACAGCTGAAGCTGAAGTCACGACTCTAAGTCTTGCGCAACACGATTAGTCATTCTTTGTACCTGACAACCTTGGAACCTTTGGACCTAACCTTGTATCACGTGCTCTTTTGGTTGTTTCTTCCACTCATTTAACTTGACGTTTAGCAGACTTCTATACAGCCCCAGAATTAATCTTTAAAAGGGGAAACCAGAATTCCAGAGATGGGTGATCGGATCACTTTTGCTAGGGTGTTCCTCATGGACAAGCTGTCATAAGAAAGCCGGCTACATCTCTCTTACAAGCCTTAAGGCGTGAAGATAAAGCCGAGAAGAGGATGATCGTAGGGACGTCAAACCAGGTCGCGTGCAAGCCTTGGGGAAGACGTCGGCTAGCGTATTACGACGAGAACTTAAAATCGTACAAGTTCTGTCCAGACATCAAACGCATACTTGAGGCAAGTCAGTATGGGGAAGACCAGGCTGAACAACTAGGCTGATGAGAAAGGTGTGGTAGTCCCGGCGTGTCGCTTAGACCTCCCGCTTTAGTCCTAGCCATTCACGTGCGTTCCGCCTACACCTTCCCGAGTTATCGCCTATCTGCATCGTGGACCGTAGTTGAACCTCACTCGCTCGCGCGCCAGTCGCCCCGCAGTAGAACATGGCTTCTTCCTCTCGTTTTTCCCCCCTCATGTTCATGCGATTGACCATCAATCCGCCATTCAACTTCCTCCCACCTTGACCCCTCTACCCCACCAGTGAGGGGCATCGAATCGAGCTACGCAACACATCGTGAACATGGCTATCCAGGTCTCGCGGATGACCGAAGCTGACATCGACGGCGCAATCGATACAATACAGCAGGCATTCGCAAACGACCCATACAATCGCTGGGTGTACCCAGACCGATCAAAGGTGCCTCCATCCTCACCTTCCTTGCATTGTCCAGTCGCTAACGACGCCCAGATCTCGCTCGTGCGCAATCGCGTCTCCCTTACACTCCGCTGCCGCTGGGGCATCCAGCATGGCCTCTTCCACGTTGCCCGCGACACCGCAGATCCCGCCAAAATCCTCGGCTGCGCCATGTGGCTCCCTCCTACACCCCCTTCGCAGCCACAATCCTGGCCGCTCTACCTTTCTTTCTGGTGGCTCTGGCTGTCGCAAATCCGAATGAACCTCTGGTACGGTCGCGGTGGCTTGTCTACAAAGCGGTACTGGATATGGAAGGAGCGGCAGGCCGAGGCACAGGAGGAGCTTTGGACGAGCGACAAGGGATATTACTTTTGTAATATTGTGACAGTTTTGCCAGAGGCGCAGGGGAAGGGTGTTGGGCGCGCGTTGATTGAGGAGGTGCTGAATATGGCAGACAAGGAGGGAGTATGGTGTTATCTAGAGAGTTCCAGGAGGGAACCGAATGTGGCTATTTATGAAAAGTTTGGGTTTAAGCTGGTTAAGGAGATGGATTGCAAAGATGGGGATACAGAAGAAGGGCAGATTACGCTGTATTGTATGATGAGGGAGCCTCGAGCTAAAACAGATATGCAAGCTGGGAAGGTAAATTCAACAAACGTGTCTCAGCCCAGTTGAAGAACATGATGGTAGCAAAAGATCGTGCAAGATGTCGATCTGTCTCGATGCTATATAGTCATTCTTAAAAGGGTATTATATACTATTGGCAGCCCATCATACCATCATCTAAGTCTATGACCTCCTCAAACCTCCATCTCTGTTCCCTCGTTGGGCCCTCCTCCCAAATTACACCTTCCCATCCGTCGAACAAAGATTTCGCCGCAAGTTCTATTCCCTTCCTCTCCACGTCTTTCACAAGCCGATATGCCCCTTCCATAGCATCCATCAACATTTTATCATTGCATCTCATAACAGTATTGCTGACCGCCTGCAGCACTCTCGGGACCGTTTCGTTGAGCCACCACAGGTTCGGAATTAGACGTATTAAAGCAAACCACCAACCGACGATTATAAGAGCACGAGGATCACCCTCAGCGGCTAGAGAATAGAATTGAGGCGTGAGGAAAGTAGGGAGCACGAAGATACGCACGTTGGCGTCCGGGCCAAGGTGATAGTAGTAGAGGGAGAGAAAGATAGGGGAAAACCCATGAAGGGCGGGTACGAGCGCAGGACTATGCTGGTCGTACGTACCAGTTTCCCCATCTAGTGGATCCACAAGGCTTTTCAGGAGTGCCATAAGCGGTGGGGGGAGAAAAGCCGGAGACGGTATTTGCCAGGCAATGGGGGCTTTCCAGGAGAGAGGTTTGTCCAAGTTCGTTTTCCTTGCAGACATGAGCTCCAGCGGTTCGAAAGGAAGATTCCTCATATCCATTCCGGAGCTTTGAGGTTGAGGTGGGGTTGGAGGATGGGGCGTAGCTGGTGGGGTGAAGTATGTCGGTGCCGGATTAGGGTACGTTGGATCTGCTCCGGGAACGAAATCGTCCGCATTTGTAAAGAGGTTAGGATCTGGAGGAACGCTGATCGGAGGAGGCGGAGGTAGTCTTCGGATTTCTCGTCGGAAGAGGGGATAGACGGTGAGCTTTTCAATACCAGCTGCCCATTTCAAGCCAGCGAGAACACGGAGACCTTGCATCACCGAGAAGAGAGCGTTGGTCCATTTTAGAACTGTAGCATCGTCACATGGTGGTTCGGGTGCCGGTACCATGGTCATTGCGTATGTTGCCGTGATCAGTAGGGTCTCATAAGTCTCGTCTGAGATGTTCTCCAGTGCCTTGCTGTAAGCGCCCAGCGCTTTCTGGCGATACACCAGGGACATGGTCTTGAGTTTTGGATCCGGGTTGTGTACATGGGTGTGTGCGGCTGTCATAGCAAAAATAGAGTTCAGAAGGTAGTCCTTTGACAGCGCTTGCACGGGAACCCAGTCACGATTGAGTACATGAACCTGTTCTTCCCGTCGAAAGGACAAAGTCTTCCATACGGAGGTCTTGTAGAGGTGCAGGAGGCCCAACTCTAACTGCGTCAATTGACCCGACGAAGTGTGTACGGCAGGGACCAGACTTGACGATGCCAAAAAGGACAAGTCGTTGAAGTCGGTAAGCTTATCTCGTTGTATTTCTATTACCTCATGTGGGGACTTTGGTTCTGGTGGGTATGTGCAATCTAACTTTCTTAAAGAGCAATAACCGCAAGCTGGCTGAATCTCATCGCACTACTAAACGCATCAATATAATCTCATTCATGAGGAACACGTCAAGTTGCAAAAGTACCTTGACTTTCTTCTTCTTGCATGTGAGACATCCACCTCTTGACTTCTTGTGAGGCTTCTTGCTCACGAAACCCGCGCTGCGACGCGGCATTGGGACATGGAAGCTTGACTTGGCGAAACTGATGAGTAACGCTTCGCAGTACTACCTGCAGATCGCGAGAGAAATGCCCCTCGAGAATGACGTTGGAGTTGATAGAAGTAGTGTTTTGATTGCGAACGCTACTTGGCGCTAGTCAGATGCCTCGAAAAGGTTTAGGCGGAAGTCAATCTGCGTCATGACTTTTTGGCCGCCCAAGTCGATTGCCTTAAAGTCCTAGGGGCTAGATTATGCACGAGCCTAGTCGATGAATGAAAAACTTCAGGACACAGATGAAATGAAGGAGACAAGTGCATGTGCCCGTGAATTATACGGAAATACAGCGTTGGGACATGAGACGTACCAAGCGATAGTTGACCAAAAAGGAAATACTTGCGAACGCCGTGCCATATTAGAACAAATCCTTACACTCAACTCATTCACATCATACTAACTCAAATTCTCCATATCATTCTGCCCGCTCGAATCGATTCGCTTGGGCACGTATTTCGTCGGCTGCAAAATCATGAGCAACACTAAAATGATGAACATGGGTACAGCGTCAAAAACGTAGAGGGTCCACTCGTGCGCTATGAGATATGCTGCATTACCCATAGCATACTCAATGAGACGAAAGGTACAGCGCAAAAGAATAAGCGAGCTGATACTGTAGAGAATCCACAGTAATTTTTCCCAATTGCTGTGTGAAGCATCTGTGGGGCTAACGGCAGTCTTTCTGCGCATTCGGAGGTGAAAGTCTATGGACGCGACAAGGAAGACGACGAAGGTCGCGACTTGAAGCGCGAGACCGGCAATGACGATTTTCTCACCCGCGAGCGCGAGGTTCAATTTCATGGAGCCCATGATTGAAGCACCTATCTTGATTATCAGCATGTGATTCTTCAGAGGATGTGTGAAGGGCAGCTAACCAAGCCCCTGGATGATGAGAGTGCTGATATCTGCGCCCACAAATAGTCTTGTATACCATTTAGGCTTGATGAAAGACACGTCCTCCCCTCCAGCAAGCCTGATGGTGCGACCGAGCATCATGTATATTGTAGCAGCGAACCACAGCGGCCCACAAAGAAGCAGTGTTCCCTGTACAATAAACGGTGCCCATGCTTCGTTATCATAGTGTGAGCCGATACGTGCTCCGTAACCACCTATCTCACCTGGGATCACAATGTTAGCGGATTCCGATGCGGAAGAAGGTGACTTACACATTGCACCGATAACGACGAAAAGAACGATATGGTTTCGCAACTTGAACCATTGCCAGATATGTAGCATTGTCATTATGAAAAATACGATTAATGCAAGGATGCCGCCGGCGAGCGATGGGATGTAGCGGTACATCTCCCAGTCGAAGTCGCTACTCTTTGGTGGATTTGCCATGATGAGATATTGTTTGCCGAGGAAAATCTCAATGTAGAGGACAAAGGCTGATACCAAAATGAAGATAGGGATAGAAGACAGCTGCAGAAGACAGAGACATTAAGATAGAGCAATCTCACAACGGAGTCGAAGGCCATAAATACGTTTTAAAGGCCAAAGGCAAGCATTAAGATGCTGTCATAAGGAAATCGCATTCGCGAAATGGAAACTCGCAACCGCTTAGGTGCCTCATTTTGGAGAAGTGCAAGTCTAAGACTTGGCTCAGAAGAGGCATACTGGGGCGTCGTTCGCATTTGTACCATGAGGAGCCTACACTTCGCATAGGTAATGGTCTAAGCTTGTACGCTAAGTTCGCATTCGCGGGAGCAACCAATCACGATCCAGAGACGGCTTGCTCCACTGACTGCGATCTCTACGAATAGACCATCTCCCGCAATCTTGGGGGATCTCCGATATACGTACTGGTATGGCAGAGTAGGAACGTGACGTGCAAATTCAATATGACAATTCCCTTCTCAGGTGTTCCTCATCTATTGTTCTACCTAGATGATGGAGTAGTGAAGACAGGCCTAAAGCAGGGGATTATAGAGAGATCAGAGTCGGTGAAAAGAGTTCGGAATAAAGGTCATTAAGAGAGCTACAAAGAGCATAGAGTCGTCCACCAAAAATAACCGCAGGCGATCGGTGGTGATGTAAGTCTGAACGAAGGCGGGACGGTTAGTGCACACTTTATTGGCGTAATACTGGATCATATGTAAAATAGGCTACAGAGACAGAGGCTCAGGTATAATCAGTCTAGATAGAACTTTCTATGACTTTCGCAATGCTTCGATGTGTGGAGGCCAGCGTGTCCTTAGGGATGGAAGTGAGAGATGGTGAAAAGTAAGTCCGTTCAGGGATGAAGCTTAAACTTAGCGCGCATGACATAAGCAGGCATTTTCCCACATCGACACGTTGCGAAAGCAGCTCAGCGCGGCCGTCTCCCATCTCCATCTGCATTTAATTCCACACCACTTCTTCTGCCATTCTCCTCCTCTCTTTTGTCTCCCCCCGGGCCAGTCCACCGCAATCATGAGCGGCCGTAAGTTTCTCCTGCTCCTCACCAATTGTTGCGCGCGTTGTCAATATTGAGGAGACCCGTCTAACATGACCATTGCTCTACAGTACGGTTCCTCGACCTCGTCAAACCTTTCGTTCCTCTCGTGCCTGAGATTCAGCTGCCGGAGAGCAAAGTCCCCTTCAACAACCGCCTAGTATGGACCGGTCTCACCCTCCTTGTTTTCCTGGTCATGAGCCAGATGCCGCTCTACGGAATTGTATCTTCGGACACCTCAGATCCGCTATACTGGCTGCGTATGATGATGGCGAGTAATCGGGGAACGCTGATGGAGTTGGGTATTACACCCATTATCTCGTCGGGCATGGTCTTCCAGCTCCTTGCCGGAACCCACCTGATTGACGTCAACTTGGACCTCAAGTCGGACCGCGAGCTCTACCAAACGGCCCAGAAGCTCCTCGCCATTCTTCTGTCCTTCGGTCAAGCTGTCGTCTATGTCATTTCGGGTCTCTACGGACAGCCCTCCGATCTCGGTGCTGGTATCTGTGTTCTCCTCGTCATGCAGCTTATGATCGCTGGTTTGATTGTCATTCTCCTGGACGAGCTCCTCCAGAAGGGCTATGGTCTGGGCAGCGGTATCTCTCTCTTCATCGCCACCAACATCTGCGAGTCGATCATGTGGAAGGCTTTCTCTCCCACCACCATCAACACCGGTCGTGGCCCTGAGTTTGAGGGCGCCATCATCGCGCTTGTACATCTGCTCTTCACCTGGCCCAACAAGACCGTCGCCCTCCGTGAGGCCTTCTACCGTCAGAACCTGCCCAACGTCATGAACCTGTTGTCCACCGTCATCGTTTTTGGCGCCGTCATCTACCTCCAGGGTTTCCGCGTGGAGATCCCCGTCAAGTCTGCCCGCCAGCGTGGTGTCCGCGGCTCGTACCCTGTCCGTCTTTTCTACACGTCCAACATGCCCATCATGCTGCAGTCTGCTCTGTCCTCCAACGTCTTCTTGATCAGCCAGATGCTGTACTCCCGCTTCTCTGACAACCTCCTTGTCCGCCTCCTCGGTGTTTGGGAGCCTCGTGACGGTTCGGCCCAGCTTTTCGCCAACTCTGGCATTGCTTACTATATGTACGTAATGTGCACGCATAATTGCCATACTTGCGCTTACAAAATCTAGGTCCCCTCCTCTCAGCATCACCGAGGCTCTCTCTGATCCGCTCAAGACCGCCATCTTCATCGTCTACATGCTCGTCGCCTGTGCCGTCTTCTCCAAGACCTGGATCGAGGTCTCCGGCTCCTCCCCCCGCGACGTCGCTAAGCAGCTCAAGGAACAAGGTCTCGTAATGGCTGGTCATCGTGAGGAGTCCATGTACAAGGAGTTGAAGCGTGTCATCCCCACAGCTGCCGCTTTCGGTGGTGCTTGCATTGGTGCTCTTTCCGTGGGTAGCGATCTTCTCGGAGCCCTGGGCAGTGGAACTGGTATCTTGCTTGCGGTCACTATCATCTATGGATACTTTGAAATCGCAGCTAAGGAGGGCGACATGGCAGGCCTGAAGGGCATGGTCATGGGTTCGTAATCTCCATTAGGAGGCATTCAACCTTGAACAGGTGTATGCAGTGACATAATCTTTTGCATGGATTGGAGAAATGGGGGGGTCGGTCATATGCGTTCCGGTGCGCAGACCAGCACCGTTTGTAAAAATACGACTGTTGAATTTGGTAAAAGCAGGCATCGTACGCTAGACGGTCTTCATTATACTTGACAAGGCGTGGCTTTGGGACTCTAAAAATGTCGGGCCTCAGGATATTGAATTTGTACGCTCTTCCTGGTTAGATATCAATGAGAAGTGAAACCGTAATTTGATGTCAAGGCTCTTCGGTGCAAGTCAGAATAAAGTGAGGTCGAAACATACCCTTCATAGGATGTGTTACTTAAGAATGCAGATACCATATATTGTCTCTGAAAGACATGTTGTTTTGCCCTGCAAATACCTTCTACCATAAGGTGAAGAGAGCACACGCTCAAATATGCCCGGATGCTTCACTTTACAGCCTGTCTAATTCCTCTTCCACCGCCCTATGGCGTGCAATCACAACAAGATACAAACGCTACATACAGACGGTGAAGCCAGGCAATGATTTCTCAATGACGAAATGTGGAGAGGAGCAAGAAGAGCATAGAATTTTTTCAAAGGAAATCCCATGGCAGAAGCAATATGACGGATTTCTACCGAGTATGTATCTAACAAGGCCTGTAGTGATATTTGAAATGACTTTTAAAAAAAAATCTCAACGAGGCACCTAGAGGAAAATGTCTAGGCTAGTTCTACCAGGGCCAGATGTAGCAAGGAAGATAGCAAGCAAGGCCAGAGTGTTACCAAAAAGAGGACGTGAGCAGTTGAACAAACCCAAATGTAAAAAGTGAATGGAAGGGAAATCCGGCCATCAATGCTTGGACCAAGCTCTTCGATTCCTTGGCTTTTGTCTTGGATGTTCAAATGGTATCGGGCCCTCTCCTCGAGCTTGTTCTGGCATAGTAGTATTAGTGATTGCATTCTCCTTGACTTGCATGGTGTTGTCATCGTCTTGTATGGCGTTTTCCTCGTCTTAAGTGGCATTCTGCACTTTCCGCTTGCGAAAAAAAGCCAATCGCTTGGAGGTCGGCGAAGCGCCGAGTGTGCTTCTTCTTATAATGCTGTTTCCTAAAGTTGACATGTATTTTTACGCTGTAATCCGGCTCCAGGCAACCCCAGATAGGTCTTGGATTATCTTTGATACAAGTATCGCTGATACCCTTGGGTGCTTTATGTTTTCCGTTTAAGTGTGTGGACCAACTACTAGCAGTGTGCTCAATCTTGGATGAACATAGATTGCACTGACGGATAAGTGCCGCCTTCCCACCCTTGTCTTTCTTTGTCTTGGAATGGTATCTCTCAGGCATCTTGTATGTTTTCCAGTCCATGGAACCCTCACTGGATGTACTGCCCTCTTTGCTGGATCGGTTGTCCTCAGCGCTCGTGGGCGCATCTAGCTTGGACATGTCTCTGATGGTGTTGTGATTGGAGAGGGAAAATAAAAATATTTACAAAAACAAAAGGCCTTGACCAACGATACTAGAACACGAAGCGGGAAAAAAAAAGGGTTTTACAGCGCTTTGTTATAACACACAAATCTTATGCCGTCATCTGATTTTCATCTACAATCTATCCAACATTTTACACCTCGGTATATATACACATCACTAGATCTCTCACCTTCAAAAGCAGGATACCCTTAGGGCACCGTAAACGGTAGTTAGCTAGCAAAAGTCATTCAAGAGGTCTGAGTAAATATATGCACTCTAAGACAAAAAGGGATATATATCCTAGTTCTGGAACTATGAAGAAAGAGAGAAGGCGCTGGTATATATACTTGATACACATGAATGTATTCACCGTGAAGAATACAAATACTTACATCAAGCGTTTTGCTTTTGAATGATAGCATGTTTGTATTTCTCACGAGTTTGGGCATGAATAATGGGATATGCGGGGCATGTATGCGTGTAGTCTTTTCAGCACATCTTTGGAGCAGCAGCAGCAGTAGCAACGACATAGAAAGGAAAACCCTAATATCCTGCATGGTCTAGATAGATTGGACTTACTCCCTACCTCAGTGGCGTTTTATAAAAAGCAACCACTTAGGAATAAAGTATATAACACCAGTATCTCAAGTCTACAAGATCGTTTCTTTAACTAAAACTCATTGAAAATTCATCATGTTTAGTTCAAGTAGTAGGAAAGAAAGAAGTACAGAAGGCGGAGAATATTTTCCTCCTGGATACTGCATGAATGGGCTCTTTAGGGAAAAGAAGAGAGAGAAAGAAGACTTCAACTGGCGCAATGGCTGACGGTGGCACACTCTGGACTCTTAATAGATTGAGAAATGTGGAGGTGTTTTTTTTCATTGAAGGTGATGCTGCTATTTTAGAACGGAGCTGTTGTTTGTTCTTCAAGTGTTGAGGCAAGCTAGGTTGTAGAAAAGGACTATAAGCGATATTCTGCGTAAAGGGCTCTTTTCGTGGTGAGGTGTGGGTTGATAGTTGGTGATGCTACGGATAGGGTGAAAAAGAGAAAAGAAGACTTCATGATAGGACATGGCGGCATTGCACCAGGCTTACGCCAGGGGAATTGGTTCTCAACTATCAAACCAACCCCATCACCTACCACAACTACAACGACGTCACCTCAGGCTGCTGGACGCAGACGGGAACAGAACGCACAGATAGGCGTCCTCCATCCCTCAAGTCCGAACGTATCCCCGTCCCGCGCTGCACACCCCCAAGAATCTAGTTTATCATGTATCGTGTGTGACTCAGGCCATGTAGATCGGTCAAGTGATGAGCACATTCTTCAAAAAGCCACGACCATGTATGTACTGTACTCCTTCACACTCACCGCACACATGTACATACTACAGTCCGTACGGAGGTACAATCGCCCGCGCAGCAGAGTCATACAGTACACCGTACCGAGACGCACGCGCCTCGGTGCGGACATGCACAAACTCGCATCGCTGCAGAGCAACGAGGAACAATCGCGCGCCTCGGGATGCGGAATCCACTTCCCGGAACGGGTTTCTGGGGAGCGTGGGAGGCGTTCCGCGATCCTACGAATGCAACAATGCACGTTTAGATTCCGGAAAGGTCTCAGATTGAGAGCTTTTCCGTCGGATGAGGGGGGACCAGCGATGAATCTTCCTAGAAGGTTCGCCGCGTTCGAACGTGCAGCAGACACGTGTATGTACGGAAGGTGCAAGGCAGCTTGTTACATATCCCGTATACCGTATACCATAACCGGAGTCCGAACGATGGGGGGGCGCAGCCGCTTCGTGGACTGCCTAGCTTTTGTTGATTATTTTTTTTGGGGGGGGGGGGGGGGCTGATTTCTCGGGCAATCGATAGTGAGAAAATAATAATATTGTCACTCAATAGTTATCTGATATTGGGCTTAGTAGAGGTTATTAAGCATGATGGTACCTTGTTTGGATCGGAATGCCTGAGGTTGCACGCTATGCATCTCACTTAGTGCTCTCTGCGCAGCTGCCTCTGATTTACGCCCGTGAGATGGCATACGCGGTTTTTTCTTTTCGAGTGCGAGGGATTTAGCACAAGTCTCACCTCGATGGTGGGTTGGTGACGGATTGCCGTATTTGGCAAGGTCTTGCAAAAGAGAGGAAGGTGCTAGTCTTGAGCTCTTTTGGGGCTGCAGAGTCAGCTAGCCTTAGGATCAGTGACCGCAGCCCGTCCCATGGTTCGTATGTATGTGCCGACCCGCGCTCAAGTATGTATCAAGCAGCTAATGTTAATGACTGGGCTAGGGGTTGGGTGGCTCCTTCGTACCAGCATTTACATATCGGTCCTTATTCCAGTACCAGAACTGGACTTGAGTAGAGATAAACACGCAATGCATAAAAGATCGCAACAATTTGCCATTTCAACGCTTCGATTGGTGGAACAGAAGACGCTTTGTTTGACCAAAAGCAGGGCAGCGGAAATGCGGGTGGATAAAAAATTGAGATTGAAACGGATCGTGTATGCAGATTGGAGAGTTCCATAAATCTGCCGGGTCGTACACTGCACCGTGATAGCTCTACGAGCTGTGTTGAGCGGTCTGTTTGAGTCAGGACAGGGTTCTCCTGTCCGAATGGGCTAAACGATCGTTGTCGAACGGTGGGGTAACTGCGCCGCTCTCGGAACCGCTTCACGACTTCCGGTATGGAGAAGGACTGTGGCTGTCGGCGTTATTTCGTCGACAAGGGCTCAGACCTTCTGCCAATGTCTCAGAGGGGTTCGTCATAGAGGGCAAGGCAACGTCGGACGAGCGTTCTGTGATCCGAGGTAACCTGGCCCCCACCAAAAATAACCTCTGGCTGGGATCTCTGGAGGTTTGATGCAGATGACTGCTGGTGCGGACGCAAGCCGTGACGAAATGCAGGAGGAATTCGGGCGGTCAGCTAGGCAGTTGGGTACGGTACATATTGAAACAGATTGTCGAGTGCCCGGTGAACGATTTAGCCTGCGCAATTATGTTGGTGAGACGGCTGGCGATAATGTTGGATTGCACGACGACAGCTGCATTGCCCTCATCGGCGGGCTGTTCCCGTGTGATGCGCCGATGCGAGCACCTAGTATGGAGGAACTGCCGTTCGTAAGCGCGCAACGTCGTCGCCGACTCAGATTGGGGTCGAAGAAGCAAGGTGCGTACGCAAGCCGCTGGCTTGACTTGGTCATCGAGGTGTGCCGTAGTGACCTCGTCAGGCGCGGCGGCTTGGTGCTGCATGATTAAAAATTTAGGAGTGATTGCACCCCACGGCTCAATGTAAAAAGTCTTACAGATGGGCTTGGGTCGGTATGCGGATCCTGAGTAGGCAAAGTCACCGACTGACCGAGTACGGCTAAGTCGCGGTACGCTTTGCACATGAATACAGGCGCCAGACCGGCCGTGTAACTGCAAGCAGTAAGCATAATGTGGGTTGCGAGGATCAGATCACGGCCAATGCCCCGAAGCGTTGTAATAGGCAACCTGCTGTATAAAGGAATTCAATGTCGATGCCTACATATCCGCAACGTCAAGCACCTGGTTACGGCCCTTGTCCCCCCCTTCGACGGTGCTTCGTTGCTGTTCCGTGTCGCATCGATCACCAGCGGGATCATCATAAGCTGAAGTCATGTAACGCGAACAAGGACTCAAATCTCGGCATGTTGACTCTTCCGGGTAATTATGGAGCGACGAAGAAAGGGCAAACCACGGGACTAGGCGTGAAACGAAGTCAGCTCAATAGGATGAGCACCCCGTCTTAGAGGCGCTTCTTTGGCAGAGGAGCGCAGCTCTTGCAGGAATCGACCTTGCATGAGGAGCGACATGGATGCAAGGCGCCGTGTGTCGCTAGACAATTAACGCCGACCGACGAACAAAGTTTCATCAGCTGCGAGACGACAAGCGAACAAAAGTCAGGACGTGGCCGTGTCGCAAAAGAGGAACCTCGTGTGGCACCAGGCTGATTTGGAAGAAGTCTGACTCCATACGGAGGTTCCGTGCCCACATGAAAGCAGCGCCGATGAGACAAGGGCATCCGAAAACTGCAGGCTACAAGTGGTAGCGAGCGGATGCGGTCAACCTCTGGCATGCGAATGCGATGTGCAGACTGCCTGCCTGACTCCTGAGTGGCTGGGCGATTGCGCTGGTGAGTGCACGACTTGACACACCACGCTGTGGCGGCCCTGGTCGAAGCCGTGACTCCTGTGCATCGCCCACAGTCACAGTCTAGTAACCACTGGGACGCGCAGGGCTATTGATGGATGTCTGTCTCTTCAAGTGGTGTCCATCCGCCCTTGTACGTAGTATGATGGCGCCGCCGCCGCATCTTCTGGCAGGCCGCCGTGCACCACACGCGAGCGCCTTTTTTCTTCGGCGGCGGACGCATGACTGGCAGACATTGATAATCTGCATGCGCCGTGAGCGGAGCAGAACGAGCATCCACCAATTTCCGGAATTGGCTCAACTCGAGGGAGCGACAAGACACCAACACCGGGACGATGATTGGTTGGATGCCAAGCCAGGCTCGAAATTGTAGAGTGGTGCCTCTGGGACATTAAAATCATGGATTGGGAGCCGGCTGTCCGCGAGTGAGAAATCAGCGTTTGACATGGCTAGCCTGAGTCTAGAACACGTTGCATGGAGGAGCGCTAGGTAGGATCGTCCAGCCCAATAATGCAGCCAGCCCTTTGCCGCTTGGTACAAGGACGACGACTTCTACCGATGCGACCTGTCTGCTTCTCGCTTGCTGCCCGCCTAGTCAGACCTGTGCGGCCAAGGAGGTCGGAGGAAGGCATCTTCGATCGCTTCTGATCGTCTTCGACAGACTTCGCCCTGGATCCCTGCCCTATCAGATGCTCCACCCAAGTGCAGGAAATCTCTCACACTCGCTCCTGGAGCACCACAGGGCACTCTAAATAGATCACATCCAGTCGAAGGCACACTTTGACCTCCAGCGCCAGGGCTAGCGAAGCGTCGGATGGACAGGACGCTCCTCGAGGACAAAGCCGCTGATGCCGCAGCCTTTGTGCTCTTCCCAACCGTCCCACGATACAGCGCCACGTTCGGACCCACTCATCTCGTGGGACACCGCGAGTACGTCATCAAGGGTTCCTTCCTTCCCGTACTGCAGATTGCCGGGCTGAGGCTGTCAGAGGCCCTAGGCTTTTATTAGAGGCCTTTCAAAACTCGTGGCCCCGCACAACTGACCGACGAATCCCGGCGGCGCTGCTGAAACCACGGCTTGGATGCCTTTCATAACTTTGATTGACGAGCAGGCCGGAGGAAAGCTCGCGTGGGCAACAGTGGTGTCGTGGCAATCTGCCGACCTGGGTCCGGTCCATCTCGCAACCCGCGACCACAGCTGCCGCAGTAACATGGTAACATGCCAACGCCGGTCAGCACAACCACTTCTAACGCAATCCGCTGCCGATGCAGGAAGCTGCGTTTGCCAGGCGTGCCAGTCTCGCCTTTGGTCACTGCCCAACGCTTACTGTGTACTCCGTACTTCTGGTCGTGTCTCGTGATGCACAAAGCTGGCTCCTCCAGGAAACCGAGGGCTTTGGCGGCCTCGATTCCGCGCTTGTGCGATGCGTGGGATGTGGTTCATTATGGAGCAGATCCGTCGAATACGAGTCAAGCCACGGTGCATTTGCATTTCTGCCAACACCGTCGCAACGCCCTGCTGCCGCGTGTCTGCTCGCTTTGCCTCGCTACGGCGGACGCAAGATCGGAGCCTGCAAATCGACTCTGCATGCTCATGTAGTGTGTGCTTGCTCGCGAGTGGACGTGCTGGTTGAGTGATGAGCGTTTTGCACACAGCCGTGGCTGTCGGACGATGCCATTGGCCATTCTCGTGGGTCTGCGTCAGCATGAGGCATAGGCATCGGCATCAGAAGAGGCGGATTGGAGGCTGCACGAGGAGGGTGTGCCGTTACCGTGCAAATCGTTCCACGCACTTGTTTTTGACCCGCTGTCTTTCTCCAGACGGCGGCAAGAAGCCCCCCTGACATGACCGGTTCGCCCGCCGCCTAATCCGCAACCCGCCCTTGTGCCCGCTTGGACCGCTGCAGATCACTCAGGCGGGACGACACCAGGGTTCGGCGCGTCGGCTGCATCGCACAAGTCACGCCCGGGGATTTCTCGTTATCGAGTTATCAAAACGGCTTTGCCGCTTGCAGCCTGGTCACCGTGGGGACACCCCTGGCCTGTCTCGGTGGTCCTGGAGTCGGAACAGCCTCATCAGGTGGCCGTGGCCGTTTGGTTAGCGAGTGCACCCGGCTGGTCCTGTAGGCTGTTGGGATCGTCTCGCCCCAGCGCAATAGCGGCTAGAGTCACGAACCCCTTAAAAGCAATAATAAGAATTTGGCCATGCAGCGCGGTGTGTGTGGTAAGCTGCTGGGAGATGGATGCTCTGGGTTGCGGCGGAGTGAACCGCGGTGGCGACGGGACGCTGCCTGCAATAATAACATTGTCGTCAGACGGATATAGCGGCTTGTGGACCAAGGCCCAAGGACTATAGTAATTGCTATGTATACGTTTATTATGCACGACGAGAAACACTCAAGGGGAAGGTAGCCGGACCGAGGGGCAAAGTGCTCGAGGGAAGCGTCCGATCCCACCAGCAATGCAATTTGGCGCAGTGCACGCGTGGGTTGCCATGGCGTGCCGGGGGATGACGCTATTGAGTTTCCAGTAGCGGTGGAGGTGGTGTATTGGCAGATGGAGCGTCGTGTTCATGACAATGGACGGCCGGTGGCTCGGTGGAGGCTGTACGGCGTGCGGACGTGCAGGCTGGCAGCGTTGACAAGACGACGTTAGCACGCTGAACACGGTTTCAGAGACGGGCTCCACAGGTCCACATCGAGTCCGGTGGTGAAGGGGTCTTGTGCTTTTTTTTTTTCTTCTCGGCGATGCCCAACTGCGGTAAGGACCAGGATGGGGCGTCGAGGCATAGGCACAGGCATACATACATACATAGTACATACGGGGCACGCAGCCGCAAGCCCCTCCTGTCCGTCCTGTCCGTCGTGTCCCCAAGCGTGGGAGGGGTTCCACCCCGGCGGTGCGTGAGGAGCCTGCGGTGGACGTGCGGTGGGTTGCGGTCGGCGAGGGCGCCGCATCACCAGGCATGGCGTGGAGCGGCGAGCAAGGCTGGGCGCGGAGATTGCAGCGGTTGGGGGTGACGAGGCCATGTCTGCGGCGGGGGGGATCCCGGCTGCGGGCGATTCTGGAATTCTGTGCGGCGCCGTGGGCGAATCAGGCGGCGCGCATGGCCGTGTCTGGAGAGCGATCTGGGGCTGGGGCGCCTGCTGCTTGGAACCGGCGACAGGTGGACGAGGCGCCTGCAGCCGTGGGCAGGGCCCCGGTTCAACACGAGGGCGAGGGTGAGCGTGAGCGTGCGTGAGCGTGAGCGTGGGCTTGAGCTTTTTTGCTGAATGCTGGCTGCTGGCTGGCACGCTGGACGCTGAGTACGCACCCCTCCATCCTTCCACCATGCCTTCTCCGGAGTAATACCACGTATCAGCGCTGTCGCCTCGGGCCCTGCTGCCACCTGCTTGGCTCGGCCGGGCGCCCTCAGCGCTCAGCACCCAGCGTCCAGCACCCAACGTCCAGCGTCCAGCGTGCCAGCGTCGCCGCCCACGGCCATGCCATGCCCTGCCCTGCTATGCCCTACCTCGCCCATCGACTTCCCCATCGCGCCCTGCCCTGCCCTGTCCTGCCCGGCCGTGCCCGGCCCGCTAATTATGCCCCGCCCTGAGAGCGGCTAAACTTTCTGGCTGCCACTGCTGGCTCGCTCGCTCGCTCCTGCCAGCCGCCGCTCGCTCCTGCTGGCGCTGGGCGTGTCTGGCTGGCTCTTGCCGGCGTCAGGAGCCAGCCCACCCCACCCGTCGCGCCTGCCTGCCGAGCACACACTCGCCATGCACCGTCACCTCGTCGCTGCTTCCTTCGTCCAACACGGGAGCTGCTAGCCTCGTACCTTCCTGGCTCCCTAGCCTCGGTGGCAACTCTCACCCACTGACCGCTTTCACGGCCGCCCCATGCCACCATGCCACCATGCCCTGCTATGCCCTGCCATGCCCTGCCATGCCATGCTTTGCAACTCTCCCACCCGCTCGACAAGTCCATCACGACGCCGCCCCGGCTCCGGGGCTCAGCTGAGGTGCCCAACCTTGAACTACCGTGTCCACCTTGTCCACTCTATCCACCTTGCCAACCTTGCTAATGTCCTCGTTTTAGTCCCGAGTCCCGTCGCACTACCACTGCCTCGCATCATCACATTCTGTCTCTGTCTCGCCCACCCGGTCTGCCTGTCCGCACCGCACGGATCTCCGTTGCGCCATGGTACTTACCCGCGCGCTCCTTGCCCGCCCCCCCCCTGTGATTTGATCACAGCCTGGCGTTTCTTCTCGTCGGCTACGTCTCCTACGCTATGTACCCATCATCTCGTCCATCAGCATCTGCCCGCGTTCCAGCCGTGCCACTCCGCCTAGCCGTCACAGCACCGCTCCTCATGGTCCCATCCCTTGGTAGCCCCGTATAGCCACTACCTAGCCCTCGCTTCCCTGTCTGCATACATTCCGTTGCTAGTCGGCTGCCCTTTTCCTAGCCCAGCCCTGGCCTGCTCGCCATGACTTGTGCCGCCTGGTAGCCGTCCTTCTGCAAACCTTCCACCATCCATCCTTCCCAATCTGTCTATATCTCTTGGCGCACCTTATACCTATGCACATTGCCCCCATGTTGCCCGTCCCACGGGTCTGACCTCTATTTGTGACCCTCCGACACCTGACTGCCTTGATGCACCCGTCCCGTTTGGTCTTTTTATATACCCGTCTCCGCCCACTATGAACTACTCACTCTCACCAAACGACACTCCTGCCACCATGTCTACACACATGCCGCCCTCACTTCTGACCCGGCGTACCTCTCGAAGCTCCGGCAGTCAATCTGGAGGCCATCCCTACCGCATCGAAAAGCCTAGGAGCAACCACAACAGCCCTCTGACCGTGGAGCGAAGGAAAACCACCACTGGAGCCAAGCTGTATGCAACCCTCGACGACCACTACAACATGATGATGGGCTTTACGAGCAACGACGACGTCGTTGATGACCAGTCTGCTCCTACTCGGCCAGTGAGCTGGCACCCGTCTTCAGCACAATTCAATGCCCAGCCACGGTCAGCAGTCACAGACCATAACCAATCCCAAGACTGGACACGCTACTCCGCTTCGTCCAGAAACTCGGCCAATGGATCTGATTTTTACTCGCTGTCTACGAGAAACTCTGCCTACATTGAACCCCTTCAAACCTCAACACACCCAAGCAACGATGAGATGCATCGGGGATCTCAAGATTCCGATGTTAGCATGCAAACGTCATCGTATCCACTGTCATCCTACTCAACTCCAGCCACCGAGCACATGCCGTGGTATCTCCAAGAATGGGCCCGTAAGGCGCAGTCCCAAACAGCCACCTCCCAGCATGGATCTACTGATTTTCTCCCAATTCAACACACCTCCATGGAGCAAGAGACGGGCACAGAAGATGAAGACATGGAAGATTCTGGGAAGGAACTGGTCGGCATGGGCCTTTACGACCTCCCGGATCCTACCGACTCCTGGGGCTCGTCGCTGGTCGAGGGTACTGGCAAGGGGTTGAAGCTCGAGGAGACGTGGCAGCCACCTGAAGAGGATGATGACGACGATGAGGAAGACGACGCTGACGACGTAGACGATGCAGACGACGCAAGCTCAGAGGATGGCGAGGAACCACCACTACCCCCGCCAGTTGCCGAGAAACCCACAGTGCCGGTCAACATCAAGCCGCAGACTCCTAGTAGTATGGAGGGGCAAAGCTTCTTCTTCGACGAGGATGACAACGTCACCAAGGAATGGTGGTTTCAACATCTCAAGCAGCCTTCGCTTCCAGTGCGGGACGCTGGTATTGGCTATGGCTGGTTGTGAACACTGAACAGGAGCACCGCGCATCAAACGCAGCCTGTTTTAATCAACGCCACAACGACGACGACATCATGTTTCACCTGTATCTTTTATTTGCATAGCGACGGCGTTTTGGATATTTGTAAAAAGTTACTTGGGGAACAAGTTCAGAGTTACAGAGACAGATACCCCATGCCTTCATTGGCAACTAGAGGCGAGAACGAGCCGGTCAGTCCCTCACATGACACATGCACGAGTAGCAAACCGTAGAATAGTTAGCTCCTCAACCATGAATAAAAATCTACAAAACGAGATTGGCCATTTACCATTATTTACCGCTTCCTAGTGCCGTCTCCCACTAGCCCAGGATGATGAAAATCAAGACTCATCATAATACAGTAGTGACATTACTGTGCATGCATGCGCTTCCTCCCCTTAGCCCATTTTTTTACTCTATGCAAACACTAACAGCCGCACCGAAGATCGCAGCTTGCGATGATCATTCAAAGACAAATCTTTGTTTGCAAGGGGCGCCCTCGGAGAAGCAGGTTGTTGAGAGGGGAAAGGAAACCAAAACAATCCATGGTAGAAAGCGGCGCGCGCTTTGCTTTCGGCACCGCGATTTTCGTTCTCGGCATACTTTCCTCGAGTTTTGTGTGTTTCTTGTTCTACGTTAGTTAGTAGTTTCTGGTCGAGGAGATGATTTAAATGGGCTACGGAAAGGAGACCCGGTAGGCCTCCTCATCAATAATTCAACTAGTCAGTGGTACTACTACTGTGTTTGTTTGTTTGTTTGGTAAGTTTTTGGTATTATTAGATACTTTGAAAGAAGCAGCGGCGCCAGCGGCGCCGTCTTTTACCGTAGGTAAAGTTTCGCCCCCGGAGGTGGTGGTGGACGTCATTGCTTGGATATTTTCGGGATGAGAGCTGGGTGATTGGAGCGTTAGGCGAGAAGGGGGAGGGAAGGCCCGTGCTAGTATGCTTTTATCGATAAGGCGATTTTTTTGGAGAAGACCCGTGTGTGTATAGGAATTGGTGCGCTTGGATGAGGGGAAGTTTACGTGCAAAGGGCTTGTCGCTCCAACGTTTTTCGAATTCATACGGCTTTTTTGGGGACTTGTGTTGGCGATTTGAGGAGCTTTGCCGTTGAAGACAGGGTCGCTTCGGGCCATGGAGGTGCGGTTCGAAGTCACGCCGTGGGTTGATCGGAGGGAGGTGTTGGATCTCCGAGACGATTTGTTTAGCGGTGGGGAGGACGGCGAGGATAGGCGGGAGAGGGGTGTGAACAAGGTATGCTTTGGCCCTTGAATCTTGCCTGCTTTTCGTTGTTTAGCTAGAGAGTGCGCGATGCTGATATGTATGCTGTACAGATCTTCGCATGGCGCCTCCGCAAACAAGACCTCCCCCTCCTCCTCGATTCAACAGCAGACATCGTAGACGCCATCCTTCAAGACGAACGTGGTCAGATACCGCACAACGCATTGAGACTTGTGTATGCATCTGCAATATCAAGGTACCGATCCCCTTCCCTCCTTCTACACAATTCGCATATCGACAAAAGACAATGGAATAGTGCTAATGCTGTGGTAGATTCATAACCGGCCTCTCAGACACCCAGACTATCCTCTCCCGCGACCGCCCCTCCTTCTTCCCCGCCGGCAAAACAATCCACTTCCCAACTTCTCTCCGCGAAACGCGGCATTGCATAGTCCATCGGCATCTCCCCTCGCTCGCCGAGCTGAAGCTCGCTGCAAAAGAAAGCCTCGAGTGGTTGTGGGAATGGTACTGGTCTCATCTCGATGCTGCGTTTGGCGTGAACGGGCTGGGACATGGTGGTACGTTGACTGAAGGGAAGATTAGGAAGAGAATCGAAGGTGTGCTGAGAGGGTATGTCAAGGAAAGGAAGAGCGAGATCAAGAGCCGCAAGAAAGAGGCTAAAGCGGCGGAGAGTGCGCTGTCTAGCTTGCTCTTCGTCGATGCACCGGCGGAGACGAAGTGGAGTGTACTTCTCGAGCGGCTTGTACAGGACAAAATGATTCTTCCCGGAGACAAGAAACTTGGGAGTAGCATGTCCGGCGCATTCTTGATCTGGTCGGCTTTTTTGCAGGCGCTGGCTCGGTTTAGAAATGGTTATTTGGAAGATTTGCTGGAGAGTATGATCAAGGTCCTCAGTTCGTCCGCTCGAGGAACCATCGCCTTGGAAGTTGATCCCGTCAGAGAAGGCTTGTACGACTGGATTCTGCACATCATTTCCTCAAATGAGTGGCAGGAGGCGAGGCAAGAAGCAGCGTCGGTGGGAAAGCGCTCTGGATCGAATGAGCTGAAGCTGGTGGAGCACGTTTTAGGTCGCTGCTATATTGCACCGACATCCTGGACCTTGAAGCTTGCAGAAGAATTGCTAAAAGAGGAGGATCTGCCCGGGAGGAAGTCTTGGCTTGAGATGCTAGAGGCGGCAAAGGTGGTGGATGGAATGGATATTGATGGAGAAGGGAATATTGAACTTGTCAATGTAGGAGAGGAGGATATAGAAGTTGGAGCTACGGAGGCGGCTCAGGAATTACCCACGAGCCCGCCAAATGAGATTGTCACGAAAAGCCGAGGGCCGCAGAAGAGGGCTGGTCTGTGGAGACCACAGCCAATTGGTATGATACCCAAGGGATGGGAGCTGGATGTATGATAAGCTGCAGGCATACCCTCAAAATAGCATAGCTCAGGCGTTAATATGATACGAATTGACTTAAAAGTATCGTACGACAGCATAGATGGTTCATTTTGCATATGTTCGACTTTTCCAATTGCTGGTGCTAATATACGCAATTGACAGTGCTGCTCACAGCAACCTCTTTTTTCTCTATGCCTCAAGAAGTCAAGAGTCATGATAACCCTTCCGTGCCTAATCTAGTCGTAAGGGACCTCGATGCTGGCGTGCTTGTCTATGTCGACCCTCGCATAAGACCTTTGCAGCGATTTCGTAGGTCACTTCTTTTTCGAACTTGCCTCATGTATCCAATGATTCTCAATGCTTGAGCTTCAAAGCGTGCATCTTCGCCAGTGCTTCATCTGGTCTTGCCTCAAGGTTAGTTCTAATCTTCATCTCATAATATGATAAATATATTCTTGATCCACATATCCTCTTACATCATTAGATCCGCATCTGGCTGCCATATCAGAAGATCTTTGTCCCCGCTCAGCAGTAGATTGCTCCTCGGGTTATAGCCCACAATCGCCGCCTTGCCTTGACCTGGGAGCATTTCCATGGGTTCGAGGTAGTTGTTCGCAGTGGGTTGTTTAGATATGTTCCAGATAAGAAGCCCATCGTCTGCACTGCCACCGACGAGATATTGGCCATCTGGGGTGGCGCAAACATCGCCTTGTCCGAGTGCTGGAGATGTGCCATCTGGAGTATTTGCGCCAAGAGCGGGTCGTGCCATGCCGGGTGAAAGCCGTCCGGAATGACCGGACTTGCGGTAGCAGAAGTGCGTGATCTCACCAGAGAAAGCATCGAGAACAAAATGTCCGCTTCCTGTGGTGCTGACGATCAAGCTCTTTCCATCATTTGTAAACTCCATCTTGGTCCAGTCGCCTCCCTGGGTGCCGAGGAAGCGCTGCTCTAGCTCCATCAGGTCGAAACTCGCAAATGGTGGCTTGTCGAAGTTGCGCACGTCGTAAAGGAGGACTGAGTGTGTCGGCGGAGAAGCAATGGCAATTACAGTGGCAGAGGGGTCGTAGGTAGCCAGGTACGGCGCGTGCAGATTCAGCAGACCGAAGTAATTCGGCGATCCTAGATTCCATAACCGCACTGTGTTATCCTTGGAGCATGACATGAAGACATCTGACGACGGACACAGCGCAATCGACGTCACGGTATCGGTATGTCCCTTGAAGTATCTCAGGTAGGAGTTGTCGTGCGTCGACAAGAAGCGAATCGTGTCGTCGACTTTGGTGCTGGCATAGATGATGCTCTGCGCATGATGGGAGAAGCGCGCCAGGTGGACGCCATACTTTTTGCTATGGAGCTCCTTTGCGTGCTTGCCCTCTTTGCAGTTGTATATCTGAAGCGTGTCATCGTCGCGGGCCACAACGGCGAGCTCGCCGGTGTCGTCGAAGTCGAGAGAGGTGACGGAGGTGGTAGAATTTGGGCATTTGAAGCGCTAGAGTCATCTGTCAGTGATCTGCTGCGGTATAAGGAGCTCATAGGACCTACCCTTGAAGGTCGGAAAGCCGTAATGACGTCGCTAACTTTCTGCGTCGCGGGTCCTCCAGGTGGCGGAGGCACCCCGGGCGTTGCTGACCCCGTCGCCATACTGGAAGTCGACTAAGGCTTCCTGCTCGTTGGCAGCATGCCTTGCTACGGCTAGCAGTTCAGCCTGTGGGAGATAATTGTATTTGGCTCTACGGTGCGGAAAGCTTGTAGCTGCCAAATGTTCCGAATTGTGGAGCTTGGACCCTGCTTTGCGCTTGGCAAGCCTGGTAGCCGGGGAAAGCGTCTCCGGAATCGGCAAAGCAGCATCCAAAGATTATTCATTCGCATTTTCGGATTATTCTGTCTAGGCTACCCCCGGGTCATCCGCACCCATACTTGTCCTCAGATCAGCTTGCTATTTCATCCCGTAGCCTCCGCTCTATGAAGTCGCGATAGCACGGCCTTTTTACAACCAGAGACGGGAATCGCACCCTTGCCGAGGTTCCGAGCGGTGAAAGTAGAGGAGTTCGGGGGGTCGCGAACATGTCTACAACAACAGGGTATGCGCCATTCGCGTTGCTGCGCCATCTCTCTTCCTGACCAGTGACTACAGATCTTTCATCGCTGGAGGCATTGCAGCCTGCGGGGCTGTTACGGTTACTCACGGCTTCGAGACGGTCAAGATTCGGTACGAGACGCTTCGAACCCTCATCGCATCATGCTTATGGCCACAGATTACAGCTTCAGGGAGAGCTTCAGTCGAAGAAGGAGGCGCAGCGGTTATACAAAGGTGTCTTCCACGGCGTCGGTGTCATATTGAAAAATGAAGGGCCTAAGGGATTGTTGCGTGGATTGTCTTGCGCAGTATGGAATAGCACGCAATGAGTGCGCTGGGACTAGCAACTGACGCGCAAGCAGTACATCTATCAAATGACACTCAATGGCTGCCGGTTAGGCTTCTACGAGCCGGTGCGCAAAACCATAACGAACGCTGTCTACAAAGACGCGACGGTGCAGTCTTTCGGTATCAATCTGTTCTCTGGTGCCGCTTCAGGCATTCTCGGAGCCGCTGCTGGATCACCCTTCTTCCTCGTCAAGACGCGATTGCAATCCTACTCGCCCTTCCTACCCGTCGGTACACAGCATCACTACAAGAACGCAGTGGATGGATTGAGGACAATATACCGCCACGAGGGCATCAAGGGACTATACCGAGGCGTGGGACCAGCAATGGTGCGAACAGGTTTCGGTAGCTCGGTCCAACTTCCGACATACTTCTTCGCAAAGAGGCGGTTGATCAAGCACTTTGGCATGGAGGAGGGAATGCCGCTGCACATCGCAAGTAGCACTGCGAGTGGATTCGTCGTTTGCTGTGTCATGCACCCGCCAGACACGGTCATGTCGCGAATGTACAACCAGACGGGCAACCTTTACAGCTCAGCATTCGATTGCCTGTACAGGACCGTGAAGACAGAAGGCATTTTGGCCGTGTATAAAGGGTATTTTGCGCATCTTGCGCGCATTCTGCCGCACACGGTAAGACTTTCTACCAGTCCAACGACGAACAAGACGAATGCTGACACTTTTTTCTTTTTCAGATTCTCACTCTTACCCTCGCGGAGCAGACGAATAAGCTCATGAGGAGGGTAGAAGATAGGATACTATCGCCCGAGATCAAAGCGAAGATATAACCCACCAGCAGCACTTGTACGTACGAGGGGAAAAAAAAGGATAGACTTGTATATATAGCTTTTTTTTGATCACGTTCTTCTGCATAGCGGGCAAGATCTAAGCGGGCGGGTTGTTCAACATTGAGGCCGTTACGGATACATATATCAGAGGCCCAGGAAGAGGCATGGCTAGTTTCTACGCCGCCGGCATGTAAAAAAAGGGGGGCACTTGAACTTTGTTTGTTATATTTTTTTATTTTGGTTGGGAAAGTAAGTAGTTTGTACCGGATAAACTACTACTGTTCGTACTAGAGTCAAAATACGGGCATCAAATGTACATGTTGTAAAAAAGTATTTACTTGTTCAAAAAAGTCTGTGGATCTTGATGAGGGCATAGCAGAGGGCATAGTAGTATGGACATTTAGACCTGAGCATGAAATGGGGGGAAAGAACATGCAATTCGCCTGAAAAAAAAAAGGGGGGGTTGGGGGGAGAGTAAACCTGTCCGGTATGTTATGAACATGGCGTGTCGAATTCGTGAAGAAAACTTGTACGTTTTCTACGAACTATCTTTGCACCTTACATTACATGACGAGATTGCAACAGCTCTTTGAAAATATATATTGAAATATTGAAAAAAATATCCCCCCCCTGGCGGCCCCCGCCCCCCAGCTCAACCGCTTCACCCGAACACATACATATTTCTTACCCTCTCACCCCTTTCGTAAAATTGGAATGCAGCGATCTGCTCTTATTAGACGGCGCGCGAACTTTTTTTTTTTGGCTCGCAATAGACTTTCGTTCTGGAACTGGGTTCGAGAGGCATTTTCAGGACTCGGGTCTTGTCGCGAGAGGGGAAAACATGGGTTTAACTTGTTGAGTTAGTCGCGGGGGGGTTTAGTAGCCAAGGCACACTTCGGGGGGTTGCCTTGCGGCTTTTGCAATCTATGATCGGGTTGCTTTTTTTGTGGTGTTTTAGCTCATGACATGTAGAAGGTTCAGATAGTGTGCAGTCTTGACTTTTCGGCACATGAGAAATATGCTATGCCTCGGTTGAAGAGAAAAGAAAATAGAATGTCAGTGTATGTAGGTTTGTAGTGCGTATGGCTCGGAATCCAATCACAAATGTCCGCTTCAACACTCCCGACATTCCGTTGTGTACGACGACTATCAGATAGCGCACAGTATACTATAGTCATGTCGCGCAATGCCATGTATGCCATGTACTATATACATGTGCAATATAGCTCGGGAACGAACCAACATCAGTCCGCAGATGTGGAAATAGAGTTTGGACGCAATTTAGCCAGCTGCACGGCATACAAGGCGACAGCCAGTATGCGAGCGAACTGCATGCCATCACATAGTGTCAACGGTTGGGGGGAAATGGTTTTCACCGGTGCATGTATGTATGAACATGTAGGAGATGGTGAGTGGCAAGCGCGGCATTTTTGGATTCTAGCTTGGCTGGGCCGGTGGTCGCTTGCCTTCCTCTTCGTATGTAGGTACACGCGGTCGAAATCTTGGGATATGTGGGAAGGCAAGGTTAGGTGCGGGGGCTTGTCCGTTGCTGGGTTGTTGCAAGCGCTTTCAGGTCTTAGTATGAAGCAGATGGGCAGCATTCGTGCTCAAGCTTGAGACTTTTGTGCCCAAGGCTGGCTTTGTTTTTTTTTTTTTTTGGTCAGGTATTCCAATCGGAAAAGATTTGTGTCCAATAGGAGGCCCGGGTAGGCGCATTTGCTAGGCTTCGCCATCAGTAGCATGTCTCTAGCGAGGCAGCGAGGGTTGCTTCGCGCTCTTTTCTTCTTCAGAGACAGGTGCAAAGAAAAACAGGCCGCCCTGAAAAGTCGTACGATTGCGGCCAAAATAAGCACTGGACTACTGTGTATGTGGCCGCTAATTATGACATGCCGCAAAAGAAGAAATATAGCGAAACACAGCCGCAGCATCCGGAAGAGTTTTGAGTCCGACCGAGATCGGTAGGTCGTGACAGGATTGGATACAGGAACGTCGTCGTGCGTGTGCCTAGATGGCCCGGGTGCATGCCGCGGCGCACATCCTTGAGAGGCGTAGGAGGGCGCCGCAGTCCTTCTTCCTCGTGACTGGGAGCCGACCACTCAGCGGCAGCATCGTGGTGCTGCGTGTGCCAGCGAAGCACATGCTACGTAAAGGAAACACAACTGTAGGCGTCACACAGAAATGATCGGAGAGTTTCTAGTGCCGTGACAACTGTACTCCACAATGTAGTATGCGGCTTAGAGCGATGTCGCATTTCATGCGTCCAGGATGTGGAGAAGGTCGTAGTGATGGTGACACGGCGTCCTTTGGCATCGGCACAGCAGGTGGTTCGTGGAAGAAGAATCGTTTCTGGAGCGGCCAGCGAGGTGTGAGCGGGACATCCTGGCTCGGTCGTACAGCGCAGAGGACCGCTGCGAGAGGTGTGCGCGAGTTTCCTCTGGAGGAATAGCGATGGAAAATTTTTATTTCACTCACCGTTCAACAGCTGGCAGGCTTCGGCGCTCAGCCTCCTCGACGGACCGTTTCCGCGATCCATGACCACGTGTGTCATATGGCTTGGAACTCATCGAGGCAGCAGAGAAGGCTTGGAGGATGGTGCAAGGGCCCCCAGGAAATGGAGCAACAGAGAAGTGGAATTTTGCTGGAGGAAGGGGCGAGAATGCAGCATTTGTGCAAACGAGCTGTTCGCATGGAAAGCATTACTGGAGAAGGCGGAGAGCTCGACGATCATGGAGCGGACGGGCTGCTTTGGTCCCTGGACGTCGGAGGCTCCAGACCTTTCCGGGCCAGGGTGATCAAAACTGGGTCGCGGAGCATGATGGGCTTGGCTACGCTTGGTGGCTTGTGCAGGTCGGGGGCTGCTTCAGGGGAAACAAAAGCAAGCACAAGAGACGGGTTGTGGTCGTAGGGCTGGGTGTCATGGTGAGCCTGTGGCGTGCAAGGCGACAGAAACCGTCGGGCGGTCGTTGGAGAGGCGATGAAAACTCTGCGTCGATCGGAGCCTCGTACAGGCTGCTCGCGACCGGTTTCCTGAAGGGGGGCCGGGGACGTCGACGGCTTGGGACCCCGGACCCTGAGCAGCCTCATTTCCAGCTTTCCAGTTGCACGCGGCCGGGTTGGAGACTTTCTCCGCGCTCTTCTCCAAGTCCACGTCCATGTCCGTGCCGGCTGCCTGTGTCGCTTTGCCGTTAACGACAGCTGCTCGCGTGGGTGCCCACGCCGATGTCGAGCGGCGAGTCGTGTGTCGGTGCAGAGTGGTCCAACGCTCGATCCTGCCCGCCTGCACTCGACCTGGATACTCTGTGTCGGCCAATGGGCCGGACTGGCAAGTATATGGCTCGCTGTCGACTGTCTCCCAGGGTCTAGAGGAGACGCACAGGGCGGCGGGCGGACAGGCCTGCCCCAGATGCAGCCCAGGTTCTTCTCCGCACTGTCCGTCCCGCCGGGTCATCAGACTGCGTGATGGCCACCTCGTCGAGTCTCATTAGTAGGCTCCCAGGCCGCTGCATCCATCCACCGCCCTCGACTCGCACACGACTCCTCTCTCCTGTGCCCTGCTGCCAATTCGCCTGCCCGCCCAAGACACATATCTGCGCGTCGGCCCTGCTCGCCCTCCACCTACCACACCTCCTCTTCGCGGCGCCGGCGTCGGGGCTTGGGAGCTCGCGTCTCGTGATGCTTCACGGAGCCATTCACGGACCCATTGCCAGTACATGCTTTCTCGGCACCTTTGGAGCCTGCCCCTAGGCCATGATTCGCACACGACCGCGGCTCCACCATTGCTAGCCTTCCCGCCGCACCCGACCCTATTCCTGGCCAGCATCCCGCCTGCACTCCATCACTCGCTTGGCCTGCCCTCTCCTCGCCCACCTGTCGACTGTCTGCACCGCACCACGCACACGCAGAGCGAGCATGTCGAATTGCCCACTACCACTCCATTCTGTCAATCGACGTCGAGGAAAGCGGCTGGGCGGAGGATGATGCCAGCGCCCTTTTCATCTACCAAACCTATATCCGCATGCAATATCAGATTCACCTTTCCATCGCATGATACCAAGGACTCCGTTTTCACTTTTCCAACATCGACTCAACCTGACATGGCCCTCTCATTCCCCCCTCGGCCATCTCCCACCAGGCCACGGAAACGTCCCCGAGCAGCCGCAGACGTGGACGGCGACCATTCATGTCTGCACAAGAAGAAGCGGAGGCTGCGACTATTCCTAATCACCTCACGCCTATCGCCTCAGTTCTCTCATCCGGCCACCAACATAGTCGACCGGGGAATGTCCAAGATTGCCGTCTGGGCGAGGCAGAAGGCCCTTGGACGAAACCTCCTGCGCAAGGCTGCCATCTTCAACCGCCTCAGACGAGGAGCCATGACCGCAAGGGGCACGACTGAAGGACTCGGAGGGGTGCTGGTCGAGCAAGAAAAAGAGCAGGAGCAACTCAAGTTGGCAAAGCTGGCTTTCGTGTACGGCAGTCACGACACGCACACGCGCCCTGTGATGCCCAGGGGCCCGTCGCAGCTTCCCGCTGCAGCGGCCAGAGCTGTCGAACACTTCGAAGTTCCGCCACCAGCTCCGTCCGATCCGTCTTCCCAGTCTTCTTCACTACCCTTTTGTCCCCTCGGTGACGACAGCTCTGCAGAATACCGCTCACCGAACGATGCATACAACTACTCACCTCCTCGATCCGAGTCTCCGCGTAGATCGTACATTCCCTTGCCACCCTCTCCTCTTGGCCTTTCCAACTACGACGCTTTCGATATAGAAGATGATGTCCCTGATCCTTATGCACATCTTGACGACGATTTTGACGATGCGTGTGATGAGGATGACGACGTAGCACTGCCCTCGCCGGCTGACCCGGTCTCACAGTCCTTTGCCGAACGGAGAGACAGCGGCAGAGCTTTTCGCTCACCACCACAGCCGATTTACTCTGATTTCAGCATTTTAGATCCCGGTGAGCCAGTGGTTGGTGACTACGACCAGGTCGACGAGGGGGCGGATGCAGTCTGGCCAAGTGCATTGGTGCCTGACACAAGGTCCGAACCCATACCCCCGCTGTCTTCGCCTGATTTCCGGGCCATTTTTGCAACTACCCAAGCAGGAGCCACCTCTCTATCGCCGAACTTTATGAGCTCCTCAATGGCCCCATCCCCAACTCCTAATTCTTCCTCGCCCAACTTCGTCTCTACTCCTACTCCCGCAGATCGACCCGGACTTCCGGTTCGTAGCAACAAGGATGAAATGGAAGAAGAAAGGGAAAGACAAAAGCGTCTCATGTTCATGTCATTTGGGACTTGAGATACTTAACACGCTCATGTACTCGCTCGTCGCCTGTCCGCCTCGCCGATCTTTATTGCCACCTCAACTACGCATACCTCATCTTGAATTCCTAGGACATCAGAGGGCATCTGATATTTCCACCGCATCTAACGGCGCTCTCCACATATCTACATTACATATCCGTACAGCATAGCATGTTTCTGCATATGCACGGCGGTCCAAAAAATCTTCGGCGCATGCATGCTGGATGGAAGGGAAATGGAAAAATAACAAAATAAATCATCACGGTACTTGAAAAGCCAGGGGGCCGGTGGCATGACACTTTGTGTAGATCTGGGGCAATTATACCCTTGGCGCTAGGGAAACTTTGGGCTTGTTGGGACGAGATTGGTTTTTTTTATTGGAATCTTTTTCTTGCCTGTCTTTACCATGGTATACCCTTTTGGCGTTTGTAAAATGAAATTTCTGCATGGGAGGTATCTGCATTGGGAACAGGCGTAGAATAGCTTGCGAGCCAAAATCCTTTTTTTTTTCTTTTTTTCTTTTTTTAAAAAAAATAGCCCACTTGAATGACAACACGGTTTGCCTCTTTGGTGCGCCCTTAGTAGGTGAAAGCACGTTTCTCATCGTGGGTGGTAGTTGAATGCTAATGTAGAACAAGATTTTAAATTTTTTTCCCCCCTTTTCTAGTTTCAACTGTAGAATGGAAACGATATATTTGTTTCCATCAACACAGGGGCGGCTCTTACTCTCTCTCTCTCTCTCTCTCTCTCTCTTTTCTTCTCACCGGCATAGCTTTGTACCAATTCCATTACTTCTGACGATTTGGTGCGAGAAGGAAAAAGAGGGAGGGTGCCGACCACTGACTCCATCATGCGACCGTTCTGGGGGTATGTAATATCGCTGGGCTGACTAGGCTACGACTACCACGGAAGTAGAATTTCACACACGATAGCAGATCAAGCGGTTCAAGCGATTCATCCAAGGGGGTAGAGATGAATCCCCGCGCGTGTCTGGCCCCCTCCCCAAATTCAGGCCTTCCTTGTTTAGATGACCGGGGAGTTATTTCTGCAGCTTTGCAGCTCGGTCACTTGCGATGGCGCACATTGCCTAAGTCGTCAACTTGGAGCATTCGGGGGGAACTTTTGGGGGGAGTAAATACCTGTATAGCTTCGCGCCTTTCTTCGTTGATGTCGCCCCGGGCTATCCTCGATTTCATGTTCTCCATGACAACAGGGCGTGAACGACCGTTGACGAAAACACTGTCCTCATAAAGTCAGTCGGTGCAAATCCCTGCATCAAGAGTCTTTCAGGGAGTCAGGTGGGTTATGAGAGAAAACATACACATATCTTAAGCCAGGAAACGTCTCCTCGTACTCTCTGTTCAGCTTGGCCAGCAACTCCTTCTCTTCCTCGGCGCCTTGCTGCAATTGCGCCTGCTCGGCTCGGCTCTGGGCGCTGTCGACCTTCTTCTCGCCGAGTCGGGGATGCGAGCACAGGATTTCTGATAATTTTGCTACGTCTTCTGGTTGCTGGGACGTTGCTAGGGCGGTAAGTTGGGAGTCGATGGCCGCGATGAGCGTGTCGTAGGTTGGGAAGGTTGTGGACCTCAAGATTGGTAGCGAGAGAGTGTGGAGAGGGGGTGAGGGCTCGAACAGGAGATCGAGGACTTGGGTGAGGTCTGAGTCGGGGCGGTGGGAGAGGGTGGCTATGGGGGGTAGTGATGTCATGGTTGTGAGTGTAAGTGGGGAATTTGGAAAGTGGTTGTAAAGATGAATGGTGTAGGAGACGGAGGGAATGCCGTGTTGAGTCTCGAAGCTGAGGATACGCTGGGAATGGGCTAAATAGGAGATGGAATATTCGATGGGTAAAAAGTGTGTAGGGTGGAGGCTTGTGGTGCGGCCGCGTCCGACCGTGCCGTGAAGTCGGAACAAGACTAGAAATACCCTGCAGAGACTAGCTCTTGAGAAGAGAACAGACACTCGTGGGACAGAGATGTAGTCAGGTTCGAGAATATTCGTTGTGTCACCTGCATTTACTTGAAATCAAGCTGCAAGGGACATGGAGGCACGTCGAGAGCTGTATTGCGAGCGTACAGCAGGAGGGGCAGCTATCGATAGCGGATCTGCAGCTATTCTCAGCTGCAGACGCACAGCTACACAAGTGTCGGGAGCCGCAGAGCTTATCATTGGCGAGACGGGCCAGCTCATGTGGAGACGCGGCGCGTTGCCTCATGCGTGCGAAGAAAAAGAGGCCAAGATGTATTATCGTCAAGGTATCGATCTGCCAGTCTCTTGCGCTGCGGCTGAGGACGCCCGACACCATGTTGCTCAGACAAGCAGTTCTTGTAGACGAGGATTGGGCAGTCTGCAGTGACCAAATTGGCAGAGTGCATCCATGCTGCTCTCGTGGCGACGACAATCATGGATAGGCAGGCCAGCAGCAAGGAGCGGGACATGTCAAATCAAAGGTGGCGCCGAGCTAGGTGATGCTGCACGACAAACGGCGATCTACGGCTAGCTGGCTGCACATGGCCCATGGTGAAGCAACTGCTGGCTCCTGCGGATTGGCAGCGTGTCAAGTCCTTGCAGCCAGTGTGGTACCTTTGTAGGGCCTGCGGGAGCGGGGTACCTGATGAAGGAAGCTCCAGGAACAGAGTCATGGCAGCAATGTTTCGGATTGCTGTGCTATTCTGCTATTGTGCCTGGGTGTAATAGGAGCGACAACGAGCAAAGCAGGTTGGCGCGACGAAGCGTGCGTCAAGTCGCCCGCGCCTGACGCGTGCTGTCCAGGCTCGCAGCTCGCATCCTTTGCCGCCGGGCGTCCCGCGCACAGCTGTCGTCGTCGTCGCCGTCGTCGAGGTGGTGGTCTCGACGGAAGCGCTGGGGAACCGGCTCTTTGGCGGCGCTTTAGCAGTAGTGCTGTAGCATCCCAATGTGCGAGGCCCGGCCACGCGTGTCGGCGCCAGCTAGCAGCACCAGCAGCGCTGCAAATGCTCCGAGGGTTGTGCTGCAGCGAGCGGACAGGCGTGGACAGGCGTGGATAGTCGACGGGATATTTCTTTTCTTACTCGCGGCCCGCCCACAAGTGCATCCCCCAGCTTGGCACGCGCTGAAACACGCAGAGAGCTCCCCTCCACTCCCCCCGCTGCCTGCTCGTCCTGCCCTCCAGACACCTGCCCGTCGTCCGCCGTCCGTCGATTCTGTTCAGCTGCCAGTGCCCGGCGCACCGCAACGAAGCTTCTGTGCATGCATGGTCGTTGCTGAGAGTGCAGTTCCGATGCATGTCGTGGCCCGCCCGCCGCCGCTCTGACCACCACGGTCCCTGTCCTGGTACCGCACCGCCTTACCCCTGGACGACTGACGGAACGGAATCTGGGAGCGCACTGTCCCCCAAAACCTGACCCTCGCCCGCCCGCCAGCCGTGAGTTTCTGAAGGCCTCACGCAGCGCGCTGCCGGCTCCCATCCGCAGCCTCAGCGACGGCAATGTCTCTGAATGGGCTCGACGACCCAAAGGTAGCCGAAGCCTACCAGGCCACTTTGGCGGAACCCGGGGCTGGAGGCTGGTCAGTCGCACAACCCGCAATATCTACCCGCCAGCTGCTGATATTTCCGTCATAGGTTTCTGCTCAAGTACGTCTCGCGAGATGCCGTCGAGGTCCACACGCGCGGCACCGGCGGAGCTGCAGAGGCCCGCGGCGCCATTGCGCAATATGAAGACAAGTCGCCGCTATATGGCTTCCTGCTGTACCGCCGGCGCAAGGTTTTGATCAAGTATCTGCCTGAAGGAACTTCGCGGTTGCTACAAGGCATGTTGGCTCCTCAATGGCACATTTGAATCTGTGCTAATACATGAAATAGCCCGTGTTGCGGTGCACTTTACGGCCGTCACCGAAAAGTTCACTCCGCATGACACCACAATCGCCATCACCGCCGCCGATGAGCTTAGCGAGGCCGCCCTCACATCCGCCTGCTCCCTGCACACGGCCGCCCCATCAAGCAGCTCCTCGAGCGCCTCCTCGCGCCGACACAAGCTCGACGAGATCACCGAAGATGCAGAGGAAGGCCAGAGCAACGCAGGCGATTCCGCATCAACAGCAAGACCAGCAGCTGCAGCGTCGTCTATACCGACTATAGTGGAACCCCAGAAAACCGAAGCCAAGATTGATACTCAAACAGCCGCGCCAGAACCCGAGAAAAAAGCCGCTGAAGAGAGCAAGCAAACACCAGAAATTTCTCATGTCACAATTGAGACTGTGACGGAAAAGGAGGAACACCCGGCTCCCAAGACAGCGCCCTTGGCATCAAACTTCAGGGAATATGATGTGCTTTTCGAGCATGGCCCAGATCCACGTCTCTCATCGCAGACAGCACGCCCTGCCATGTCAGACCTATACGCCGAAATCTACGCGCAATACAACAAGCCCAAGGTAAAATTAGGGCCCCGACCAAAGCAATCGCTGGATATCAACCGCCCTCATACCTCAGGCAATGGCGCTCAAGGTCAAGCAGCAAGACCAGTATCATCTCTCCCCGCCGGCCTCCGCACCGCGAACCGCAAGACGGCTGAGCCCAAGCGTCCAAAGTCTCGCGACACCAGCACAGTACCGAGCATCGCTTTCCCGCCGCCGCCGCCTATTCCCCCAGTTCCCGACATCCCACTATCGCCAGCGCATCCGCCGAAGAGTCCAGCCAGTGTCAGATCCATGCCCGTCAGCAGCTCCCATAGCCATCATCATAGAGCGTCGGGAATAACGCCAGAAAAGCAGAGATTGATGAAAGCTTTAGAGCTCAGAAAGAAGCAGATGAAGGCTAGGAAAGAGAGGGAACAGAAGGAAGCTGAAGCTAAAGTTCAAAGCGCCAATGCTGTTGAGGAGGATACTCACAAGATGACTGAAACCACGATCCAGGAGAGCTCGCCCGTAGAAAAGTTGGCAGAAGAAACCAATACCACCCCCACACCTGATGTTGATCAGGGCAAGGAACCAGGTGAGGAGGAGCCAGCAAAGGAGGAGCCAGCGAAAGTACAAGAAGCGCCTGTTGCAGATGTCAAAAAACAACCGCTTGTGCCAGATGATCTGGACGTGGGTATGACGAGCAACCAGACGGAATCAGACGACTTGAACTCTGCCGCATCTGCTTCGTCACCAACTTCTGCGCAAACTCAAGGATCATCATGTGCACCTTCTACGAGACCCTCTTCAATATCGGAAGACGATCCTCAGGTGCCCGAAGAGAAAACCACAAGCCCCGAACTGAGCTTAATCCAGCTTGAGGGAAAAGCCAACGAGGACGAAGAATCGATCGAGAGCTCGCCCACCGTTGTTCCAGAGAGTGCGACACCAGTCCCCACCTTCGAAGTATCTCAAAACGATGAAGCATCGATTCCTCAGCCTCAACCCTCGGCTTCCGACGACGCCCTACCGCGCAAGAGCAAGAGAGAGTCAATGGTCCTTATGCCGTCCATCAACATAGACGATGCTCGTTCGCGCAGAAGATCCAACCGCGAATCGATGCTGTTTGTGCCACCGGGAGAGTCTCTTGACGGCCTACAGACCAGGAAACAAAAGCGTGAGTCAATGATTTGGACAGCACCCACTGCAGAAGCGTCTACAGACACAGAAGAGAAGCGCCTAGCTGTAGCAGAGCCTTTTCCCATCAGCGCCGAGCACTCTGAAGCCGAATATCTCTCCGACGACTCTTTCATGGAAGAATTACAGAGCGCCAAGTTTGAGGTGGCCGAACCAGTGTCGGTTTCGAAATCTCCTATTGCCCCGTTCTTTAGCCGCAAATCGTCTGTAGCGGGATACTCTATTCCAGAAAGGTCAAGTTCGCAACAATACATGGATACTGGTCGTCTTTCGCCGGGACCCAGCTCGCGCAAATCCTCCGGCCCATGGCTGCAACATGCAAACACCGACACCGTAGTGGTGGCAAAGAAGATCAACGTCTCCTCAGGCATCTCTCAGAGGATCAAAGCTCTTGCGGAGAAATCCAACAGGGACTCGTCAGCATCTGTAAGTCCAACTGCGACTCCCGACACCAGTAATTCGATTGTTGCCCAGCGCAAATCCTCCTTCTTCTCAACACCACCCTCTGGGAATTCTCCAAATGGAAAACCCATCCAGCGTTTGTCGCGTGCTTCTTTTGCAAATGTTTCAAATTCAACGACGCCTGACAAGAAGCCTGTGTCGCAGCCTCCACCCTCGAGCCCTGTCCAAATGCAACATCCAGTGTACACCGTACAACAAGGACCCCAGAAGCCTGAGTCTGTTCAGGTCACTGCTCGAATCGTCCGTGACCCGCGGATACAAAAACCAACCTTGACGATGCCTACGCAGGACACACCCCTCGAATTGCATCACAGTCCGATCATAATTGACCACCAAAGGTCAACACGGCCTCGGTCTAGCTCCAAACATAGCCCTACCAAGGCCGATCCTACTTCTCCTAGGCCTCCATCTTCCTCTCACTCCAAGGATGTCAACGCCGCTCTTCCTCGATCCTCATCGGAGAGCAGCTGGCGAAGCTTCGGCCGAAGGTTGAGCGAGTCTAAGTCAGGACCGCCACGCAGCTTGTCTGCACATAGCTTTGACAGCGGAGATGAAAGGCCTGAAAAGAAGGAAAAGAAAGACTCGAGAACAAGCAAGCTTTTCAAGCGCATGTCCTCCATTTCCTCCATCTCTCGTAAAAACTCGGCCGCGAGCTCGTATCTCCCCGAAGAGGATCTCCAGAACACTCATCTACCATCTCTGCGAGAACCTCCACCTCCTGTCCAGGTCGGTGACCTCAACATACAATTCCCGGACACCTTGGTATGTATTTTACCATCTTCCATTTTCCGTGTGCAGACTGACCATTGTAATAGCTGTGGAAACGGAGGTGGGTTGAGATTGACGTTTCAGGAAACCTCGTCTTGAGCCTTTCTCGAGCGAACGAGGTATGTCTTCCAACAATGATCAATTTACATCATTTACTAATCACAAAATGCAGTCAAAGGCCATTACGAAGCGATTTCACCTGACGGAGTTCCGCACACCCTATGCCCCCGACCAGGATAGGCAAGAATTGCCAAACAGCGTCATCCTAGACTTTGTCGACGGACGAACCCTTCAATGCGCATGTGAAACCTTCATGGCTCAATCACAAGTGCTGCAGAGTAAGCTAAACCCCCTTTACTCACTTTCATCTACTAAGACGACTTCAGTCCTGCGGGAAGCACACGATGCATGGCTTGCTTATAGCCAAGGACAATAATTTCACTATTTTCCTCGCCTTCTTGACGCTTGCACGGCTGCTCCCTTTCTACTTATTTCTTCAAACATACCCAAGACTTGAGTCTTCTTCACAGACGACATATCTCGTTTTAACAGACCATGACTGCAACGACCCCACAACAACAGACCGCCTTCAACGCACACCGTTTTCTTTTGTCGGAAATCCTTGTATTTGCATAGGGCGTTTTTCTTCCAAGAGGTATCCTCTTGCTGTATGCGAGCACGGTGCAAAAAAGGAGGCTGTCCATATCACTCATTCGTTCGTCTTTGTATTTTCCGTTTCAACAAGGTTTTGATAGCTTTGGGCGGGGCTCCTTGCAAAGCGAGCGCGTGTTCGCCCCTTTCTCTTCTGACTTCATACCCCCCCTCCCCCCTTTTTTCTTTTTGGGGGGTGGGGACCCTTTTGGTGGCCTGGACCTTGGATTCAGGTATGGTTTGGGCTCGAAGAGGAAGCGCATCATGTTTTTGGCCTTTAAGCTTGTATAATATTAATGCTGCACTGGGATTGCAGGTTTTTACCCATGAAGAATTACGTTGTTTTGGCATTGCTTTGTGCGTGTGTTGTGAGGTGCGTATGTTTTGTGGTAACGGAGGAAACAAGTCAATGGTGCAGAAGAGAACGAGCTCGGAACATTTGGGGCTTTGATTTTTCTACACAATTGACATTCCTGATCAAGATTGGTTTTTACTACAGCTACGTGATGTATGCTTTTCTATATATATATATGAAGTTTGCTGTTTCGCGCTCAATGTTGCCCATCTGGATAGAATAGGTAGCTAGTAATGTGGTCAATTGACACCATACATGTGGCCACTTGCCGTCTCGTTTTGAATACTGTCCCGAGTTTGGGGGGAGGAGGAAGAAGAAAATGTTCATGATATCAAATGTGATGATGAGAACTACACATGACCTTGGGAAAATCTAGCTTCCGAACCGGTACGTTCTACACAGGAGGTGCTCCAGGAGAAAACTAGGAGAAGGCGCAGCTGCGCCCAGGGCGGTCATTGATCACGTTCGAAATGTCTCCCATCCACCTCGATGGGCGGGGCTTAGATGTGGACACCGGTGTAGCTCGAGGCAGTGCATCGAAACCTTGATGGTGTCGCATGGTTGAGGGATCCGGTGAGCGAGGTCTTATCCAACGCCACTGCTCGTACGAGGGTAGTAGCTGGGATCTGTCGAAGCGGCGAGACGCAGGAACGGCGCTATGTCAGCCTCGCTCTTGGACAACGTTGATTTCAGGTGTTGTGGCCACGGGCCTGGAGTGGCACCGTGGGGCGAACAAAGGTAGGCATGGGAAAAGATATATGTGGCTGTGCATGATGTTGATGCTCGGCCGCCTAGCTCAGCGGTACGAAACATGCAGGCTTGGGGAAGCGGCCTAATGTATCAAAGTGGAAAACCAGGGGAGATTGTGGTCCGTACGTGAGTCTTGAAAAAGAAGAGTCTGTCGTCAGAATGTAAGGAGCAATATGAGGCTGAATTAACACCCACCCGATCTGGAAAGACCCAGAAACGGGAAGTGGTCACGTGCCAAAGGGTGGCAACGGCATCTCCGTGACACACCAAGAAACGATGAATAATTAGCCGAAAAGCACACAAAGTATGGAACGCGGAGTCCGCGATGGGGAGTTGAAGGTGTTTTGCATTTAAGCATAATTTGCGCGTGGGCCAGTAAGGTGGTGCTGCTGAACGTCAGCTCTTGGGCGCCTCATCATCAATACTTACTTCGGCGTCTGCGAGCAAGCGGACCTCTCAGCTTGTGCGGTGTTCGTCTACAGGCGAAGGCTGCTCGCCGTACGGAGTCACCGCAGTCATCAGATGACTTGGCTGGTGATTGAGGATGCGGCCTAGGGCGTCTGATTCCAAGGGCTCGAACGTGGGCTCGCCTTTTGTTTTAGCAGAGTGTTGTGAGGCGGTGAGCTAGTTACGCTTCTTGGCAGACTAAGGGGATACTGGAACCTCGACTCAGCAATGTGGTTCGAGGGCTCTGTAGTGCTAGGGAGAGTAGTCCCTCGAGGTAGCCCTACGATGTCGAGGCAATCTCGTTGGTGGCCAGTGTATGGCGTTTGATCAGGAATCGAGGGTGATCGAAGGTATTGCCACCGCATACGGTAAGAATAGACGAATTTCATCCTCGAGACGCTGTGGTGTTGCGGTGAGGAAACCCGCGTATTCGCTGGTACCATTTGACCGGTTCTTCTTTGGCGTCGTCGATCGCGGACCAGATCGACCTGCGGAAAGATCTAGGGAACCGAGGATCTGTAATTTTAGCAACTGTAGCCCTGAGGCGCCATGTGTGCGCCGCTAGACAGCCATGCACATCATGCTGTGGAGGTGGCCGTCTGGAGTCTGCAGGACAGAGCAGGAGGGGTCTAGACGGAGAGGAGGAGTCGAAAAGGTGGAATGACGGCGGCTACCAGGCGGGACTGACAGGTGGATACCACTTTGCTTTTCGCTGCCACTTCTTGACGGCATATGCCTATTCTCGGATCCCTCGGTGGAGGTGCTAGACTACGGACTCGGTTGGCGTCTGTGAAGCAGCTGACGGCGCGCTCGTCTGCATCACGCGCCGCACAAAGCAGGATATCCGGATGAAGCCCGATCGCAAGGGCGACGCAGTGGCGGGCGAGGGTGGAGAGAAGGGGAGTGTGGGTTGCGAGGCCAGCTCGCCGTTTGCGCCCTCGCCCTGCATCGGATCTCGGGTCATCCATGCTCAGAGGCCTTGTAGGCGCGCCACACGCGACGCCAACGTTCACTCCTCAGCTGAACAAGGCCCTTCTGCCACCCCAAGACGCAACGACGGCGCTGAAGCTGCCAACGACCATGCTCCTTCCGGGCCGCCCTAGTAGCCTTATGCTGTAAAGCATCGGTGCGGCGCGTTGGTCGCAGCTGAAAATCACGAACGCGAGCGGCGATCATGGCAACCGCTTCTCTGTGCCTCCGTGATCAATCTCTGTGCGAGGAGAGCTGGCTTGATCGTGTTTCATCGCGTGCCATCGAGAGTCCGTTTGTCGTTCTGGGTCGAAGTGGCATTTTGCGGCGTGGTAGCGCTGCTGCTTTTATGGGGAGGCGGCCGCGAGTTGCTTCAAGATGCATCTACTCGCAGCTCCCGCCGTATTTATACCCCGGTGTCAATCCAACACGCTCTGTATGCGCAGCAAATTTGCTGACATTGACCGGAACACTGTGTGCCTAGTGCTTATGCCAACGGTTCTCCCGTCTTTCCATGTGAGTTCTATGAAAGCGCGTGGGTGCCCGTCCACTGACTGGCTGGTAGAACGGTTACCTGCATCACTCCACACCCTCCCACATGCAGAGGTGATCGACTATAAGCCCGTACATTTGGTCTCTTTCCTGTGGTCTTCATGCCTCCTCATCCTTCTGTACCTGCGGGTCAATCCCGTATATCAAGCTCATCGAACTCAAATGGTTTTGGATACGCCCAGTTCTCCAAGATATTTCTTCTAGTCTTGTTCCTTGCAACGGGGGTGCGGCTTGCTATATTGAACTTCTTGACCAGAAAGAGAAATGCAATTTCTACGCATCAACGTGAGCGTATGCAAGAGAAGGATACGAAGGTGTGCCAAGCAGCTTCGGAGTCGGAGAAAGATTTGAGACAGGATGGGGTTCTGCAAAGCAAAGTCCAGCCACCAACTTTCAAACCGATGTATCCCTGGATATCTCCGCCCCAACCTCTCCCAGGACCATATGATTCTCGTCTCTACCCTCTCCCGACACTACGGAGACACTCGTACGATACTTCAGTAATTTTTCCCCAAGAAGACACCACAGTATCGTACACCCGAAGAGTATCCACGAATAGCATCCCGGCTCATCAAGCCATTATGCACGGAACGATCACGACTTCGACGCAAGGCTGGAAGAGGAATCAATGGGTAATCTCTGGAAAGTGAATCAGTCCCCTTTACGACCAGGTAACACATCGCTTCAATGTGTGCAGATGCGCTCTACGGGATCGAGCTCCAAAATATGTAGAGATCACAAGCCCTCGCTCCATCTTCTCCATCTCACGTTCGAAAGCGAGTCTGGACCGGCATTCTTCCGCCCAGGTAACTGCGGCGCACACCGTTCTCGGTGGCTGGCCGCTTACAGCTGAGCGGAGTGGGGCGGTGGAACGATAACCCGATAAATGCTTACTCGCGTTTCAAGCCCGGGGGTGATAGTAGTGGGAAGGAGGCCCGTGTGCGCATTATACGCTGTGTTTTACGCGCGGAATATGCTGTTATGATCTGGCGTTGGGGTGGGCATCGGAGCGGAAAGATTGGTTTACCTCCCCACTTTATATTGTGCATGGGAGCGACAGCTGTGGGTGTTGGCAGACCATTCCTGTACGCCCTTGCGGCCTTGGCAGCAAGGGATAGAACGATGTGTCAATGGTGGGTTCACACTGAGAGGCGGGACTTGAATAGATTTACTGACTTTTATGGTGCTAACCGATGAGCTTAAGGTAGGGATAAAATACTAGGTGTTACCGCACTGGAGCAACTAAAGCCTGAGATGGTCAATGTATCTATGCTATTAAATAGATTATAGTCTCCAGAGCCTATTGGATTAAAATTTTAATTGTAGACATAAAGTGCTTTCAAGTAACTTTAGAAGCAGCATCAGAATTCAAAAGTGGAAATGTAGAGTACCATGTGATTAAGCAGAATCTGTCTTCCAGCAGAGGATTACTTACACATTCAAGGGTCTGGCTTGCATATATTAGAGGCATGATGCATAATGAAAGCGTCATATTGCTGGGGTTCTGCCATTGGGCTGGCTGAGGTTTTCAACATCTCCAGAAGGCGATGTTTCCTATTTCGGACACTCCGAATACTCAGACTTCTGTGCCGAACTCGTGGCGTAGACTCATTTGAAGAGTTGTTATCAGGAGCATGAATTTGCAAATGAAGATACTCATGCAATATACCGGCCTCCTCTTGCCTACACACATGCGAGGCATCATCGCTTCAAATTACCTGAATGGGTAGTATCGAAGGCGTCGCTATATTTACTTCTCCCACGTTTCACTATTCCACCGAATTTGGCATGGCTGACTGAAAGGCGAAGCATTACTATGCATGACGAAGCGGACGAAAGGACAGAAAGGACATAAACAAACGAATCCATTCAATCCATGTGCTTCATTTGATCTATTGGCTCCCAGAATGTTCACATGTTTATTGAACTCCGCATTAGGATATCATACTAACAAACGCTGCATATCTGATGTTCCATGCCCCAGCCCTCCACAGCATAAGGTCGCCGACCACCTTCGCTGTCCTTTTTCGCTTGATTTCTCAGCTCACATGGTATCACACCTTACAACCCCAGCACTTCACCTCCTCGTCCTCCCCTGATATCTTTCCGTCTCCGTGTAGAAACGAATCAATGCCTCCGCGCCCACATAGTCCTCCTGCCTAAGCAGCTGCGCAATGTCTACGTTGAGCGGTGCGTCAGGCTCCGCGCTCGTCAACAGCTGGTGAATGCTCGTCAGAGTCGTGGAAATGGTATATGCAGGTGTCCACGCTGTCTTCAGGAGATCGAGGCAGATTTCGCCGGTTTTGAAATCGACGTTGGGGTGGCAGATGGGCGTGATGAAACGGATGGTGGGTGCCGCTAGGGGATAGGTGTGTGGGATGTGGATGTCGAGGGCCCAGAGACCGCCTAGGGTGAATGTTAGTAGCAGATCCTATGCGGTAGATAATTGCTGAACATTGGAGATGCTTTCATACCTTCATATGCTGTCCCCGGAACACCCTTCATGACTGCTTTCCAGTGCTGCAGATCATCGTCATCCACAGGTCCCAGCTCTAGAAGGACCTCATTCGGTTCAGACTGGTATGTTTGGAGCTCCGTAAGCAGGCGCTTAGTCGGCGACCCGTTCCGCGAAGAGCTCGCCATCCTCGGGTCTCAATATATACGTGTGTAAGAATACAAGAAGGGAGAGAGCGGAAAGCAAGTCACCGCCAAACACGGATTGCGGAGGTCGGAGCTGCGAGAGACGGACGGCAACAGCCTCGGCTGAGCTCCAGCCACACGGTGAACAGAGCTCGGGCCACCCCGCGGTTTTCTTGATCCCTGTCTAAACTTTCGAGCGTCGAACACAGCGGGCAAGCTCTCTTCCCGCCCGACAAGCAGACAGACATTCAGCATGGCGCCCGAAGCTATACTCTCGCATCTGCATCGAGCAGACGGCTCGGCTACGTACTCGTATAATGGATACAGCATCATTGGCGCGGTCAATGGTCCTATTGAAGTTTTGAGGAAGGACGAGATGCCAGAGGAAGCAACCATCGAAGTCAATGTAAGACCTGCTGCTGGGGTCGGTAGTACGTAAATCTAGAAGAATGGAGAAGAAAGTGACAGAGGGGCTAACAAGTTGCATAGGTCCCAAGGAACGACACTTAGAGACATTACTTCACAACACGCTGCGAAGCATCATTCTCACCAGAAGCATTCCACGGACTTTAGTCCAGCTCACACTTCAAGTGAAGAGCTTACCGGAAGAAGAGGACTCGACTGGTGTGAACACTGTATGTGATTCCCTAAGGGCGAGGTTCTGAGAAACTCGCTGACTGCATGCAGAGTCTCACACTACTCCCACACCTTCTCCATACATCTCTCCTCGCCCTCCTTAGCGCCTCAATCCCTCTCTCCACAGTCCTTACCTCGGTTCTAATCGCCATTCCCTCATCACCGAAATCCAAAAGCTCCGCCCCTCTACTCTCGCCTACTGCAACCGATCTTCTCCGTGCAAAGCCTATACGGTCCATACACGTGTTTGCATTTTCCGGAAATGGTAAGCTATTGTTGAATGACAGTGACGGCTCCTTTAGCCTTGAAGAGTGGGATGAGGCTTACGAGCTGGCGGAGGAAGCCTGTTCGAAAGAAGACGGCGGGGTGGGCTTGGGCGAGGGTATGGAAGTGGATGGTAAGGAGGGATCGAATCTAGATGCGTGGCTTAGAGAGGTAGTCAGGCGCAAGGTCGAGCATGAGCAGAGGTGGAAGAATGTGGGGTGAAACACAAAAGCCGGTGTGAATAAGATAACCCCGTGTTAGGATTGTCCCAGGCAGAAAGGGCACACTGAGCTACTCAATTCGAGAGAGGCTGTGCACGACATCTTCGTCCGTCAAGTGTCGCCCTGATTCCTGAGTCTTGAGATGATCAACAGGGCATCATCGGACATGCGATTGCAGGAGTGTGGGAGGAAGAGGAACAGAGTTCAATACATTGAGGCCGGGATCAATGCAAGCAGAGCCACAATATTCAATACAATGCAACAAGAAAACCTAAGTTGCTCTAAAATGCTGACGCCATTCTCAAATCCTTGCTTAAGGCAATCCATATGAGTGCTGAACGCTACGATATGATGCTGAGAATACGCTAGATGTTGTGGAAATCGTCGAGGTCGTAAGTCGTAAGGTCATGCCGTGTCAAAATGCTACAACAACGCGATGCGAAATGCCTATCCAAATGTGCATGCGAGTATGATTCTCCTATACTTCCTCAAACCCCTCTTGCGTAGTTTTTTCGTCGACCTGGGCTTGCTCGGTTAGCAATTTCGCAAGTTCGCGCTGTGCATCCCAGTCTGGGACCTCCCATGTCTCCACACCCTTAACCTTCTCCTCTGTCTTCTTAACATCCCTGGACACGGCTCTGGCAGCATGCAGCCACTCCCGCCAGGCAGGCGTGTCGGGGCATGCATTGGTCCTCAGGACCCAATCAGTGCTCTTAGTTACAACGATGGCTTTCCACAGGGCCGTAGTAAAGGTCTTGTTCTCCGAGGGATAGCCCTTGACCTGCATGTTGGAATCGGAAAAACATTCATTCGTAACGGTGTAGCAGGAGTAGTCCCAATGCAGCTTCCCAGGCAAAGCGGCGACAATCCAGTACGACGAACCAAGAAGCATGTATGCGCCTGCCCAAGCGATCTGCGATTCAATTTGTGCGTTGGCAAGGCAAATGACACCACCCATGAGCATCATCGTACCAACGAGGCTGAGCAAGCGGTATGCAGGGCCGTGTTCCAGCAAGTACTGTATCGTCTCTGGAGCGAAGTAGAGCTCTCTAGCGACTTCTTCGGCGCACCGGACTACGAGAAAGCTACCCTTGGGGTATCGTATGACCACATCACCACGGGGTATCTTCCCGTCTTTGACCTTGCGCTCCGGTAGTCTCAGTGTCCATTTATTGCCAAGGCCGATGAGGGAGGATAGAACGGAGAGTAGCACCGTAGCAACCATAGACATGCCATCATCGAACCGTATCGAAAGACCGAGAAGGACGCAAGACAGGAAAAATCCGAGGAAGAGGACGACGGTGAGCGGAGCAACAGTCTTGGATTTTAGGAGGGTTTTGCCGGTTCGTTCGATGGAAACGACGCGGACTGCATATTCAGGGAGATTGTTGGCGTCACTACTCCAAAAGCCTGATTAGCAATGAGGCGAAGTACAGCGGGAAGGAGCGATGCATGAGCGCGTATAGGGAATATGGAGAATGAGTAACGGTCCGTACTTCCTCAATTCCAAGGCACAAGTATTGGGTATTGAAGGGGTAATGCGGACTGTCTAGCCAGTTTACGCCTTAGATTGATGTGCAATCTTGCTGACCCAATAGGTATCAGACGAGTGAGATGCTTACAAGATTGGCGAACCGGTGTAGGCTCATACAGCTTAAGATGAAAGGAACTTACCAAACAATGTTACCAATGTGGTTAATTGAATCTTTATAATTACCGGAAAAGACACCTGAGATATGCCCCGGAGCTGGCTCAAGCTTGGTAGGTCTCGTAGGCCGCATCAGAGCTTGTGGAGCAGGTATCAAGCGTGGTAGGAAGATCCATTTCGACAGCGTCGAGACTTGGGCATTGGCGAGCACTGAACCTTCTCCGAGGATGGCCAGGAAACCAACGATATCGAGCTGCAGCTGCTGTAACGATGCCTGGCCATTTTCGTCCTGTAGCCAATGCATCGTGATGAGTAGAGCGAGCCTTCAAAGTTCGATACTCGAAAAAAAGTCAAAGCTCCGGGTCAGCATAGGGCAAAGACATGGGTTGGTGGAACGCTAGAACGTAGCGGACTCGGAGTACGAAGGTATATAAGATGACACCGGCGCCTAAGGCCACAATTAAGGACGCGCAAGCACAAATGCAGTGTAGAGAAGACGACGAGATGGGACACGAGAAGTGGAGGTCCTCACACAGGGATTCGGGGCCAGCAATCCCAAGCCAACCGGTCAGAGCGTGCTGGGCGCGGAGTGCTCTTCTCCAGCCTCACAGTCCTGGCAGATCAATGGCCCGTGCCACGATTGGCGCCTCAGGTTTGCCGTCGTGCCGTCGCCGAGAGGCATCGCAGACCAGTGACCAGGCTGCAGAATACCGGGGGTCGAGAGGCGCGCGCTGGGCATAGCCTCATTTCACTTGTCACCGGCCGTAGTCAACTACCCAGGTTTGGCTTTCAAGCTTCGTTTCCTGCATTCTTGACACTGGCGCTTGTCGCATCGTCGTTGAAACCGCTGCGCCATCCTGCGCGAACGCTTGAGCTCATCGCGGTTCTCTTTTCGTCATCGCTTGCCCCTCGGACATCGTCGCAGATCTCAGCTGCACGCGCCAGCCTTCCCGTGCTACACTCTCATACCAGCACCTAACGCCCGAATTCACGCGCAAGACGACTCTATAGTCGTCGCCGTCGTTGGAAACCACCAAAGGAACGGGTGAATGTGCGCAGAAAGCGTGCGCTGATGTATGTGGGAGCTTTATTAATCATTTGCGTTCCTGAGGCTCGCCAACTGCTGCATGTCTCATGCCTTTCCTTACCAGTGATCAAGGGATCTTCGAGTCCTACATCATCTCCTTAACTGTCTAGAGCGCGATTTGCCCGAAGCATCACATCTTCATAATGCTCTGCGACTTTTGATTCTCGTAAATCCTTTTCTTTCAGGGCCGTCATCACGTCTAGGCACCAGACGTGTGATTCAGCCTTTGCACTACCATATGGAGCAGAGGCGCAGCACAAGTCGACTTCATGACCCACTCCTGCAGAACCACGGTACTGACTCTTGCTGTCTTGTTAGGCCAGGAGCTAGGCCAGCGCCTATTGAAATTACTCCACCACACGCCTCGCCGGAGATAAAACAGAGCATTCCAATTAACGGAGTTATCTGTTTACAGCCTTGGTACACAGCCTACTGCTAGGTAGCATATCAACATCCCTTTCCAGGCTCCCAGGATATCACTATCGAATTATCTCGTCAGTGTGACACAGCTAGCAGATTTAAGCTATCCGCACTACTTATCACTGTTGGCATCCTCAGCTGCCCCGATCCGGTATGAGCAGGCGAATATAGATACAACTTAATCATCTCCATCGGCATGCCCACTGACAGTGATCCGAAGACTTCAGGAGAATCTCAGCATTTTATTCAGGGGCTCTTGGCAAAGTGTGGAATCGTCATACCGACACTGTAAGATCATTCTTTTACATCAAAGCACGAGGCGTTGGCCGACATCGTGTGCGGGACTAAGTATAATACAGATCTGTACGTGATAGCGAGGCCTCTAGCACAGGGCCAAACAGGCCAGTCATGTTTATAGCTAACTCCAAGGAAAAGAAGAGAAAAAGGACCTCTGATAGTCCTCTGTCGTCGGCAAGAGCGCCTTTCAAGATGGCTGGTACGAGAGGCGATCCCCATGGCGACAACGGTGAAATTACAGAGACCGTTGAGCAGAAGCAGCAAAGAGCTAAGGAGATATTCGAGAAACACTTAAGTGGGGACTATACTATGAACGAGGGAGACATAAAAGGAATTTCACAAAAGAACATAGAGAAACCTCAAACGCGGCGGCATACGCCACGAGTATCGGCTAAGACAAGGTCAAGTAACACTCCGCTTCAGATCTTTGAGAAGCGTCGTGAAGCATTAGTACGAAGCGAAGAAGAAGATGCATGGGACTATGGTGTCAGAAATCCAAAGTCTGTAAATGAAACAATGGCTGCGTTTATTATCCGCGAAATCAGGGAGTATGAGCGGCTAGTTCTTTTTGGCAACGTTCCTTCAGAAGCAATTCCAGATAAAGATGCGCTAGATATGGGTGGTCAATTCCTAACGAATCGAGCACGGATAGAGCAACAGAGCAAGCTATTCGAAATCGCTAGAGCGGTGCCCAAGGGCTCAATACTGCATCTTCACTTCAACGCGGAGCTCAATCCAGAGAGGCTCTTACAGGAAGCCCGTCTGATGGACAATATGTACGTTTGGAGCATCCAGCCACTGCTGACGAAAGAGGACCTTGCGGTCACGGAAGTTATATTCAATATTCTACCAGCTGGAACGACGAGTAATGATATCTTCAGTGACAAATACCAGGGGCAAGAGAGAAACTGGAGAGACGCCGATAAGCAAAATCTCGTATGGATGAAATGGACGGAGTTTCGCACACGATTCGGCGATATGTTTCCAGGGTTCTACATGCAAACAGGGAAGATACGAGCTGCCATTAATGCAGGAACCTGCTCGGAAGGTGAAATCGAGCTGGACCCCGCTGAGAATTGGATAAAATCGAAAATGGTGCTTAGTACAGATGAAGCTTACGATCCGAAGCAGACTGTGAACGGGTATGTACAATATCCTATCCTTCACGTTCTTCACTGATAGTGTCTTTTAGTGTATGGGCCCGCTTTAACCAGGCCACACGCTGCTTTAAAGGTCTCTTAAATTACAAACGTGTCTACAAATGGTATATCGGGAATGCAATTGATCGAATGATTGATGAAAAGATCATGTATGCTGAGCTTCGGCCCATGCTCTTGGACAAATTCATCCCGGATGACGATGGTATACAAAAGATAGACAATGCAGCACAAATGCAGCTGATAATAGACGCCGTAAACGCCAAGAAGAAGGAGCTTGATGAACAGAATCAGGGTCACAAGTTCCCGTACGGGCTTAAGATCATCTACTGCACGCCGCGGTCAATTCCAAAGCCGTTGATGCGGAAGGAGATGCTGGACTGCATCAACTTGAAAATACAATATCCAAATCTCATTTGTGGTAAGCTCAGCAGTACCCACCATTGAACTACGACATACTAACGAAGAATAGGCTTTGATCTTGTAGGAGCAGAAGATCGACCTAACCACATTGGCTACTACTACGAAGAATTGGTGGCTTTCCAAGAGACCTGCGAGAGAATGGATCTAGAAATCCCCTTTCTCTTCCATGCAGGCGAGACTCTTCTTGACACCGGAGGATCGTCAGATCCCCGCAATTCAAATCTCTACGACGCCGTTCTTCTTAAATCGAAACGGATAGGACACGGTTTCTCGCTGATGAAACATCCTGCACTACTGAAATACTTTAAGAAGGGCCCGCTACAGAAAGACGAGTTCGACGAAGGAGATCAATCGGTGCCAATTCAGAACCCAGGAATTTGCATTGAGCTCTGTCCGATATCGAACGAACTTCTCCACCTTTGCAGAAATATCAAAGAGCACCCGTATCCAGAACTATTAGCGGCCGGGATTCCGTGTACAGTGAATAGTGATAATCCGTCGCTTTTTAGGTAAGGAACCTTTTCTCTTAAACCACTCTCGTATATTATCAATCGGCATCTAATCAAGTTACAGCAACTCCATGTCTCATGAGTTCTACCAAGTCATGGTCGGCGCTCCAACAATGTCTCTATATAGCTGGAAACAGCTAGCACTCTGGAGTATTGAATACAGTTGTCTTAAACCGGACGAGCAGGCAGAATGCAAAAAGCATTTTGCAACAGCTTGGGACGATTTCTGCGATCTCGTCGTAGAGAAATACGGACACCTCATCAATGATACCAAAATCAACAAAGATGTGGCTGACCAGGAATACGGTACCCGACGAATATCCTGACGCCGACCTGCCAATCTTCACTTACCATTACTGTTTTGGACAATCAAAGATCCAAAGAGCACCATCCTGACGATGACAGCTTGCAGGCAAATCATCAATTCAGTCTCAAGGATACAAAAAGAGGCACTCGATCCGTTGGCTTTTTTTTGCGAATGCTTACCGTTTGTCGTGTGCGCCTACGCTTGCCAGACCATGATGGTGGCTGTTAAGCATCTACAGATATCTTCGCCTTGTTTGAAACGATTTTTGCATGCTCTTCAGGAGATATGCATTACTCGTTTAGTCTTGAGGAGGCCTTACGTGTGGACATCCGATGTCATGCCTTCTTTCTCTGCGGGGGTCTTTGTAATGTTCAATCATGAAGGCACGCTTCCTTCAATTTACTTGGATAGACTTAGAGGATACTACCTGTATTGTTCGTTTTATGAAATATCTGTTACGCTCTTTATCCTTTGGTCATTTGGACATTGTCATTGTAGCTTACTCCGTGAACTCAGCTCCATGCTTCGCTACAGAAACACCCGTCCATTGCTTACGGAATAGGCAATGTTTAGTCCATAGTGTATCTCAACCTCCTTCGGTCGCGATGACACTAACCGAAATGGCCCAGTAATTGACCAAAACCACGTAGAATCATGTGCCACTAAATCGACTCTTTCACCGAGACAACTAACTGCATTCACTGCAGCAGCGTTGCTATAGTAATTGCAGTCCCCCTCGCGCAGGTTAGCGCCACTTTTTTTTTACTAAAAAAATACCACTTTCAGCAACGGGCAGCGCCCTCTAGACTTTCAGTCTGTTGTCCCTCCTCCACTCCATCCCTACCCTGTGACATGGCAGTCATGACGCCATTCTTTCGCCAAACCTCTATCCCTGGAGTAGCAAGCTTCATGTTATTTTCCGTCGCGCGTATTGCTGAGGCATCGGTTATCACCACCGCGCCGCGAGATGCTCTGACTATAGTGAATTGCGATGGTGGACACGGGGTTTGTGAGTCCAGCTACACCACCTTCCAGTGTGCTCTTATATTGCTTGCTAATAGATGAATTTAGTTACCTGCTCTAGCGGGCAAAAGTGCTTCTTCGACCAGGAAGGGCGGTTCGGGTGTTGCACTGCGTCGGAGTGAGTAGAGTTCGTCCTTTAGTAGAATATAGCTAACGGAGAGTATAGTTTGAAGGACTGTCAGGCTCCGACTTCATGCTATGGGAAGAATGAAGAGAGAAAGAGCTGCGACACGCAGAAAGAAGATTGTATTACGTGGTAAGTTGAGGGCCTTCCTTTTTAGTTTGTCCTCAGACATACGCTTGAAGTGATCCTAGCTAATGCAAGAGAACAGCACCGACAAAAGGGACTCCCAATGCCTCACAGTATTCAACACGGCTGAAAACATCATGGGGATTGTCTGCAGTACCACGCCGGGTCACTTATTTACAAGCTTTGAGCTGAAATCGAGACAATTCACCTGGCCTACGCCAACGTCCATATCCTCGGCCACAGATAACAGACCTACAACTGTGGCTACGGTTCTCACCACAAGCACTTCAGATTTAAAATCTACTACTAGAGCAACGACTACGACCCCACAGAGTAGCGGCAGTACAACTCAGACGACAAATACTGGATTACCGTTACACACATCCCGACCGCCCAATGGAAACATTGCTGCGCCTCTGATTGGCGGCATCACAGTTGGAGTCCTAGCTGGAAGCGCACTTCTTACGCTTGTCATATTTTTGCTGCACAAATGGTACAGAGGTCGGCAACAGACAGCTGACTTCACCTTCCGTGGTCTTCTCCCCGGTCCACGGCGGCAAATTGATACTTCAGCTGGCAATCCTCACGGTCCTCACGATGATGGGCAGAGCAATAGGTCTGAAGAAGTGTCAAATACTGGTACCCATGTCTACGAGAGGGATTCTTCATCTGTATACTCAGCCGCTCCAACGTACAGCGCGCAAAGCTCACCTTCACGTCGTACGTCTCAGCAGAGCGCAGTGTTTTCAACTAACCGACCCTACTCGGCCGAGCCTCGAAGCCAAAGCGATCCGGCGTACGAATTACCGTACCCGTCATCTGCCTACTCTCGCCAAACGGCCGATGAACGATCTGAAGGCTCACCTAATTTCTCTCGCCCAATTGCTCTACATCGAACACTCAGGAGCCCACCGAGTCCATCCTCCCCGCCCTACACCCCAACGCCCACCCCAAGGTCTCCTATCTTCAGCCTCTACCCGAGAAATCACTCGCATATGGAACTCTCGTCTTCGCCGTCTCATCGCTCTTCCACACGGACAGAGAATTGGCCGCTACCGCGCAGCAGTCTACCACCAGTGCCAGACGAAGATAGAGAGCAGAGAAGGAAGAGCAGTCAGTTGCTTCCTATGGCGGGACCGTATTTGAGCGCTGATGCCGCAATGGGAGAGGGTTATTGGGAGGCGGAGAGGGAGCAATTGGAGGCTGATAAGAGGGTGGGAAGGAGTCGGGAAAGCGGAGAAGATGAGGGTATGGAGGACTTTGAAAAGAATGAGAGGAGTGTTGAGGATGAGGGTGGCGATGTAGAGGATTTTGGAGGGGTGGCCCTTGGGCAACAGGGCGATCTTGTGGAGGTTAATGAGACGGGAACGGTAGTAAGGTACGGGGGAAGGAGTTGAGGGAATGATTCGCGGTATATGATGGGCTAGTCTGCAACCAAGGAGGCGCTGGATTAGGACCTACTGGGATGCGATTAGCTTAGTTGCGAGGGACCTGGCTGCTTGATTGGGCGATGTGCGATTATAATCAGGCCTAGTCGAGAACTAGAGGGAATCTCGAGGTCTTGTGGGTGTGGGTAAGAGCTCTTGCACGGTCTTTATGCAGGATAATGTAACTGTTGCTGAGGCGTCTAAAAACATTAACAAAGGGAAAGCAGGTCGAGTGGAAGAAAATAGAGAGACCACCATCAAACTACTACTCCTAACCTTCAAGCGTATTCCTTCGAGTTCGCTCTAGTCTGGGATCTTTTCTCCCCAATGTAACTTCCAACGCCTGCACCAATGCCTTCTCATCATATCTCACAAAGCTCTCACCTTCCACCCTACGTCCATACACCCTAATGGTCTCAATCCCAACCCCCTGAAGTACCTCTTTATCTACGGTTGGTGTCCCGGGTCCACTCAGGTAGATTAGATGTGTTACGTACGAGCTGTAGTCGTGCTTATCCACCTCACCTAACAAACCTCTGCTTTCCGCACCTGCCTTTGCGATTGCGGCAATGAAGTCTATGGCTGAAAATGGGGACGATGAGGGGCCCGTCTCGCGATCCGTAGTCGAGTTGAGGATGAGAAATTTGTAACGAATGGCTGGATTGCTGATGGCGGCGCCGATACCTTTGAGAATGAGAGAAGGTATGAGAGAGGTGTACAGAGAACCTATGCTGTACACTATAGCTTGCGCCTCTCTTAGAGAATCTAAGACTCTTGGGTTGGCAGCAAGTCGTATTTCTTGGCCGTAGGGGTTGATGTACCAAAGCCGTTCGATGCGTGCTGGCAGGTCATCTTCGTCTGCTTTAGAGAAGTTTATATATTGCTTCCGGAGAGTTGGGAGAGTTCCAGGGAGGTTGGCATCTTCAATGGTGTCATGATATTCGGTTTCCTCATGTTCAGATGGAACTGTGTTTTCTAGAGCGGTCGTTTCGGAGGGGTGGGAGATGGAGTTTTGGCCTGTGATGACGGTGCCATTGGCGAGGCCTGCGGAAATGTGGTGGGTGAAATTTGTATTCACAGCTGGTAGGACGGAAGTGTGATTGGGGACCGAGCAGATGCTCGAGAGGAGATAAATGGCGGATTCGAAGGAGCCTGTGAACAGACGAGCGCTGAAAGTCATTAACATTTTTTTGAAGATTCCAATCATGAGAAGTATACCAATACAGGAGGAGAGGGAACACATAGGCTTACGTAAAAGGAAACAACTTACCCCGTTAAAAATAGATTCCCGATACTGGCGCCAGAGAAGTCGAACGTGGAGCTTGGCCTTAGCCTTTTCAGTATCTCATAATTGACCATATTGAGGATGGAGCGAATGAGCTCTTTTTTTGCCGTGGAAATATTCGTCCAAAGAGTATGGTCTGCTTCAACAATCTGTAGCCATTCCTGCTTTGCTGCAATGTTGCCCTTTGGTAGACGGTGGTTGAAGAAGACTTTGATAGCGGCTTTCTCGCTGTCATCGTGGTCGGGGTCATCTGGAATAAGACGGACGAGGCGACCTAAGATACGAATTAGGGTAAGTCTTGAAGTAGGGTAACGAGGAGTTTGGATCATAATATTGGAACATATATATCAGATGCTGTTTGTGCGTAATCTTGGCGCTATTTGAAGTATTCGAAGGGGTAGTAATTGGACATGCAGAAATGTCCTTGGGTACGATGGGTTGGCCTTGGCCACTTACTTCGGACATCGCCAATTCCTGTTTGGATTAGTGCTACCCTTGCGGAAAAGTGTACAGCTTCATACCAGGCCCACCAAACACCCTTATCAACTCGGACGAGCTGCCACCATTATCGCTGATTGGAATGACGTAGCTCAACTGGCACTTCTTATCTTCTCGAACTGATTTGAATACATCGACAAGGTTGTTGGCGGCGCTTCCGCCCGAAAAAACGACGATGCCCTTTGGCTTGCCGTTACTCATGGCTAGATTTGCAGCGCTTCTACTGGGAGAGAGGTGGGCCTCAGTAGGCATCGCAGATGGATTTTGGTACATGACCACAAAGGGTCCCGAGAAGATTAATTATGCCATAATACTGTTGACAAAGTGTCCTCTTCTGTTGTAGGTAGGGTTTTTTCACGAAATAAGATTAGTTGGGGGAAGAGTCATCGCAGAAGACGCCAACCTGGAGGTAGATACCGGATTTGGAATGCTCCTAGCTGATGCAACATCAATGTACCATGCGCCACACCACGTTTCGAGCACGTCATGTCATATCAAGCTATATGGTACGAATAATGTGCGAATTTAGGAGTTGATTTTGGTGGTTTGAGGATTTTGTACACGCTGAGTCCTCGGCTCAAAGGGATCATAAAGTACATTAACGCTCCCCTCTTCTACCCCGGCCCACAGCCAATCTCATCTCCCACGGTGATGTGCATTGGATATAGCACTTGGCCAGCTCACAGATGCCCTGCAACACAGCGAAGCCTCGCCCAACGAGTTGTGTAAGCGCCTGTATCTCCCATTTCCTCTTCCGCGCCACTATGCCTCCACCTTTATGATTCTTGAGCTGCGGCATCCTCACGTTCCTTCCTTCGCGCGCGTTTTTCAAGTAATGCATCTCGGCGATCGGTCAGCATCCTGTATTGTCGCTGCTCAACGCCCATGAGCCAGTAGCCGAAGCTGCCGCCGATGCCTGCGTAGACGGGGTACACCCAGAGCGATTCGCGGTTGAAGAGCGGTCGCATTTCGATGCCGAGCTGCCATAGCCGTACGCCGAGGCCTGTGAAATGCCATTGTAGTCAGTAGAAAGCTCGAGCGACGCTCCGTGATGGAGCTTGGTGGGTAGTGAGAGAATTACCGAGCCCGCCCCAGAGGAGCACCTTGTGAACCATTGTGGGCAGCCCGAGTGTGTGAGGCTGCGTAGAGACGTGTGCCGACTGCAATTGAGGGGCTGCAGTATATGTTGACGTGGTTAAGGGGGCGGAGGGGCGTGTTGTGTAGTGGTCGCGTTCTGTTCGCCCTGCCAGGATCAGAGCTGGTTTCGAAGCTCACGGCCGGAAGTATCGCGGCCAAGCAGTCACGTGCTTGCCAAGACCCCAAATGTCAGGGAGCTTGTCCTACGATCTTGAAACGCAGCATCGACTTTCCCACCTACTTGTGAGGTCACTGCCGTTCGGTCCATTCCTAGGAAGGGGCCCCGCCATAGACTTCGCATTGCGGGCTCCTACAGCTCTTGCGTGTCAAATCTCGCAATCAATTTCTGCCATTCGCTGTATCACAAGCTCAGCGTCGCATTCGTCGCAGTCGCAGCTTCGCCGTCGTGGGCTCGCATGGTTGAGTGCACATCTACATACCTCCAAGGATAAACTGAACACTTGTCAGCCTACTACGCACACGCTCGTTCTACCCAACTGCGCACTCGCGTCGAAAGTTCACACTCGTTCACTATGGCGGACGTTGGCCGCAAGCGTTCACTTGACGGTGACGATTCTGGGCGCCTTGCACGCAAGAAGACGAAGCTTACCGATCTGCCTCTTACGAATACTCAGAGGGAAGCCGTTGCTAACCTCGTCCACACGTTTCGCAAGAAGGGCGAGTACGACAATATCCGCAACCTGGTCCGAGCACAATATGAAAGCGATCCTGCCAAAGCCGCCCTACTTTCGGCTTTAGAGGAGCTCGTTGATAGCGAGACAGACCGCAACCCCTCGTTACTGTCTAAACCTCCTGCAATGGCTGCCACGCTGGTTGAAGGTGCGGGAGAGCGCAGTGATGTCTACAAACCTGTCCATGCTACCATTTCTGCTCTCGTCAATCAATTCATGGACACACAAGGTCTTGCCAAGATGCGTGAGTATCGCGTCAATGATGTTGGTATACAAGTCGCTGCCGAGGAACAGGAGCGAGGGGGCAAGAGTGAAGAAGACTGGGCTCGCGAGGCAGACCAACGTCGTCAAGAGCGGGCAGCGTTAAGGGATCAAGAACTTGAAAAGGAACGTGAGCTGGAACGGGAAGAGAGAACGAAAAGAGAAGAGCGTCGGCGTCGCGAACATGAAGAGGATGAAGCTCGTGAAAAGGCACGCCAAGAACGTGAAGAGCAGAGGCAGAAGGAACGGGACGAGCGTAACAAGGCAGAGGAAGAGCGGAGACGCCAAGAGCGCGATCGTTTAGAAAAGGAAAGGGAGGAAAGACGCCTACGACGCCAGCGCGAAGACGAAGAGCGCGAGGCTGAACGAATAGCTCGCCTAAGGCGCATTCGTGAGGAGGATCGCGAACGAGAAAAACGCTTTGAACTCGAACGGGAACGAAGTCGCGAGAGATATCGAAGCAGTCGAGCACGCAGCAGGACGCCAGACCGTGATAGGGCTAGGACTAGAGACCGCGATGCAGACCGCGATCGCAGGCGCCGGACCCGAACGAGATCTCCAGAGCCCGCCAAGGATGTCAAACTTGAGGATGTGAAAGTCGATGATGATCTGGCACTACAGGCGCTTCTTCAGGAGAGTGAAGAGATGAAGAAGTCGCGGAAGCGACCCACATTTGAACGGTCCGAGTCGCTTGAGCCTCCTTCCAAAAAGGCACAGCCTCCTAAGTCGCTAGTCCCCCGAGATCCAATCGCAGCTCGACTTGCAGTAACTGAGAGTAAACCGCTGTCACCTGCAAGCAAGTCTCCTATCAAATCGGAAGCCAAATCTGCTTCTTCGCCCGTAACAGCAACACCCCGCCCCATTAAGAATGAAGATACCCAAATGGAAGACGCCCCACCTGTTAAGTCCACTGAATTGGGCGCAAAGTCGAGATGGGATCGAGCACCGGACATTAGAGCTGGTGAGAGGTCGGGTGGTCGCTCACGGTCCCGAAGTCCAGCTGGCAGTGTCAGCGTTCGCAGGCGCAGTCGTACTCGGTCGCGTTCACGTGGTAGCCGATACGACGGACGAAGGTCACGACGAGATGATGATAGATATTCTTACAGAGGTGGCGACGATAGCCGGCGACGCGACAGAGATAATGATGATAAACGATCACGTCGAGACGACCGAGAGTTCCACCAACGCTCCCGAAGTCCATCACGAGAAACCTACTCTAGCCGCCGTAAGTCCCGTTACGAATCTCGAAGCCCCTCACCAGACCGTCGCAGAGATCGCCGTCGCTCTCGCTCTCGTGAGGGCCGTCGAGGCCGTGATCGTTCTCCTCCTCGACGCCGTGACAATGACCGCGATCGTAGCCGTTCGCGGAGCCGTGATGGTATTGATAGATACGTGCCGGGCTCAGGCCGGGTTGTCCGTAAGCGCGATGACAGTCGTGATAGGAGCTATCGCTCGCGTGATTACGACCGCTGGGATGGGGAGAGAGGTGGGAGGAGCAGGCTACAAGACTCTGACCGCTATCTGCCCAGTCGAGAATCGAACGGCGATGGAGATCGAGATAAAGTGCGAGACCGCGACAGAGACCGAGATCGGTATAGAAGTAGGAGCAGGGACAGGGACCGGGATAGGAAGAGGCGTGACCGCAGTCGATCCCGTAGTCGTAAAAGAAGTCGGAGTCGACGCCGCTGAGGTCCTCGAGACAGCGTTGTTGTTTGCAGCAGCACTGGCATCCTCTACGATATGTCGAGGACTCGAACTTGCCCCCACAGCGATGATCGAGCCTCGATGCCCTGCTCGATAGGTTCATAACTATGCACCATATAATAGAATACCGTTTCTATCACGAGGGTAGTCTTGTAATAGTCATCTCAAGATGGCATCAATCGAACCAACTTGGTTCCCTCCAGTGCTTTGCCTATCCATGTGTATCGCTTAACAACTTCAATTCTCATATTCACAATGCAATCACGAAGCCAATTAGAACATGCAATTATAATTCAATACGTGTGTATAATGTTCAAGGAATTCTACATGTTGTACTCAGACACCAGACCAATCCTAAGACCCCGAAGGGCATGGTATCTTCCGAATAAAGAAGCCCGTCTTCGCCAGAAAATGCTCAAGTGAAACTAAACGCCATACAAATGCACTCGTCCACCGATCTTTCCCCCTATTACCTCTTGGCCTGTCTATCATAGGCATATACTCATGACATTATCTCATCGTCCGACTCTCCCTCTGCATCCAAATATTCCCCTTCCGCGTCTGGGTCTGCATCAATCATATCCACATCTTCAGCCGTGTGTCCAGAATCGATTAGCACTACATCCTCCGCTTGCTCTTCTCGAGCAGGATTGGTCCGTGGTGGCCTTCCTCTAAGTGCCTTCTTCGCAATCGAATACTGATTTCGTCGGTCCTTGAACACTTTGTCTGCCACCGCGGCCGCATCATCCTCCATATCGCTGTCCGCGTCATTATCGTCACTGACGCTACCTTTTCGCTCATTGTCTCGTTGGAGAGTGGAAAAGCGGAAATTGTAGCCCGTCCGCCAAGTAGGTTCAAGCTTTTTGTTCTTGGCCGGTCTCTTTACGCTCTTGCCAAAATCGTCATCTTCATCATCAATAAGCCTGTCACCAAATGCTGCCCAGAAGCCCGGCAATACTTCGAATGTATCATGTGGCGTTCGTTTGACAGCCTTGACGGAAACAAGCCAGTCGAGCACGAGCTCGATCTCGAATATTTCGATCGTGTGTTCAGGACAGTGCTGGAAGATCTCGGAGATCGTGACGCCAGGTTGGAACATAACGATTTGAAGAACGAGATTAAGGATGCGATTCCACCACGGCCAAGTGACTGTCTGGCCACTGATACTGCTCCAAATAGGCAAAAGGGCATCGTGGCGATGTCGGCCTGGAAGGGGAGGTTCTGGCAGTGGTTGCCAGTCTGTGGGTGACCCATCTACCTCGGGATTGGAATGTAGGTGGATGGGCTGAAGCGGGCTGCCGAATTCATAGGTGTCTGTTGGAACGGCATCGATCTGCCAGAACAAGCGCTGCCGGTCGATAGATCGGTGGGTGTACTCCCCTTCGCAGAAACCCCAGACCGAAAGGCGCGGTAAGGGAGCATCGGAGTTATTGTTGATAGGTGGGAGGCGAGGCACCAGCTTGACCTTTCCGTCACCAACCAGGGACAAAATGGCCATAACAGAGCCATCATCTGCACTGCGCGAAATACTGAAGGCCCGCTTGCTTGAGTCAACATTCGAAAAGGCTGTGTCAAGTTCTTTTTTGAGTTTCACCGCATTCATGAAGTCCTCCAATTCAAGGGTACGCCGATAGTTTTTCGCAAATGTTGGAGTAAAAAGGTAATTGCGACCAGGCCTCTGACGCTTCAGCTTCCACATGCGTATGAAGTTGGTATGCACGAGGTCGGAGACCACAGTTTCGAGAACAGGGTTGCTGAGGACACGCAGCTTGTCATGTGCCATCTTCTTGTTGTAAAGCGCGTTCGGCGTTGAGATATTTGCACGAATCCATGTGCGAGCCTTAAGAGTACTGTCCTCCATTGAAGTTGATGTTTCGCTAGATTGAGAGAGGGGGACTGCAAACGAGTACTGAAGAAGGCCCTGTGCTCGGCGAACGTAAGAAACGTTGTCTTTGTACCAAATGGCCCGGTCCAGGACTTGATGGTTCGAAATGTCGACTTCGTAGTCACCGAGAGCTTCACGGGCGAGTGGAAGTGGTGTTTCAGGATATTTGCAATGCTGGACTGCCCATCGTGCGAGATTTGCCCAATCATAGGTCTCAGGATCTTCAATGCTAGCCACCTTACCTGCCTCATAGGCTTCAAGGAAAGATGACTGGAATGATTCTATAAGGATCTTTAGCTGATCCGAAAAGTTGTTTTGCATCCAAGACAGTGTCTTCTTTGCTTTCACAAGTTCGAAACTTCGATCTTCGCTGTAGGCCTTAGAGACGATGCTCCAGTCGACGGTTCCATTCTCTCTAGACATGCTCAAGGCAATGACAAGAGTATAGCACAATTTCTTGAACTTGTCCACAGGATCGGTACTTTCCGGCCACCTTTTTTCTCTCGGTGGGCGATTGCGCCGTGTCTCTTTTCTCTCTTCCCAAGTCTTCCAAGTCTTTTGTTTTTTCTTCGGTGGCTGATAATCAGGGTCATTCGGGTTGCCGGTCAAGCCAGTCAAGCGTTCTACTAAGGTCGGCACAGGTACCTGAGAAAACTTGTCACGCTTTCCACCAAGATGCTTGCGGAAAACCCGGTTCGGACTCTCTTCGCTGTTCGAGCTACTTTCGTCCACGTATGCTCCGTCAAGCACGATGGGGGTCTTCCAGGTCACCCGTCTCTTTTTGTGGGATGGTTCCGAAGGTGGCTCCTCAATTCTTACTCGCTTGAGACCCTTGTTCACGGAAGTAAAGGTACTAATCGGCATGGCAGGAGTCGTTGTCGACGCAAAAGCTGCCATCCAATTGCTCTTTACGTCGATGTAGAAGTCGGTAGAGAAAGTACCGCTAGTCGAGTAAAAATGAGTGGCAGGAGCCATCAAGGCATGAAGATACACCTTGATCAGATCTTGCTCAAGGCCTTCCTCCACTAGTTGATCGAATTGTTTAGCTTTATTTGCCTCAAAATGCAGCGAGCTCGGGTGCGCAAGAGTTTCATCGCCGGAATCATCCGATGGCGCAGGAGAATGCAAAGACTCTGTTGGAGCATGATAATCACCCTCACCTATTTCTTCTTCTTCGATCCCATCAGCATCAGGCGTTGGCTGCTGGAACACCTTTCGTTTCGATTGGCCTTTATCGTTGAGACTGACAAGTCTCTTGCTCCTACCGCCGCCCGTGCTTTGGGCATTTTTGCTCGCTTTTGACAAATCCTGCTCTAATTTCGCATCATAGATTTTTCGTCGCTCTGCCTCTTTCACTCTCTTTTCCCTGGCCTCCTGTCTCCTCTTTCTAATAGAATCTCTAATGCGTTTCTCAATCCCACGCCCGGTAGATGCTAATGTTACGGTCTCATCAATCTCAGGCGTCTTCCCCTTTCTGGACCATCGTTCTTCTTTAGCATACTGGCTGATCTCAGGCGGAAAATAACGGTGCGGATAGGCTTTGATAATGCCATCACGGACTGTTCTGATCTCCGGGCCTTGAGGGTCAAGGTGCTTGTATGCCACTACGGTCTTCTTTTTCGTTACACCGTCAGTCACGCCAGGGACGTAGTAAGTCCATCTCTTTAGATTCTCTTTAGGATCATCGACCATACTCTTAAGAGCGTTGCCGATAGTAGTACGCTCTGGACAGATTAGCTTTTTTGGTGCTCGCTCCTTCCACACTTCTTCAAAAACAGGAATAATCTCCCCATCACCCGGGAAAGCTCCTTTGCAGAGCTCGAGAATGTATCTGATTATGGAGGTACGTGATCGCCAGAGATTGCCTTTGCCCAATACAACAGTACGGCGGCCGCTCAAGGATGTACCCTTTTTCTTAGGCACCTGAGATCCAGACCTAGGCGAATCCTCAACATGAGTAGCCTCATTGTCATCTTCAGGGGCAGCAGCTTCGGACAATGTCGCAATTTTACTAGCATTGTCGCCGATTCCAGATTGTACTCCCTCAGCAACTTCGGTGGGGCCGAATGGCTTGACGGACGGAGGCAGGCCATAAGGACTATGATATGTGGCCGATTGAGGAAGGGTTGGATTATTGATCGCATTCCAACCTATAGGCATGAGTCGAGGTTGATCAGGACTAAATCTCGATGCTGCATCATCCGAGATTGATTTCATTGGTCCCAAAGTTGTAGGCTCCCGCATATTCGAGAGCGGTTGGGCTGGATGTTCATCCCCTACGATGAGATGGTGCTCAGTGGTTGGGATCGAGCTAGCTTCTGAGTGACTTGATCGCGCTCTACTCTGTTGCATCTCTCCCTCGGTGAAATTGGCAGCCAGGTGCGTGGAAGGCTCTGGTATAGAGTCGATGGACATGATAGATGAAGGTATTTGACTAACCCTAGGGCTGGCCGTCTGGACGGGATCTGGCCTGGTAGCATCTTGGATTTGGTTTCCTGTGGGAGGTGCTGAAGTGATGATCCTAGAGGAGTCCGCATCTGGGATAAACCAAGCAAGTTCTCGAAGTCGTGGCAGCTTGAACGAAGCAATGAATGCTTTTCTAGGCCGGCCCCTTCCCATAGACCGGGTCGCAAAAGGATCAATATACACTCCAGGCTCTGTCCGGTTTACATATGTCACTTTGATCTGCTGTGAGCGTAGTTCTGATCCTGAAAGAGGCTGTTGAGATAATGCTGCCCGCATTGATGGTCCTATATCATTCAGTCTTGAATATGAAGATAGAATGGCCGTTGATGGATAGGTGTTGGTATCAGGGGTGGGAAGCAATGCAAACGAAGAAGAAGCTGCAGCTGCAGCAGCAATAGTCCCGTTTTCCTTTGTCCCCGTCTGTGAACTGCCATTTGCACTCTCCTGCTTGGAGTTATTCTGGCTGTTGTTCTCCCGTGACTCTACTCGATCCGGTACGCTCCCAAACACGGGCTCTGTATCGACAGCTTGGGAGCCTAAGCATACTCTTTTAGCTGTTGTTTGAAGATCATCATTAATCTCATCGGCGCTACGCTTCTTTCGTGCAAATGTGGATGGTGTCGCAAAAGCTGACAGTGGGAGCGTGGGCCGAGGGGGCTGTTCAATTGACGGCACGACATGTGAAATTGTATCCTCTTCGTTTTGAACGGTGTCATTAGCGATTGAAGTGTGCTCAGCAGGTTGTAACGTAGGGTCTGGAGATATGCGCATGTCGCGCTGGCGTCGGAGCTCCGCAATGAGACTGGCTGGTAGGCGACCAACCCGCGGTAAGCCTCTGGCTACTCTTTGCTCCATTGTAAGTAAAGGAGACTCCTTCAGATATTTGTGTTGATGCTTGTTCTGGCGTGTAGACTTAACAATCATGCCCTTCTCTCGTCGAATTTGGTCTTCGAGAGCTTTGCCTAGCCGACCTCTCTCAGGTAATCCGCGAGCTCTCCTCTCCTCCCTCGTTAGAATTGGCTTGCTGTTACGTTTTGGAGAAGTTCCTCCCTTTTTAATCTCTTTCTTAATAATGACACTCGGTATCGAAGTAGGATCGCCAGTCCTATGCCGATGAGCCTGGATCTGCCCCTGAACATCTTTGCTAAGACGACCATGTAGCGGTAAACCTAGCTGCTGCCGTTGCTCAGGAGTGATCAAAGGTACTGGGCCTGTTGCATGTTCTTGCCTGATGTTTGTTGTGTCACTGCGATCAAGGAATGGAGAAGATTCAATGAATTCGTTGGCCGAAGCCGACGGAGAAATCAATCCTTGGTCGGAGCCGGGCACTTGGTGTTCGCCTGCTTTATATGCTAGTCGTGAGGTGATGGCCTGCCCAGGAGTTTGTGCTTGGGGTTGATGGTTTCGTCGGGGTGTTCCAGGCTGTTGAGACCCTAGACTTCGCTTATACTTCTTGTCCCAGTTCTGACCGTACCGACGCCCATGCACAATGGCAGAGCGACATTCGACTAAAGTAGCTGAGCCGCTCCGACGAAGGAAATCATTGGCATTGAGAGATTGGAAGCCCCACGCATCAAGTGGTGCAACATTCTGGGAAATCTTCCCTTTTGTGGTATCTTTGCTCACGCCTTCCCACTGGACATCGCCTGCATCAACCGCTTTTTGGAAGTTTCCGTGTGTTCGGTAGATGTAATGGACGAACTTCTTCTCTTCAGTAATACCAGTGTCCCGGATAATGGCGAGATGACGAAGGTGATGGGGCTGGCTCTTCTCCCAATTGTCCGTCAAGCGAGATACTAAAGCTTCAAGCGGGCGTTTCCAGAAGATGCCTACAGACCTATCGCGTAGGAAGGCGCTGTCTACACCGTCTATACCCGTCATCGCCACAGCATCATAAACAATATTTGGAAGGAGACGATCGGGTGTCCACTGCGGTGGAACGCGATCAATTTCATCGAGATCATCATTGTTGTCAATATCCATGATTTCAAGCTCCATATCGCGATCTAGAGAGTCGCCATATTCACCCTCTTCAGGAAGATCGTGCTCTGATTGGTCAGGCTCGGAGACGATCTTACGAAAGCCAAGGTTTTTGATATCCTCATCGATGGGATCTCGCAGAAGCTTGATGCAAACAAGCCACTTATCACGGTTCTCGCGAGGCCCTTTCTTAAGTGCCTGAATTCGTTTGAGAAAGCCTGTTTGTTCCAGTCGGAGGATTGCCCCTCGAACCGCTCGTCCGTTCCACCTCTGCATTGATACGCCCTGCGATAAGTAAGTATCAAATCAAAAAGTATTGACTTAGGAGGTACTACCATCCTCTTTCTCAAATCTCGTGTCGGAACAGCATTCACATCTTTCAAGAGTGTGTGAAGGAGTTGCACAAATCCGGGTAGAAAGAAAGTCTTGACTCCGAACACTTCGTCAACGCTTTGTGGTCTGTTCAAGAAATGGTCATCCTTGATAAACTTCTTGTGAATGCATAAGCTAGTACGTAGCTTTCCGGACTGGAAAGGCTTCTTTTCGATGTAACCTTTCCGGGTGAGCTCGTCTGTTCTGTGGGGCACCGAGCGCTTGTCCTGACCGCTGGCTTTGACTAGATCAGGCTGAGAGATACCGCTTGAGCCATGGGCTGCGATAATGCAGAGGAGCACGAATTCCATGGCAGGGACCCTTTTCAAGTCTATGGAGTGACCCGTAATTGCTTGCCAGATACAATTCTGACTAGCAAACAGGCGCGGGGCTGTAAGAGACTGTGGTGGATCATCAAATACAGGTCCGTTTATCTTGGCGTCTTCAGGTATATTTCGATGCCTACGTAGTCTTCCAGATTTCCCAGGGTCACGATTCAGACCCTGACTGTTAGACATTACTTGGCGGGATGACTCCCTATTAACCTGCGGGGCAAACGTCCTGGTTGAATGATCGGCTTCAGCTAAAAGTCGTTGGCGTATTGAGCTGCCAAGAGATGATAGTGCGCTTGAGGGCCGGAGTGGTGTAACAGGTACATCTTGGGTTGATTGACTTGAGGAACCCACTTTGGCAGTACTATTTGAGTTCTGAGTTTCTAGAGCCTCGAACTCCGATAATGACAGTTCGCGGGCACCGTTACTGTCGGAGATGCGAATGTCGGAGTGATTGGTCACCCATTTCCAAACTTTATCGTAGAAACTGCGGTCGAAGACTACGGTCTTCTCGCATGAAACAGATAGGTCAGAAGGATCAATTATTCCATCTTGTCGCAATTCGTAGTAGAATTTTTCTATGAAGCGATGGAACTCTTTGCTGCCGGCTCCTGTAATGTAAAGTCAGTGGTGCCGAAGATGGGATAGACGGGATTCGAGCGTAAGACAACATCGGGTGGCGATCAAATGAAATAAAGCAGCGCGACGCAAGATTAGAATGCCCAGTCAGCGAGAAATGAAAACAGAGAAGCAGATACAAGGAACATCTGCAAGAAGGAAAAATAGAGCGAAAACAAAAGCTGACGACGGAAAGGTGCATGGAACAAAACGTACCTTGCACTCCGCAGAGGGCAATTTCCGACAGCAAAAAGTCGATCAGAGCATCAAAACCCTTCGCCATGCGCTGCCACCCGTCCCCTTACAACTACCAAAGTCAAAATTTGAAGGCGCACAAAAAGCTCAGGACATGACCAAGGTGGCGAAGGGAGGGTTCGAACGCTTGCAGGTCGTGGTGTTGGCAGGGTTGGGCTAGAGTCAGGGCTGCTGATTTGAAGCGCAAAGTCGAGCGCTAGGTACAAAGGCGGGCAGGCGAGCAAGCGGGGCAGTCGCACGCCCGAAGTGGGAGGAACGGTGCCTGGCCTCCAGGTGGCCCAAGCTCTTGCCGTCTTGAGCCAGCTCTTATCCTACCGCTCCACACTCATATTCACAGTCTTTAATAAAGAACTATTATTATTGTTGTATTTGTGACCGGCGATAGCTCGATCCGCTGTATATTCATTCGTTTCGCTTTGCCCGAGACAGCCATCAGTGCTGTTCTGTTAAGATAATGCCTCGTAGCGCGCGATAGACCCTCTCGACTCTGCTCATACACATACTTCACCACGACTTCGGCTTGCCTAAACGCGCATGTCGTTCACCTCCCCCTTCGCAGCGTCGACTGCAAAGGCAGGCTATGGCTCAATTGAGCTTGGCCTTCTCCCGCCCAAAACGCCAGTTCTGCGCAACGTCGCATACCAGTACCCGCTCAAGCTCGTCGCCCCCGATCCTCTGCCACCGCCTGAAAAGCACGCAGATGCCGATTCCCCACGCCTGATCCATACAGTTTTCTTGCTGACATATGGCGGAGGTATTGTTGCGGGAGATGCTATAAACCTCACTGTGTCGTTGGAAAGAAAGACCAGGCTTGTACTGCTCACGCAAGGATCAACGAAGATTTTCAAGACCCCTGACCCCAATTTGATTTCACGACAGCATATGAATGTTTCTCTAGCTCCTAAATCAGCACTGGTGTACCTTCCGGATCCCGTGCAGCCATTTGCGCAAGCGGCCTTCTCGCAGTCTCAGATCTACAATTTAGAGAATGAGGAGGGGAGCCTATGCGCCTGCGATTGGGTGACGAGCGGCCGTTCAGCTCGAGGAGAGAATTGGAATATCTATGAATATAAGAGTAGAAATGAAGTGTGGAGTGTAGACGTAGTAGGGAAGAAGAGGCTTCTCCTAAGAGACAATTTGATACTGGACAAGTATGGACGGACAGGCATGCAGCTCTCGGAACGCATGGATAGCTACTCAGTCTTTGGTACCCTCATCATACGCGGTCCAATCTTTGCGTCGCTGTCTCAGTACTTCCTAGACGAATTTGAGGGTCTGCCAAGGATTGGTGGGAGGAATTGGGGAGACACAGCACAGCCTGAGCTGACTCCCAAAGAGCAAAGAAGAGCTGAAAGGCAACAGAGAGAAAAAGCAGATGGTCTCATTTGGAGCGCAGCAAACGTGCGAGGCTTTGTGCTAGTCAAATTTGCTAGTAGAGAGGTGGAAGGGTCCCGCAAATGGCTGAGGGACATGATTAAGGAGGAACGCTCAATTCTAGAATCTTTTGGAGAAGGAGCAATGCTCTGCTTGAAATGACCTGGTATAGATCAATTTGCGCAACGTGCACCATTTGCTAGGCGGGGTATTGTCCATCTAAAAGTCGCGTCCAGTTCTCGGTTCGGATATAGTCCTCCACGTGAGTACCCTCGACACCCAACTACTCTACCGTCAGTTTTTGGTGTCAAAGTAACCTGAGGACTTACGTCTCTGGGATGTAAAACATCGGGATCACCTCCATCCCATCCAAACTCGCTCTGGAATAAATGCCCTTCCCGGACCTCTCTTGCAAGGCTGGCTGGAAGATCGGACAAATAGTCGTTGAATGAGACCTGTTCAAAACGCGCCTCGACACCGAGGATGTAACCCCACGTTTCGATGTAATCTTTCCATCCAATTAAACTACCATAACCTAGCATCGTCTTTCCGGGCTCCGCATCTACAAGGGCCTTCACAAACTTGCCCGTATCACGCTCAACCCACATCATTGGGATCTTAGCATCGCCAGAATGCGGTCTGTGAAGGACAAAGAGACCATCCCGGACTTTTTTCTGACTGAGAGCGGCGGTCTTTTTCCAATTCGTCATGTACTCGCCGACATTAAGATAGCTTGTCTTCTTCGCTAGATCTGGAAGACTTCGTCTAATATGATCGACCGTCTTAGCTTTTGAGTCAAAGTGATACACCACCTTGTATTTCTCTTTGCTCCATTTAGTAACATCCGCTAAAGTGCTGAAGACAAATCTCTCTACCGTTTCGATTCGCGCGGCAGCTTCGGCTATGTTGATCCCATGAGCCACCTCAATGTTGAAGGCGATCTCGCCTGGAGTACACTCTTCTTCAGATGCGCGTTGAGCAGTCGCTGGATCGAAGAAGATGCTCCAGAAATCGGTGACGCCGAAGATTGCATGAGCATCTGAGAATGCCAATACCAGGCTAGTACGATCAGCTGCATCTGCAGTGATCATTTCCGCACCTTGAGAGATGAGAGACTGGGCCTTGGAGCTGGAGAGGAACCGCGTGGTACCGCGAACACGCCATCCTGGCAACGAGAGGAAAGTTTGTGCGACGGAGTAACCCTGGTCATGAATCAGAAGAGACTATAATGGACATATTGTGTCACTGAAAGATATTGAAGTAGATGAGAATAGAAAAAGGAATTTAAGAGCGTACTTGAGTCCCGGTGATACCGACAATGACTATGAGCTTCTCCATATTTATGGCCTGTTTGAAAGTGCGCTGTAAGTTTTTTTTTTTTTAAGAGAGGAAGTCATTTTTATATTGACACTCTCATACGCGTGCATGCGCCCTCATAGGGGCATGGATTACACATGTCATTTCTTCTCTTAAATGGATGGCGAGATTCAAATCGCCGTATCCCACGTCCAACTCCAAATTTCTGACTCTTTCCCTAGCATCTCGAGCTTTCGAACAGAAGGAAGCTAGCATAAAGTTGCGCCGACCATGTCAGAAAGCCCACGCGGGATGAGATGACGGTGGCTCTAGCGTCTTGGCTGAGTGACGAATGTCGAAGGGAGGTGGTGCCGAGCAACATTGTTTGGATCACGACGCACACTACTACCCCTCTCCCCCGGAATCGTAAACATCACCCTATGAGGTCTCTGATACCTACTGGTACACTTTCATAACCATCATGAGCGGCAGGCTCATCTCCGCACGCCTTGCCACACTCGCGCGCCGAACCCCCCCGGCTAACCTCACACCACGACGTTTGTTCACAAACAAGCAGTTTCCTGCTGGCGGTCTCCTGCGCACAGAAGCTGGTCTACGATTGATTGAACGGCGGTCATGGCCCCTCGGAAGCTATTCTCTGCATAACCTACCTGCGACGCGTTCCATCTCCTTCGCCAGGGTCATACCGAAGCTCGTGACAAAGTTCGCGACCGCCGGTGCAGCTGCGGGAGGAGCAGTCATTGCAGGCGCAAGCTACATACAATATCAGGCTGGACAAGCAGGTGGCTGGGCTCTCGATGTCCTCAACCGGACGAAGGATGGCGCGACCGGCATTGCTGGTGAAGCAATTGATACCGCGACTGGTATATTTGATCAGTTTGGACGGGGATGGGATAAGACAAAGGAAGATCTAGAGAGAGTAGAGAAACCTGAATGGCTGCAGCGGTTGCTGGCAAAAGACGAATCAGGCGGATCCGGAGGACATGGAGGAGGGCAAGGCCCTGAAGAGCCAAAGCAGAGTGGTAGTGGAGCTGCGGCAGCTGGCGCGACAACGGCCGCAGCTTTCGGATACGCACAAGACGAGGACGAGGATGCGGAGCAGAGCGAACGGATAGCACGGGATGAGCAGATGATGATGTTGACCAAGAAGATGATCGAGATTCGGGGCCTGCTACAGACAGTCGGACAGTCGGAATCCCTGACACTACCGTCAATCGTAGTCATCGGATCACAATCTTCAGGGAAGAGTTCGGTATTGGAGGCAATTGTTGGCCATGAGTTCCTTCCCAAAGGACACAATATGGTTACGCGACGTCCCATTGAGCTCACCCTCGTTCATACACCTGATGCGCAAGCAGAGTACGGAGAATTCCCTGCGCTAGGACTAGGCAAAGTCACAGATTTTAGCCAGATCCAAAAGACGCTTACAGACTTGAACCTGGCCGTGCCGGCAAAGGACTGCGTATCAGATGATCCGATTCAGCTCCGAATCCACTCGCCCAATGTACCAGATCTATCATTGATCGATCTGCCTGGATATATTCAGGTTGTTGGGCGTGACCAACCGCCAGAGCTCAAGGAGAAAATCGCCCAACTGTGCGAAAAGTACATCAGGGCCCCGAATGTCATCTTAGCAATATCAGCGGCGGATGTTGATCTCGCCAACAGCACAGCATTGAGGGCATCAAGAAAGGTAGACCCAAGGGGCGAGAGAACCATTGGCGTTATCACCAAAATGGACTTGGTCGACCCTGAACGAGGAGCTAGTCTCCTCAGCGACCGAAAGTACGCTTTACGGCTAGGCTACGTCGGAGTCGTATGCCGTGTTCCATCCTCTGCTACCGGACCGAAGCTCTTCAATCGAGGAAGTGGTAATATCACGAGCGCGATTGCAAAGAACGAGAATGCCTACTTTTCGTCCCACTCAGAATTCGCGCCGGAGTCACATCTTGCCGTCGGTACTGGAAATTTGAAGAAGAAGCTCATGCACGTGCTTGAGCAGACCATGGCCTCAAGTCTGAAATCAACTAGCGAAGCTATCCAACGAGAACTTGCTGAAGCGACGTACGAATACAAGGTCCAGTACAATGAGCGCCCTCTCAGCGCAGAATCATATCTAGCTGAGTCTCTGGATGCTTTCAAGCACTCCTTCCGTGGCTTCTCCGACCAGTTCGGCCGCCAACAGGTCCGTGAACTTCTGAAGCACGAACTCGATCAACAAGTGCTAAACCTCCTCGCACAACGCTACTGGAACAGACCTTTGGATGATCTTAGCGTTCCTCTCCCAGAGACAGATCCTCTGAGCAGCCTCGCCAAAGCAGACCCAGAAGGCGAAAACCAAATATGGAAGATCAAACTTGATAGCTCCAGTGCGGCTTTGACTAAACTCGGAGTTGGCAGATTAGCAACAAGTGTTGTGGCTAATGCACTACAAGCCCACATCGACCACCTCATCTCTGACTCCAGATTCGCCGCGCACCCTTTTGCACGCCAAGCTATAACCGAAGCCTCCACCTCAATTCTCAAGGATCTTTCTTACGATATCTCTGACGAGTTGGAAATTTGTATAAAGCCGTATAAATACCGCATCGAAGTCGAGGATTGGGACTGGGCAAAAGGCCGGGATAATGTCACTAGCGTCTTAAAGGAAGAGCTCAAGGTCTGCGAATCCGCTGTTAAGAGGTTGGAAGAGCAGATGGGCGGGCGCAAGAAGGTCAGAGACGTCATGGCGTTCATTGACCGCGTAAGGAGCGGACAGGTTGTTCTGGAAGGTGATGGTGTTGGCGGTGCTGGTGGCTTCAGTTCTGCTCTCCTATCCAAAGGTATTTCCCCTCTTCATCCTCAAGCTAGGACAGTTGACGCTGACATCTTCAAGGTCGAGAAGCAGTATTCCTCCGCGATCGCACCGACGTCCTAAAGATGCGCCTCCTCGCCGTGAAATCTAAGCAATGCGCCAGCAAGAAGAGCAAATACCACTGCCCAGAAGTCTTCCTCGATGCTGTCGCAGACAAACTCACTACGACGGCCGATCTATTCCTCGACGCTGAACTACTGTCCAAATTCTACTACATTGTAAGCTACCTTATATCATACCGCTGGAAACTGTGCTAATGAAGACGCAGTTCCCAAGAGAACTCGACGCCCGCCTAGGCCGCGGCCTCTCCCAAGCCGAAATCGACCGCTTCGCCCGCGAGGATCCTAAGATACGAAGACATTTGGACGTTGTAAGAAGGAAGGACCTCTTGGAGCATGTCTTGAAGGAGATGGAGGGATTGAGACAGCTCGAGGCAAGGGAAAAGCGACACTCTAGGAGAGAAGTCAAGGAGGAGAGGAGAAAGGGTGGATGGAGCTTGTTCTAGGTTTAAGAGTTTGCATGGCGCTATAGGAGGACTTAGAATGGCTAGGCGTTTCTTTTCGAAGGAGATACCATGATGACACGGTCGGAAACCTCGCTGCTCTGTATGGAATACTGTAAAATGACCACTCATGAATGAATTGTATATTTTCGTCATCAACTCCTCACGTCACAAAGCTGTAATTGGGGCTGCCTTTTCGTATTGGCGATGCTTCTTCCTCGTTCACCCCTCCCGCCTCGCAGCCATCAACTTCCGATACGTATCGATGATGCCCTGTCTCTCCACCCCCAACTCCTCCCTCTTCCTCAAGCTCCCAACGCTATTCGGCACATTTCCCACATTGACCTTGGCCCCGCCCTTGACCTTGAATATCTCCCTGGGAACCCGCTCGAAACTGGGAGGCTCCTGCACAACATCATGCAAGCCCTTCCTCTCCTCTCTCTTCCTCCTCAACGCCTCCCACTCATCCCCCACATCGTCATCCACCTCGCCGACAACGCGCTTTCGCTTTCCCTTCTTCTTCCTCGCTTTGCCGCCTTTCTTCGCGGCTCCGCCGTCAGGTAAATCGGCCGTTTTGTCCTCCCACATGGCGTCGAGTTCATCCTGCTCTTCTTCGGCGAGCTCGCGCTCTTCCTGCTCCTTGTCTCGGAGCCGTGCTTCCTCTTTGCGCCAGCCGTCTTGCAGGCGTTTTAGTCTACGCTCGTGCTTTGTGACGCGGTGGTCTGTTATCCCGGCGACTTTCTTGCCGTGCTTGGTTATACCGGTGAGGGGGAGGGCTTGGTTGACGCGCTGGCGGAAGTCGGAGAGGGATTCGCCGGGGAGGATTTTTAGCTTTGGCTCTTGGGGTTGGGATTCGCTGTTTGGTGTATCCTCCTGTTCTACGGCCTCCGCTAAGGCTTGTTGCTGTGAGGAGGTGGGTTTTGGCTTTTTGGATTTGGGTTTGGAGCCGTCGTCTAAACCTGAGCGGCGCTTTCCTGTTTTCTGGTGGGCAAGGAGGCGCGCAAAAGCTTTTGGTGTGTCGTCTGCGCCATAACCTTCTACATGTTTTACTTTGCGCTTTTTGTTGCGGGCTGCTGGGTTTGGAGTGCGTGTGGTGCCGACGGGGAGGGCTGCGGCGCGAATTGAGGGTGGGAGATCGAAACTACAATCCCATCAGCAGGCATTTAGATAGCAGTAGGATGTGACGTACTTAGACTCGTCATTGTCAGCTTTCCGTTTGTGTTTGTGCGGCATGGTGGGCTATGTGAGCCTTTAGATCACTGCGTATGGAAATTTTGGCGCAATTCGCGAAAGTTGCGGCGCTTTGCGAAGATGTGGGGCTAAGCTTTCCAGGGTCTGGGCTTGGCGATCTCAGATCACATGCCGATGGCAATTCATCCCATAGTGTTTTGCGAGATGTCATTGGAGAGTGAAAGCGCGTTGCTTTTGACGCAACAAAATACATCGTCAGGAAAAGCATGATACCTCACACTATAGTGCACAATATGAGTGCACAATATGTTGTGTGATCAAACCTAATAGACTTCGTGCGATGCAGAGGGGGTGTGCCGCAAGGGGGACTGGAATTCATAGATTGCTCATACCAGCAATAGATTGGACCCGTGCTAAAGATGGTCCTGACTCTGTCTACTGCAAGTCGGCCAGGACAAGACGTTTACGCCATCGCGGGAGGCGAAACAGCCAATGCTGGTTTTAGTGACAGGCTCTCTGGCAATCCTTCCTCAAAGGTTTTATTCGGGCCGCTATGAAGTTGCGAGCCATTGCCAGACTACTTCTAAACACATGACTATTGAGTCCTGATTCATAGTGCACCATGCAAAGTAGCAGCCATCCTCAATATCGCGCGTCACATGGCACGGTGAGAAGAGCAGAATTCCGGGTACGCATTCTCCAAACGCAATGCTTATCTCGACCGCATGCTCTGAGAACACGGCCCATAGGGACTCGGCTTGCTAGCCCACCTTGGTTCTTCGGTCGACACCAACTTGGCGTGGATTGCGAACCGCATCATCTACCAATGAAAATGCCGCCTAAAGACCGTGGGCTTGAGAATAGAACGAACTTACTGGGGTTTACTTCTCCGCAAACATCGGGAATCTGGCCCTAGTCCAATGGCGAACACGGCCCCTTTGCTTCGCCTTCAGCTCTCTGGGGCGATACTCTTAAACCTGCGCATACCTCCAGGAGGCTGACGAGACAACCGACACCTGAAGTCAAACCTTCCAATTGTGGATCTCACAAGTCGCACGAGCCAGGAGTGCAGCACTGGCCGGCGCATCGAACTGGACTCCTTTTCTCACGACGTCGGGCTGTGTGTCACGCAGTCTCCTTTCTGGGGCTATAACCACTCCCGAGCCCTGCGCTCCCCTGCACGGCTGTGTCGCACGTCTGGACTTCGGCGAGATTGCAGCGTCGTTTGAGCGTGGCGCTGTCCAGGCCCCGGACAGTGATAACCGTGTCTTAAAGGCCCCGACGCCCTCGAGTCCAATACGGCACCTTGGAAACCCCAGCCGGACGACCTTTTCCTTTCCAACAACAGGACTGAGAGCTGAGGATTCAAGCGAAGGACGATATCGGACCCCAGCCGCGGAGATCTGGCCTTCGCTGTATTTGGCCTTCGCTAACCTCGTAGGGACTGGCTCCCCTCATCAGTAGCAGGGGCTCTCATTGGCTCGTGCCTGGCAGCCAGCAAACATGTCTTCCGATGCTGCCGGCAAACCTCTGCTTCAAGACTTCGACTCCTCCGATCTCGACAACTCTTCCAAGAACGTGAATGCTGTATCGATACGGGAACTTGAGGATGGCCAGGATGAATCCGGATTCGTGGAATTGAGACTAGACGGAAGCTTTTGGAAAAAGTTGCAAATGGCGGTCCGAAGGAGAAGGGATTCCACGGCACAGGAGGACGACACGGTTAGAACGAAGCTGCCGGTTGTTGAGAATGGAACGCAGTCGAGAATATGGAAGAGGAGAAACCCAGTCAAATTAGTTTTGGGGCTTGTTGTTGCTGTTATACTTTTCTTGTAAGCTGCCCTGTCTCGTATCTGTTCCGGTGCTTCCGATGTCACGGAAGTACCTTCCATTTCGAGCGTCTACGTTCATCTCAAGGACTGCAAGATTTCTACCCCGAGAAGGACTTGGCATACTGACCTTGATAGTGGTGTTGTGCACATCGTCAATGCTTCGCTAGCATTAGTGAATCTCGTACAAGATGACTCCGACCCCTTCCCTACCACCCGGGGTCCACTCAAGAATCTGCAGCCAGGCGTAGAGCCAGAACTCGACGGCCTCACTCGGGATATTGTTCCCATTCACTGCCATTCTCACAATGATTACTGGCGACGAATCCCACTCTACGATGCCCTTCGCTGGGGTTGCACCGGCGTAGAGGCTGATGTATGGCTGTTCGACGGTGAGCTCTTCGTTGGCCACAACACCAATGCCCTGACTGAAGATCGGACTTTTCAGTCCATGTATGTGGGTCCTTTGATGCGCATTCTAGACTATCAAAATGCAGTCAACGAAGAGTTTTCTACTTCATTAGACGCTACTAAGAATGGTGTCTACGAGATGGATCCAAAGCAAACGCTCGTCCTGCTTGTTGACTTTAAAAATGATGGTCACGACATATACCCAGTAGTCTCGGAGCAGCTAGCTCCTTTTCGGGAGAAAGGCTACCTGTCTTACTTTGACGGCCAGAACACAATCCCAGGACCTATCACTGTGGTTGCAACGGGAAATGCGCCGTTCGACTCCGTAACAGCAAACTCGACGTACCGCGACATTTTCTTCGACGCGCCTTTAGACCGCATGTACGAAGAACCCTCCACAGACTCCTCATTCACTCCCGTAGACGTCGAGCTTCAGCGTCTGCAACCGCCTAGCAAAAAGCGCGAAGGCCAAGGCTCCGTTGGCACAGACGAAAACTCACACTTCGACGTCACAAACTCGTACTACGCATCCGTCAACTTCAAGAAAGCAGTCGGCTGGGTGTGGTTCGGGCGCCTCTCCTCCCATCAAATCGACCTAATCAAAGGCCAGATCCAGGGCGCACACAAAAGAGGTCTCAAAGCAAGATATTGGGGTACTCCCTCATGGCCCATTGGGCTGAGAAATAGGGTCTGGGACGTGCTTGTGCAAGAGGGCGTAGATTATCTGAATGGAGATGATTTAAGAGCTATGACAATGATGGATTGGGGGGTTAAGAAGCATTGGGGATGGATCGGATAGATAAAGATAAGACCAGGCATTTTTTGTATGGCGCATGGTGTTAGAGGGCAGGTCAGACAGCATCAACGAAACGCATAGCATGGCATGGGACCGATGCATAGCTTATTTTGGTGATACACGGGACAGGACTTCCATCTAGTCAACATTCAAATAGATACGTTTCGAAATCAATGCATTCGCATTTCCAATTCCCGCCTACATCTATACCTTTCCTGCTATCTGCTCCTCCTTTCAAGCCACCACATCACAACCGCCAAACCCATATTCACAACCGGAAGCCAATACGAAACTCCCATCCTTCTCTGACTATACACACCCATACCTATCACCCCTTTAGCAGACACCCGACACTTCGCCCAGCAAGCGCGTCCAGACTCACCAGTTAACCCAATCGTAGCCCCTACACCCAAAGTCCCCCTCGTCCGTCCCCACGCCACCAAGCCTCCGGCCACACACATCAGTCCACCAATGAAATTCGTGTGCCGCGTCACATCGCGGATCGGGATGAGAGGGTAGAAAGCATCGCGCGTGCCGACTGCTTTGCGCATTGCTTTTGCGTGGAGACGAGGCGTGAGGAGGGAGAGTAGGCGGGCTTGGCCGCCGAGGAAGAGTTGGAAGGCGAGGATGGTGGGGATGGCTTTGCGGAGGGAGGGGAGGAGGGTGTTTGGATTCATGGTGGTGATTGGGGCCGTGTTGGGACGGGATAGGGAATAGGGATAACGGAGGTTCTGTGGGTAAGGAGGTGGGGGAGGAAGTTAGGGGAGAAGTGAGCGGAGGAAGTGGAGTGGAATGTAGCCTCGTATACTGAGATATTTCAGAACCTCCGAGACATTAAGTAAGTTTTGGATAGCTACGGAATTTACGATGGATGATGGATATACATGACGTCAGAGGTTTAGGTTAGAATCCATGAACACAAGATCGTGGTGGAAACTTAGTTCATTGCCATCTTTACTGCTTATGCACAAATCCATGCAGTGGTCTCATCTCAATCAGCGAGCTACTAAAATGACACACATCGCCTATCCTGTCTTTTACTAACATGCTCATGTCCATGCTTTTCAAGGCGCTGGCCTGGAGACTCATCTTCCACATAAATAGCTTTGCGGATCGTCAACTATAATCTAACATGAACTCTGAATATTACCAAAGTAATGAAATCTCCGTACACGGTCAAATGCTCAAATGTTCGTGCTCAGCCGATGCACAACAGGAACAGAGCTTGGTGGCAAGCTGCCGTACTCTGTGATGACAATGCTAATGTATTTTGCAGGGGTGACGTCGTAAAGGACCTGCAGATGGTGCAAATTCTCTGATCCTTCGATCCACTTGAGTACATCTGAAGCCTCAGACCTGGGCTCCTCGTTGGCGGTCTTCTCGTCTTTCTTCTCATTTTTCTTAGTTGGAAGGTGCCTTTCCAGGGGGAGGAGGGCGACACGCTCTGACTCGGAGAGAAGCTCGTCTGCAGGCGCGACCTCGTTTCCGACAATGGAGTCTAATGCCACTTTTTCGGTGAATTTGACAGACTCACAGAGGACGATGACAGGGAGCGAGTGAGAGTGTGCGAGCATGGATACCAGAGCGGTGCCGACACGAGAATAAAGTCGACCATTCGACATCATAGCATGAGCACCCAGGAATACTTTGGTTGCATCCTTGACCGCGTGCGAAGCTCCGGTGATGAGATAATATCGGACATTAATGCCTTGGTTTGCTAACTTGCGTGCAAGTGTTTTCCCTTCAAATAGGGGCTTTGAATCGACCACGATGACTGAAAAAGGCACACCTGCCTTGTGCGCTTGGACAATCGTCTGTTCGACAATGGAAGAAGATGCGTATGTTAGGATGACGTCCCCTGGTAGTATCTTTGTAACGGCGTTGTCGCGGATGAGCTTGTCCGCAGCTGTGACACGTTCACGAATGAACATGTCGATTTCCTCTAACAGATCCCGTTTTGCCTCGGACTCTGGCGTCGAAGGATCAATTTTGATCATGACTGTAAGCAATCGTTAGTGATGGTTTCCAGATAAAACACAGGATAGTCTAAAGGATGCAGACAGGCTGGTTAGAGGTCAAGAGGTTAATGGGGCCATTTGCCGTTGTATGAGGATAGGCGAGAGTTCGAAACTTACTATCTTTTAGCCACCGAATAGCGTTACCCATGCTGATGCTAAGTGGACGACAGCTTCGCAAGTACTCGATCTGCGGGCTAAGGTGATGGCTAGTAAGATGTCGCGCTAGACTCGTTCCCACCGGCGTCTGGTAGGACTCAATCATAGCCTTGAAAGCCAAAAGCATCGCGACCATGCGGGCAGTACTACCACAGATAAGATAACTACTGTACTGGAGACCAAGGGCCAGAACAGCAGGATGCACGTCCTTTGAAGCCCCCACCATGGAATGTTGTCGCGGCTGGCTGAACAGATGGCCAAAGAAAAGACCAACCTCATTCTTCCCTCTTTTAGATTCCTTCTTTGGCGGATGCGGAACTGGTGTGTTTGACTGGGAGGGTCGTCTTCTAACTGGCAGAGGTCTTGATTTATCATCCTTGGGGCCTTGTTTCGAGTCCTTCTGCTGCTTCTGGCTATCTTTTGCTGGCAGTCCTTGCTGATTTCCTGGGGGGCCAGATGATTTTGCTTGCGCTCTCCGTGCCTGCTTTTCAGCTTGCTTCTGCTTCTTCAATTCCGCTGGCGACGGCTTCTTCGGGGCTCCCTCCGCAGGTTTTGCATCCTTGGAGTCGCCTTTTGGCTGACTAATAGCATCGCTTTTCACCTCCTCAGGCATAGTGATCTGTTTTGGCGCTTCTCCACCGGCTGACTCGCTCATCGTGACCGAATATGGAGGCCTTCAATTATTCCCTTGGCTCTTCAAGCGCAATGAATTGACGCTAGTATATGGATGCAAATGTCAAGAGTGGGTAAACGAATTCTGTTTTGATGCAAAATTTGGCCGTGGAGACATAGAAGATTCGTTGCGCGTCCAATATGTGAGCCCAGTGGATTTTGTGATATTCGACTTCCACATGAAATTGACGAAGCGACGTGAGAACACGAAGATTGAGTCAGAGGCACTATTCTACTTCTGGATTGGCGCGCCAAGACTATTGCACCCCAAACACCCTTTCGTCATAGGGTCCAGTACATACAAACAGATCAACTCCCGCATTCCAAACTATAACTTAAAACCATTTGCGACATTGCGAATATTAAAGGTGGGCGTTATCAACAATTCGCACAATAGCTCTTCGGGACATTGTCGCCATGGCTGAGAAAGTCGGCAGTCTCACTGAGCTGCCGCTTGATATACTAGTACTCATTTTCCCGTATCTAGATGCGAAGAGCTTCCTCAAGCTCTGCAGTACATGCAAGGCGTTCACACAGCCCTCTATACGCCTGGATCCCGCGTACTGGAGCTTCGCGGCTCGCAGTACATTTCGTGTTCCGAATCAACCAGTGCTCCAGCATGATGGAGCTCGGTGGCAGGCAATGTATCGTCGTCTGCTAACTCAAAGTCGCGTATTTACATGGGGAAATAATATGTTTCAACGGCTCGGTCATCAGAACGGCCATCATGAACATGCCCTTGGCTCGCCAATTCGGCCCTTGAGGAGAACATTCCACAATGTCTATTGCGCGTTTCCTCTCGAAATGGATCGAACGCGGGATCTAGGCATAATAGCCGACTTGCAATGCGGGTAAGCCAATAGTTACCTGCTCCATCTCCTAAGTAGCAAGCCTAGCGAAGCTAAAGCATGCAGTGGCTGGTCTACCACAATCCTCACCTCGCAGGGTACCCTGCACTCTGCCGGTGTTCTTGACGGCCAGCGCCTATACACTGCTCACGGTTCGGGCCAGCTCCAAGCACTTCGCTTCCCCGCCGGATACCCGCAGCATGCTGCAGCCGCCGCCTATGACGAGCCGGCAATAGCCATCCGCCAGTTCTCTGCTGGTCGATCTCATATACTAGGTCTTTCAGACAGTGGTACGATATGGTCTTGGTACGATGCGGCCGCTCCTGCATTGCAAGTCAAATTTCTCGATATAGACATTAAAGATGTGTCATCGAAGGAGCCGTCAAATGCGAACATCTCATTCTATGGGCGTGTCAGGCAGGTAGTGGCTGGTTGGAGTTGTTCTTCCGCGTATATCTATGGAACTGGTATCGTGCTATGGGAACAGGTCCGCAGAGAGAAAGAGGATGAAGAGACAGATACAATGCTCGTCTTCGAAAATTTCAATGTTCCGAAGACAGGTTATCAACGAACCAAGGGTGCAGCACGCGAATCCGAAGAGGACAAAGCACTTGGGGAGGAAGTGGGAATGGTCATGAATTACATCATCATGGAACACTTCGTTGTGTTTGTGACCGATATTGGCAAGGTTTTCTGTGCTCGCCTCCTTGCCAAGAACAAGGTTGAGGATATACTGGAAATACGCGCGTTGCGAGCCGAGCATGGAGCCACGATTGACGTTCAAGGGTCATTCCGCCGTTTCGCCACTTTTAAAAATGGAGAAGTCATCATTGCTGATCAGAACTACTTGGAGGAATGCTGGAATACTCGCGATATGGGGCAGGACCAGACCGAGATCGACGGGCTCAAGAAAATACCGGCGCTTCAAAATAACGATGTTATTTCTGTGGCTTTCGGAGATTATCATTTCCTCGCACTGCACTCCACAGGCAAAATCACGTCATACGGTACCGAGGTGCAATCGTGCGGTGCCCTTGGTCTAGGTGGTGACGGAGATCCCGAAGGGTGTCTTCGCGGAATCGTCTACAACGGCTTCGGTCGCGACGGCAAGCTTCTTCCACATGCATATACCCAAGGACATCAGATTTGGTTTCGCCCTCAGCAGACAGAATGGATGAAGTTCTTGATTCAAGGTGGAAAAGATCCTGAAGAAGCGCAAGAGAGATTGCAATTATTTAAATCTGATCGCAACGTGCAAGGTGAGGTGAGCGAGTGGATCGAACAAGAAGGGAGGCAGTGGGATGAAGAGAAAGGAGATGATGGGCTTGGGGCTTATTTTGGGCTCCGTGTTTCCGCAGCGGGTTGGCATTCGGGTGCTTTAGTTCTCGTCAACGAGGAGCTGGCAGGTAAAGAACCTACGTACGACTGGCACGATAAGTCGTTCCCGCGGTTGAAGCTTAGCGATGGTAGCGAGATGCCTGGCATAGTTCCCTTCGATCAATGGCGTGAAGGAAGACCTGAGTGGCAGTTTGATGAAGAACTGTAATATCTTCAGTAGAAAATTGTTAGCACGAGCATGGAGAGAATAAACCGGCAGTCCAAGATGTCATTATTAGCATATATACCTGGCTATTTGGCCAACGTTTGCATGCTTAAATACCCATGATAAGCGTGCTATTTCACATTTACTGCTTTGTCCATCTTCGTTCATTCCCCATCATTGCAGAACCTTAGGAAGATCTTCACTATTACTAAGTATCGATTCTTCATTTAAGCTTCTAACAAACACCATGCTGATTGTAGAATTTCATTTGTATCGATGTTGCTTTCGGGTTCTTATAACTCTAGTGACGGAGTGTAAGAACTCTAAAAGTGGGGCATAGTGAACGTGCTCTACCTAGACATACTCCATAAGAGATCACTCAGCCGCCCAAATGCTGCTTGCCTTCTTTCGACGATCTCCATGAATTGTTCCTCATTGTTCCCTCCCAGATTTCCTATGAAGATATCTTTCTTATTGCTACCTAATTCCTTCCATGCAATCTCCGCGAACTGGCCAACTGGCATGCCAAGTTTCCTACCTGCTTCCTCTCCCATTTCAAAGTCATGGAGCTCGGTTTGGACGACTGGAGGGGAGAGATGAATGATAGAAATCTGATTATTACGTAGTTGTTCGCGAATACAGAGGATGAAAGCGTCGAGGGCTGCTTTAGAAGCACTGTAGGCTGGCATGGCGAAGGCAGGGACGAGGGAGAGGTGTGTGCCAGTGTAGATGATGGATGTGGGAGACTTTTGAGAGAGAAGGTGTGGCAAGAAAGCATGAGTGAGTGCTACGAAAGAGGAAAAGTTTGTGGTGATCTCGCGGTTGAAGCGGGGAAGGTCGACTGTAGATGGATCGGCAAAGTTGTAGCGGTATTGAACACCAGCGTTGAGAAAGATGCAGTCGATTGTTGGGTGAGCTTTAAGTGCACTGGTAGAGTGAGCTTATACATGTAGGGAACTGAGGGTTTGAAAGTTACCTCTCTGCAAACGCTTGTACTTCATCCAGTTTCGCGATATCAAAGACTAAGCTGGATGCTTTGTCTGCGCCGTGAGTTGAGACGAACTCGTCTAGGCGGTCTTTACGGCGTCCTACGGCCGTGACGTGGATGCCGGAAGCTAGGAGCTTGTCGGCCATAGCTTTACCAATGCCAGATGTCGCACCGACTAGAAGAACGTGTTTGTATGGAAAGGCCATTTTGAAAGCTTAAATGTGGAATATAGATGAAGTATGAAAGGCTGTGTGATATCCAATCTTGAAACGTCTGGAGCGATGATGGTGATTAAAGCGATGATACAAAAATTGGCAAGATTGGGAGCGCGGAGATACTTATATACAAGTCAGATACTATTAAGTAGCACTTCTGTGAAGGTATCCAAAGTATGCATGAGCCTTGAGACTAGACCTGGCAACGGACTAAAAGTGTAAACTCCGTCCGCTTGTCAGACCTATTTAATACGTCACATGCACGATACGCATACCGCATTTGGTAAAGAATGTGGTAGTATGGCATGAACAAGACTAGTCGTTAGGCTGCGCGATGATTATGTCCGAAATCAGGGAATTAAGAAGCTTTGTTAGTTATGCTTAACTATGTGTGGCGTTGTTCGAGAGTAGAATGGTACCGCGTACGTCATCATGCAAGTCGAACTGGTTACCTTAAATGGTTTAGCGCACTTTGCTCCCAACTTTCTAATGCTCGATTATCTTTTTACCATCAGGATTGTACCGCCATTGTGTGTTAGTCAACTCTAGGATCCGCTGTACCCATCTAAGCGAGCTGCATCGGCTAGATCGATGATATGGTGTTCCGCGGGAAACCGTCAAAGGCCTGCCAACGATGTCGAGATCGAAGGCTGCGTGTGCGTGCGCCCATCTACCGTGGGCAAGAAGTCTTCTGACAAACCACAGTGCGATCTAAAAAGACCGACCTGCAGCTCATGTATCCGTGTTGACGTCAAGTGCTTTGGCTACCGGGACATAAACATCCTACGAATCAATGATCAAACTCAGGAGGTGCGCTCGAAAACTCTAACACAGGAACACAATTCGTCCCGCGAACGACCGGCACTCAAACTCAAACTGGCTCATCTTCCAGTAGATCTGGAATTTCAAGCAAGGGGGCTCTTCTTTTCCTCTTATATCGCCGACTTTAGCCAAGCTTGGGACTTTCTGTACCCTTATTTCGACCCTAGGATCACCCCGGAACATCTCACATTGAGCATCGACGCTGTTAGCTTGGCCTTCTTTGCGCATCATACGGGCTCTCCATTTGCCCGAAATTTGGGGCGTTCGAAATATATATTCGCATTGAAGAAAACGAATGCAGCGCTACAAAACATCGAGACAGCGCAGGAGACAACTACACTCGAGGCATCTTTGCTTCTCGATCTGTTCGAAAGAATCATTGGCTCAACGGGCGGTTGTTATGGGTCTCAATACGCTCATGCTAACGGTGCGCTGGCTCTTGTTAAGTTACGAGGCCTGGAGCAATTTGAGGACGATCGGGGACTGAAGACTCTGGCAAGACTTTCACTCAATGTCATAGTCTGTTGTCTTGGTCAAAGTATTCCTATTCCAGTCGAGCTTTTTAAGATCAGAGAGCACGTAGCTCAGCTTGTCAATGTTAATGACCCGAAATGGAGAATGACAGGCATAGTCATGCTCATGACTAATCTGGTTTCCGAAATAACGAAAGGTACCGTTGCCGGTGAAGAGAGAATACGAAGATGCGCAGAACTGGACAAGCAGCTCGAAAGGATATCGCTAGAGGCGCCACCAATTTGGTCGTATGAAAGAGTCTACCTGAATGCAAGAGAAAGAAAGAGTAGTGTACTAGATGATTTTTTTGATGTTTACGAGGCTCGTTCGGTTACGCAAATGTGGAATGTTCTACGTCTCTGTAGAATTATACTCTGCGAACAGGTTGTGGAGTCGTGCGCGGAGCTTCCCGGCCAAGAAAGCAAGCTCAATTCGGAACGCGCAAGCACCGCAATTGGATCCGTTGTGAGAGACATATGCGCCTCTGTACCACAGATGACGGATTGCGAAGGTGCAGCCCGGAATAAACTTCCGCCTGGCTCTACTTTAGGCGACAGCCTTGTACACAGGCATACATTTTCGCACTTTTTCGACACGTACATTCTCATGTTCGCACTCTATGTCGCTTGCTGGTCGCGGAACTGTCCTGACAGAGCTCGCGAGTGGATGCTCGGTCAATTAGAGCGTATCGCGCACCATTTCGGTGTCAAGGAAGCAGCAAGTGTGGTAGAGATACTCAGAAGCCAGGATCAACACTCAAGAGTCGGATTGTGGCATGTGTATAGGCTTCTCGGAAGCTATGCCTTCGCCGCGTAGGATGTCTCAAGGAATTGAAAAGCGGGCATTCAATCGCGTACTGATGTTGCCACAAGCAGCTTGTTTGAACTTGAACACATCTTTCTCGGACTTCGTGGGTATGCTTGACTACTTCTCAGCTGATCAGTAGGCCACCAGATGGTAGGTAGTGGCCAACACGTTGCTCACTACCCCAATATCCTTGTTCATCATCCATGACACGAATGTAGGTCTTAGAGATGGAGCCTATACGATGCACCTGACACTTCTCGCGCAGGCATGTAAGGGACAAGTTGCGAATACGGGCATCCGTCTCTGCATAAGCGCCAGGCAGCCAAGTATCTATACTCCCCAAAGGGTCGTAATGAAGCTTGGCCAACATGCCGCAGCAGCAACATCCGCCTCAGCGTCGTCTGCACCCTTGTCGTATTCCACCCTCCAGTTTGGTAATGGGTAGCGGAGAGAGCGGGAAGGATTTCGGGGTGGATGCAGTTTTCCAAATCAGGACGCCAAGATGACTCGCTGATGCGCTTGTTCCCGCCGGCACCGGGCCGGCGTAGACCTTGTCTCCTCTTTCAAGCTCCTCCCCCGGGCTCTTAATCACGCGAGAAACTACAGCAACAAGGGAGCAAGGTCTATTGAAAAACAAGGGCTGTACTCTGATCTGCTCTCTATTCATCCATTTAGAGGAAAATCCATGTTGGAGCGGAAATAACACAACCTCGAGTGCCAAGTAGCTGAACTGCTCTAGAAACGCCACAACTATACGGCCGTCGTTTTCTACCAATCTCGCCTACCCACGAGGTCAACATGCATCCAGCCTTTCGTTTGCCTCTTTGGTTGTACTATCTACAGCCACAGGACCCTGGCTCTATGTTGATTCCAGACTTTACCGGTTAGGAGCCAGGAACCTGAAAAAATGTTAAAATTAGATCTCCTGCATCTCGCGTCATCCTAGGCACATGAATGTAGTGTTGGTTTGAGAGTCACGGGGCGACCTGTCAGCGGGAATTTCAGGGTGTTTTAGGGTGTGTGGCCGCCTCGCTGCGCCTGTTTATTCACGTTATGTTTGTACCGCTTGCGATCGCTGGAATTGATATCAACCGGCGGCCTTTCTTGCTCTCTCTAGTACTCTACCGTGAGACATAAGGGCATCGATTCTCTTTGGCATAGTCTACAAAAGAGATTGGACCCCATTAGCATGACTATGTCGGGGTGACAAGTTGAAACAGAAATACGAAAACTATCCTTGGCGTTCATCAGCCGCTTCCGAAGACCAGGTCCTCCTATCTACCGGGGGATACATGGATCTAACTCCGCCAGAGCGAATAGGCCTAGATGCATGCTCTCTGTTATCATTTCAAAAGGCCAATGTTAATTAGCGACAAGCTTAATTCTAGGGGCTCTGAGGCGCTAAGCCATTTGCCCCTACATCTAGGTCAGCTGGATGTAGTAAAGGGACTAAATCATCCTCCACAGTCGAGTCTCGCTGTTCAAATCCTTACTATACCTCGCCAAAGATCTTGGAAATATTGACGGCTAGCGCCGACGAGTCTCAATAGTGTCAAGCCTTCTGAATCCCTGTACATTTGTTGGGCTCGAGCTTCCAGACCAAAATGATCTTGGTTCTGGGAAGCAGCATACTGCAAAAAGATGCGTCTAGGTGCCGACTTGCATAGCGAGCTGCCCCAACGTCTCTAGGACGATACGATGTAGCTAGAGAGCACGGGCGCGAAGATTGTCTTTCTCGACGGACAGGTATGAATATATAAGCTTCACGTCCCTCCATTATGCCCCCAATCAAGTCATCACAGATTACTCGGTCGTTTTGAAGCACGTTCTCCAAGATGGTCCAACTATTTCAGGTCGCTTCCTTCTTGTCCTTGGCCTATGTTGGCTTGGCTGCACTTCCTATTCCTGGGACCATACCACTAGCAATAACTGGAATCTTTGGCTCGTAAGTCTTGAAGCTATGTATGGCATCATGTCCACATTACTAAACATGTATTAGGTGCTCTGTTGATAGTGATGTTTATAATTCCGGTGGTTTCGTCGACGTCGATGGATGGCACGTCAAGGTCCCTAAAAATTTATTAGTCCAGTTTCCTGTCGTATGGGCTCCATTCCCTGAATTATGCGAAGCTGGCGTTGGGGGCTACGAAGTCACTATTGTAGGCAACATCATCGGTGGCGTGCCAATCGCCGGCCAAATATCCGTGAGCGCTGGGCTTAGCCTCAGAGGTTCTCAAGGATATATTGAGTCTATCAATACTGCCGACGCCTCCATGCAAATCAAGAACGGTCCCACGATAAAGCTCAGCGATCCTAATGGCAAATTTGCGAAAGCCAACAATGAAAAGCCCTTCTTCCCTGTCGATGACGAAAATCCTAGTGTTACTGCATGGTCTGGCTTTCCCATGTGTGTGCCCCGGGACTCGGAGAACGATCCTAAATGCCCGGCATCAAACCGGCCTAGTGGGCAAACGAACTTCGCTGCGCCAGATCCTAAGTCTATGGTACCTTTCCAAGCGGGAGACTTCATCGAGTGGACTGGTCTCGTTGATGGTACCACTGTTTATGCCTACGAAGTTGTGGCCATCAATGTTCAGGTGACGACGACTGCTTCGGATTCTGTACCCAACTACATTCGAATGGAAGAGGCTCGTGTTGGTGTTGTTGATACTGCAGCCAATGTCGAGGTTGACGACTTTCGCGTACGTGCTCTCTCTCACGTTATTTTCAAATCTGATCCACGTCTAGTTTGTCGGTTTTCTCTCCGATTGCAGTTCCACCGTCACCTTTAGCGCTATTGAAGTGGACCCATGCACTGGCAAGGAAACTCTCCGCGTGGTAGGGTCTGGTTCGCCGAGAGCCGGAGACCCTCGATGCAAGTTTGATATCCGCTTCCCTACACCTGGAAAAACGCCATTTACCCGGTTAGTTCATTGCAATCCCTGAAAATGTTCCTTATCATGCTAATTTTGGACTAGTGAGTACATGGTAACGGTCAACACTCCAGTTGTGGAAACAAATGATGGTATCAAAGCTAGCCAATATGTCATGCCGGTCAGCGAGTGGGTCTTCCCCGAAGTTGACGTTCCGGGGACGGAGCCACCGCCATATCCTTTCTCGGACTTTCGTGGCCTTGTACAAGGGGATTTTCTTGATGAACAGCGATTCGGCCAGTTGGATCCTTTCCCCGCTGCTGATCCCGGTCCACCTTCGAAAACATGCAGTAGCACACCCCCAGATACACCAGTCGACGACACCCCCGTTGCTGATGCTGTTGCCGTCACTGCCGTGCAACGTGTTGGTGCTCAAATTCTGCTTGCCGGATCAAACACCAACGACAACATTTCGAACTCCAACATCAACTTTGCATGGAATAAGACTGCTCCTGCCTCGCCCTCAATCTCCATCACAAACCCTTCGCAAGCAACTGCGACTTTTACCGCTCCCAAAGTCACTACAGAGACGACCTTCGACTTCCAGCTCACCGTTAGCCTCAAGTCGAACGCCACTAAAAAGGACTCCAAGAACATTTCCATCAAGGTCAGTCCATCTGTTCTCGATGTTGTCACTGTGGACACGTATACTTGGGAGTCGAGGCAGAGTGGGACTATCGGTGTGACCTGCCACTCTAATGTCGTCAACGGTGACAATACCAAGATGACCCTTGAGCTCAACAACGCCGCCACCTCGCTAAGCATGTCAAGTGCGGGAGCTGGTAAATGGAGCTATAGTGCTCGCAGTACCAATCAACCTACCAACATCCGATGCGTGTCAAACCTTGGTGGGAAGAGTGACCTCATCACTGCGCCACTACGAAGGAGGAAGAGGGGCGTACTGGGCTTAGAGGCATAGTTCTCTTTGTACAAATCTTCTTGTAAATATGTTGCTTTACATTCTTGAGTAACGAGGACGGACTTGAGACTCACGATCATTTGGAGCGGATTTCTTACGACCTTTACAACCACGACAACGTCTGGATGTCTGGACATGATTCTAGTACTATTTTTAATTTACAAATACCTAAGAGGCTCTGAGGAGTATTTTTCTAGTCGAATCTCAACATGTGAAAGCTGGGCTATGGAAGCACTGTCATTTTAAAAAGTCCCCTTTGCAACGTTAATTACAGCGTCAAGTTAAATTTATAAATTGACTAAAGTCAAATCAAGTAGTCAATGCCCAGAAGCATGCAGCGAGGAATATTCAAGAGATTCTAGACATGGACTTCGTTTAGTCGTTCTAATGTGATGAGGGTGAACTATAAGCTAATACATTTCCGGTAACGTCGATTGCAAAATCTTGGCGTCGGACCGGGCCCGTGCGCTCGCTTAGCTGCCCACCGAAAATGAATCTTCAACTCACAGTTACGACCATCGTGAACGACAGCGCCAACGCAGACCGACCATACCGTCTTCGAGTACCCTTTAACGTGAGTCCCGACTCTTTGAATCTGCTTAATATTTTTAACGTGCAGAAATGCTGACTCCAGCCTGTAGTAGCGACACCGCAAGTCAACCTCGCTCCACCCATCCAATATGTCTCACGAATCCGTCTGGTACTCGCGCCCGCGCACATACGGCAAGGGTGCCCGCTCCTGGTACGTTTATACCGAAATCGGTCGTCTCTGTATGGGAATTGGGTATAGTTGGAGGCTGGTGGAGGCACCCTGATGGAGACACCTTGATGGAGGGATTGCATTAGAGGATACATCGCTAACGGGGAATCTTGTACAGCCGCGTCTGCACCCACAAGGCCGGTCTCATCCGCAAGTACGGCCTCAACATCTGCCGTCAGTGCTTCAGGGAAAAGAGCGCCGACATTGGATTCGTTAAGGTACGGAAATCACGACCCAGCTGCACCGCATACAATTTTTTGGCACGCGAGCCAATGCGCACGACTCATCTTGCACCAAGCGCAGCCGTGAAAAAAACGTATCTGGACTTCGGCTAATGTTCTGCAGCACCGATAAACTTCTCACGCATTCAATGATCGAGCGAAGGACGGAGGAGGCGTCACGGTGTATGCGATGATTACCAGACGAATCTGGGCATGAAGGCATGGGAAGGGAGAGCGACGGATGTGCATTACTGGGCTCTTGTTTTCCCTGGGCATCCTATTTCAGGAAATGGATGGCAACTTTCAGGATCAACGTGATAGGAAAATATCAACCCTGAATTTCAAACTCCCCTGGTCTACTGGATGTTCCAATCATCACTTGTTGTGCTACTCATGACTACGTTCTTACGATCCCTTACAAGAAGACGGGGGCGGAACATAGGATATGATAATCGTGCGCAGAAAGGTACTCCATCTCTAGGACATTTCATATTAAATGCGTCTTAAGAAGCTCGATCTATTCCCCAGGATATCTATTCCGTCAAAAAGCTCTATTAATGTGCCGAATTTGTGTCCATCCACATTATGCCTCCTTCAACTATGCTGCCGCAACCTTAGCGGGCTCTTCTTTGACGTCTAGCTTCGCAACACCTTCCGTAAGATCAGTCGTCTTCTTCTCATCAATGTCACTTTCTTCTATCACACTCTTCTTATCCTCGTCCTTTGCTGCCACGATCTCCTCCTTTTCCACCGCCGTCTCGCTCTTACTTGCACCGTTCTCCTTGACCTCTTCCTTTGCGATCTCGGGCTCGACCTTTGCGTCCTTTGCTCCAACACTAGCCTCCTCTCCTCCCCACAAGTAGATTTCACTCTCGCCAATGAGCTTGCCAGATTTCTCCCACCTGTTCTTCCGTTCTGTCCTACGCTCCTTTGCTAAGGCATCAAGCGCGGGCCAATACACATCGTGACTATATTCGAAGTCTACTTCGCCACCTGCATTCTTCATGAGTTGTGTCGGGGGGATATGATCGGTGAGAGGCTCGTTGTAGCGCATCTTCGTCTTCGTGACGGGATCTATGAAAGGGGAGACAAGCTTGAGGAAAGTGGTCACGTACCACGGCACTATCAGTCATTGTTAGCTTTACTCTTGCACTCGCAACAGTGCTGTCAATCGGGGACGTACGGTGCGTAATCAGTGCCCTTCCAAGTCTTTCTGGATAATGGTTCTGCAGGATGCTCAGCACCTGCCTCCCTGTCCCAATGCTCGGCTGAGACCCTGCGCTGCTGTTTCTGAAGTCAATCAACAACGCTAATGTCTCCTGGCCCGGAGGCGCAATATCCAATGTCCTCTCTAGCATGAATACTAAATGCTCCACTTGCTTCGGGCTGTTCTTCGTATTCTGCTTATTCGGCAACAAGTACAAGCACGGCCGACCTTCATTGTCATATCCTAAAATGACTTGTTTGCCTGTAGCATTCTCGTCGGAAATATAGTCTGCGGTGAACGTATCGGTACCGTATTCGCGACGCCAGACGAGGGTTTCTTGAACGCGCTTGATTGCTTGCGCGAGGTTCCATTTCGTGGCTCGGAGGTAACGAAGGAGGCATTCGCGGGTGAGCCACATGTGCTCGTCGTCAGAGAGGGGTACTTGCTCAGCTCCCTTTGCGGACGTCTTGGGGAGAGTTTCCCATGATTTTGCAGCTGCGAGAAGCTCGTCGTACTTGGATTGTTGATCGGCGGTGAGAGCCGGAGGTGCGGCTGGTTTACAGCCCTCAGCAGGGTGAGGGAATGGCCCTATTGTCGACATGGCTGATTGACTATACTTCTGTGTTGATCCTCAACGATGGATTATAGAAAAACAATTGAGGATCTTGCCTATGGATTACAGTTCGTAGAGTAGCTTAAGCGTGGATGCTGGGCCAAAGCGGTGAGCCAAAAGATAATTGGGGGACCCTGCATGTTCAATCCGATAGCTTCTATCCGCCTAGGATAGCGGAGCAGACTAAGCCTGTTGTAGCGTGGCGCATCACTTAACCTCTTGACGCGTCGACGCGTCTCACCGAACACCAAATTCCCACGGCCGGAACTTCCACCCCACAATCCATACTTTTCACGACCGCAATGGATGACAGCACTGCCGATCTGACCGAGCGCTTCGGGCGCTACTGCGACACGAAAGATCATGAACTACCTTCCGACGTTCGTACGGAATTAGAGGTTATGCTGCGGATACACTCGATTTCGTCTGAAGAACTGGACTTCAAATGGCAGGCTTATGCTATGAAGATGGGTGGAGAGGATAGCAAGTTGGATCTGAAGACAGCGAAGGATTTCAAGAGACATATACAAGATGCGTTGGATAGGGAAAGTAGGGGGAAGGCGCAGCAAAGGAATGATGCGAAGAAAGTTGCGCCGACCCCGAGGGCAAAAGGCGGGGACGTGTATGATGTGTATGTTCTCTCGAGAGAATTGAGTACAAGTGGAATAGGACTAATGTTGTTCAGGTTGGACGGATTGATCCAGACCCCACGACCTGGTGGGGTGAATGGCGTGAACAGCAGCGCAGGAAAGCGACGGTCTAATTTCGAAACGCCAGCAAGCAAAGCAAGCAAGAGCCATGAGATGAGCTCGCCTGGAGGCGCTCTAGTTTCAAAAGGAGAAGTCAATGGTGGACCGTACGCATCATGCCCCCCATCTTGCAACTCTCCTAATACTTTCCAGCGTCTTTGACTTCGCCTCGCGCACAAACGTAGGCGACATCACCGAGCAGCTCAACGGCGAGATCGAGCTCCCTGAACCACCGGAAGAACCTCCCTCTGAGGCTCGTATCAAGCTCAAAGCTAACACCGACATGTCCAAGTTCTCTTACAAAACAATGGCCATGAAGCTCTCCGAATCATCCGAAGTCCTCGACGACCGCATCGACGAATTCCGTCAATTGCTCCAGGAAGCGCTCAATCTAGAAGACAGTGACTTTGGCAACCCCTCATACGAGTCTCCTAGTGAAATCATAGCGGTGGGTCGCATATGTTCAGATACTGGCGAGGGGAAACTCAACACTGCATCACTCGTTTTGGAGGGCTCACGCCGCTGGGGATCAGGTCGACGTGTCCCTCTGAAGCTGGATAAGCTCACCTCCTACAACTTCTTTCCGGGACAAATTGTCGCTATCCGCGGCACGAACGCCTCCGGTGAAGCCTTCGTGGTTTCTGAGGTTCTATCCCTGCCTCTCATGATACAATCCGCCTCCACCCCTTCAGAATTGGACAAATTTAATTCGCGCTACCCAGATACACCTGAATCCGATCCCTCCAACATCCGACCCTTATCTGTCTTTATAGCATCCGGCCCATACACTACGGACCAAAACCTCGATTTCGCGCCTCTCCAAACCTTCCTTGACAATGCTGCCTCCGCGGTTGCGGACGGCGTCATCCTGCTTGGCCCCTTCCTCGATGCCGAACATCCGCTAATCCGCAGCGGAGACTTCGATATTCCTCCACAACTTACCAATCCTGACCAGGCGACCATGACAGATGTCTTCCGTCACTACATATCCTCTGCCCTGCAGTCTTTCGCACAGCGCGTACCAACTTGCAACGTCATCCTCGTCCCAAGTCTGCGAGACGCACACCATCACCATGCAGCTTTCCCGCAAGACAAGTTCGTGAAGAAAGAGCTAGGGCTAGGACCTGCAGGAAAGATGGTGCAATGCGTTACAAACCCAATGACGCTTGCGATGAATGAGATCACTGTGGGAACAAGCAGCCTTGACATCCTAGACATGCTACGGCGTGAAGAAATTGTAGGTGGAAAATCGAAAACTGTGAATCTGTACGAGAGAGGAGCGAGAAACGTCCTCGAACAGAGGAGCTTCCTGCCAATATTCCCGCCGACAGCACGGGAGAAGATAGGTGCACCTGCACCCCTGGAGGAAAAGGTCTTCACGAACGGTGATGCGAATGGAGAGGTAAAGGAGGAGCAAGGGCCCAGTCCTTTCCTCCCGTTAGGAACAATGCTCGATACGAGTTACCTCAAGCTTGGTGAGATGCTGAGCGTTCGCCCCGACATACTGATCACACCCAGTGTTCTTCAAGGCTGTGTAAAGGTACGTGAACACATAGTTGTCAATCATGTTCAGGTGTTGTGAATTAGCATTGACATTGTATACAGGTTGTAGAAGGCGTTCTAGTGATCAACCCTGGGACATTGAGCAAGCGCCGTGCCGCAGGAACGTACGCACGAATGATCGTACAGCCTGCTTCGGTGAGCGACGAGGAAAGAGAGAAGGGCTTTGCTATTACGCATAAGCTGTGGGAGAGGGCTAGGGTAGATATTGTCAAGATATAGTTGTATTCGATGCCATGCAAATATATCTATAATGCGGCGCATGCGATTGAGCCTTTCATAATAATTCATGCCATCGACGTTGAATGTCGTCATCTCAAGATCTGTTCCGTGATTCTTAATAAGAGAAAATATTGCACTGTGTACGTGTGCCGCATATATATTGTAGCTAATGCAGTGTGCGTTCGCTGACTGCAGGCAAATCAGTCGAGCTAGCCTGATAACACCTCCGACTAGTGAAATTCATTAGAACCATCGAAATGCATACATATATCGCCGAAGCTCAAAATGCCCAAGCGCCTATTTTCGTAAATGCTGCAGTCTTTCCATCCCCAGTCACCTCTTTTTCGAAGCTGGACTCCCATAGAACATGCAAGTCTAAAATCACATGCAGACACCTTCCCCTTTTCGCACGCATCAATGCACGCTTTCACATCCTCGCGCTCCCCCACAATCCGTAAACTACCAATCCTCAAATACGAATTCCTTAGCGCCGTCAAGAATCGTAAAGCGGTGTGTAGAGAATACAATGTTCTCGTACAGTTCCTTTCCCGCTGCTCTAGCTTTCCGGTGCCAGGGACCGCCTCCGCCTTTGTATGCATCTTCTCTCGAACGCCAGAAGCCTGAATCGTGTTCAATTAGAGACTTTCATTCCCCGGTAGACATGAGTTTGACTTACAAGTAGCCAAATTCCTTCTCTCGCCATTTGGTTTACCGAACCAGTACTTCAGCAGTCCTCCAGACTCGCATGCCTCGCGGTGGCTCTCGGCATCAAGGTCGTACAGTAAGTCGCTGTCGATGTCTTTGTTGAGCTTGGAGTGGAAGGTGACGACGTAGAAGCTCTCCTCTTTCCACTCGTACTTTTCCACGGCAGAGAGGGCCCTGACAAGGGAGAGCACAGTGGAGAAGTTCAACGCTGAGATGTAGGGCGCGGTAGCATAGTCTTCTCTGACTGGTTTGAGTGCTGTAAGTGCTTTTGCAAAGATCAAGTTCGCAGTATCTAGCGTGGACAGATCGAGATAGTGCCCTGGACTGTTGTATGGCGAGGAAACGAGGAGCGAAGAAAGGTGCTGTGAATTGGTGGTAGCAGAATCGCCCGAGGGTTCGGTGATGGATAGTTGACGAAATGCGGCGGCCTCGAAGCGCAATTCATCGAATTCCTCGGAGATGGTAGAGGGGTCCGCGACCCATAGTCCTTTTGTGGGACTATGGAGATGGAAGCCGGTGTTCTTCTTTGGCAGTGTGGTGTTTTGTGCTTCTTCGACTTCACTGGCGAGAACGGAGAGATCGGTTCCCGGAGCCATCTTGCACTGCTCTTTACCCTTGATGCTGATGTAAAATCAGAATTGAACAAAGATGTCGATGCAATGTTCACCAAGGTTCCCTTGCTAACCAACCACACTGAGTCCCGGTTGATTGTATAACTTAGGCGTAGAATTTTCCGCCACGTACTGCTCCTTTGTCCTTGCTTCCACGAATGCAATTGTCTGATGAAGAGAAAAAGAAAGTATGCGGGGTCAAAAATATAGACATTTCTACATTCAAAGGGTTGGGGTACATTGCAGTGACCTTCCGCGACAAGCACGCCTAATCACGCAATACCGGAGCGGATCTCGCAAACCTCGCGCAACGCGTCCGAAATTCCATCACATTTCCACCAGCAAGTCAGGATGTAAGACCAGTAAATTACGGGCATATTGAAAGAATATGCGTGCGCGCAGTGTGCGCTGAGGAGTGGTTTTCCTCTTTGGGATGAGGCAGCGCTGTGATTGGCTAGGCCGCGTACCTGCTTGTGAAGGATACCGAGGGTTCGACCAATTGCGAGATTAGAAGAGCATGCAGGTCAGAATCAGGATGAGGCTAGATGGTCCATAGCGTAGATCTTCTATGGGGAATTGTGTCGCTAGTAATGCCACAGTTGACACATCGAATTGTTTAGTTTCGAGGCCGACTTCTTTTCCATATGACTCAGTAGTATCACGTAAATTACCACAGCTTCGCATACTTAATCAAGCAACTAAAGAACCATACCTGTTCTACTCTTGGTGTACATTGCTAATCCTTATCTACCCATGTAGCTTCATGGTCTATGGTCGGACGTGGACAGGCGGTGTACGCAGGATGACGTAACGTTGAAACCATTTGAACAAGAATTCTTATTGAATAGGGTGCGAGTCGTATGATCCAGGGTATCACAACTTGTAAACTGATCGCAATGGCTCTAGAATCAAGCCTATTGAAACACCATAAATGCCGGACTAGAAGTGACGAATTTGAGCGGTGGCTAAGTCCATGCACATGGGTGTTGTTTAGTGCATGATAGTTGTGTTGAAAAGGTAGAATCGTCGAACCCAGCTCTTAGGATCACCAGTGGACCTGCCGATCTGCTCGCCGACCTCTTGTAGGCAGCATTCAAAAGGCTTGTTCTGTAATTTCAGGCGTGAATCATTCAAAGACAGCGGCAGTTCAACGCCCTCCTCTCTCAGTGCGATTTTTCGCTCCCGTAAATTGCCCCAGAGAATAAACAAATTCTCTTCAAGCTGCTTACGCTTGCCGGGATTCATCTCGAGACTATAGAAACGTTAGTCAAGAGACACGACAATTGAACAAGTCACGCACTCAACGGCATCCATCTTGAGAAGGCGTTGGCCCTCCTCATTGTTCACAATAATCATCAGTCTCTCAGGCTCAGCACCTGCCACTGTTTGCGTGTCCTCCACAAGGAGTGTGAAGCCCCACTCAAACCTGTTTCTCAAACGCTCTCTACGCTCCTCTGGATCCTCTGGATTATATTTCGGATCGGCTAGACAATGTGAAAAGTTTTCAAGCTTAAGAGGGTGAAGGTCGATAACCCGTACACGAGTCCGGTATTTGGAATTGACAAAGGGAAGTTCAAGTTCGGTGCCTTTCTCGGTGATTGTTTTTCGGTGTGGATTTTGATTGATCTCGGCAAGGGTAGACAGCTTGATGTCGTGGTGTCCAGCACGAACTATGACAATTACCACGGATACAAAAAGGAGAACCTCGATTGCTTACCATGAGGGTTAACGTCCGCGCGAGCTTTCTCTTTCTCAAACTCTTGCTTCTCTATTTCTTTCTCCATTTCCTTGCGCTGTCGCAGCTTCTTCTCTTTCTTCTTTGCGGAAGCCTTTGCTGATGGCTTCTTGGGAAGATTTTGCGGCACATTGCGAGCGTCCTTACGTGTCTGATATTCCTTTTCATAGACTGCTTTGTGTTGGGCGATGGCGGCGATCTGATTTGCTCGAGTACACTTGTGGACACAAATCTTAGTAGGAAATCTCTCGTCCTCGTGGATAGCGCCCTCCAGTCTGTTCGCGTTCGAGAGTCTCGCGTGTACATTCTGCAGGTAGACAATATCCCCCTCCTTGATGTTAGATTTCGCATACGCCGCATGGGGATCCCACAGTCTGATCGCAATCGTGACTTGGCCAAATGGGCCCGGCCAATTCCTCTGCGTGGGCATACCGAAAGCATCATCGTCATCGTTTGGGTCTAAGTATGGGAAAAGATCCTTGTTCTCAGTGTAGTCGGTGATGTAGAGGTCCATGGAGACGTAATCCGGCCAAAACATTTTAACAACCTCTCCGGTGAGATTGTAATAGTTTCCAATGACAACATCTTTGACCAATGCATCTTTCTTGTTTTTGAAAGATTGAGGAGGGGCCATCTTGATGTCCAGTGTCAAATATCAAATGTGTCGCTAGGATGAGCCACGTTTGGAGGTGGACATGTAGCCCGTTCGGTCGGGTCTGCTGGTGCCAGTTACAGGTTAGCCCGGATCTGAGCTTAGTGGCCAGGACCGTCTCTCTAGGAGAGGGAACGAGGGCGAAGACATTGGAAATAGACCGACCCGCGGCCGGCCAGGTGATTGTTTGGGTAGACGCGATGTTCATTGCCAAGCCATTAGCCGGAAACGGTTAGTCTAAGCACGCTCTTGCCGCTTCCGCCTTTTCACCTCCCCTGCCCCACGACTGCAAGATAAATCCCCTCCAAACAAACCGGCTTGCCTCAACCACAATTTTTCTACACCCCTAGGCCAGCCGCCTTCAACCCGCAAACATGGCCGACAAGTACATCCCCGAGCACCGCCGCACGACGTTCAAAGCAAAGAGCGCCTTCAAGCCTGACGAGCTCCGCCGCCGCCGCGAGGAGCAGCAGGTCGAGATTCGCAGAGCAAAGCGCGAGGAGAACCTCGCCAAGCGACGTGGTATTGCCGGGAGAGACCAGCCCGGTGCTGCTTTGGGCGCTGCTCCCGATAGCGACGATGAGGGAGGGAACATTGAGTCACAGGTGTGTTTACCCCTCGCCAGTCGGCGCATGCCCACCACGGCGACCTAAACATTGGATCTAACTAACGATTTGCACTAGCTCAACGAAGAGCTCCCCCAGATGGTGAAGGGTGTCTTCTCGGAACAGATCGACGAGCAAATTCAAGCCACGACCAAGTTCCGCAAGTTGCTATCCAAGGAGCGTAACCCACCAATCGAGCGAGTTATCGAAACCGGCGTCGTGAGCAGATTCGTCGAGTTTCTTCGCTCGCCGCATACACTGGTTCAGTTTGAGGCTGCGTGGGCTCTCACCAATATTGCCTCTGGTTCTGCCCAGCAGACCCAGGTCGTCATCGAGGCGGGCGCTGTACCCATCTTTGTGGAACTGCTCAGCAGCCATGAGCCCGATGTGAGGGAGCAGGCCGTCTGGGCCCTTGGAAACATTGCTGGTGACAGCCCTGCGTGTCGTGATTTTGTTCTCCAAGCTGGCGCTCTCCGCCCGCTTCTTGCTCTCTTGGGCGATAGCCGTAAGCTAAGCATGCTGAGGAACGCTACCTGGACACTAAGCAACTTCTGCCGTGGAAAGACACCGCAGCCAGACTGGCAAACGGTACGTTCTCTTGCCACTCACGTTCTGCTAAATACTGACAGCCTATAGATCCAGCCCGCTCTTCCCGTGCTCGCTAAGCTCGTATACTCGCTCGACGACGAGGTTCTCATCGATGCCTGCTGGGCCATTTCGTACCTCTCAGATGGCTCAAACGACAAAATCCAAGCCGTCATCGAAGCTGGTATTCCCCGTCGCCTCGTGGAACTACTGATGCACGCTTCCACCCCAGTCCAAACACCCGCTCTTCGATCTGTTGGAAATATTGTCACCGGTGATGACGTTCAGACCCAGGTCATCATCAACTGTGGTGCTCTCCCTGCACTACTATCGCTACTTAGTTCCACTAAGGATGGAATTCGAAAGGAGGCTTGCTGGACCATCTCCAACATCACTGCTGGCAATTCCACCCAGATCCAGGCAGTCATTGATGCCAACATCATCCCGCCGCTTATTCACTTGCTCCAGAATGGCGACTTCAAGACGCGGAAGGAAGCTTGCTGGGCCATCTCAAACGCTACTTCCGGTGGCCTCCAGAAGCCAGCTCAGATTCGGTACCTCGTTCAGAGCGGCTGTATCAAGCCACTATGCGATCTGCTTGCCTGCCCTGACAACAAGATTATTCAGGTTGCCCTTGACGGATTGGAGAACATTTTGAAGGTCGGTGAGATGGACAAGGAGTCTGGCGCCGAAGGCGCTGGCTCTGAGCCGATTAACCGCTATGCCCTCTTCATTGAAGAAGTTGGAGGCATGGAAAAGATCCATGATTGCCAGAACAACGCCAATGAGGAGATCTACATGAAGGCGTACAACATCATTGAGAAGTACTTCTCCGATGAAGAGGGAGATGCCGAGAACATGGCCGAAACTGGACCGCAGGTCACTCAAGACGGCCATTTTGGCTTCGGCGCGCCGCAAACGCAGCAACAGCAGAATTTCAACTTCGCGAATGGTGGCGACTCCATGGATATGTGAGCGGTTTTTTCATCGTGAACATTCTTAGGCAGTAAGTCTGCGATTGCGACCAGTGGTAGACATACATTCACACCTCCACAGCCTGAAGATTCCGCCGCACATGAGCCCACTCTCTACATCACGAGTTCCGGGGAGCAAGCCTATATCATTTAATGAATGAACCTTCCAACCCAAGGATCCCACTGAGAGGGAAGTGCACAACCCTTGCCTACCCAACTCGTCATCGTTCCCAGATGCCTGGCTGCCCGACCCCTTGTTATGGATTATTTCTTGAGAGCATCGTCAGATACACCGTCTTGTAAACCCCCGAGTCCCACCCGCATCATATCCCCGGCGTTGCTTGGTTTACTTTTTTTTTTTTTACTCCTTTGTTTTCACGGCCAACGGGATCAGTAGAGGAGGACGGTGGCGGGCAACGTGCTATGATAGGACAGTCTTTTGAGCGCTGGTGTAGTGGACGGATGGGGGTAAAATTGCTTGCTCAGTTTCTATCCATGAACGGCCAGATAGGTAAATGCAGTTACCAATGAATCAGCGTGTACGCACCTTAGAAAAACCTGTCATGTCTTATTGTGCTCGGGCTATGAACCTCGTTCCCCGCACATTGCCCGACTTCGTCCCGCGCGGGGCCTTGGCATGTCATTGACCCCCACCACCTTTCATCACCGAAAGCTCTCCGCGTGGGGGCTTTGGTTTCTTTATGCCCGAAGTGCTGAGCGCATTCTTCTGTACGTGGACACGTCGTGTACTCGAGGTGTATACGGGAGACGCCACCACCACGCTCGTGGCCCAGCGGACCTGCTCACCATAGATACTTCGAATGGCGCAATCTCACCGCCTCGAGCTTCTTCACCAGCTCAGTCCACCAAATCACATTTCCCACCACCTTCACATAGCAGATTGAGCCCAACATAAATACACCACAGTTGCTCCATTCCATGCATGCCTAGAATAAGTCGTTGATCAATAGAAGATATTGAGGCAAAATCATCATGTGTAGATTCATGGTTGGTCTTGCGACAGAGTCATAGCTTCAGCATCGCAGCTTACAAGTTAAGGTCTACAAAGGCAAAGATGAGATACTCCTCTCAGATCTCATTCTTAACCCTACGCATTCTATCCTCACACAATCATTCGACTCGCGTTTGCGCCTTGTACGTCCGTTCGTGCACGTCATCCTCACAAGCCTTCTCACGATTCACAGGACACCCGCCGCCCTCACAACGGTGATGGCTTCGGAATTGGCTACTACACATCGCCCTCCCTAGGCCCCGAGCCATGTGTCTTTACTTCGACCATCCCGGCATGGAATTGCATAAATCTATCGCGAATCGCATCCAAGACCACGTCCTCACTCATCTTCGCACACGTTCGCGCAACCACCGAAGGCAATCTCTCCGACTCGAACTGCCATCCTTTCCTATACAAGAGCCTTATGTTCATGCACAATGGTGGAATAGGCTGTTTCAAACGGATAAAGAGGAAACTAGCGCTGAGCTTGAATGAGCAATGGTTCACGCTCGTACAGGGTTCTACAGACTCAGAATGGGCTTTTGCTCTGTTTCTGGATTGTTTGGACAAGGCAGGACATCATCCTGACTCCGAGCCTGGAAAGGGCGGCTTCGGGCATACCGTCTTACGGAAAGCCATATTGAAGACGATTGAGCGCATCAATGCACTCATCAAGGAGGCTGTCGGCGAAGAACACATGGGCGAGGAAGACAGTAGGAGCCTACTCAACTTTGCCGTCACAGATGGGGAGAGTGTGGTGTGTACACGATACGTCAGTAGTAGGACAGACGAGGCAGCAAGCTTGTTCTTCAGTAGTGGGACGAGTTGGAAAGAGTCGAAAGGTAGTGATAAGACAAATGGCAACACCTCGGATCCTGTTCAGAAAGACTACGTCATGGAAAGAAGAGACAAGGGCTCCGACATCATTCTCATTGCTAGCGAGCCGCTCACGTTCGAGCGAGGTATGTCCTATTTTTATTATATTGTGTACTCTCTGGTATTTTGCTAACATTTTCGAATAGACAATTGGGTGACCGTCCCTACAAATTCAACCGTCACAATATATAAGCAAACCGTCATGATTCATCCTATCATCGACGACTTCTACTCTGCAAATCCCGCGCATGCCCGCTCCGCTGGCTTTGCTCAGGCCAAAGGACAAACGATCACTGGTCCGGATAAGCGCGTCCTCCGCCAGCCTTTGGATGCTGCAAGTAGTGGCTCGGAAACCCCGCATAGAAGCGAAGAGATTGTCAGTGGTGCTATTAGTAGGTTGAGGATGGAGTAGACAGGGTATGAGCTTGGTAGCATCGTTCGGAATCTAGGCCAGGGGCATGATCTAATCGTGATGAAAAGCATTTTTGGGGATACCTCTATGTTAGGGAAAGGGAGGTGTTTACGAGGCGAGTAAAACTCTAGAACACAATCATGGTGGAACAGTAGAAGCCGCGCACCGTAGCCCGACTTATATATTCGCTTGACCTATTGCAGAAAGCCTCCATAAGGAAGTATGCATTGCTTGTGGGCTTGAGCAACAGGAGATATAAAGCGGAATCAGGATGGATTTCTTCCACTATTTCCGGTGAGGATATTGCCATGATGACAAGTCTTGCATAGTTCCTCATTCTGCCAGAGCCGGGACTCCTGTGTCATTTAACATCGAGCCCGCGAATGCAGCACTTAATGCCAATATAAACACGCGTTGAAGTCTATATTTCGAGTTTTTCGCCAATCTTATACATGATTCCCCCAAAATGCTTGTACCAAAGGCTCCATGTTTCAAGCAACCAGGTCGGGGACGGCTGCCCTAGCCGAAATCAATCAGGATTTTACGAGTCTTAGCCTAGCATCCACCTTGGTTCTGAGACTGATTCGTCTTCTTTCTCATGGTTAGTCAAAAGCACGATATGCAGGACACTAGAGATGTCTTGTTTACAAGATCTATTAGGGGAGCTACTGTTATACTTTATGTAGGAGTTGGGACGCTATTAATCTCACTAGTTTGGCAATTTCTAGTCGTTTTCCTTCATGAACGTACCGACTTTGACGTCCCCACAAAACATATGGACCTCAATTTAGAGCTACGACACCCCAGATCTATCACTAGCATCTGCTGCCGTCAACTCTAAAGGGCCAACGTCGCCTCTGTTAGCTGCCAGATCGTTGACTTCCGGATTGCTATGTGCAGGGCTGTTCGTCTGTCTCTTGCTTTTGCATCACGTATACTACCAATTTATTATGTGCACTCGACGTTGAGGACACCATTCATTTTGATACTGAATTATTTCAGTAACAAACTTAATAGATTTTCATGTCCCATCTCTTCCATCTCCTTCGCGTCTAAGCCGACCGCTTTATCTTCTTTTGGTCACTGCAGCGTGAAGTCCTGCGCAAAACTAAACAATACCCTTGTTTCCGGCTCTGGCAATCTCGCAGTCACTTCGACGTTGTAATTCCACTTGTCAGCCTCGGAAAGCGGCCGAAGGAGCATCAACTGAACAAGCAACACATCGTTTGGCCAAATGTTCAATAGACCCGTGTGTTTAGTTCCGTGGCGAACGACAGGCTTGACCCAGTTGGTGAATTTGGAGGAGCTAATAGCTTATGGACTAGGGCAAAGGCTAGAGATGGAAGTAGTGGCGCATGAGAGTCCTGGGTAGGGGTAGAGGATGTGGCCGTATAGGTACGCTGTCACATGTTCGTTTCTGTGGAGTGAAGAAAAGTTTAGTTAGAGTAATGCAATTATAGGAGGACGAGACTGAACTTACACTAGGAGCTTATCGGGGCAGGCTACTAGGGATCGGAGGTGGAAGGGTTGATCTATGCAGGGAGGTAGCTCCCATAAACAAGAGTATGCCAAAAAGTGTCAGAGAGTCCTCGTCGGAGCAAGACGCGACCGACCCACACTTCCTTTCACCACAAACCTTTCACACCCGCTCATGCCCAGCCCCCGCCAAAACAATAACAAAAGGTTGCAAAAAAAAAAAAATTTTGCAAAAAACCAAATTTCGCACACATTGGCGCGTTGGGAAAATCAGCACTACCTGATTTTATTACTAGGATGCATACTTGCAATTACACAACAGATCACCTCTCGTTGAAACCAGGAATCGAACTCACGTCCTCGCATTGCCGGCATTGATGGTCGGTGAAATCTTAGGCCCTATCACCGGCGCAGCTAGTGTGTTGATTCATGGTGATTTGTGAAATAATGCGTAATATATAGACGAATAAAGGAGAGAATATTGCGTCTTGCTGAAATGGTAAGAGCAAAGGTGAGCATAACAGAGAGGGTAGGTAACGAAGGTGTATTTCGAATCCGGAGATTTTCTAAATATATGGGGCAGAATGAAGCATGTTGCTCGATATTGAGACTCGCTCTGTCTACGTCGGACGACGGAATGGGGAAGTAGCTTATAGGGCAAGTCATCATGAGAATGTTTGTTCTTTGCAGCCATAAATATTGATTGCCAAAGCCCACCCTTCTTGCGCGGCTTGCGAAACGTATGCTGACCTTCAACCCAACACGCCAACTTTGGGTTAACATTGTCTCTGCAAGCACGTCGCGGGTGCGATAGGGCCATATGTACACGTGCTGCGAAAAGTATACAAGATGCTAAAGCCAACATGCATTCCTACTTCTGCAGTACAAATCAACGCCAGTCATGGAGTCAACTGCTTGGGGTTATATCCTCTTCTTTCGCGCAGGTAAGTTCAGCCTAACGTCTAACGCAGATACTAGAGGATGACGCCTGTAACGACGTGAGCAGAAATATGGTACACTCAGACACCTTTTTTACTAAAGCCTCCCGCAAGCACCTAAAAGACACGGTCCAATGCGTGAACTCCATCAATCATTGACACCGCCACCGAGATGAAGGAATGGGGCGTGTACTTTATCAACGCTTTCCAGCAAGCCTTCAATGGATATTGATGTTGCGAACCAGATCCTCATACCTTCACACATAGAAGTAAGACTACAATAAGAAATACCACTCGTGCAATTCTGGAGCTGTGAGGGCGCCTGGGATGGAGCATATCCCAATTTGGGCCCGGATCACCCCGTTTGGGAGAGTTACGGTGGCCCTGTTTTGGACAAGTTTGTCTCTATGCTCTCCTCCATTCTAAAGACCTTGATACCAGACGCAAAGCAGTGCGCCAAGGTCAAAAGTGGAGAATGGCAACCTGCCGAGTCCAGCGATGCGTTCAAATACATGGAGTCATTAAAAGCTGCTCTCAACAACATTCGCTCGAACAATGCGAGTATTTAAAATATACTATATATCGACGACCATTCCTGGTACGGTATCTGACACCATTACGGAAACGCACAGAGGAGATAACAGCTGGATTCTTTGAGACGATCAAGATCCGCCGCAAGTGACATTATAAGAATGCGTAGGCTGACCTTAGTCCTCAGACGCCAAAAAGGGACGCTCACCATCATATGCGTCCCTCCTTGTTCCTACTTCAATTATGGCATCTCTAACTTTTGCGTTCAGACTCTGAACATCTGTGAGTAAAAAGACGTGGCCTAGTATAAGACATTAAACGTAAAATGAGCTGGCCTTTCTATACTACTGACTATGGAACGAACTCTCATACATACTACTACCCTAGTTTATACTTATTCATACGAAATCTTATTGCTTGATATTATTGCTCCTGGACCAATTTACGCTTATCCATACCAACTCACCTCTCTTTATCCTGTATAGTAATAGTAGACGGGAGAACAGCTGCGCGAATTTTCAGGGAAGGTCAAAGTCATAGGGATAGAGATTATGTAGAGAAGTTAGGATAGTTCCAAAAGTGATGAGCTGAATGATATATTGAAGTACGTCTAAAGGTACTTTTTTTATGTTGTTGGCTTTTTCATGTCATGTGAGGAGATTTTAATGCTTTCTCCAGGGTATTATACTTTGTGTTTGATGGCTGAATACGGCCGACAATCAATTTCCGTACAAAAGCCCCCATGTTGTCAGACGCGTCGTTTATACGTGATTTACCTTCCACATTCGTCCTAGTACAGTTCGCACTTCACCGGTCCGCATTTGTTCTAGACTTGTCAGCTTCAAAGTACATACGCCAACCTATAGCAAGAGAAGTGACAGAAGGAGAGCCTAGAACAACGGATTCGGATCGAGGAGAAAATCTCAGCAATTATCTCTGTTTCTAGAACTACCTTTGCTCGTCGAATCTTCCTCCGAGACTTTCATACGCGATGCGCATCCGCCCCATTACAAGAGACGATGTACCAGAGGTCGTTGATATAAATTTCCAGACCTTCAAAGACGACGGTCTTTATGCTTGGCTCTTTCCACATCAAGACAAATATCCAGATCATCTGCGCAAATTTCACGTCTTACGTCTACGGAATCGCCTCGTCGGAGTCAACCAGCTTGGTCTCGTCGCCCTGACAGAAGAAGGAGATCAAAACTGGAGCGGAAAGGAAGAAGTAGCAGGATATGCGTTCTTCGGTCGCAGCGGAGAGGATGAGGCAGCGAAGAAGTGGAACGCAGATTCATGGTTTAACAGTATGTATCTCATGACTTCTCTTCCTTCCCTTCCTATCACCAAATCCAATACATGATACTGAGATGTTCAGAACTCGAGCGCTACCTCCTCTCCTGGGAAACTTGGTACGATTTCAAATTTCTGAACCGTGCCTTTGATCCCGACCGGGTAAAGGCATACCAGGCGCAGGGGTCAGCAGAATTCTTCAAGCCTCTGGGATCGCACTGGTATCTTATGATTCTCGGTGTGTCACCAAATCATCAACGCCGCGGTATCGGCCGCACGTTGGTGGAACATGGGCAGGAGCTTGCGGCCAAGGAGAGCGTACCGCTAGCATTGGAGAGTAGCATCGCGGGGAGGAAGCTGTATCTGAATTGTGGGTTTAAGATAGTCGGAGAACGTAAGGTTTGTGATGAACTCTCCGATATGCGAATGGTGTGGGAGCCGGAGGGTTTGAGGGGGACCTGGTTGGATAAGGTCGATGGGGACATGGCCACGATGAAGGAGAAGTAAAGGGTTTATGCAAATAATTTGATATGAAATCGAAAACCGATGATACATGAACGTAATGCTAGCTTTAGGTTGCAAGTATAGATAGATATTGTTCACAGTAATTGTTGTGTCAACAATGAATCCAGCGAGATGAAGGCTCAATATGGCAAATTAGCTAATGGTCTCCCAGAGAGCGATTGATAGTGGTAAAGGGAAGAGTTTAGATATTTTTAATTTTCCGAAGATGAAGAAGCGCGCCTTTGAGTATCATGACCTGCCGATGATGGGGCGTGGTTCCCCCCTTAGATTAGGCTTTCAGCCCCAGAACATCAGCCACTGCCAACCCCGTGTTTTGATCCTTCATCCTGCAAGGCGCCCATCTTCTTATTAGATAAATGTGTAAGCGAGGATCGCACCGTTCCGTAGCAATAGATCCGATTGCCAGCGTCTCATTTACTGGTTTTTCCATGACATTTCGTAAGAATGGAATCCCTAAACGTGGCTTCTGAAGTATCGATACTCCAACCTTCGAGCGAGAAGCAGCACACTTCTCCTCCTAATGACGCAGAAAAGCTCCCGCCTGAGAAGGGTCAAGACCTCACACCACTCCCATATGGCCTCCGCGACAAGTTTATAGAAGTCTTTGTCCCATCGATCTGCGCAATCTGCCTCCCTATGGTGTCTATCGCTATTCTCGTCATCTGTATTCGGGAATTCTTCTATTACGACGCGCCCTCAACCCGAGATGTTCTTATTCCCAAGGCTTTCCAGTACAATAAAGGCCTTTATCCTCTTCCCGACGGAACGAAACTAGGTTACGCTGACAGCATGTCAAATCTTTTCGTCACTGCTGTTTTTGGCTTGTACGCTTGCCTCGGCGCTGTTGCATGGGCTATGATCGTAATCTTTGTTCCAAGAGACAAGTTATTGAGAGCGGTAAGCAAACAAGTTCGGCTGCTCGAATGATCTCGTGTCTTAGGGTGTCCCTCTAGCCCCATGGATGCTGATTTGTTGCTAGCCACCTTTGCAAACACTGAATATTGCCATGAAGTGCGGGATGGTCATATGTAGTATAAGCATTGCAACATATGCCCATTTGACGTACCAAGAACGGGACGCTGCACATGGCAGTGGCTGTTTTACTTCCATTAATAGGAGGGGCCGACATAAATCGAAATGCTACCTCGAATCCGCATCATGCTACATAGATGACTGGCCGGATCTTCCAAGGAACGTAACTTTGGCGGCAGGTTCCATCTGTCGAGAAGCAGTAAGTACTCCAGTTTGACATTTGTCCGGTTTTTTTTTTTTCTTACTTACAAGACAACAGCGAGCAGCAAGGTACTTGACCCTTGTCAGCGCCTTTTGCGTAGCTGCGATTTGTGGGGCATACGATCGTAGTAGACGACTCCAGGTACGACTTACAACAGAGGCACAGAGGAAAGAGTCAGAAATAGCACAAGAGAAATCATGGAATGAAATTTCGAAGAAAAAAGGCGAGTCTAAGGTCTTCGGGGTACGCTGGGAGGACTTCATGTTCTGGGGCCGTGTCATTACTGTTATTAATGCATTGTGGGGAATGTACCGCTGGTACATGGGTGATGAGTAGCTTCTGAAGGGTCAGTCTAGGAAGGTTTGGGCTTTTTGAAGGATCTGTCTCGTGTAGGATCTTTCATTTTGACAACGGGTTGAAGGAGACATATATATCAATAAGTCGTTCATTGCAAGCATTATATATATAGAATTCGTAACAGACAGACGCGCTGTTAGGTGTTTCTCGATGACAAACGCTTATACAGTTGATGCAGTACCCCCACCTGGGTTGGCCATTATGACGAAGACAAGAGATCGTGGAATTTTTAGAGTGACCGTGTGGATCTATATTACCTTGGTCAAATGACAAAACAGAATAACCTAGCAGAAATGAAGGTTTTCATGCTTCATGAGGTGTAACGTCACGTGCACTCGCGCCGCCGTCGAAGAATTTAGCGCTGCATTCACCCCACCCAAACTCGACCCTACCGCCACTCTTTTACAAGTCTGTGTAACTATAAATATACAGTACCCTTGAAAGGTGAGTGAAAATGGCTTACTATTTCCTGAGTCGCCATTACTACATACCTGGTTGACCATAGACTAGCCAAACGCGTCGCGCGCCTGTAGCGCGAGCCCCGCCTTTTGGAGATTGCTATTTGTCCTCGCTCTATCCTTCATGGTCTGCTCGATTAGCCATGCCTTCTAAGAGGACCCTCACTCGCAAGCGACAGACGAAGATTAGTTTCTCGCCAGTGGCAAAGCCCTCACCACAAGCCTCTTCCGCGCTCGCGTCAAGCGGCGATGAAGACAGCTCACCAGCGCGACCCTCGAAACGTAGAAGGATCGAGAAAGAGACAAAACGGGGGATGAACTTGGGCATGCCGGTTCAACAAAGCGGCCATGGAATGTTTGGGAGCTCGGATAATGAGATACCGATCTCTTCGGAGAGCTCTTCCGAAGATGACAGTGACGATGTTGTCCAAGTGAGGTCGCCAAAAAAAACTCGCAGGAAAGTTACACCGGTCGAAGAATCAGAAGGGGACATCCAGCCCAAACGTCACCGCCGCCGAATCTGTCGACGAGCCTCCACACCTCAGAAGGATGGTAGCGAGGAACAAGCAGAGAGTAGCGGCGAGGATGACGAGATGGATGAGCTTCAAGAAGATTTGGCGTTCCTAAGGTCGTCGCCTTTGCCAGATAGGGGACGGCTCAGAAGTACACAATCGGGATCCAAGCCCAAGAGTGAGCGGGAAAAGGCACTAGAAGCTCTCAAAAAGCGCCGTGCCGGTACCAACGAACCAACTTCATCAACAACTCCGGGGCGTAAGAAGCCTGTAGTGGTCGAGTCGGAATCGGAGTCTGACTCGGATCTGGATATCATCAAAGAAGAAGACGATGACGACCAGATTTACGGCGAGGAGTCTGGATCTGATGATGAAGAGCAGGAAACTAATCAATTTGATATGTTCCAAGAAGATATCGATGATGAAAATTTCATCGACGACAATGACGAGGCGCTCTTGGGAGCCCCTGCGGAACAAGCTCGACTGCCGCTTGCATTCAGCGGACTTAGCAGTGCGAAACCGAGAGAGCTTTTCAAGTATGCAGTCGAGTGGATGGTTCAAAAGAAGATCAACCCCGCCTTTGCCTCAGATGATGAGGTCTATACGTTAGCCTTTCGCAAATTGGATGATGAAGTGAACGGCTTGGCAAACTCAAAATTTCACTCCTCAGTCTGGACAGCCGACTTTACGCGCGCAATCAAAGCACGCCCAGATCTTATTGTCAACGAGCTAGGAAGAGGTGCCCGGATTCTAGAACCGCACTGTGAAGCTTGTAACCGCAAGAATCATACTGCGAGTTGGGAGGTGTCACTCACTGGTCAGCCTTACCACAAGGATAGCCTCGAGCCGCTTGCCGACGGATCTGATTCCGGTATTGACAGCGACAGCTCTGATTCCGCCCTGTCCTCCAGCTCGGAGGCAAACCTGAACGGCGAAAAGCCCACTTATAACGCAACGGGTGAACGTTTACCTCCAGAGTCTAAGACATTCACGCTGGGAGGTACATGTAAGGCCAACGCGCAAGTCGCTCATACGCTGTACCACTGGCGCTATCACCTGAATAGCTGGGTTGTCGACTACCTCGTCCGCCAAGGCCATTGCACGCCTGAGAAGCTAGTGAAGAGAGATAAATGGAGTGTGCGGAAGAGGCAGAAAAAAGCCAATAAAATTGTAGATGAAATGGAGAGAGTGGGTGAAATAAGGAAACTACATCGGCTGTACAAAGAGCAGGTGGACTTTGCGTTGGAGGCCCGGAATGATTATAAGAGAGGTTGGGGAAGGACGAGAGGCTAACTGAGACAAACGACTTCATGGATTTGAAGTCGATGCTGTGACATGCTTCTACTGGATTGGATACCCCTTTCAGGTAGCTTGTTTGGAGCGCAGACATTTTCGTGGTACCCTCAGGTTCTTCTTACTTTGCTCCGGTCCACTTTCATATCTCCACATGTGGAGGACTCATTGATCATAGGGCAATTAGTCTAGAACTACTGTTTTATGGCTTAGTCTTATTCCACAGAGGCACCGAATGTCACTTAGAGACGTACGTGCCAGGGTTGGATAGCTATTTTTGCATTAACCAATTGGCGTCTAGTGCATGTTGCCAGGTATACACCCCTGCAGGTGCATCCACTGTGTTTCCCCTCGCGAACCTTGGACAATTTTTCCTATGACGTCGGCATATACGAGCATGAACAAGAAGCTTTGACAAGGCGCGATCAGTGTGCAGCTGCGGCCTCTGTTTACCAGTGAACACTACTTAGCTCTAAAGTAATAGCATCGTAATGACGGCGGTTCCTCCTCCATGCATTCTCGTCACAGGTGCGACGGGCTTCATCGGCAGTCACGTCGTGGATGAGCTACTACGCCGAGGCTTAAGGGTACGAGCAGCGACAAGGAGTGTAAGAAAGGGAGAGCTTTTCAAAGCAAGCCGACCGCAGTATGCAATTCAACTGGATATTGTCAAGGTGGGCGACTTTTCTGAAGCAGCGTCTTTCGAGGAAGCAGTCAAAGACATTGACGGCATTATACATGTTGCAAGTCCCTTCAGCTATTCCGTCCAAGATAACGAGCAGGAACTAGTTCGTCCGGCCATTGAGGGAGTCAAAGCGATACTGAAAGAAGCGGCAGCGCATTCGAATGTTACGAGAGTGGTCATCACATCATCATTTGCGGCGGTCATGGATGCTAATAGGAAAGCTCCGCCGCGATTCACTTATACGGCGGCACACTGGAATCCCCTCTCGTATGATGAGTCTGTTGCAAAGAAAACCAGCCCGGTTGTAGCATATCGTGGGTCCAAGAAGTTTGCTGAACTAGAGGCTTGGAATTTTGTCAAGAAACTTAAGCCGGGATTTGACTTGGTTACGCTGTGTCCACCAATGACGTTTGGACCAATCTGTCATCCAATCTCGAGACTCTCTGAGCTGAACGAATCGAATGCCAATTTGTGGAAGGTAGCAAGTGGGGAAGAGCTCCCTGTCGCACGCGTACCGTTCTGGGTGGATGTGAGGGACCTCGCCAATGCGCACGTCCAAGCGTTGTTGAAACAAGAGGCAGCCGGAAAGAGATACACTGTAGCGAGTCCCGATAAGTTTTCGTACGGACTTGTCGCCGAACAAGTTGCCAAAGAATTTGAGTGGGGACAGGGGAGGGTTGCAAAAGGAGAGGAGCAGATTATAGATGATACCTACGACCTAGACGGGGAGACCGCGGCGAGGGAATTGGGGATCACATACAGGCCCTTCAAGGAGACTATTAAAGATTTCATTGACCAAGCTAAGAAGATGGAGGAGTCAGAAAACCGGTGAAACTGTAAAGTGAAGGATCTTTTAGCATGATTCGAAAGCAAACGCTGAATTGGCCATGAAATTGTACTAGGTGTGTATAGCTACATTCAATACCAAAGTGTTCTTCTCCTCTCTAAGAAAATGAAGTACAATCAAGGCGTAGAGAGGCAACACTCATAGCAGTCCGCTCGTCGAAGGCAGTAACTCATGTCTCGCCGGACAGTGCTTGTCGCGCCAGCTCATCCTGCGGAGTCAAGCAGCGAGATCAGCTTGACTCTTCTACGGGAAGGCTGTTCAAAACGACCATTTTGATCAATGGGGACGACCCAACAAGAAGGGAGACGTGTTGATGAGGTCTAGTGATTCTTAGCAGAGAGGTACAGGGGATGATGCGGTACTTGGGCTTGGCAAGAGCTAGTGAACGCACGGAGCGAATGGGGCAGGCGCGTCCCATGCCTGCACGTCGACCCGCGCAAAACAACATCACCACCAGTGCCGGCTCCTCGAGCACCCTCGTGCGATTGCACTTTCATTTCCTGCCGATATATTTTCGCGCAACCATCATGAGCGCAGACGTCTTACCTTCTCAAGCCGCCGACATCATGTCCTCTGCGCCGCGGCGCAGATCTGGACGCGTATCCAGAAAGCCGGACAAGTTCGCACATGAATCGAGTCCGGCAGTTAGCACGAAGCGTAAACGGCGCGATCAGCGCGAAGCTGATGTTGACGCGGACGACTCTTCCCAAGGCGAGGACTCGGACAGCAGCGAGAGCGAGCCAGATGAGGAGGAGCTCAAGGACCGCCGAAAGGGCAAGAAGACGCGCCCTGCTGCGAAAAAGCCACCCCAGAAGAAGCCCAAGACAAATGGTGAAGCTGTTAATCTCGCGATCCGGCCCGCGACCAACGAGAAGAAGAAAGCCTCCAAACCGCGAAAAGCGCCTACGCGCAAGAGTGCCCTGATTGACGATGGCGCTGACGGCTTATATGGTAATGACATCAGTTCTATCGATATTTTAGGATAGCCGCTAATTGCAGTAGTTGATATATTTGCGCGCGGAGTCAGGATTGAAGATGCCGCCGCGCAATGGGTCACTAGATTCGGCGAGCATGAAGCTAGAGCTGTGGCCGAACTCGTCAATCTCGTAATTCGTGCTGCGGGTTGCCATATTCAGATTGATGAGGACGACATTGGAGATCCGGACAATTGCACCCAGAGGATTACGGACATTCAAGACGAATACCAGCAGGTACGCGTTGGCCTAAATGTAATATATCACGCGCGCTAACATATCCAACAGGAAGAAGTGTCTGATTACCCTCTTTCCGCAAAACGAGGCGCTCATGCTTTTCGAAACGCGCTGCACGACTTTTTCGTCGCCCTTGTTCAGACTATAGCCCGAACGGGACTCATGTACGAGGACAACCAGCTCATGGAAAACATTCAGGTGTGGATCGCCGGCATGTCCTCCGCATCGAACCGTCCGTTCCGCCACACGAGCACTGTAGTGGCTTTAAGTCTAACTACTGGGCTTGCCAAAGAGGCAAGCAACATTGCGGACAACGCGGCCAAGATGATACGTCAAAGGAACACGGAGGCAAAGAAGTCGCGTGCTAATAAATCGCGAATCTCTACTATCGACAAGGAAACATCAGAATTAAGTCGGAGGCTGGAGCATGTAAAGGCACTCATCACGGACTGGTTTGATACTGTTTACGTTCACCGCTATCGCGATGTCGATCCGAAGATCAGAGTCGAATGTTGTGAGGCGCTGGCTGAATGGATCATGACTTTCCCGGACAAATTCTTCGATGGAGCTCATCTACGGTACCTGGGCTGGGTCCTTTCAGATAACCACGAAGGAACACGAGCCGAAGTGTTGAAGCAGCTTGCGAAATTATTCAGCGACAATGACAAGCTTGCAGGGTTAAAGACTTTTACAGAGCGCTTCCGACCTCGAATCGTTGAGATAGCGACCCGGGATGCATACACGAATATCCGTGCGATAGCAGTCAATCTCCTAGACATTTTGCGAGAAGCGGGTTTCCTCGAGCCTGACGATATTGACACCGTTGGAAAGCTCATTTTCGATGCCGAGCCAAAGGTGCGCAATGCAGTTGTCGGGTTTTTCTCCGAAAATGTGAACGCTGCCTATGATCTCATGATCGACGACATGGGAGGACAAGAGGCCCTAGATGAAGCATTAGCGACCTCGGATGATGATGAAGAATACGAGAACCCTAGGCTTGAATGGTTGAAAATGAAATGCCTAGTAGAGCAACTTTTGTCCTACGACGAGGATACTGGGTTACCTTCGCAAATCGAGCGGATTGCTCCTTACGGTGCCGAGCTTGGTCTGGCAGCTGTCGGTATCGAATCACGCTTTTCTCTTGCTGCCCAAGCACTCTACGATACCATTCCCGAGGTTAGATCTTGGGAAGTACTAGCAGGTTATCTTCTGTATGACCATTCACAGACAGCTACAAATGCTGCGGGCGAGGACGCCGAAACAATGCTTCGCCAGAATTGCAAGCTCAAGGAAAACGAGGAGACAACGCTACTTGATATTCTCAACGCATCAGTTAGGAGCCGGCTGCAGCATCTGGCTGAAGCGCAGAAAGACAAGAAGAAGACAAAAGCGCAGCGCGATACAGTCAAGGCCGAACAGGAAGAGACAGCTAAGAAGCTAACCGTTCTAATTCCTCAATTACTTAAGAAATTTGGTGCTTTACCAGAGGCTTCTGCGTTATGTCTGCGACTTGAGCGGGAGCTCAACTTAGACATCTTCCAAGAGCTGCGTCAAAACACGGCCCTCACCGCGCTATTGGACGATATCAATAAGCAGTTCCTCACCCACCATAACGAGCGAGTTCTTAGTGAAGCGATAGGATCGATTCTACACGCCCAAGGCAATGAAGAGCTGAAAGAACTCGTTGGGCTCAAGACTCAGGTGCTGTGGGACGATCTAGGCAGTACTTTCGATGCTCTGCGGCGCGGCAGAGATCTCTCAGTCCGCGGCAATACCAAGCAGAATATACTGTCTGGTATCTCTAACGTCGTGCTTAAGATGTCTGAATTAGCAAAGGCGTCAGAACCAGCGGTGCTTGACCAAGTCGTTGCCCCGACGAAATCGAAGAGAAAATCACAAAAGCAAGCTCCATTAGACACCCCGCCGATCTCGTCCTTGCTCCAGATCCTAGATCGAGGAGTGCCGGGCATGGACGTGCCCCCTGAGACAGACGAAATGGAAGATGCGCTTTCTAGCCATACGATGTCATTGTTACTTTTATATTTCTTGTGGAAATGCAAGAACTTCTCAACACACATTGAAAAAGGAACACGAATACCCGATGAGGACCTCACTACTGTTGCGGATACTAGAGATGCGTGCATCATGGCTCTTATGAGAGTCATTGAGAATAGGAAGGCTGCGGATGAACTGCGGGTCGAAGCTGCTAACTTGTTGCTCGATTTATACAATATGTTTCATGCCCTCAAGCTCAAAGCGACTAAGACGAAAGGAGTCAAATCAAAGAAGCCAAACGGGCGAGCAGCCGACGAGCCGAACGATGACTGGGAAGCTTTGTGTCAGGACATCGATGAGCCTACTATCAAACTTCTTCTCCAGATTCTAACATCCTTGGAGAATAACCTCGCCAAACGGCTCAACAAGCGTCTCCAGGAGCCAGACGTTGATGATGATCCTATTGATCCGGATGACGAGCCAGAAAGCAGCGACGACGAAGATGAAGACGAACAAGCCCAGAATCAAAAGCAAATTCGTACTCTGCTAGCAGAAGAGCGTCTCTGCACCTTTGGCAGCCGTCTAGTGCAGGGCGTTCAGGTAGGCACACTGGACGCTGACCGTCGAAAATCTGGCAAGGGTTTAGTCAAGACCAGGCTGGAGAGGAATAAGACCAAGTTGACGCATACGTGGAAGGACGTAGTGGATCATCTAGACGTTAACAAGTTCGCCAAAGGTAAAGGGGGCAAAAGGGCGCAAGCTACAAAGGAGGCGGCCAAGCCAACGAAAAGCAAGGAGATCGTTGTCGAAGATGATAGCGAGGAGGAAGTGGAGCAGGAGGAGCAACCTAACGAAGATGAAGAGATGGCAGATGCTGAGGAGCAAGTAAATGGGGCTGCGGCTGAGCCAGAGGAGGATGGCGCGGAGCAGACACCTGAGCAGGAGAGTGTTCTAGGGGATTGATAAAGACTTGTTGAGATTCTATTTTTCATGCTCATAGATTTGGGAGGTCATGCGGAAGGTAATGGAAATACCTTCTTTCGGTCTGGGGTTCGGCGTTTTTATGATGACGATGGCGTCAAAGGCGCCAATCCTGTACGGGCAGTTCTGGATTGATGTGGCTATGAAGGACCCTTTCCTGGTATGATAGTTTCTCAGTCAACGGATATACCTGTGCAATGCAATGGCTGTACTACTTCGCAAGTCTTTCAAAACCTAATGTGCAAGCCCATCAACGTCAGATGCTATATGCACACTTGAATAAGATAACAGGCAGTTTGTCATATTTTGACGTGGTTGAGTTTAGTGCCAAGAGCCTATCGCCGAATAAGTCCGGGTGCTTTACGACATCTTGGAGAGTAGCACACAAGAGCTTGCCAAATAGCCCGTAGCGTCCTTGTAAGTCACTAGCATCCGTGAAAAGTCGTCAAAAGAAACAGCCAAAAATATAAAGGTAAACACGTATCGTTTCCTCCTTATCGATATCGTCAACGTGCAGCGGCTACGCTAGATGGGGCCGCACTAGTCGCGTCATCCTGGACATCTGCCATTGCTCCAAGCTCCACGCACCTCAATCTTGACCGTAAACCAACTTCGGGCCACCGCTAGCCGAGACAAGCCCTCCAATGTCCTCGAATCCAGGCGAGAGGAAACGCAGGCATTCGGGAAAGACCATCAAGGAACTCTTCAACACGACGCAGAAGTCGAACGCCACAGCTTCTCTCTCATCGTCCAACAAGCGTACCAAGCTCGATAGCTCTCCTAAGGAGCCGACCGACTCCCGCGCGACGCCCTCGATGAGCACCGCGAGCATGTATCACTTTCCGAGCAAGAGGGGGGATATACCAAGCAATGCGGACGTGGTAGACATAAGCTCAAGTCCTGACAATAGCCCCGCGAAGCCTGTCGCGCAGCGGAACGGGATAAGGAAGGCGGCGCCTAATATGCATGCCAATACCGGGCCCAAGAAGCTGCTCGTAAAGAATTTCAAACCGACTCGGAAGGTTGATCCGAAGGTCTTTCTAGACCAGACGTGGCAGAAGGTGGACGCTGCGTTGACCACCATTTTCCAACAGGGAGAGATCAACTTCAGCCTAGAAGAGTTGTACAGGGGCGTGGAGAATCTCTGCCGACAAGGGCTCGCGAAGGACGCCAAGGATAGACTTGTGACAAAATGCAAAGGCTATGTGAATGGCACACTTAAGACAAAAGTCAAGGAAATGCTGGGGAGGCGGAATGTAGACGTCCTGCGAACTACGCTACAGGCATGGACAACATGGAACGAGCAGATGGTAAGTCATTTATTTACAAGTCAAGTTCATTCCAAGTAACTGAACGGGTGTAGAAATACGTGGACTGGATCTTCTGCTACCTTGACCGCTCGTACCTTCTGCCCAAACAGGAGTCTCTCCACGACATTGCCGTTAGTCTCTTCCGCTCCATCGTCTTCGAACACGCAAAGCTCAACCCCCGCATTGTCAACGGTGCCTGCGATTTGATCACTGGGGACCGAGCGGGTGAGGATTTGGATAGAGAGATGTTCTCTAAAACTATCGACATGTTCCACCAAATGCAGGTCTACACAAAGCACTTTGAGCCCCACATGCTGGAGTTCAGTCAAACATATGTCATGAAGTGGTCCGATAATACAAGTGCGGAGAAGACATTACCGGAATACGTCAAGAGTGCTCTGGCACTGATGAAGAGTGAGATGGCGAGAGTCGAAGTCTTCCGATTAGATAGCTCTACCAGGCGTGATTTGCTCACACTACTTGAAGATCATCTCATTTCTCGGAAGGAGTCAAGATTGAGTAGGCTGCTCTATGCTCATCTACAAGGATCCATTGCTAATATTACACAGTCAACCAAGACGAGCTTGCTGATCTCCTTGAAGATAATGCCGTAGAAGACCTAGGGCTTTTATACACCCTCCTCAACCGCCGCAAGCTTGGTGCCAATCTGCGACCAGCGTTTATGAAGTGGATCGAAGACACCGGTACCGCCATCATCTTCAACGAGAAAGAACAAGATAGCATGGTAGTCAACCTACTATGCCTTAAGCGTCAGCTTGATACCATCTGGAAGGTCTGTTTCCGTCGTGACCCGGAGCTCGGTCACGGCCTTCGTGAGGCCTTTGAAACGTTCATGAACAAAACGAAGAAGACAAGCCAGACATGGAATACGGATAATTCGAAACCTGGCGAAATGATCGCCAAGTACGTAGATATGTTGCTAAGAGGAGGTGCAAAGGCTATCCCGGCACAACTGAGTAGAAAAACCGAAAAGACTGCTGTTCTAGATGCGGAGGAGGATAATGAGGATGTGGTATTTGACGAGGACACGGAAGTCAACAACCAGCTTGATCAGGTGCTCGATCTCTTCCGCTTTGTGCACGGCAAGGCAGTGTTTGAGGCTTTTTACAAGAAGGATCTAGCGAGGCGGCTACTAATGGGCAGAAGCGCTAGCGCAGATGCGGAGAGAAGCATGCTGGCGCGATTGAAGACTGGTAAGCAAGCAAGCATGATATGCCTCTATTTTCGCAGTGATACTAAATTATATATAGAATGCGGCGCAGGTTTCACGGCCAATCTCGAGCAAATGTTCAAGGACATCGAGCTCTCCCGCGAGGAAATGGCCTCCTACAAGACGATTTGCGAGGAGCGTAATGAAAAGCATGACCTTGACCTCAATGTCAACATCCTCTCCGCTTCCTCATGGCCAACATACCCTACTGTTCCAGTCATTGTTCCTCCAGAGATCAAAGCTGAGATTGACAAATTCGAGAGACACTACAAAGCCAAACACTCGGGACGCAAACTGGATTGGAAGCATGCGCTTGCACACTGTCAGGTCAAAGCAAAATTTCCAAAAGGAAACAAGGAATTGGTGGTTTCCAGCTTCCAGGCTATTGTGCTACTGCTATTCAATGGATTGAAGAAAGACGAGCATATAGATTATAATTACCTAAAGGAAGCTACCGGACTACGTAAGCTTCCTACTTTTCCTCAAACTCTATGAACCATAACTAACAATATATAGCACCACCGGAACTGAACCGCACCCTTCAATCTCTCGCCTGCGCCAAACTTCGGCCCCTCACAAAACATCCAAAATCCCGCGATATTAACCCTACCGACACATTCACTCTAAACGCATCCTTCTCCGACCCCAAATACCGCATCAAGATCAACACCGTGCAGCTCAAAGAGACAGCTGCCGAGAATAAAGAGACTCACGAGCGTGTTGCCGCGGACAGAAATTATGAGACACAAGCGGCCATTGTGCGTATCCTGAAGGCGAGAAAGAGGATCGGGCATAGTGAGCTAGTCGCGGAGACGATCAAGGTCACGAGGAGTAGAGGGACATTGGATGTGAGTGGTATTAAAAGGAATATCGATCGATTGATTGAGAAGGAATTTCTGGAGAGGGAGGATGACGGGACGTATTCGTACATTGCGTAGACATCTACGACGGAGCTAAATGGCTTGGATCGAAGACACCATGTATCATGTGCTATAGCCTGGGCGAGTGGATCGATAGCAAAGTAAATGAGGATGCTATTTGTCTTGGGCACTGCTTCTTCTAGTGCTTTGACAACTGACCTCGACAGTAATCTCAACGTCAGGAGCCTCTGTTGAGAAAGGATGTTAGGCTAAACCAGGTTTGATATTGGAGTATCTGTATAGGCTCGAATTTGTGGACCCGCACCCTTCCCCTTCATTTCAGAACAATGGCATGTTTGCATGTGTGTGTCAATGCATGGTCTAGCCTGTCCTTACCCACTGTATTGAAATCCTCAGTGCCAACTTGCTTGCTTAGCTATGCAAGTACCTCTGGTTCTTGCGGGTGCCTCGGATCCATCTCGTCCCAACATCACTCTTCAAGGATTTATCATGCATCGCGTTTATCAAGTAGAACGGGCACCTATCCTAAGACAACTCCTTGTTTCCTCCAAGATGAGTGCGTCATACCCGCTGCTCCCATACACATAATCGGGGGCCTTCTTCTACATTTCTGTAGTAATCACCGCGCATCCAGCTCCTTGGCCGATGGGGTCGATTGATAAGCGTCGACCATATTGGAGACGGTTTAGGCAAGATGGTCTCAGGGAATCCTCGTTCCCAAACAAAGCTCAATGCTCATCGAAGAGGCCATTGTGGCTCTCTAATCCCAATCTTCTCGATATCAGCTTCCCTTGTCGACGATCTCCGGCTCTCACAGTAGTGCTCGAGTTCTGGCGGTGGGTCGGTGAGGGTCAGCTTGCGGACTGGCGTTTGGGGGACTGAAATTGGAGTGCTTGTATCACTCCACATGCCATCGCATTCGGGTGGAGAGAGTGTAGTGATGCTGCTAAGGCGCTGAGATTGTCGAGGGGAGAGGTGTGCCAAAGTCGTCGCGTCGCTGGAGAAGCGTTCCCGGTAGATGCGTAATGTGGTAGTGTATCTACTTGAGCGGCCGACCCAAGTATTGCGGGAGAGACTATTGCGTAGTTGGCGAGGGGCTGTAGATGCTATGAGCGAGCTGAGGAAAGGTAGGTTTGCGAAGACGATGAGAAGAGCGGTTTCGGCAATGTACCACAAGAGGAATGCCGGTGAATTAGGGTTTACGAGGGTGTAGTAGCGTGCTAGAATTCCAGCGACAAACGCGAAGGTGCCGAGAAGAAGAAGCGCGGAGAGGAGTAATCGTCGTGGAGTTGGAATCAACGGTACTGGGAGGATGAGTGTGGCGAGCGTTGTTGTAAGGCTAAAAGTGAGGATGGTGATTGAGTGGTTTCGGTAGGTCGAGCATTGAACTATGTTGAGGTAAGTTGATGGACAGGGGTAGACAATGACGAGGAAAGTGAGAACATACCATTGCTTGAGGAGGGCGCCCAATAGTCCCGTGCCGGATTACACCAAAGCGGTAGGAGTATCTGAATGATCACGTAGGAGAGCGAACAGTATGCAGCGGTGAGATATACAAGCAAACGTTCGATTCTGTTTGTTGATGCAGGACTATTAGAGTCAGTTTGTGTATACTGTGAAGGAGCCGAACTAATCGTAAGAGGATGTGACATACAAGATTCGCCGATATAGTATCAGCAGACAAGCTTTTACCAGCCAATTCGTAGTGATCTGGAGCTCCTCAACTGCAAATCTCATCTTCAAAGATCTTATCGTCTCGAGTTGTGGCTGCTTGCCATCCGCAGAGATTCCATTGGCACAGACGACGGTAGCAGTGAAGAGTACCTGATGCTGCTGTTAGTTATGCAATCGTCAATATAGGTGTGCAACACACAAGGACAATTATCATGATCCAATCGTCAGGTTGAAGCTTGACAACAGATCCCAAGGTCGTCAGCCGTGACATACTGTTGTTGTCAGCTCTCTTCAGGAAAATTGTCGCCGTAGCTGCATACAGTCGTGATATAATTAGGCAAACTCCGACCGCATACAAGGTCCAAGACTCAATAGCCAAACTGGTTTTCGGATGACCCGACATGATGTTGAAAGCGTTATAAGAAGAGTCAAAAAGACCATAAGTGGAAGTCAGGTGGCCCAATCCATTAGATATGTGAACCGTAGCGCAGGGCTGACCCAAATGTATGGAAATGGCAGCTGTCAAAAGCCAGCTATGTTTTTAAGAAAGACAAAACAACAAATGGGTAAGACTGCGCTCGTGACATTTTGCCATAATTGGCGTGTGTCGCGGAGGAAAAAGCATGGCTTGTTCGTCATCCGAGCGCGACGTGATGCATTCGCATAGTGGCTGCACATGTCTTCTGCGATTCGAGCTGCAAGGAGAATAGGCGCATGCTAGGCGGGTTTTAGTATTGGAGAGTGTCTACGAGATGAACGAATAACTTTGTTCCATCAAGGGTCAAGGGTGAAGACCGGAAGGGCAATTCGGCAAAGTGATAACAGCCACGACCTGAGCGAGTGGTCTCCACCTACACTCGCATCATCCTTTAGTCTAATTGGCCATTATCAGAACCTCCGGCATTTGTTCCTGACCCTGAACAGCGGATCGAAGCGAGCTGAGACGGATCGTCCCAGACACAAGCTCGTGCTGGCGTACTTCACGGCGTGGGGTATTGATGTCGTTGCGTCACCTCTGAATTGCGCTTTGGATCTCGTGTCTACGCTCTAGGATTCACAGACTAGTCAGACTACTTCATACCAATACATTCGTAGTGTCCGGACAGAATTGCTTCCGATGAGCGGAATGAAGATCCCAAAGGTCGGTACGAAGTCTCACGCTACGATTTCGACTGGATCGTCCCGATCCAGCAAGCCGGGAACCCCCAGGCTGCATCTTCACTAGGTACCTATGCACGCTAGAGCTTGATAAGAGCGTCCGCATCTTCATCCATGGATCCTAGCCTGACGCCAAGCTCTAAGCAGCCCACGAGTCTCAGCCGCATCGCCAACCCCAGCCAAATCGGTTCCCACTGCTATGGCTCGCGAGCCAAGAATTGATGCCCCTGATATGTCTGCATCTGCATTTTCAAAAGCACATTTCGACTATGTGATAGTAGGAGGAGGGACTGCTGGCCTCGTCCTTGCGGCCCGTCTTAGCGCTGTCCCCGCAATCACGGTCGGTGTGATAGAAGCGGGGCCGAAGTCGTTCACGGACCCTCTCATCACAGTCCCAGGGCGTTTCGGAGAGTCGATAGGTGGTCAATACGACTGGAAATTCGAGACGGCCCCACAAAAGGGTATGCGCGGGAGGAAACTGCCGTGGCCTCGGGGAAGAGTAATTGGGGGGACAAGCGCCATAAACTTCATGACTTGGACAAGGGGCAATAGGGCCGACTATGATGCTTGGGAAGAGTTAGGTAATAAAGGTTGGGGCTGGGATGACATGCTGTGAGTGCAATTCTTCCATGATTGACTGCATACGTGATGTCTAGTGAGCACGCGAGAACTGGTCAAAATGGTTCACCTACAAGGGCCACTCTAGCTGGCATCATGAGATTGACAACACAGATCGGCAATCTCGCGCGGGATAGAGATCTGTTCAAACTATGCTAACACATCTAACCGACAGGCCCTATTTTAAAAAGTCAGAAACCCTTCATCGCTCAGATGTCGATCACCAGCTCCAATACCAATCACACTTCACTGCCGAGCATCATGGCGCTGACGGACCTATCGCTACCGCATACTCGAAAGAATACTCGCTTCCTCACCAGCACTGGCATGCGACGCTGAACAGGCTCGGATTGGACACTAACAAAAGCCACTTTGCAGGCTCGAATATTGGTGCGTTCACTACACTGACGTCGGTAGATCCTACCGCCAGGACGCGTGTCTCGTCGGCGACGGCGTACTATTTGCCGAATGCCACCCGGCCTAACTTACATGTGCTTACGGATACAATTGTCGAGAAAATTGAGATTGAGCAAAGAGATGGCGAGTGGATGGCTACTGGCGTCCAGTATGTCTGCGGAGGCGAGACATATCTCGCAAGAGCTTCGAAGGAAGTCATCGTCTGTGCCGGCAGTGTGCAGTCACCACAACTATTGGAAGTCTCTGGGGTCGGAGACCCTGACATTCTCCAAGCTGCAGGTGTCCAAGTGAAGGTAGCCAGCCCCAATGTTGGGCAAAATCTCCAGGATCATATGAGTACGTCCGCACTATCTCCCACTGCCAATGGGCACTAATCAGAGCAACAGTGACAGCAATGATTTACGAGCTCGATCCGTCACTGATCGGACCAGACGAGATTCGCTCAGACCCATCCCGCGCAGAAGCTGCCCAAGAAGCGTACGAAACCTCCCAATCAGGCCCATATGCCATGCTCCCGTGTGCCCTAAGCTACGCCCCCCTCCCTCGAGTCCTCCCCGCAACCACCCTCAACACCATCCTCTCGCACCTCCCCCCACCCCAAACACCCCGCGAAGCCATCCTAGCAAAACAATTCTCCGACCCTCGACGAGGCCAGATAGAATACCTCTTCGACGTAGGAAACTGGTCTCCCTACTTCAACAGCGAGAAAGGGAAGGTATACGGCACGATGCTGATGATGCTTCAATTGCCTCTTTCAAAAGGTAGTATTCACATATCAACGTCGTCTGTGCATGACAAACCTGTCATCGACCCGAGGTACTTTGCTGGTCCGAATGGTCGGGTAGACTTTGACATCATGACGCATGCTCAACGCTTCGCGGATGGGATTTGTAGAACGGAACCTCTGTCTAGTATAATCCGGGGTCGTGTCTTCCCGCCGGAAGATGTTGGAGATGAGTGTAGCGACTGGGTGCGCGATACTACGATCACGGATTGGCATCCTATTGGCACGTGTGCTATGGGCGGTAGAGGTGGAATTAGAGATGGTGTAGTAGATGAGAGGTTGAGGGTGTACGGTGTGAAGGGGCTGAGGGTTGCTGATGCTAGTGTTATGCCGTTGCATATATGTTCACATCCGCAGGCTACGGTGTATGCGATTGGGGAGAAGGCTGCAGATTTGATATTGGAGGATAGACGGACGTAATAGATGTCGTTTATACAAGAAATATTCTATGTCTAAGTACATCGCTTCGATGCATGTTTGATATATCACACTTCTAGCAGTGACTTCACCTCCTTGACAAGCAACCTCTCATCTACCTTCTTCCCCTGGATTTTCCCCACCGTCCCACTTGCATCCATCGCCTTCCAGAGATCTCTAACCTCGCCGTCCATATCCGCACAATACACCAACCATCCCGTACATATCAACGTCATCTTCTTATTCTCATCGAACACACTCTCATCTCCAAGTATCTCCAACAAAGAAGCGAGAAGCTCAACTTGCTCGGACTCGTCTAGCTCCGATGCAGGAAGCGAAGATGTAGCTTTTGCGCCGTGCTTCTCCATGCGAATTCTGTGGTTCGAGGAGGATATATTCATAGCTAAAGAAAGGGCGGAGGCTTTGAGCGCGGGGTGCTTATCGTCGAGGAGAGCGGTTGTGAGGATGGATACCAGCGTTGATGAGAGAGGTGGCGAGAGGAGATGAGGTATGAACAGTGGCGAGGAGAAAAGATTGCATGCTAAATGCAGCGTTGTAAGTCGTAGTGCGTAAGGGGCGCTTTCTCCTAGATCGTTGACGTGGTTCAGAAGGTGGGCGATCGTAGCTGGTGTCCCTGTGGCGCCTTTATGCTCTTCCGCGAAGAAACCTGCAGCACGTACGTCTGTGAGCGTGACGCGTAGTAGATCTAGGCTTGTGAAGAGCAATTCTGGAGGTATATCTATTGTGCTTCTGCGCAGGAAGTCGGCGAATTGAGGGAGTTTCGTTAGAGGCGCTTCCATTGCACCGAAGCGCTCTCGTGCATCGATGAAGGATACAATGGACGATACGGCGGCATCCTTTCCTACGGGGCCCATCTTCGCGACTAGCTTTTCCAGTGGAGGGACTTTAGCATATGTGATGGGTCGTTGACTTTGTCGAAGTAGCGTCGGTACGCTCTTCGAGAGATGCGGATGCGAGGGGAATGCTTCGTTCAACAGCATCTCTACATTACTCCGCAGCAAGCGCGGATCAGCGCCGCTCCACTCATCGCGTCTTTGGCCCTTCAGAAACGTCATAAAGGTCGGAGTAGCGCGTACATGAGGGAATCGTACGCCGATGGAACGGTCCGCAAAGCTGAAATCGATCTTGAGGAAGACGCATTTCGGAGCGGTTTCAGCGGCGAGGTCGTCATAGGGCTGGTACATTATCTTACACGGGCCGCAGGTTGAGCTTGTGAAGAAGATGATGGCGCATCGGTCCTTCGCTATGTCTAACAGGCGATCTACGGCTTGAATAGTAGTCACGCTGTGGACTTTTCCGGTAGCTTCTGCTAAAGCTGTTTCTGCCATGGACGCAGGAGCCTTTGGTGCCCCATTTGAAAATGCACCATTCGTAACGGAAGACGGCGTAGGAGTCGGTACCGCAGCGTTCTGAGGCGTAGGCGCCTGCACAATCGGCCTCATCATAGCATCAATCTGCGGCTTCAACATGGCCCCAAAAGGCGTGTTAAGCACCGTCTGCGGCAAACTAGTAATATGCTCCGGTATTCCCTTCCCCACCAAAAACATTGCAAAGTCATTCGAAAAGTTATTGCAATTGTGAAGGAACAAATCATAATTCTCTGCCGTGTACACCGTCTTTAGGCTCTCGAGGTACTCGAGTATGACTTCCATGGGTAGCTGGGTTTCCCCCATGCTAACTATTTCCATGGGCTTGCCATGATGTGTGGAGCCTGCGCGACATGTTTGGATGCCAGAGGCGAAGAAGTATTCTATGCCGTCGAAGACGAGAGAGGTGTGGTAGACGGCGTCGATTTGGGTTCCGAGGAATTGTTGGCTGAGGTTACGTGCTAGACCCTGCGATTGTTAGCATGAAACCTTGAATGGGGAGTGGAAATAGCCACCTGTGAAAGGTCATACACGTAGAGTTGAACATCCATCTTGCCGGGTTACGAGGGTAGTGTAAGCAGTAGCTGAGGGTTATCGAGGCATTCAGCTGTTGACCGTGGCAAATCGTGTTATTGCTGTATCTGACGGGTCATTAGAAAGCGGGTTCAGGAATCGTGGTGAAATTATATCTGTGAGTTGCAGGCAGCGCTTGACGTACGTTCAAAGTCCACGACTCGCGGTGCCACAACGCGGCGGTGGGGCAGCACGTGCGATTTCGTCCGAACGCCGACACTCAATCCTCCATTACATTCGAACAGCTTACTAACGCCCATCTCAGGCGGGAAACCAAGCGTGCCGAAAACATCCACTAGTCAGCTTTGTGAAGCGTTCGGGAGGAAAGACCATCACTATCCTAAATGTCTTAGTACACTTTGCAGAGAGTTTGTAGCAATGATGTTGACGTATCACAAGCGCTTCTGCCTAGCTCAGCCTCGATGAAAACAACGATACATTATCACTTTACCCTTCCATCATATGCTGTTATAACTCTTTGCGGTGTGCTTCATCATGATCTTTATTGCTGCTCCTGTTCTCTGAGCATTTTTATGGCAGCGTGACGGTGTACATTATAGTTTTGACGTTCGTTCTCGAGGGAAGTGTGCTGAAAGTAGCATCTAATGAGGTAATTAGTATATTCTTTGAAAGAGAGCATGTATCTCCCCCGAGTTCAACGATCTTAATTGTTCAGTTTGAAGAATACATTATTGATTTATTCTCTCTAACCCACCATGTAGAAGCCATAATCATCCTCAGAATGGCGAATCCCAATCGAACGGCAGGTTACAGCTCAAGCGAAGCAAGTCACCTAGCACGTGGATGGCTAAGAGAATGTAAAAACACGCACAAGAGATGCAATGAGCCTATCACGATTACTCAATTCACCCTCCCTCGACGGCTCATATGTATTGGCGAGCCCGGCTCAAAGGCACCGTTCCTAGTCGAGACAGCATCCTTAGAAGAAAAATCACATCGATACGCTGCATTAAGTCATCGCTGGGGTGACCCAAGCAAGCTCTTACAGACAACTAGCTCAACACTCAAAATGCACTATGACAAAATTCCATGGGATGCCATCCCCCAGACGTTTCGAGACGCCATAATAGTCGCACAGGATCTCAGTCTCCAATACCTATGGATTGATAGTCTCTGTATCATTCAGAAAGACAGAATGGATTTCGAGGCGGAGTGCTCACAGATGCATTTGATATATCTGCACTGCCATGTCATGATTGCTGCATCTGATTCGAATGATAGCTCAGAAGGCTTTTTGCACCGGTGGGATGGCTTCGATAAATCTGCCTCACCTACTCTGGTCCCCAACTCCAAAGTTACCACTGGAATCCCAGCATTTTGTCCACAAGCACCTCACTTCCGGCATAATGGGTACATCAAAGGGTCCAAATGGTTGGCGGCATTGGACGGAACTCTAAACAAGCGTGGCTGGGCATATCAAGAACGTCAATTAGCCCCGCGAATTCTGCACTATACGCGGTCTGGAATCATATGGGAGTGTCGTAAATGCATTGGAGCTGGAGATTTGAGTAAACTGCAGATTAGGGGAAGCGCTTGTAGTCTACAAGACTCAAGGTTGGTACCACAAGAAAAGTTCTTACCACGAGAGAAGATGTTCCGAATACTGGACCAGGAGAAGTCAGGAAGGAATGTGGACCACCTCATGCAGCTATGGCTCTCTATCGCTGAAGAGTATTCTATGCGAGACCTTTCACACTTTGAAGACAAACTTCCCGCCTTATCTGGTCTGGCTGCGGCTATCGTATCTCTCGCAGGAGGCGGATCCGTTCCAGAGCCTCCAGTCTATCTTGCCGGCGTTTGGCTCTCTCACATACATCGGCAGCTTCTTTGGTGTCCCACTGTGCCATACGACTGTGAGTCCGAAGAACAGCTGTCTCAAGGGGCAGAGTCCCTTCCATCATGGTCTTGGACTTCATGCAGAGTTCCCGTCACCTATAATATAGTCCTCAAACAACTCGGTCATTTCGAACATCCGTCCGGCGACGAGCTATGCTACCGTGATGCACAAAATTTCCGACCCTACGACGCTTTCCGATACCTATCCACTAATATCAGTCCCGAAGGCTCTGACCTTTTGGGTCGGATACGGGGTAAAGCTTTATACGTTCACGGATCCTACTTGGATGCTAAAAATTATACCATAACATCATCAAAAGAGAATAATATGTATAAATTCGCCGACAAAGGTCTCAAATTAGATCTTTTATTCGACTGCAAACGTCCTAATCTTAAGGGGCTCGGATTGCGGTTTCTTTTTCTCGTAACCAATGGACATAACCATTGTGGTATCATTCTATCAAGAGTTGTCGACATCGATGCGTTTCGTAGGATTGGAATCTTCTGCGTCCCGTATCCTGAAAGCTATTTTTCGAAATCCCCCGGTGTCGATGTGAGGTCAGCCGAGATGACATTAATATAGACTTATTGTCCAGCCTGTAGCAATGAACAAGTTGTTGCTTCGGTCGTGTCTCGCTAGGTGAAGAGCAAAAACATAGGATTATGAGAAGCCCAACGTATATTTATTAGCCTGCTATAGCGAATGAGATGTCCCATTTTGATTTGTCTTGGGTATGCTTAAATGATAAGCTCGAGGCAACAATATCCCACGGTCGTATCAGGAGTGGTGTTGGGGCGCGACCGTCTGGCCACGAGCTATTCCGGCCATGATAAGTCATGTACAGGTCCAGTGCAGCTATATAGTGCAGTGATAAAGCAACAGTGTCATACCCTGAAGAGCAAGGAGGAGTGCTCGCCAAGCTCATCTCAACTGATCACCCAAAAGAAGAGCAATAAAAAAGAGTGTAGTAAAAAGGTCACATTCTAAAATTCGGGTAGATAAAAAAAGCCCAATACTAAACGTTGGAAAGCCGTGATCCATATAAAAAAAACAGCCGTGCCATCATGTCCCCCCAGTGGTATCGAATGCCAAAAAAAACTCTCTCAAAATCAAAGAAAGGAAAAACGCTCAAACGCCCATGCAGATCATGATGCATCGTCAACTAAAATGCCCCATGCTCTGACCTCCCAAAAAAAAAAACAAGGTTCCTCCCTTCCCAGGTGTTCATCGGTATATAGCTTCTTTTCTTCTGCGCAACTTTGTACAGCAACGGTGCTGGCTGGGCCTGAATGCAGTTACTCTTCTCTAACATGCCCGTACCCGCGACTCAGGATACGATTCACATCATCCCCGCCCATCTCCGCTCCGATAGTGCTGGGTCTACGATCGACACCATTCCCTTCTCTATTCTTCAACATCTCCCTGACGGCTTCTTCGCGCCTCTCCTCTTCCTTTCTCTGCAGCTCATTTAACACCTTTCGAACTCTTTCTTCTTCATCTCTCTCTTTATTAGTTTTCCGATCCCATCCCTGCTGTAGCTCCTCGGCAGCTGCCTCCTCGAAACGTCGCTTCACAGCTGGGTCCTTCTCGAGTGCTTGGAAGATGTCCTCGTCGGTGGTGAGGAAAGCAGCGCGGAGCGATGCGGTGCCGAACTCGAAGACGAGGACCGAGGAGAGGATAAGGATGAGACATAGCCACCATGTCCAGCTGCGGCCCCAGGTGTGAAAGAGTGCATCGCGGACGTAGTAGATAGGAACCGTCTTGTATGTAGCCGAGAGGATGATATTCCAGAGGAACCAACCGCCAACCGAGAGGACGAGGGCGATGAGGTTGGTAATGGTCTTGGAGTGGGTCTCGATGAATCTGTTCATTCCATGTCAGCTTATATCTGGATATGATGGACTCGACGGTACGTACTGCATCTTCATGCTAATCAACGTTACGCAAGCCGTGAACGTGATACTACCTAATGCATATATCGAATTGTCTTCTGTGAAAAGTGCTTGACCATACAGGCCCAGCATGCAAAAGTAGACAACCATGGCCTCTGCACTAGCCATGAACATCCAGCCGAGGTAAACTTTAAAGTTAAAGCCACCGTTGCGCTGACCCTTGGTATATAGTTCAGGGGCGGCGAGAAGTGTCGACGCGGCAAGATCTCGCTCGAAGATGCCCATGAATATAACAGGTAGTGATGTGAAGAGGGTGTTGAACATAGAGAGTGACCAGGATTCGTATAGCGAGGTTCCCGTGTAGCCAACCGAGCGCTGATAGAGGGCTTGCGTTAGATAAAATAGCTGAACAGAGTCAGTAGTTGATTGTTTGAGAGGAAAGCAGCATCTCCTACCATTTCCTTCCAGAACGTGCCAACTGTGTACTTGCACGTCCTGATATAATTCCATCTTCCGTGCACAAGTAGTAGCTTCGTGAGGAACCTGAACTGAGCGATCGAATAATCACTCGTTCTAGCTGCCTGAAGGCCCTCTTTACCTGTGATACCTATACCCACATGTGCTTCCTGTATCATAGCGATATCATTGGCTCCATCTCCGATAGCCAGCGTGATGCTCTTCTTGACGCGCTTACGGATGCTTTTGACGAGACTTGCTTTTTGGGAAGGCGAGGCGCGACAGCAAATGACCGAGTCCGCTAGGATGGCTAAATCATAGAAGAGAACTTTCAGCGGTTCAACATCATTGATCTGGGCGAGTGTTGGTCCGTCAACAACAACGACAGAATGAGCCACAGAGCCATGATCTATAGCCAAGACTGCAGCTCCAATAGTCTGGTCGACCTCCCCGGTTTCATGATCCAATACCGTGACAGTCGAATAATCCTTAATCAGACGACAAGAATACCCGATGTTGATAGCTGTCTCGCGTTTGTCACCTGTAAGCATCCACATCTTGATCTTTGCCCTGCGAAGCTTGTCAATGGCTTCTGGTACTCCTTTCTGGAGTTTGTCTTCTATAGCTGTCGCAGCGCAGAGCTCCAGATCCTGCTCGATCATGTCGCCGGATTCCTCGATCAGCCGTGCACGGTCGACGAGACTAGTAGTGGCATCAAGGTATCCTTTCTTCCATGTTGAATAATCATCTTCATTGAGAAAGCGATATCCGTAGAGTAGCGTACGCAGCCCTTCCGTAGCGAAGTCGTTGATATGCTGAAGGCACCGCTCAATAATTACAGCATCATCGCCAGCAACATCCTCGTCAACCATTTCGTCCATCTCTTCCACCTGCATCGAGCTTCTCGCGTCAGAGAAAGCCACAGATAACCGGTTCAAGCCTGACTGTCGCGGTGTATGTATTGGCGTGTTCTCATCAATCGACTGAATCTCGAAGTCGTTCTCACGTTCACGTAGCCACTGATCAACCTCCTGAACTTGATGGAGCGAACGCCCAACAGAGCTCGTTCGACCAAGTCCACCAATACTAGGTCGACCGAAGGAAGGCCGACCGATTGAGGATCGTCCTAGATTTAGACTAGGACGAGTGGCTTGGCTCAGTGCAAGACTTTTCCGACCACCGATGCTACTCTTGCGCTCCAGCTGCTCACTCATCCGTGCAATGGCGTGCTGCGCTTCCAAGGTCTTCCTCTTGCTAGCACGTCGCTCTATCTCGATTAGCTTCTTGTTGGCGAACGTAGCCAATTTGAGACGTTGCATGACAATGGAATCGGCGCCTTTGCAGATGATGCATATACGGCGGTCGGGGAAGCGAACGATAATAGACATTCTCTTTCGTTTACTAGAGAACTCAATTACGTCTAGGATCTCATACGTCTCCATGACTGGCTCGGCGTTCACTCCTGTAGGTTTGATCTTGAGCGTGATCGTATGAACGTCACGATTGATGACTAGGAAACCCATGTCCTCCGCAGCTTGTACGAGCGCAAGTTCGTCCGGTGAGGATGCCATGAAGTGCGTCTTTCCATCTTCTTGAGCCTCCGGAAGAACCGTGTGACAAAGTGCCAATGATAGAAGGAACATACGTGCTTTCTTAGAGAATGGAGTATGCGGTCGTCGTTGAATATACCGAAGCATGTCCCCAGTAAGCAGCTCACGTTGTGATCTCCCAGGCCGGGCGGAAGATTTCCATTTCGATTCTTGCGCCTCCTCCGACGGTTCCTCGGCCAGCTCTCCAGCTTCTACAGCCGGGGTAGGAGGCTCAATTGGAGATTGGACGTCTTTGGCGGATCGGTAGCTCTTTCGAACAGGCTGCTTCCCTTTCTTTCTTTTCTTGTGTATAAGCTTCTTTTTCTGTGTTTCTTGTAAATCGGCATCATGAAGCCAAGAGGCTCCTCCAACACTAATCTTCCGGAATTTCATTGAATTGTCTGTGAGGGTTCCAGTCTTATCGGAGAAAATGTAACTTATCTGTCCTAATTCCTCGTTGATGGTCGAAGTCCTAGGTTCGCAAGGTGTGTCGGACACAGGATCGTACATGTCGATGTCTGTATGAAGGAAGAACATTTGAGCGAGTTTGACGATCTCCAAGCTGACGTAGAGCGAGAGAGGAATCATGGTGTTAAACATGATAATGAATGATGTAAGATTCGGAAAGAACGCAACTGATTGGCCCGCAAGGTAGAAGAGCTCATCTTCATTTCTCCGCCAGATCCGATAAGCAACGGTGTTGAAGATAGCAAGCAAGATAACGAATACGACGATTAGAATAACGATTCGGTTGACGAGAAACTGAAGTGCTGGAGCTTTGATACGGGGATTCTTATTCGCATTCATGCGAATACGGCACTCTTCGCCAGAGTAGATGACTAGTCCAACAGCGTCAGGAGTGTTTCTCAAGATACTGCCTCGGAAGATGATCTCGTTAAGTGTGAGTGGAGCCGTCTTGCCATCCACGGTGACGCGACCTTCAAAAGTGTAGAGATCTTGATTGGGATCTTCAACGACAAATTCAGCTTCGCAGGCCAGGATATCTTCCCGACTTTCAATTGCTCGCGACATAGATGCCGTCGTTTGCTTGCTCTTGAGATTGGTCTCGCCGTCTAGAGCCATGGTCTCAACGTAGGCAACGCTATTTTCTCCACTGGTATGCAGCAATGCCAGATCCGCTGGGGCTGCGTCGTCCCGCTCCAACTTGACGATATCCCCGACCCGAATGTCTTGCCACTTGGTCGACTCCCAATTGAGATGGTCGCCAGTTTGCGAGTCCTGAACCGAGCCCTCCACGTACTCACGGTGGCTCTTTTGTGCGCGCAAAACTTGGGCATTCCGGTTGTTTTCAGCCTTGTCGAGCCGGTATCTTCGCAAGTCATCATATCCTTCCTTAGCAATTGAGACAGTCACAAAGAATAGCAAAGGAACGATAGTGGTGTATGTTCCGGTCGTACTAAGCCCCGGTATCATCTGCAGTATGCTGATGCAAAGGAAGTAAAAGTTGGCCAACTTTGAAAACTGTGCAATGAGTTGGCGAGGAACAAAGTTCCAGGCCGAGTAACGAGTTGATCTAATCCAATTGGTAGTGTATGGCTGGTTGGTCCGCTCATCGATGGGGTTTCCTTGGCCAGAAGGATCCACATTGATATGTCGCCCGTCTTTGCTCGGAGGAATATCTTTGATCCGGAGAATGAACTTTTTTGCCTTGATGCCGAAAGCCTTTGCGCGTTTTATGTAACCAGATCTCTTGTCGCTTGTCTGTAGCCATGTATCGTAGTTTGGAAGCGCGATCGGACCCTTCCCTAGCTTTGTCTTGAGCGAATCTGAAGATTGAGCAAAATTGACATGTGTCGGCGACACAGTAATTGCTGCATCTTCTGTCTTATTCACGTGCTCTTCGTGGTGTGTATGTATTCCTCCCGATCCCGTTTGATTGGCCGAGCCTAGGTTTTCGTCGAGTTCGATATAGGATGCGGGGGGCTGAGCCTGATCATGCACATTTTTTCTAAACAGCGCGCTACGCAACGAGTATCCGCGATTCCGACTGGTAGGTGAAAGCGGCGATTTTGGGCTACTGCGTGGAGACAGCGGTGATATGCGCGAGGGCGAGCGGACGGTTTGTTCGGGAGGTGCGGAAGTACCTACCCCGGGTACTTCACGCGTGTTGATTGTCAGATCTGGAGTACCGGGCCGCTTTTTTGATCCTGCATTCTTCTCCGCTTGTGCAATCTCATCAATTGGGGTTGTCGCCGTTCCTGGCCTCGATCTCTGTCCCAGTCCATGCGGTTCGATGTCCGTAGAGAACCGAACGCGCGGTGCGTCTGTGGAGAGACGGGATATGGACGGTCGGGAGAAGCCTTCTAATGCTGAAGACTGGGAGCGAGCGGTGGTGTCTGCGTCCGTCGTTGAAGGTTGTGGGACATCGTATGTACTCGGTGAGGCCACGCCATCCGAGTCTGACGCCAGGCCAGCGATTTCGGTTTCATCGTGATGGGACAGCCGTCTGCGAATGCCTTCGCTGGGCGCGTCTCCTCCGGGAGGCATCCTCGTAGCGCATCCGGAGCGTTATTGCCTGCTGCTGCGCTTGGTGGTGAACATGAGATGATTGTCCGAGATTTCTCACGCAGTTTTGGGGCTGTGAACAGTAGCGGGCTTGTCGAATCTGGGCGGGGACCGCTATTACGCGTCGAAGGTCGGGAACTCGATGGCACACATGTTCAGCTCTCGAAGCCACCGAAAGAACGAAAGAATGACAGAGGCCAGGAGCCCGGCGGTTGGCGTTGCTTCTGCTGTGCAGACCCAGCGAGCGCGAGGCGGCTGTACCCGAAGGAACATGCAGCCACATGATGCGAGCCACCAAGCCCACCCCTGCATCGTCCACGCCTATCTATTCTTGACTCTCGATATGGCCCATTGGTCTCGCTTCCACTTGCAAGTTTTACTATTCTGCAAAATGTTCCAACATGTCTAGCTAGCTCTACCAGTTACGGTCCTGGAGAAGATTGGATCCCAAGTCAAACCTGTTCAGCTGTTCCCAATTGGGCCCAGACGGGATGCATAACTGAGGCACCACACCTATTTTTGATATTCTGACGAGACGTCCCACCCAAGTCCGGCCCCAACGCTCACGAGGAACCACCTTCCCAATCCAAGCGACAAAGGAATACGTTTCATCAGGCGCGCGCAAGAGAAAAGAGCCTCACTCGCACAGGTCCTCGGTACCCTTCTACTTCCTGTCAGCCGCACTTAGCCCCATCTGCCCGCAATATGCATCTCAATGCGCATAGACGGATTCGTGTCCCTTAGGATCGTCACTAATGCTTAATCGCCTACGCGGGATTGAGTGCACATGATGAATGATTTGAATTCAACGTAATAAATGCGATAATGCTAATCTAAACGGCGCGATAGATGCATTCCCGTAACCAGACGCCGTCCCTGATAGAGGTGAATGCATGGGTGGTCTCGATGTAGAACGTCCGGATCGAGCCTGCGGATACTGAACTCAGTCGCCTTTTATCCATCGTAGGTGGCTACCGACTGAAAGACGATTGAGACAAATCAATGACGGAGCCCAAAGGACTTGAAATCATGCGGCACACGACAAAATGGACAAAGCAAGCAACCATGTGATCAGAGTCCGAACCATTCCATTGCAATCATCTCCTACTGCACTCGTTAAACAGAATGCGCCTCCAACTGCTAACAATACTTGACCCTAACAATATGGTATAATGATCACCGGGGACGGTGGGATTAATCGCAGTTCTCTCTCATGTCTCAAACTCAAAAAACCTCGCACACTCCTTTCCAACTCCGTTATAGATTTCCGGGCCAAAAGCTCTTAAAGCAGTCTGAATGTATGGGGTGGTATCGGGGTCGTGTCGCTTCATTAAGTATTGAACTTTCGAAAATATGAGCCGAGCGCCTTGCAATATGCGGCATAGATAAAAGGTGCACCCAATGATGATGACGTTAAAGGAATTAAGACGGTCGCTCAGCTCGCTGCCACACACCAGTGTCGATGGTACACCCATGCGCTCTTCTGGCACTCCTTGCTGCAGTATTTTGTGCGTCGACAGCGGCGGCATTTGGCAAACTGTCGTGTGTACTCTTCCCATTTCCCGCACTGATAAAAGGCGCACTGGCGGATGCCTCCCCGCTGGTCGTCTTTGCGGCACAGGTTCCGCATCACCACACTTGCCCAGTACTGCATGTCGGACGTGTGGTGCCGCACGGTAAACATTTCCACAAGAGGGAAAATATTGAAATCGTCCGGAAGCTCGTACTCCTCTAGTTCCTCCTCATCCTCTGCCATTGGCGTTGGGCTATTTGTCTCTCCTTCTAGCAGTTGCAGATCGGTGCCAATCTTAAGCTTGGGAACTAAATGGGACTTTTGGAAATAAGATCGCAAATTGCAATACTTGGAAACATAGGCAAGCAACTGTAGCGACATGAGAACATCCTCGTCGCGAGGCATGGCAGCGAGGACGCCTGCGGCTGCGTTCCTATCATGTGTATGGCGAGGATACCATGGCGGAGGGGGGTTGGTATTAACGACATTAATGGCTGGCTGCACCGGCGAGAAACCGCCGATGGGAACGGTGGGCTGTGTAGTAGCGGGATTGATTAAGCTTCCATCCAAAGCAGGGCGGTGTGTGATGTTGAAGGTTTCGTGGCTTTCGTCGGTCGTGTCTGAGGGTGCGGCGATGGGTACGGGAGTCGCTCCTGCATCAAGCATCTCGGCATTGTCGACAATATCCGACATGTTGATGTCATTGTTTTGAATGCCTACGATCGGCTCGTTCACAGCGGGTCCAGCCGTTGCGGTAGCCTCCACAGACAATTCTTCTTGCTGCACGTCCAAGTCCGACTCGCCCGACATGGATAGTTGATGCCGGATGGAGGGGCGGCGGCGTCGCTCAACGGCGGCGCGCGGGCTATCTTGCCGGACTTGTGGAGCATTTGGCGTGGTGGGAGACTCAGGTTGGGAAGTGATCTCCCCCTGCAACGCTGGAAGCATGGAAGGCAGACGATCTGCATCTCGCACGGGCCTGAGCGTAAAGGTCTCGGGCGTCTCCATAGCCGGGAGAGCAGTCACCAGTGGCTGACCAATGTTGCGCGTCGTGGTGCCAACGGCTCCGAACAATTGACCTCGGCTCTCGTGGCTACGATGGTGATGGTGGTGAGGAGGACGGCCACGGGTGAAGGAGGTCCGCTCGGGTGGAGAGCTCATGGAGAAAGCCGGAGTAGGTGTCGTGTCCCCAGCTTGCGATTCGAGAGCCGCCTGGTTGAATGTTTGGGGTATCTCGATGGGAGGTGGGACCGCACGGCGAGTGCGTTCAGCTCTATGTCCTGAACTTGACGCTACCTCGCCTGACCGTGATGAATTGTGACGGCTTGATATGCCTAGCCGTGTGCTTCTTCGCATCTCTGAATCTGCTCGGTCTCTGCATTTTTCCACCACCTTGATATAATTGTCCAGTATGGTAGCAATAACGGGGACCATGTCGGCCTCGACGACGCGCGTGCGGACGTTCTCGGATCCTCGGACACCGATGTTAAAGATGCACTGGAAGGCGAGGTTCCACTTCCACATGTCCATCATGTCCTTGCTCCGACCCTCCTTGAGGATGCATATCAGCCGCTCGATGCCGCCATCGACTGTGAGGATGTCTCGTATGCGCGCGGAGGAGGTGGTCAGGTAGGCGAGGTGGTTGAGCGAATTGATAAGCGGCAGGGTGGAGGTGCAGTCGAGGGCACGGCGGTCGTAGAGAGCCGTGGTGATGCCGACGGACGCCTTGTTGGCATTGGGGATGCTGAAGTTGACCTCACGCATGGTTGGGCGGATGCGGTGGTGCCGTGGGTGGAGGGAGATTGCCGTGGGGTGACTGCAGCACTAGTGTCGCATGTGGTGAGAGGTGAGAGGCTCACGGCGGGCTTGCACGATGCCAATCGACGAGCAAACGCGGACAGCAGGCGATGAAAGGCAGCGCAGCCAGTGCTTGTGGCGCGATGGAGCGGGGGCCCGTGGGGAGGTGTCAAAGAGACTCGTCTGGGAGGGCAAGGTGGAAGCGGCGCCGGGGTGCACGAGGTTGAAAGCAAGTCCGGCGGGCGGGCGAGCGGTGAACAGCCGGACTCGGGCGAGGCAGAGGCAGAGGCAGAGGCAATATGGGCGGCGGGCGGCGAAAGGGGTTTGTCGAGATGGCTGGTCGGGGGGAGATGAGGATGTTTGCTATGCGTTAGGGGTGTCCCAGGCCCGACGGCAAGAGCGTGTGGCGAGCAGGGCAGGGCTCGACGTGTCTCGGCCGCGGTGCAGCGCACACAGAGGGCGGCGGGCTCGCAGTGCTGGAGAGCGGCAGCAGGGCCGGCAGCAGCAAGGGCGGACGGGGCTTAACTATGTCGACGATGAGGCTGCTGGAGATGAATGGGAGGGAGAGGCACGGCGGCTGCGAGAGGTGAAGGCGAGGTGGAGAAGGGCCAGGGAAGAGGCTTGGGTGCCGCCTGGAGCCAATCACCGGATCCGTCCACTGCTCCTAATTTTATGCATCCGCCGCCCGCCATTCTAAGGGAAACACGGTCGTCGCCCTCGCTGCGCTGCACCCGCCCAACACCCGGCCAACAGCAGACGGGCCCCTCTGGCCTGCGCAGAGCGTGAGCGTGAGCGTGTGCGTGAGCTTGTCCCTGTCCTCGCGCGCTCGTGGCCGCCGTGCGCTGCCAGTGGGCCCCTCTCTCTCTCTCTCTCGCCGTGCAGCCCGTGCTGACAAAGGCGGCATCGCCGTGGCACCGTGTCACTCGTTTGAAACCCTGCCGTGTCCCATGTCGGCCGCTCGAGGCCTGGAGACGCGAATCTGCCTGAGGCGCTGCTGTTGTCGTGACTGTTGGCTGTCTGACTGTCCTGGTTGCTCTGCTCTGTGCTGCTCTGCACTGCTCAACGCTCCCCTGCCCTTGATTCATGCGCCCGGCCCTCGAGCACCACCAGCACCACCAGCGCGGTTGATGTCTCCATCACACGTCCGTCCGTCGCGCCGGGAGCTTCAGCAGACGGCCAGTCCACAGACTGCCCGAGAATGCTCACGGCCCGTGGAACGTCGAGGCGCCTTCGGCTAGCCTACCGCAACCCTGGCCGGCTGACGTTCTTGCTGCTGATGACGGGCTGAAACTCTCCCGGGGCATGCCTTTTCGGTCCCAGCTGAACCTTTGCGGACAACTACATCTCCTAATTTCCCCTATGCCACCAAACCAAAGCCTGCCACTACAGCAAACCCCATTGAACACCTCAATGGCTGTCGCGCCTGCTACTACATTCCGCAACCCCGCCCTATAAACGGCCTCGACGCTGCTGCCGCGCCTCAGTCGCAACCAGCTGCCCACAATGACCTCCCCAACAGATGACACAACGGGGCCAAAGGTCCAAGACTTCGCATCGCCAACCTCGGCGCAGACGGGCCACATCTACGGTAGCACTCTCACCGCCCCCGGTGCTGAGCAACTTCGAATCGACACGCAAATAGAGTCGCAAACCCCAGTTCGAAGCCCTGTTCGCGGACGCTCCGCCAGCCAGGTCTCTGCAACCGCAGCCCATGCCGACGGCAGCAGCATCCTCTCCCCATCGCGCTACTCGATAGGATCTCTGCGCCGTCGGCCAACGCGCTCCAATACCGTCCGGCATTATCACAACGAGAAAGCCACCACGGTGGGACAGGGCTGGGAGGAACCGGGCGCCGAGCCTGGTGTCGATACCAAGAAGGAAACAGATCAAGCTGCCTACAAGCACCTTCACCAGCTCTGCGACATCACCATCGTGGACTTTTCCGACGAAAAGGTTGAGACGGTCGAGCTGGACAATGCTGGACTGGAAGAGTACATTGCCAAGCCCACGGAGGACTGGGTGCAGTGTCGGTGGATCAATGTGAACGGGCTGAGCTGGGATGTCATTCGAGTGCTGGGAAACCACAAGCAGCTGCATCGCCTGGCAATTGAAGATCTGATGAACACGCGAGGCCGCACCAAGGCTGACTGGTATTCCGACCAAGCTTTCTGTACGTATGATCCCTGCGCTAGGCGGTTGCCGCTTCCGTTCCTGGCACATTTTTCCAGCGTTCCGCTTGCCTACCAATGCACCCCTCCTACGCCGGCGATATCGGTCCTGTCCGCGTCGATATTGTTTTGCTAATCGTTACCAGTGCTGTTGACACTTGCCAAGCTTGTCCGTGTTCCGGATAATAATGCGGACAGCGATTCCGACTCCGATTCCGACGATGAGCCCATGGGGCGAAGTCGTTCGCGGAAACCCAGCAAGAAGCCAAAGTCGTTCGCTGACCGAGTCAAGGGGGCGTTTGGCTCTACTTCCCATGCCAAGAAGGAGGCAGAGCTCAGGAACTTTGAGCACAACCTGAACTTTCAAGAAAAGGGCTACGCTCTGGATGGCGCTGCTCCTTCAAGAGTGCGTACCAAAGGCCAACATGCCGACCAGATACGAACATTGCAGCGCTTTCGTGGCGGATACAATCTGGACAGAACCATCTATATGGAGCAGCATTCCGCTTTGATCGGGAAGAAACTTGCAATCAGTGTAGAGCAGGTTTCCATTTTCGTTTGCGCCGACAATACCGTCATCTCCTTCTTTGAGCATTCTGCACCGGAAATCGAAGAGCCCATCCTCAAGCGTCTCAACACCGAGGACACAATTCTGCGACGAAGCTGCGATGGTAGCATGATTGTCCAGGCAATCATTGATGCCATTATCGACTTGGCGTTCCCTGTCGTAGCGGCTTACGAAGATGCAATGGGCGAACTCGAGCTAGACGTGTTGCGGGATCCAGACATTGCTCATTCACAGTCTCTCTACATTCTCACATCTGAGATTGCTATTCTACGAAACACCATTCAACCCATCGTCTCTGTCATCAATGCCCTTCGAGACCACAAGTCAGACCCAATTGCTACGCCCAGGCCCAGTATGAACCACGTTCCTACACGAAAGGCCATTTCCTCAATCACAGTCTCTCCACTCGCCCACACGTATCTCGGCGACGTTGAAGATCACTGCATCATGATCACCGCCTCGCTAGACCAAATGCGCCGCGCGGCCGACAACCTTATCGACTTGATTTTCAACATGATGGGAGCATACCAAAACGAATCCATGAAGATCCTCACAGCCGTCACCATCTTCTTCCTTCCGCTCACCTTTCTCGTCGGTTATTTTGGCCAGAATTTTCATAAATTCAACGCCATTGAGAGTAATTCAGATGCTTTCTTTTGGGTTATAGCGGCACCCGTCATGGTCGTCACGATCTTCGTCCTAATGAGCGAGCGAATCTTTCGCAAGTGGAAGAAGACGAAGGGCTGGTGGAATATCAAGAAGGCGAGGAAGAGGGCGGGACCAATCAGGGATAATAGAAAGGGTGTACAGAGCGGCATGGCGATTGCGATGCAGGGCGGTATGGCCATGGCAATGGGGAGACAGTATGATGATGAGAAGCATGATCATCATGGTAAGAAGCATATGAATAAGGCCAAGAGGGCGCAGACGATGTATAGTAAGGGTCAGATTGGCTCGTTCTAATCTTCTTTCCTTTTATTCTGAGGATAATTTGCATGGGACTATGTGAGCGGGTTTTGTAACGAGATACCCTAGAGTTGCTTAGAGCATAATTGTTACCCAGTCTTGAAATCAACATCGGCGAATGCCATCGTCGAGAAGCGCTGCATTTTCGATTTTCTTCGGATGGCCTTGGCTTTTTTTAGACGTTGTTTATAGTTTGTTGGTGCCTCAGGCAGCTGCTACTTTTGGTGTTGTCATACAGACGCACCTTCTCCATTTCGTTTCAGCCTTGCCACGTCTGTCCTGGGACTCAGCCTCGTAGGGCTCAGCACCTCTCATCCACTCTCTGCTGCCTAGCTCCAGTTCAGTCTGTATATCTTGCGATGGAACTATCGAGCTAAAAGACGTTCAGAAGCCTACTATGTTCGATATCGCCTCTTGCCGTTACTTACATCTCTCGCGGTGGTTCCGTGCAAACGACGGAATCGTGATTCGCCAGAGGATCACTACTTCCCATGCCCTCCACGGAGAATCCTGAGCCCGACCTGTACGGCATCAAAGTTGCTCGACATTGGCTCAAGACCTGCACCACAAATCATCGTTCTTGCAGCATACCTGCACTGTCGCAGCATGAAGCGTCAAGTTCGACCTCAACGTCAACACTTCCCGGTAGGCTTCTCGATGTTGGCCTACAAGGAAGCAAAATCCCTAGACTGGTCGATTCCGCACAACTCCAAGATGACTGTCAATACGTCACGTTAAGTCATTGCTGGGGAGACGCGAGTAAAGTACCCAAGACAAAGCTATCAAATTTGCAACGTCACTACGACTCAATCGACTGGGGCTTTCTTTCTCGGAGCTTTCAGGATGCTATCAACATTACGCAAAGGCTAGGCTATCAGTATTTATGGATTGATAGCCTTTGTATCGTCCAGGATAGTCCTGATGACTTTGAAGGAGAACTTTCACGCATGCATACGACCTATGCCTCCTGCCATGTGATGATTGCTGCTGATGATGCTCAAAGCGGAGAAGAAGGATTTCTGAGCTATTGGTCCCAATGTGCACTATCAGACCCAGAAAACTCACTTCCTGCTTTTGACAAAGACATGGCATCCGCATTTCGCTCCAATAATACAATCAGGTATGTGAAGTGGTCAGAGATGATGCAGGGCCCTTTGTCCAGGCGTGGCTGGGCGTGTCAAGAACGTCAGCTTGCTCCTCGAGTCTTGCATTACACGAAATTTGGGGTCATGTGGGAATGCCGCATGTGCATTGGTGCTGGTGAGAGAAATCTATGCTTCCGTATATTGAGCGGGAACTGGGGTCGAGGACCTAACAAACGATTCCTCAAAGGACTTTTCCGCATTCTCGATCGATGTACGCGGCAGAAAATCGACGATATAATGACTTGCTGGCATGGTCTAATTGAAGACTATACGGCTAGACAGCTATCTTTCCCTGACGATAAGCTACGTGCGATATCGGCGCTTACGGCTATTGTCTCAAATATTTGCCCTGAGGCACAAGAATGTCTATTCGGTCTCTGGGAATATGATATAGCCCATCAGCTCTGCTGGTATGTTCCAACGTGGGCATTGTCCGACGCCGACGAGAAGAGCACCATGAGCAGCTTCCAATCCCCTTCATGGTCTTGGTGTTCTCACAATCGCCCTATCTCCTACGTTGCTCCCCTTCATAATTCAAACGAAGTTTGGCGCTTTCCACGACAATCAGATATACTTCAACGCACCAATAATTACAACAATGCTGCTCAATACGAAGCCAAAGTTGATGACTACTTTAAATATTATCATGAAAGTATTTCCATGGCAGCACAGAAACCTATTGCGGATTTTTCGAGGAAGCGATTGAAAATCCACGGAAAATTTGTGGACGAAAACTATGCTTCACTACTACGGCGAAGGGGCGGAATTATTCTACTGTACTTCGATAATCACACTTTGGCTACAGAGAAAGGCAGTTGGAACAATGTTCGTCTTTTAAATGTGGCATGTTCAGGCACATTTTATGGAACCTGGCACATAGGCCTCATTCTTCAAGAAGTATATCCCGAGACGTTTCGGAGGATAGGCCTTTGGGTTGAGTACCAGAATTTTCGTCATCCTGGTCATAGTCTCGAAGAGAGGAATACGAAAGAAAGATTAGGAACAATGATCTTGGTATAGATCTCGAACGTATTTACCACGCGCATTGCCATTGCTAGCAGGGCTCAGATTTGAAAAGTCTCCCAGATGCTCAGCTTTGAGGAATTGACTAGCCACAACGAGGCCTGGCGCTGCTGCCGTTTGAATATCCTAGTAAGAGCTGCAGTTACCGGGGACGGAAGTCAGACAATGTTACAAGGCAGTATTGAGTAGGTTGTTGTTTTATCACTATGTAGGGAATAGGTAGTATGAAGGATCGATCGTAGGAAAAATTTCCTTCTTTTATACTCCTCCATGAGTCAAGGTCCAGGGTTTCGATATGACTACTTTGCTACTGGCATTTGTGATATTCACAGTCATCGAAAGCTTGTCGTTACACAGGGTCAGTGTTGCTCACAGCCACACCTTGGAACTATACCCCTGATTGCAGGCATCTGCATAGTATATATAGACCCATCTCTGGTTATTGATGATTCTTTTGGATATGCGATGCCCATTGGTGTAGAGCTTTTCCGTACATTTACTTTTATTCGCCTTTGCGCTTGGAAGATATCTTAGAGGAATGCATACTTCAAGAGAAAGATCAAATCATAAGAAAGCACAATATCCAATTTATATCTATATACTTCTATCGCCGAGAAAGCAGACATATGCACTTGAACACATGATCATAAATCTCCCCATCGATAACAATTTGCCCTTTTCTCACGCATGCCAAAGGACATGTCTAGCAAGACCTACAAATAGTGCCTTTGCAGGTGCTCAGATAATACACCTCTATGAATCCGACCACGGCTCAGACTCAGAAGACGGCAGGGATGAAGATTTTTGTTCTTCACCCTCGCCACTACTTATCTCCATCTCCATGTCAGGAAGCTTTTCGATCTCTTCTACCGTCAAGTAATTGTGGTTGGAGAAGTAATTCTGCACTGCGGCAGGTATGGGCTCGCCGGTCAAGAAAAGCCTTACCGAGTGCCCCGATCCTGCACTTGGGTCGTTGTACAAGTTTTTGAAGACTTGGAAAAGCTGTTCAATGGCTTCTGGAAGACGCGGAGCGTCGACAGGATCGTTTTCTTCCTTGGGTGCATCTTTGTCCTCCTTTTCGTAAAAGTGGATGCTATCGATGATGAAGATGATACATCTGTCTTCGGGGAGATTTCGTAGGAGACATTCTAGCAAAGGACATGTTGACGTCAAGGCCATGTTGTCAAACCTGCCAGGGTCCTTTGCTCGCATGAACTCGTTGATAACTTTCAAGTTCGCTTTGTCTATGGCAAGCATGTCGATTGTTTGCCGGATAAAACTCCTGACTAGCTGTGCCACGGTGTGTTGAGAAGATTGTTTTTCTTGCCAGCGATATTTGTAGAAGAAAGGCACTGCTAGAACGTCTCCGCGACTCTCTCTCCCGCGTCTGATTCTCGATGCCGTCTCCCAGGAAATTAAAGTCAATTTTGCAGAGCTATTTGGATCAAACACTGCATTTGTATCGCTGAGAAGGAGGACTTTCTTCTCGCAATTAACATCGAGCAATGCGTGGTACTTCTCCGAGGAGAAGGCTTTGGGTTGCTCGGGCCAGTCTTTGGAGGGTAAAGCGTTTGCTTCCTCTCTAGCTGTCGCCATATCTTCGTCATCAAAAAAGGTATCGCCTATAGCCGAGAGCAGTTCTCGAGCTTCTGCGCAATGAGCTTCGTGTATGTTCGGGGAGGCCGAAAGATGGCGAGGTGGCAGCTGATCCCCCTCACTTGATCTCACGGGGCGATCGTCAGACACCGTACTTAGAGCATATATTGACGACGATGCTCTAGTTAGGATATCGGAGAACTTCGGAGAATGTGAATGGAAAGCCATGATCGTAGATACCCGTGTCTTCTGCAAAAGTTAGCACACGTCCCCCAAAGCTGAATGCAAATCTATACATAGTAGTCTATTACTGTTGGACAGTTTCTTCGAATTCCCTTCTTGTTTTCTGAATATCAAAGACTATTAGAATGTGTAGGAAGCAGGCAGTATGAAGAATGCCTCAATAGGGGAGGTTCAAATCTTTTATACTTCTCCATGAGTCAAATCGAAGGACTTCAATATGACTACTTGCTTCTAGAATTTGTGACGCTTACAGTCATCGTAGGCTTGTTGTTACACCGGTGGTCAGTGTTGCTCACCTTAGGCGGATACACATATTACTCAGAACAATAAGTACGTCCTACAAGATCCGCACCTGTAAAGGAATTTGAAATTCCGAAAATTGCATGGTTTAAAGCAAGAACCCCAGCTAAGAGTAAAGAGTACCTGGAATCCAATATACCATAGTCCTCTTCCTATTTTAATTCCTATACTACCTCTATACAGAGCATCTATTAGATAAACTGAACTTCAGTCATACATACTTTTTCCCTCTATACGTTAAACCTTAATCCAGTTTAAATCTGATACTATTTGGCTGTACGTGGGTGCGGAAATGGATGTTAGTGCTCGTATTACACAACACTACAAATTTGGATACGTACCTAGTCAATCAAGTCTTCATTACCATATGTGGAACAGCGGTGGCGGCAGCCTGGATGACTTCTTCGTTCTTCTCGGCGGATTCGGGGACCTGGACGTCAATCAAGCTGATTTGTTGCATTAATCAATATGTTTGAACATTGGAGCTGTCTCATTTGGCAGACGTTACCCCCGAGGCTATTGTCGAGACATATACATTACGGAATTTCGATTTGCGAACCCAACATTCGTAGTCCCAGTAAACAAAGACGCCACTGATATCTAAGAAGGAGTAGCTGCTAGTAGAAAGATCATTGGAATTGACTTTCTATGAAATAGGAAGCAGAGAGTTTGATGCAAGCCCAATAGCACGCCTTTTATCTGAAACTTGCAATTTTCTCTACATCCCGTCATAAGCCAACTATTCTAATTCCAGGTTTTTGTTGCACGTCACATCGCACAATGGAGGCAGGGTAGCATTGGAAACCCTTCACCCACTCAACCAAGCTGGTGCGTTGGTGGCGAAAATATCCGAAGCAATGAATACAATCGATCCCCCAGTGATTGGGATATAAATTCGAAACAACGTCTAATCGCCGGCAATGATGGCTGATTTAAGAGGAAGGCAATAATGGCTAGTATACTGTTGGCGGCAACGTGTTCATGGGTGCTTATAAATTTGAGCTACACCGATACGTTTGAACCACGAGAGTATATTATCTAAACCTGAATAGCCCCATAGTAAGAGGAAAAACATAGGATAGATCATAGTAGGAAAAGGGGCATAGATTAAGAAGGACTAGTAAGCTTGTACCTTCAGTTATAGCCTTATAAATCATATACTTTGAGCCAATTCCCACCATGTGGGCTCATCATGAAATCTACATGATATTTGACCTTATTATACCATGTATATCTATCACCAAGTCTTAGCCCTTTAGGCCCAACAGCTTCAAAGGCGTCCAATGCCTGCAAAAGTCGTACTGTTACATATTTTGCCTGACTTAAAGCATACCTTTCACCTAAACACTTTCTAGGGCCTCCATTAAATGGAGCCCATGTCCAGTTAATTGTACGATCTTTAGCACTAATATCTCTCCACCTTTCGGGCCGGAAGGCTGCAGCATCGGGGCCGTAAATGCTTGAAGAGAGCTGCAATGCAAATACAGAGTAGCTGACCCAAGTCCCCCTTGGTACAAGGACAGGTGACTCTCCATCAAACCCGCCTCCTCGTGGAAGTGTCATGTCGTTTGGAGGCTCCTTAATGACTCCAGTATTAGACCACTATGGCACATTCAGTCGAGAAACAGCCCCTCTTCGAACAGGAATCGATGGCTCCCAAGCTGGACAGGTCGTCGAATCAAGATACTCTATTACCGAAGGCAAGAACCTCCTGCAAGATCAATTAGACTTACTGTCCTCAAGTATAAGACACAAAGTCCGAAATGAGATACGGATGACGCTCCCTTTCTATACCATTATCGCTGGATTATCCATAAAAATCATCCTCCTTGTGGGTGCCCTCGTTGCAATGCATATTGTTTCTACTGGATCAATATTCATATCGTGGTGTATGATATCTTGGTGGATCTATGCGTGGTATGCCGTTGGTATGTAGATCGTACCTGCAGCCGTGATAGTCGCTCTGGTCCATGTCTACTCACTAACTTAATATGCAATTGAATAGTTACTCTTATTGCTATTCTAGACAGTTGGGCGCAGCTTCCTTTTGACCATTTCGTCAAGCTCTACCTCACGGACATACGTGTGCAATACAGAGTATCCGAAGGTGCTTTATTAACTGTCAATACGCACGAAAACCTAAAGCAACTGCAAACGCTTCCCTGCGCCAATTTCGAAATACAGGGCAATCACGAGCGCACATCAGCGCGAAACACGCTCCTTGTTGTCGTTTCCATCGCGCGCGATATCAATGATCCGAAAGGCCGCTCTACTAGTGCAGTTCGTTATGTGGTTCAGATCTTCGCTCGGCTTTGTAGTCTCACCATATACGTCTTTGGCACTGTCCTATTTTCATCGACATCTCTTTTAACTCTACCTATGGCTGAGATGCTGCTTATGTTTATACTAGGAGCAGGAGTCTTATCCCGTGCGGTAGCGAGACAACTCGTAAAGGCGATCACTTCCCGGTCGTCCATGGTGCATATCATCACAAAGAACGAGACTGAAGCTAACAGAGTGGTGGAAAAGATCATAGAGCATCAAAGAGAAGAGGATGAGACTAAGTTTCAGGTTGAGATTGATGGTCACTTGTTCTTGGAGGGGAGAAGGGTTACTAGGAGAAGTATTTGGTGGAGACGAATATTGGGATTACTAGCAAATCCATTTGATCTTACAAGACTAAGTACTCGTAGGGAGACTATATCTACACAGTATCAATCTGTATAATACAATAACTAGGGGAGACCCTAATAACCTACTAGTAAGTTAAACATACTTACTAAAAGTATCTAGAAGAGTGGCAGCAGATAAGGGATGTGTAATTATAAACTTAATACTTGAATTTCCAAGGTAGCTGCCCAAGACCATATCAGATATTCCAGTCAGTGCAATCCGTCGATGCGCCCAAACCATTAGTCGCTGCATATCCAGCCTACACAGGGCATCTACACAAAGGCCTCGTCCTACTCAACTTTCTCTCTTAACTACGCGTATCGGTAACTCCTTGAGCATCTGGATATTGATGTTAAACTCTACATCATCCTTCATCTGGCGGATAGCATCATCCTGCTTCTTCCGCCATGCCGTCTTCCTATCGCTACTGCAGCTACGTAGCGTTACATCATCCACGATCAACTCAAGCGTGTACTCTTTGAGCAGTCTCGCTAGAAAGGCAACCATTTCCACCTGTGCAAATGGCTTTCCAGGACACTTCCTTGAGCCAGAGCCAAAGGGGAAATATATATCACTATTGTCAGATGATCCTAGCCACCATGCAGGATCAAATGTGCAAAAGAGAAGATAAAAATGCGCATCATCTGACCCAACTAAAAAAAAGCCAAAAAAAACATTTGTTGACAAGAGTGGGATTCGAACCCACGCGGGCAAAGCCCATGAGAATGCACCTCAATTGAGATAAGCTTGCGCTTGAGTCACACGCCATAACCTGAGAAGACGTTAATTGGATGAACTGAGCGGTAGCATTGCACAGAAACTTACCACTCGGCCATCTTGTCTAGATAATTTTAAGGAAATTTTCTGATCATGGAATTAATATACTTTATTATTAGTGCGTCTACAAGCGTGGGGAAGCCTGAGCGGCCGGGAAGTCTCGGCTTAATCCAGTCAGAGTTAGGCGGAGCATGTATGTCCGCGCTCTGCCGGCTTAGAACCTGAAAATGCTAACCCAAAACATCCCCATTGGAATCCAACCTGCAACCGGACCCATCCTTGCATGGGTGGGCCTTTTCGCGTTACCCTATCATAGCAGTAGTGATGACATATGCTACAGACAACGAAACCTGTACTACGGCAGTAGCAGTGAGAGCGCGTAGTCGCCGTCAACTGAGTCTAGCGGAATCGCCTTTCCGACCCTCGCGAGCCTATTGCCATAGAAGATGCCCATCGGATTCAGCCACTACGAACTCAACAAATCCAGCAAGGAAGCTTAGACGCCATATAATCACATCTCCGAGATTATGCAATAGTTCAACACATCACTGCAGAGCGCTTCGCGCCTTTTTTTACCGCAAGAGTCGGACAGCTCCGATATAATAGCGTTGTTTCACAGATGGGTGACAGCGCCATCGATAGTAGTAGATGGAGAACTGCAGCACATGCTGGACTCAAGGCAGCAGACTAACTAGAATTGCGGCGGTCCTACTGTTACTTTCGATCCTAGCCACTGGAAATGTGGAGACTTGAATGGATTGTGCAGTCAATCTAGGTAGCTGGCTATTGATGCTCTATCTTCTCAAGTTGGAGCTTCTTCACCCAGGGGATTGCAAACAATGTTACTATAACTCCACGCTGTGTAGGACCTACTTGCCGCGAAGACTCTAGGAAGCGCGGCACACAACGGCCGAGCGATAACTTTGGCTGAAAAGTTCTATGCCAACAACTCACTCCCTACTCAACTATCCACTACTCACCCCATGCTCACTCCCTGCGCACCTTGCTCACACTTTAACCCTGGCTCAACTTGTTTATCCACTATTCGCCTAGCCAACCAACATCGCCAACCCTTCTCACCCATCACCGCTCCTATCCAGTGTTGCTTGCTCTCATTGCTCTCATTTCCATTTTCGGTACGGAAAATATGGAAGATGCTTCTGCAGAGTCGGAAAACATCCCCAGAGCAAATCGAGGGGCTCAAAAGCCTGGAGGACTATTGATTGTGCCCAATCCTGCGATTGAACCTGTCAAAAGAGCTCGATATGAAGCCGAACAATTGCTCATCTTCGACTTCGAGCGAGCTCATTTGAATGAGCAGATAAATCGCACGAGACAACGATAGACAATGACAGGCCAGCGCGAGGGACCTTGGGATGATATTGACTCGAGCGGCACCGGTACCTAGATTGGGCTCAGAGAGCGTCTTCGTGTTGATCAATGCGAATTGTATAATATCGTTTATTCAACTTACGAGATGCCAGTCCTCTTTCTGTTTTCTGTACACGCGTGTAGCTTTTTCTGCGTTGATCGTACTGCTTTTCCCTCTTTATTTCCTGCTCTTACCGTCTTCAGCAGCTATTCGTGTACTTTCGTTCCGCCTAAGAATTTGAGCCTTGAGCGTCGTCGTGATCATAATTGGAGGACGAGGATGGGCTAGAGGTGAGTTTCAAAATGGCTGAGATTGCTGCAAGAAAGCGACCTATTCGATAGCAGTAATTCAACGACATTATCCTAGACTCTTTCGTGATCGATGATGCTGATCACAAGATTCGGGTTCGAAGCCTGCAAATGTGAGAGGTAGATCAAGAGCTGATGCTTTCTTGATACTAGCCTGTTCAAATCTCTCAAGCTAGGCTGTGAGACAAATTATCAGTTTCATCGCGACCTTTAAAGATCGTTCTGCTAGCCTATCTGGGAGAGCATGTCGGCATAACTAAACTGCGTATGTATACAATGCCGACTAAAGCGGACTAACTCTATTCAACTTGTACATTGAGAGCTAATCCGAGATAGCAACCAAATATATCGAGTATGTACAGTAGAAGTAAGACTTCGTAAGCTGGTTGCAGAGTAGTTCCTGCTTTCGTAGTGTTTCTACACTACTATTCGTTTGTTGGTTGATGTCCTACGTCCAATGGTACGCTTGTCTACTGGCTGTTAAAGTGCGTGGGCCGCCAGTTTTGGACATGTGGAATTAAATTAATTCCTTTGTGGTAATTTCAATCTTGGCACAAAAATAGATTTGACATTCCGAAGTTGTAACCATCGTAAGGATAAGTGAACGTCGTTTCACGTGACGATAGGGCTGCAGAACGCTTGGCTAAACGTGGCTTAGCCATCAGGACCCCTAAAGCAGGGATCCAAGCCTGCCATCTGAAACCCGCCGTCTCGCAATCCACTCCGCCCCGACAGTGACGCACCCCGCTCTAAATCTTACTATTCTTGAACTCTTCCGCCGTCATCTTGCTTTCGTGCGTATTTGCTTGAGGTGGGCGCCATTTCTACGACGTTGAAGCGCGACCAGAGAACATGGCCGCCGCTGTTGCGATACCACCTGCCCCCTCGATAAACACGAAACCACACATGTTGACCAAGGCGGCTACGCATAGCTGTCCACAATGCGGCACAAACGTGTTGCTGGGAAGGGAAGCGGAGGATGCGCAGATGAGAATAAGAGAGCTGGAGTCGCAAGTGGAGTTGTTGAAAGAGAAAGCTACCGCTGCGGGTATGTCTATGTGCATTCCCCTTGGGGAGTGAAGTGCTGGAAGGGTAGAAGCTGACGCACGCGACAGTGGACAAATGCGCCGACTACGAAGACAAACTCCGCAGTATGAAGGCATCGCAAAATGGCCCGCTTCGCTCAAACACTCAAGACTCTCTCGTTCCAAGCAGACCCTCATACGAAGAAGCACGTCCCTCGACCGCGAACTCCGCTTCTGCGAAAACATCGCGCTTCTCCTTTCTCACCGGCCGCCGCGGCTCGCCTGCCCAAACGTTGTTGGCTACTCCGCCGCCTTCTTCTACGTCTGATGCCGAACTCCTAGAGCAACTAGAGAAGGAGCGGTCGTTGCGTGCGAAAGCGGAGGAGAGAGCGCGCAAAGTGGATGTCGAGATCGAGGAGTTGAGCGTGCAGCTATTCTCACAGGCGAATGAAATGGTGGCAACAGAAAGGAAGGCCAGAGCAAAGCTAGAAGCGCGGGTCGAGCAGCTTGAGAAAAAAGACAAGGACAAGATGGCAAGGCTGGAGAGGCTGGAAAAGGCGGTCAGTAGAATTGATCGCGTGAAGGCTCTATTAGCTGCGCCAACGCCGGGATCGATACCGAGGAAGATGTAGCAGCGGCATTTTGCGACTTCTCGTATTGCGTTTGCCCCACTGGGGATCGATGTCGGGGCGAACGGCGCTTCGCATGATTCCGATGTGCACAACGAAACGGTGGACGGGAGCGCACGGCAAAAGCATGCTACGCAGTGACGGCCTCGACCATATCATTTCACGGCAGCTTCATTTCTATCTCAGAGACTCCAATTTCGTCAGCTTGCGGTGGTCCTGAGTTCCTTTCCGATTCATAACCTTCGACATTTCCTCTACACGATACCCCGTTTTTTTGGTATTCCCCCCACGTTTGTAAAGAGCGTGGTCTAGCGTTGCATTGATTTTTGCATTTTATGGAAGCATAGCATGGTGTCTTTACGGTCGAGTTCTAGAAGAGGCTGGGGGTTTTGAGCAGATTGAGTATTGTTTTCATCTAGATTAGTACACTTTTAATTGAACTGAAATGATATTTCTTCTCTAGTTAACTGACTTATATGAGCCGCTTCGACTGTTATAATTTTCTGCTTCTTCTCCTAAAATCGGAATGAACTATGTGTGAGTAAACCGGCATGCAGTCTTGCCATTCATACGCTGCGACTGTCGCGTACACACAGGAATCCAGACTGCTGTAAAACAGCCACGAGGCTCAAGCAGACTTCACATATCGGGTATCCATGGCACCGACATCTAGCTGTGGAGAATGTCTTTGGGTAGTTCAGGGCAGTGCCTTGTTGGGTCGAGTTGGGCTGTGTTGGAAGGATGCGGGTAAGTGTTAGTTGGGTAGGTTGTGGTCTAGTGGTACCGTGCACGTTGTGTGTATGTGAATCAAGAAAATTTTGTAGGCGTTTTGAACTGGATTGCGACTGGTTAACTGATTTTCTGTGCGTGCTCTTCTCTTCTTGCTCGTGTGCGACTTTTCGGTGCAGATGCTCCAGGGGATGCATCTTCCTAGTGGAACCCTGGAGAGAACAGTGACATGACGAACCACAAATTATGGGCAGGATTGGCTTGGACATTTGTGATTATTACATCCTGTTGTAGCATGTACACATATTGCACTGATTTGAGACATTGCATTGGAAATCTGTCCTCGTAGCCGCCGTGATGGTGATGGGGCGCGCAGGCTGAGGCTCAGCTAAGCGCTATGTGAGGACAAATCAGAACTAAGAGGTGAAGACGTACGTGGAAACATGATACCAACTGCTGTTCTGAAATGTGAGTATCGTGTGACAAGCTGCGTTCATGTTTTTTTGCTAAGGCTAGTTGTGGAAGGGTCGTGCCTGTTCCTTGGATCGGATGGCTGTTGCGACTAAACATCTCACTCTAACTAGCCTTAGTCACGGAGAGCTCCGGTATCTCTCTTCTGCGGACGTTTGTTTTTCGTTTAGCGATGCTAGACTCATCATCTGTCTTTGACCGATCTAAGATGTTACACTGGCTGGTCGCGTGACGCCCCTGATCAAATGCTTTCGATTACACTTGGCCTTTCAAGTCCGGGGGATGAGCTTTAATTAGTGGCGAATCCTTTCAAGAACATCATAATACCAAGTCCATTTGAAGATGACAAGCCTCGGGCAGTTGAACCGGACGAAGTGGCTCGACACAGGGTCAACGTTGTGATTCGGGATGTCGTCGTCGTCATCACTAGATAAGTCTCGGTTTACAAGCGGATCAAGCGCGGGTCCCCGCCAAATGAAACAGTCGAGACCGAATGTTCTGTTCTGCGAAAGTTGTTCGTCATGCTGTGAGTCGGGCGGTGTTTCAGCGTCAGGTGCGGGGAGGTGAGGGAGACGATGGCGGACTGAACAAGGCATGGCGGGATATGGGCTTTGACGAAGAGCGTCAAAGACATGGCAAATGCGGCTTCGAAGGACATGAGTCCGCTGTGGCCAGGCGCCGGTGCGTCTGTCCCCCTTTATCGAGCGGCCGATGGTTGATAGCGGCCAGGGACGCGGGTTAGCGCGCCATGCTGGCCAATGAGACCCATCTCAGCCATGTTTCAGGAAGGCAGGGGGTCGCATCCGGGAAAGAGCGTCCAAGTGCCCCAAAATAATTCACATTCACAACACCAGCGCACCTTGTCTGCACCGTCACAGTTGCTACCGCTCTCCGCCCGCATCGTCGCGCACTCCTCCAGCAAGCCTGCGATTGCTGGCCACGCACTCTTCCGACCGAACGACGTCGCTCCTTCTTTCGCCGGTCCACCATTGATCGCATGCCTTGAAACCGCCAGCGTCGACTCCGCCGCTTCTCCGTTCGCCGTCGTTCCTTGCCTGAGTTATTTCGCGGCCGGCGTATGCGCTTTCGCTCGACCCTCGCCGGACGACTCTCGCTCTATACCGCGCATTATTTTCTTTCAGCTCTGTCGTGAGCTGCCGTCGCCGCCCTGCCTCTCCAGCCGTTCGCCCCTCGCATCCACTGCGCCGCAGGCTGGCTTGGCGACCCTCGTGGACAAAAATACATCACGCAAACCGCTCGTCCGCACGCTGCTCCCCAGCGGACATGAGCAATGACGCGGCCGCAAATTGTTAGAGCCGACACGCTCGATTTGCAAGATAAATCTTCTCCGACTGCCCAGGACCACTCCAACCAACCCAGCCACCCAGCACCCCTCGGGATCGGGCCCGCTGCACCTCACCAAGAAGCCTCGCTCAGGCGCGTGGATGATGAGCGCTCCACCGAGGAGGCGCGCCTGCAAGATGGCACCTGGGACGACTCAACCACTCTTCGCGAAGACCCCGGCTCCGACGACGAGCGCACCGTGGTGAATGGCGACGATGCCGCGGTGAGGCTGAATGGAGGCATGAGTGGGGAAGGCGACGACACGGAAATGACAGACGCAGACGAAGACATGGATGACATGGACAGAATCTCGAGTTCACCCTCGATCTCAGATGGTGGGTATTCTTTACCTTTTTACCCGAAGGATTGGCCGGAGCGAGCATCGTCTTTGACTCTCGACTCCTCGCCGGTCGCTTCACCAATCGCGTACTCGTCGACCGATTGTGATTCCTCTTCTCCTTTTACCGACACTCCTATTCATTTTCCGCTCTCTGTCGCCGCCGCTCGAAGACTACATCAAGTCCCAGCTGGCGGTGCAGACACCGATTCACCATCTCCTTACCAATCATCTCCTACTCCCCTTTCATTTCGACCGTCTCAGCACAATTATACAACACAGTCAGCGGATCATCATCGTGGTGAGTATTCTTGGCCAAGGACCACCGATGGACCGACGGATGACACCAGCACTGGAGAGACCCGCAAGACGAGCCCACTGACTAAGCATTTGACTGAGGTGGAGCAGCGATTGAAGAATATGCGATTGGACTCACAGGTATCTCTTATGTCTGATTTGGATGACGATTCTGTTCTGGCTATGCTGGAACCGGTCCCAAGTCCTTTGCAGTGCAAACCAGACGATCCTTTCTGTGATGCGCCGGAGAAGAACAAAGCCCCATTACCCGCGAATGGCCAGGATGAGGATATCAACGATCGACCCCCCACTAGGGTAAGTATTCTCCCAGACGTGCCACAGATCTCTCCGGCGACAGTGAAGGAGACAAGCCCAACAGCCGCTACATCAATCAACGAAGGTAATCTGACCGATCTGGACGAAGACGACTCCTGGACAACCGACAGTGACGCCGATTCCTGGGACGAAGACTGGAACAAAGATGATGATTCCAAAGACGTTTCCTTTTCAGACGATCCAAGATTCATTGACTCCGGATGGGGCGGAGAGTGCTTACGCGACACAGAGGACATCGATTTCGAATTCGTTTACGCTTTGCATACTTTCGTCGCGACGGTCGAAGGACAGGCAAATGCCACTAAAGGCGATACTATGGTGCTTCTAGACGACAGCAACTCGTATTGGTGGCTGGTCAGGGTCGTCAAGGACAGTTCTATTGGTATGTACCGTTGATCATCATATCTAGGAGAGACCTTTGCTATAAGCTATCTCTCTAGAGTGATCAGAGTGTGCTATCCACGTCAGACTAACATCCACTAGGGTATCTACCTGCTGAACACATTGAAACCCCAACCGAAAGATTAGCACGTTTGAACAAGCACAGAAATATTGACCTATCGGCGACTATGCTCGGTGACACGGCTGAAAAAACTAAGAATCCGCTCAAAAAGGCCATGCGACGACGTAATGCTAAGACGGTTCAATTTGCTGCGCCAACCTACGTAGAGGCTTCAGACTACGACTATTCATCTGATGAAGGTGACAATGACGAGCTATTTGGTGGTGCGGATCCAAATCAATCGCAAGCTCAACAGCAGCAACAACAACAGCAGCAGCAGCAGCAGCAGCAGCAGGCATCAGCTGAGCAATCAGAACCCGAACAAGATGACAGTCTGCAAGTCCAACCGCTCAAAGTGAACGGCGCGAAGAAAGATACGAAGGCTAGCTCTGAGCCCGATGCGAAAGAGTCACACGAGTCCAAGGGTGCTGCCGACGACCAGAGGACTAGCGAAGAGATGTTCGACAAACCCTTGGATCCGAAGGTCTCACGTAACGGCACGCTACGGAATACGGACTCTTTCTTCAAGGACGAGAACACAGAAACACGAAAGATTACGCTCACACCAAATCTGCTACGGGATGATTCTAGCACCTCCACAACAGGTTCCCGCGAGCGCGGGCCTAGCTTAGAAAGTCTAGAGAAGAATGGTTTTGCGGACAAAGTCAAGGATGGCAAGGGAAAGAAAGAAAAGAAACCTGGGATGCTTAGCGGTCTCTTCAAACGTAAAGAGAAGAAACCCAAAGCGGCTGGCGCCCTCGACTCCTTTGATAGCGATGTCGAGAAACAGTCCGAAGAATTCGGCCGCAACTCCCCGCAATCGAAGCCTTCCGACGACCTATCTGTTGAACGACCATCAGGCGAGCAAGTATCTTCTCCCCAGAGACAACCAAGCAAAGGCAAACTGCAGAAGCCTCAACGCTCACGAGATGACTCTCCAACGAAGAAGGGGATTCTTAAGACCGATAGCCCAGAACCTTCCACGGTGCAGGCGCCGGTTGCTAAGGAGCCGGCTAACGACAAACAGCCTACACAAGCTACATCGACCATGCGCTTGGTATCTCCTGAACAGCAAGAGACAAAACCATCGATTGAAGACCGTGCTCTATCTCCTGAGAGTCGTGCTAGGTCCAACTCGGCTGCCTCGAAGCTCAACCCAATAAATATGCTCAAGAGCCAGCAGAGTAGTGAGCCAAGGCCAGAGAAGGTGAAGAAGGCTAAGCAGCGAGTACAGCTTGATGACTTTGATTCCGAAGAAGAAGAGAAGAAAGACCCCTTCGCGGATCCGGATGTGCGGAATCAGTCGGCGCAACCGAGTGAGCCGGAACCAACCGGACGCCTCTCCGAATCACCAGTACATGTATCCGTTGCCGACGCACAACCACCAGGGAAGGAAAATGCGCAGGAGAAAGACCAAGAGTCGGATTCTCAGCACCCCCCAGGCCTCACTGGTGACACTTCTAGCCAAGAAACCAGTTCTCCAATCTCGACGCCCACACCCGACGATAGTCCCTCGACCTCCCAGCCAACTAAATCCAACTTTGAAGCCTCCCGTGCCGAGACCTCGTCCTCGCCAACTCAGCTCGCGTCCAACCCACCACCGCCTTCACGACCTGCGCCTATTCCGCAGAAGGAAATGGATACATCGCCGCCCGACTCTTCGGAAAGCACGACGCTCCCAGCGTGGTCCGACTCTTCCCTCCGCACATATCTTGATGATGGAAGCGATATTAGGGATATGCTGTTGCTTATCAACGACACTACCGGCGTGGTCCCTGTGGGATCTGATCATCCCATCATGTCGCAGCTATTCGTCGAAGAGACAAAAACAGTGTCTGGCCTTAGCAACGAGTTAGACTCAATGCTGAACAACTTGCTGGAGAAGCAGACCAAGCGGGCAAAGGGTGGACGGTTGTAATGTGAAAATTTCCATGGACCCTTATACAAGACGCTTTATGTACAATGATGTTGGAGAGACAAAACAATACTCCTAAGAATTACGGGACAAAGGTGAACTGGAGTGATTCTATCGGCGTTTATTTGTCAATGGATTTTTACCTGGCATGGCGGCATGAATTTTTGGGATTGGAGGGAGGCTTTGGTGTGTGCTTTTTGCTTCTTTTTGGCTTTTCCCTTCTTCGACCTCTTCTTCTTTTTCGGTTTTTTTTCTTTCAACATATGGCCTGGAACTCTTTTTGTTGTCTTGAAGCGAATTGCTGGGGCATATTTGCATGGTCCCTCACCGTGTGCCTCATGGACGGCGGTGTTGGTGTCCCTTCTACCTCATTTCTGTTCGTCCGCTCCTTAATGTCTCCTTCTCTCCCGCCTTGGCGCTTTCGGTGCGGTGCAGCACGGTGTTGGTATACATGTACATCTCAGATGCCCCCTTTTTTTTCCATCTTCTCTTTCTTCGGAGCTGAGCTGTTCAAGGGAAAACAAGCTCGCTCGAGCCATAGTTACACTGGACTCTGTGCGCTGTACATAAAGTTGTTGAATCGAAGACGTAGAATTGAAACACCTTCCTCCCCCCCCACCCACTAAAATACACAAAAGGAAACGACAAAAGTCCTGAGGTTGCAAGCAGAAACAAATTCTCGCGGGAGGAAAAAATAGGCTTTTTTAGGCCGTATTCTGTGACATGTGTGTGATATCTGCACCACCTGTGAGAAGCAATATGGGATGGACGTGTTTTTTACAGTAGCTAGATGTTAAGCAGCCAGAAGAACATGTAGTTCTCCCAGGGTTAAGGGGGCCAAAAAGGGAAGAAGAAGTCTTTTTGCATGAAGTTTGAATTTGTTTCTTTGAAATTCATACCTCACACACACTCACACATACTATCTTCGTGGGTCCTCCCCTCCCCCGCCGCCTACCAAAAAAAAGAGACATGCATGCATGCATCCATCATCGTCATGTTGTTGTTGCCGCTACAACTATGCAACTATGCAAAAAAACCAACCAAAAAAAAGCCACTGCGCTATGCGTCTTTCCGTCTCTAACTCACTCTCTCTCTTTCTCTCTACACGTTTCGTTGGAAAAAAAAAAGGGAACATGCGTCGAAAGGTAGATATTCAGCCCCGTCTCATTACTCTGCTGCGAAGAAGGGAAAGAGAAGTAAAAAAAAAAAAATTAAGGAAAAAGAAAAAAAGGTCGGTGGAATATACTAGAGATCCGCTCGAGAGAGGGTGCTACGCTAAGATTGCAAGTATGTGGAGCGTTTACTTCTTCCACCTCAACTTTCCTGTCAGCCCCCCTTTCTTCGCTGTCTCACCCTTCGTAGCGTCCCTCTCCGCCGCCTCAGCAGCCGCCCGCTCATCCTTGGTTGGTATGCGCGGCTGCTCTGCAAACCTAATGCCCGGAGTTCTCGGCGGCGCAAGATGCTGCTGCTGACCACCAGCCTGCTTGCTCTGAGGAGGATACTGCGTACCTCTACCCGTCTCTAACGGATCGCCAGCTTCTTCGGCGTCGGAGTCGGATTCGGGTGCTTCGTCGTCGCTGCCCATGCCTAAGGCGCCGAGACGGCGTTTTCGCTCTGCTGCGGTCTCGCCTTCGTCCATGTGGGATTTTGGGGCATGACCCGAGGAAATGGTGCGGCGTTCTTGGTTGCTTGGGGAAGAGCCTTTGAGGGCAGCCATGCGCCGGCGGCGTTCGGCGGGTGTTTCGTCTTCGTCTGCGTCGTCCTCAGGTTCTTGTTCTTGGGATGCAGAGGCTTCTTGGCTGGCGAGGCGCCGACGACGCTGGGCTGCTGTTTCGCCATGGGTATTGCCCAATGTGAAGTTGGCGAGATCCTTTCTCACACTATGGAATGGAATATCCTCGTCATCGCTGTCTACCAAAGTAAGACCTTCAGGTCCACGCTTCCTGTTGTCTTGTTTCGCTTCTGGCGATTCCACTCGCTGAATCTCGGCCTGACTTTCTTCTCCCACAACAGCGGGGACTTTAGCAGAAGAAGCGGCCCCTCGACGGCTAGCATCTTTGGCATCTTGCCTAGCTTCGCGCTTGATCGTTTCGGGAACATCGCTGTCCTGGATGAACTTGTCGCGGGCCTTTGGATCCATTTTCGACATTTGCTGGATGAATTCGACTTTGCTCATTCGTCGTCCACCCGCAGTGACAGTGAAACGGATACGATCATCGTCGTCTGCGCCCAGGGCATTCTTCACGGCGCTCTGAGCACCCGATGGACCACCCTCTTCTTGGTGAGCTGGAATACCAACGTACTTGCCCATGTTCCGCAGACTCTGCATGGCACGGCCGCTCGTCTCCGCCATGGACGACTTGCGATCCATGCCAGGACGCTCCTTTGCAGTGGCAGGAATGTCATATTTCTTGAGCACCTCACCATCTTCGTCTTCGACAATAATGGTGTTACCAAACTGGTAGGCGAGTGCGGGTCCACGTTTCTGGGGAGGCTTGTGAGCAGCAGGCGGTTCAGCGGGTCCGCCTTCGCTGCGATGAGGCCAGCCTGAAAAACTCCCCATGCGCTTGCGCCATGTCCTAGGCTCTAGGCCTTCTTTGACAGTCTCAATGGCTTTTCCAGGGGCTTCCTCAACTGGCCCGCCGTGCTCCGTTTGTGCAACTCCATGCTCAACGTCCTTTTCTTCCGCCAGGCGCTCCGCTTCGAGCTTGTCCGCCTTCATTCTATCCTGTGGAAGCTCATTCCGGCGGGCCTCTCGAACGCCCAGAACATTACCTTCCTCGTCCTCGATGATAGTCTGGTCACCTTCTTGATAGATCTCTTCTTCAGATTCTCGGCGCCTACCCTTCTCTTTCGCGGTAGCGGATCCTTCCGGAGATTCGTCGCTAGGGACGGCCAGAGTGTCCGAATCCTGCAAGGGTGAAGCGGCTTCGTACGGGTCGCGGTGGGTCCTATCGGGCGCGATGGCTGATTGAGAGATGGGACCGCCTGGTCCTCGGCCAATGTCCCACCGTCGGCGGCGTGCAGATGGCCTGAGGGAGCTCGCCCGGCTGGAACTGTCCTCCTCTTTCTGGCGGCGCAAGAACTGCCCTGGAAGCCCGACAGGCGGAAGACCCCCTGGTCCTGTCGCTTCTGTCTTTTCGTCCATGGAAGACTCAGAGGGCCGGCGACCAAGGGACATGGAAGATTTCGAGCGCGACTGGATACGCGGCAGACGTTCCATCCAGCTTGGTCCGTCCTCGTTTGCTGTTGTATATGATAGGGAGATGGTGAGCGTGTTTATGTGCTTTCCAAGTGTGAAGACGGCAATGGAACTGCCATGCACTAGAATACTGCAAATGACCAAGAAGCATGTGATTGGCCAGATCATCTCGATGATGTTTAAATGCTCGAAACCAGGTTCCGGAAGCTCAGCGAGCGGTGTAGTCTCTTCTGTTTCCAGCTCTGCTCTAGCTAGAATTGCCACGAACAGGCCACCGACTCCGATGGGTCCAAAGTGTCCGGCAAACAAGGCTTCGCGCCATGTCTTGATATCCGGTATGATTGGTTTCAGAGCAAGCATGATAGGTATTCGGCGGAAGAACAAGACTAAAATGCCTAGCACAACTAGCCTCCAAGGCGTCAATCCAATGATTTCCGAGTTGAACTGCTCCCAGGGGACGATGGTACCGAAGTAGACGAAGAATGCCAAGTTGATGAGCAAATCGATAACGTTGGACACGTGCGACTCTTCCGTCTTCTCGAGAAACCACCCGTCGTTTGAGAAGCCTACCCCGCATGCGAAACCTATGAGTAAGTCATCCATTCCTAGCAAACTTCCCGATCCGGCGCAGAAGAGCGCGAGGACGAAGTAAAACACGAGGAAACTTTCTCTGTCGATGAGGTCGCGCTCGTGAGCGAATCGAATGGCGCGGCGAGCGAGATAGCCAACCATGACTCCGTAGAAAGCTCCGAAGATACATTCATACAAGATGGTGAAGCAGAACCAGTGTAGAGAGACCTTGTTGGCGTCCGGGCGGTAGCGAATCAGATAGATAGCTAGGTAAATGAAGGGAAAGGCCATGCCATCATTGCACCCAGATTCTGCAGATAGCAGATCTCGCAAATGCTTCGGCACACGCTTTGCGAACTTGCCCTTACCGACGACGGATGAAGCCAGAACAGGATCGGTGGCGGTGACACAAGCAGCAACACAGAGACTGTCGAGCCAATTTAGATGGCTGCCAAACATCCACCAGACGAACAAGCTCGTGATGAGCCAACCAAACGTCATGACAGGCACTAGCAAAAGCGTGACCGACTTCCAATGTTTTTCCATGTACGCGCGGGGCAATTCGACGCCGACGGCGAAACACTGTACAACCAGGACAATTCGCGAGAATTCTAGCGTGATCAGGTCCACGTTGCCCCAGCTCATTGGGTTGATTAGGTCCGCAGCGTGCGGGCCAAAGATGATGCCGCATATTGTTGCGACTGTAGCTTCGCCGATATAGAGGCGCTCCTTGATGACGGAGGAACACAGCATAAACAGGCTGGTGAAGCCGCCGAGGATGATGTACACCAAGTGCGGCTTCGTGATGGAGAGATGTTCCCACGCCATGTTGAAATCCCTCTCTTCTTCTTAGATGTTCCAATATGTTCGATTCTAGTGAACCCGGAAAATTCCCCCAGCGATTGTATTAGGGGGTGATCAAGGTAGAGAATCAATCAGAAAGAGTGTGGTGGTGGTGGTGGTTATGTAGGAAGAATGTCTGGGCCGGGGCCTGGTGGTGCAGAGTGTCGGCCGCTCTCGAGAAAAGTGTGATGCTCAGTCGGATGCATGTATGAGAAGGTGCGCCCAGTCGCCGCTCCCAGAATTGCCCTAGAGGCTCGTTGAGGCGTGAAGCACGCGGTGAAGTGCAGATGGCGGAAGGCGCGGGTCGCTGTAGCCGTCTCCGGGTGTCTGTGGAAGAGTGAGCGATGCTGGAGCCGCCGAGGAGAAAGAAGCAAACGCAAGATTCTCTGCAAGGGACTGGGAGGAAGCTTACAAGGCTGGGTACGTGGCCAAGTCGTCAGTGTAAAGTTGGGAATCGCGGTGACGGAACGCTTGGGACCGAAAAGCTGCAGTCGGTCGCGCTATTCTTTCGGATCCGCTTGTCACGTCGAGTACCAGGAAATGTCTTGGCCCAACGGTCGAATGCTCCAATGCGCCGCAATGCGCGTCGCGAGGCTCTTTGACGTCGACGAGAGCACGGCAGAGGGCTCGCCGTGCAGAATCTGCAGAGAGAACGATTGAAGTCTGGGGAGCAGGATGCTGGCAATGGTTAAGGCTAGCGCAGCATTATCGTGCTCGGCCATCTTGGCCTGCTCGTCTCTCCCCTTGGCTGATGTGATTCCGCTTTCGCTGCCGACGAGCAGCCAATGGCCGTGCCCCTCGCCCATTCGCCGAGAGCTCTCTTGCGAGCGTTCCCTCCCACCATGTTGCCCGCACTTGTCGAAACCGAGCAATGCTCGGCGGAGGGGTACACGGCTGCGCGCATATTGCGGGGCTTCGGTTGCGAGACATCAGCGCGCTCGTTGGGCCTGCTGTTGAGACGAACAGACGCACGCCGTGATGAATGTCCACGCCTGGCCCAGACGGAACCGGCAAGCGCCAAGCCACGTGCACCGGGCAAACGAAACATGCACCGACTGGTCGCGCCTTCCCAACTTCCCCACGCCCCGTGCAGCGTGGGGACCATCCTCACTGAAACTCCCCGTCCGACATTGGCCGACTCTCGCTGGCTTACATGCGAACCCATCACATGACGCAGCAGAATGCAAGTATACTGCATACCTGCTGCAGCTGCACCTCTTTCACATCGACCGCCAAATCAGGGCCAAGAGGCACGCTGGGGCCGAGCGAAGCACCCTGACTAAGACATCGAGTCATCCAAGACCTAACTACACACCATCCCAGCAAAAGTAGACATCACCTCAACCGAATACCATGTCATGCCGAGAAAAAAGTATTCACATGCCCCTGGCTATGTACGCAGGCTCGATCCACGCTAAATACAAGACAACTATCATCCTCCTCCTCCTCATCATCATCGTCATCGTCATGGCGCGCATGTACACGGCCTCCTGCCAAACACCACGTCGCAAGCCAACACTCCCAAGATCGCTCCAAGGCCACTAGCGTCCAGAAACCTCTAGGATATGCCCAAATGTCACAAACGCCGCCCCCCCAGGTCCATCCCGGACATTGCCTCCAAATAGTCCAAAATCCAAATTTTGCCCAAAGCCCAAAAACACCGCCTACCCTAGACTAACACCCAAAATAAACAATAATATGCCGTGTCCTCCATTGTCGTGGCGATGCGTGGGTCTCCAAGTCCCCTTTTTACATGTCCATTCATGGCGTCATTAAAAGTTGCTAACGATGGTCTGAGCGTCAATGCCCAACGGGGAGCCAGGTTCTCCTTTCGTCCAAACTCCTGCTGTTGACACGACTCCCTGGCGTAAGCGGTATCTCGACCCGTCCGCCACTCCCCCCTGTTTCACCCTCGCTGTCATCGTCATATGCCGACAGTCTGCTGAAGTAATCTGCCAAACCGCTCGTCGGGGAAGCAATGGTTTCATACAGAGGTGGCGGCGTTTCTATCGGGGGTGGCGGCTCTTCCTCGTCAAAAGGTGGTGGATTAAATGATGGTGCTCGAAGTAAATGCATGGGTCGTTGCACGGCTGGTTCTGTCGGTCCCCCAATGTGGGCTGTCGGTGGACGAGCCAATGCAGGGCTGGGAAGTCTAGTTTCTGAATTTCCTCTGGATCGGCCCAGCGAGCTCAGAGTAGGAACGAAGCTTGGTGAAGTTCGTCGGACTGGAGCGCCTGGACAACCGCACTCGGGCATCCTCGAGACTCCACCGCTGGGCTCAGGCGAAGAATAGGCCGGCAGTGCCGTGTTCGCCTGGGTTGCCTGGCAAGAAAGAATGTGGAAGGGTGAATCAATCGAAATTTCAAAGTGACGTCTCTTGGTTGGATCGTTCTGATCCGGCTTTGACAAACGCATGACAATCTAATGCTTTGTTAAACAGAGCACAAATATCCGTATGAGTGAAAATACTAACCTTGATCCAGTGGTGTACTTGAATATTCTGATAGGTTGTATCAAAGTGGAGCCTAGCAGCTTTGTCCTTGTCCTTCAAGGTGTGGCAGCTTGGTAGCTGGACGTTGAACTCCATCTCTGTGGGACCAACACTCACGTCTCCGTTGGAAAGGTCGCCCAAGAGGTTTGTAGGATCCTGCACTGTAACATCTTCGCCGCGAGCTGCAGCGACTCTCTGATCATACGGAACTCCGCCCCCAGATACGATCCTCATGGTGCTTCCAGGAAATGCACTTGTTGCGGGACAATCTGCTCGCTTCTCGAACAGTTGTACTTTTCGAACGGGCTCCATTCGATGGACTCGCTTGTTCGAACAAAAGTACTCAATGTTCTCCGTCACAAAAACTTTTATCCTGTGACATTGCACTTTCGCCAGCGGTGTCAATTTAAAGGCGATTGGGACCTGAGTGCCGAGTGGAAATGATTTGCCTGAAATGACAATGTCGTAGTGTAATTGATCTTCCCAGCTTCGGCTGATGGCTATGGGTTCCACCTGCTCCAGTGAACCCTCAGCGGGGGCGCGGATTAATGTCACTTCTTTCGTCCCGATGAGGTTGGCGCGGAATGCACCAGCTCGCTCGATGATGGCTTCCAGTTCGTACTTGACAGAACCAAGCTCGACGTCGATGGTTTCCGGGAGGTGACTGTCCAAAGGTAGTTCGAAGTTGTACATGTATTCTCCGGGGTTGAATGTTCTGTAGCCCTTTTGCGCTATAGTTGGCCCGCCGCTAGGTGACTCGCCTTTTCCAAAACTGCGGGACTGGTTGACCTGGAGTGATAACCGTTTCGTGTCTTTCGTGCTCAAGTTTGTGGATGAGGTGTTGGGCGAACCGGAAAATAAGCCCTTTGGTTGTTGTGCTGGGCACTTGAACAATTCGACCCGATCCGCTCCAGTACCAGACTCAGCAGTGGGGAATTGAGAATTGAAGAATGGCCATGTGTGGCTCATGATTGTATCCGTTTCTTCGAAATCCACCTTCTTTGGGGGGATACCTTCTGGCCATTTTGTAGTCGCTTTACCTCGGAATTTCAGAGTGATTGCTTTCACTTTGGTAGGCTTCGTGACCCGCAAGTTGAGTGTCCCTCGAAGCATGGCAGTGCTTCGCTCTGAAGAATCGGCCTGCTCGAAACCTTGCAAGAACAGCACAGGCTCGGTGAGCGAGATGCCGACGTTGATGCCATTGCCAGAGGCCAGCGGCTTCTCCTCGGGTACCGGCTTCACGCTGGTGTTAACCATGGTTTTGGCTGCGGACCGCCCAGACGATCGATGGCTGTCAACCAAAGCGGGGCGCGGGCCGCCAACAGCGCTCACCGTACCAGTAGAGTTTCGCGGGTTCTGCCTCATCTCCCCAGTCGCCCACGACCACCGCCTGCTCTCCGGGACAGAGGCAATGGACGATCGGGTGCTGCTCGTCGACGATCGGGGCTCGGGGCGATCGGGTGGTGGTTGAGGGTTGGTGAAGTGAGAGTCGATGAAAGAACGAAGGAAACGTTTGGCGTTATCTCGAGGGCCCGCCAGCTTTTCGACTATGAACGACTTGCTGGTGGATTGGCGTCTGAAGAGGGTCGGGTCGGGGGCGACGCGAGCAATGTGAATGCGGTGGGGTCGTCGACCTCGTCCTTGGAAGAAGCCGCGGCGCGCGCGTGCGGGATCGTGAAGATGGTCGGGGATATAAGACAAGCGTCCGCGGTCGGTGTACACTCGTTGATACTCTGTCATGGCGGGTGCGTAAGTAGACGTTACTTGCACACTTGTCCGCTACGTGCAAAGGCGAGGGGACATGGAGTTTGTGCAGACCAAGGGAAGTATTAAAGGGCAAAGAGAAAGGGCAAAGGGAAGGACGGGTATGTGAATGTGGACAGGAGAAGTGGGTTTGTGTGACGCAGGAAAAGTCATGAGAGGTGTACAAAGGACTTCCTGGCTACGGTTGCATGGCCATGTCCATGTCGATGCTTTGGGAAGGGGTTGCAGTGGACGGGTGCTCCTTGCGGAACGAGGAGGTGGACGAAATGAGACAGGGACTCACACACGTCAAAGAAGGGCCAGGCAGGTACGGTGGGCATGGTAGATTCCAATGGTGGGTGCGCGCATGCCACGGTACAGGCAATGGAGCCGTGGGCGGTGGGCACGGAAGACAGCGGGTAAACCCTGCTTTGGTGCTTTGATGAGGGATGCGCTGGCCGGTAGATGGCACTCGGTCTGGTCGAGAAAGGCGAATGACAGGGGCGGCCGCAATAAAGAGGACGCGAAACAAGGCCGGTTGTCGAGGCGGTCAAACCAGGGCACCGTCGCGCCGTCGCAGGGCAGCGGATGACGCGGGTCTGTGGGGTTTGGAGACTGGGTGGGAGGGGTGCACAGGTGGAGAGGGCGGCGAGACAGGGCAGCACGCAGCGGTAGGGCGGCTTATTCAGGGCCTGGCAGCGTCGAGCAGCTGCATGGAGATTGGAGGGGAATTGGCCAGCAGCAGCTCGACGGGCCGTGGCATCTGTCTGTCTTAATGGGACAGCGGCGGCACACTACGGGCGGGTTTTTGCAGGCTTGTGCGCGCTCATGTTGCGAGGAAGCGCCGGATGGGCCCTACGTCACTGTTTGCGGCTTGAGCATCCAAGGCACTGCCTCTGCGCCGCCAGAAGAGGGCTAGGCACGCGGCGCCGGCTTCGACGGCAAGCTCGTATAGGCCTGTCGTGAATGGCGGAAACAAGTCCCCTCGCGCGCCAGCGTGCATATGTACATATCCAAGGCCTGCTGGACCTGCAGCCCTGAGCGTGCGTCGTGCGAGCTGGCTGACGAAGGCACACGCCTCAGCCACCCTGGGCGGGAGGTGTCGACGTGAGACTGCTCGCTAGACGGCACGAGTGCGAGTGACATGAAAGCAAAAAGACGCAATTGCGGGATGATAGGGACCGCCGGGGGGGAGGGGGGAGAGGGGATTTGCAGCGGGCGCAGCGGGCAGGCGAGCGAGCCTGGTCATGAGGACGACTTCCTGCCTCGCCCTCTGCCGTGCAGCGAGGCCACCTGCACCAGCAGCAGCAGCAGCAGCAGCAGCAAGCTTGTCGCGAGGATGAATGCAAATCACGAGCCCAGGCATGGGCTGGCATGGGCTGGCATGATCTGCCTGGTGGTGGTATTCTGGTATTCCCGAGCACATTGCCCTGTTGGGACGAGGGCCACCGACTCGCCGCTGGCTGCGGAAGGGATCGCCGGCCGGGGTCCTCCTCAATTCGGCCCTGGCTGTATCCGCCCTCGAAACATGCCATGGATCGTCGCCACACCAACATGATCCGGCGAGAAGAGCGCTCCTTGTCATCGCCTTCTGCCAGCGCAGAGCATCGCCAGCCCATCACCGATCCGTCATCGTCGACATCACCGTCGTGGCCTGCAATCGGCCGGGCGTGAATGGCTCGGCCGACGGTCCATGGCTGATGTCCGGTCCCCGCGTGGGATCTTGCACGGCAGAGCAGCAAGATCTCGACGAATGGGGCAGTAATGTGCGTCGTGGCTGCCCGCCGCGACAAATGCTTAATTTTTCTTGGACACGTGACTTGGAATCTTCCCCGCAACGCGCTCCGCCGCCGGCGCTACGCGACAAGTGGCCAAGCATCGCCGACACGCGACGACGCATGCTTCAACCACCGCAGCCATGGAAAGCGCCCATGGGGGATATGGTGAGCTCCCCACCCCTCCGCAATGGTCCTCCCCAAGCTCACAAGACTCAGGAACAAATCAGATGCCCCTGGCCGGGGCCATTCTGTGCTGCACCTCCATTCCCCCAGAGCAACGCGTAGGCTTCCCCAGCTCATTGCCTCGACACCACTAAGACACTATGACAGACGGAGCTCGGCGCCATTGGGTCCCAGATGGGCGCGACCATCAAGCTCGATCTCACATCCGACGTAACCCACCTCATCGTCGGAAGCATAAACAGCGCCAAATACCGCTACGTTGCAAAGTCGCGCGAGGACGTCAAGGTGCTTCTCCCGGAATGGCTGGAGGCACTGCGGACCATGTGGATGGATGGCGACGATGTGGATGCGGCTGCGCTCGCCACACTTGAGCACCGATTCCGGCTGCCAACCTTCTACGGACTGAAAATATGCCTCACCGGCTTTGATAATCGTATGGGCGCAACGGACATGGGACGAGCCGAAGCTAACGGGACACAGCGGAGCAGCGGAAATACATGCAGGATACCGTCTCGGAAAATGGTGCGGAATACCACGGTGACCTGACCAAAAGTGTTACTCATCTGGTCGCTGCCACGCCATCCGGGAAGAAGTACGAACACGCTGTCAATTGGCGCATGAAGATTGTCACATGGGAATGGTTCGAGCAGAGCCGAGAGCGAGGCATGGCATTGGATGAGAGCTGCTTTCACCCGACAATGGCACCTGCGGATCGAGGGAAGGGCGCCTGGGACCGCCGCGCATCGCCCTCGCTCGGTAAGCGCATGCGCGATGCAGGGCAAACCGAGGCGCTCAATCCGCTGCGTCGAAAGCTACGCCGATCTGCAAGCTCTAAAATGGGCAGCCAAAGCGAAGCTTTGTGGGCTGGCATCATGGCCCCAACTTTAGACCACAGAAAGGATGAGGAGGACGATTGGACGGACACCAATCTTACAAACCATGAGATATCGGTAGCGAAGGCCTCAACAACGCAAACTGCTGCTGTAACACACGCTACTGATGTGCAGCCTAGGGAAGACCCTGCATCCCGCGCTCGAGGGCCTTTCTCAGACGACCTAGATGGAATTTTCCAGGGTCGCATTGTCTTTCCACACGGTTTCGACCAGAGCAAGGTACATTTCTGGCGTCGTTCGGACCTAAATGAAAGCTTACGTTTGAGCAGACCAACATCCTATGTGAACATTTGGATAGCAACGGAGCGAATGTAATCCGCCACGCCTCGGAACTCTGCAAATTTTCCTCGGATGATCTGAGGCGGGGCTATCTAGTGATTTCTCATGATGTTCCAGTTGACCTCACCTCGCTTCCGGATGGGTCCGGAGATCTGAGCCTAGTCACTAACTGGTGGGTCGAACGCTGTCTCCACGGAAAGCGCCTAGTGGACCCCACAGACTGCGTTCTCTGTAGGCCTTTCGATAAAGTCAGCATTAGTGGTGGGTACTTTCACAATTACACATTCAATGTGCTGACGTCTTAGGATTCAACGATTTGACTGTCAACATCACTGGCTTCACTGGCATTGAGCTTCTGCATGTGACCAAAGCAGTAGCACTTTTCGGTATGCATGATGTAATCCCCGGACTTTCCCATCTTAACTTGACACGATGCAGGAGCAACATATGACGAGATACTGTCCCCGAAGACGTCCGTCATGATTTGCAATACGCGCAAACCAAATCCGGACAAATTTAAATTCGCTAATGACAAGGGCATACCCGCGGTACACGCGGCCTGGCTATGGGACTGCATACAATGTGGCTATGCGCAACCCTATGACCGATATTTACTCAACACAATTGAGCCTCAGCCGCAGAAGCCGAAAGAGAAACCTCAGGCTTCTCTGGCGGAGGTTCCGACTGCTCCGCTATCCGAAGAAGACAGCCTCAAGCTCAAGCAGAAGAGAGCTCAACGTGCCAAACAAAGTGCAAAGCATCGGGCAGGTTCAAAACATCCCAGACCGCTCGAACTGTCTGTATCAGGACCAGGCACACCCACATCCACCACAGGATCATCTACTAACCCGAACACTACCTTCAATGACTTTAGTCCAGATCAAGAGGCACCGCCACAAGGTGGCCTTGATGGCGCAAACTCACTCCCCTTGCAGGATATCAATCCCAGTGTGAACTCGCCTCGTCGACCGTCGACCTCATCAAATGGGTCGACAACTTATCCAAACACAAAGACGAGCTCCACACGATCCAATTCGATTGCCGATGCCCCTGCAAAGCCTGTGCCCGCTCAGCGCAAGTCGCGCGTAGCCAAAGAACCTACACCTGACTCTGTTATTCCTGCAGCTGCTGATCCTCCCATTCCCCAAGAGACCGAAGCTGCCCCACCAAAACCCAAGGCCCAAGAAAAGGACTACTCGGAAATAATGTCCAAACTCCTCGCAAACCGCAAAATTTCCGACTCGGTCGAGAAAGAAGAAACGGGTCGTCGCAGGCGTCGCCCACTGGGCCGCGCCCAGTCTACGCGGTCCAATCCCTCCTCTGCTGGAGACTTGCTTTCTCTTCCAGATTCAGCTGCGCAGCAGACGGATTTAGAGTTGGGCGAGGATGATGCAGAGACTACGAGGAAGGGGTCTGAGATTCCGCAACCTAGTCAGGTGCTGGGCTGGGATTCGCCTGGGGCACAGAAGGCGAGGGAACGCATGATAAGAGCCATGGGCGGGAAGGTTGAGGAGGGTTTGAATGAAATTGAGGAGATTGGGGTGGTTAAAGATGCGGTCGGAGAGACTACATATGGGAGGTCGAGCCGGAAAAGGAGGTAGATTCAAAGGGGTACGTGGAGGATGGAAATACGGTGGTTGCATAATATAACCAGCATCGTCGCCTCTAGGCTAATGGCATGACACACATAGCAAGCGGGGTTTAGGTAATGCATAGCGAGGCGTTGATAATCTAGAATCTAAATAAAAGCATCCTACAATGATTGTATCTCCCTTCCTTTTCTTCTTCTCTCCACCCTAATCCTCCAACCCATACGTAACCTTCAACCTCCTAGCCAAATGCCCCCCAGCAGTCAACACCTCCTCTTCCTTACCAACATCACCATCACCAAGCCCCAACCGCTCCCGCTGACTCTCCAACTCCTCCCTCCCCCTGTCCCCAAACTCCCTGATGACCGCACTAGGCACCCCCTCGAGCAACACCTCATCCCTCGGATGGCAAAAATACGCCATGCTCAAGCGCTCCTCGCCGCTGCCGGAAAAGACTACGCGGTGCACCGTCGACTTGAGCATGCCGCGCGTCCAAAAGGACAGCACGTCGCCGATGTTGACGAGGACGGGAGGGGAGGAGAGGTGCGTAGGGGACGGGTTGACGGGGACGGGGACCCAGGTGCGGTCCCGGGTACGGATTTCGAGCCCGGGTTGGCCGGGGAGGCGGAAGAGGAGGGTTAGGGAGCCGTAGTCTGAGTGTGCGCCCGCGAGGACTGATTTGGCGCCTTCTTCTCCACCTTCTTTTTGGCTACTTGGTGGTGGTGGCGGCGGCGACGACTTTGGATAGTACAGCAGACGAAAGATAGTACCCGAGGGACCCAGGGCTTGGTCGTGGCGGGTCGTCAGCCATGTTTTTCCGCCGAGGGGCTCTGGGATTTGCAGCGCTGTGCCGAGGAGCGTGAGGATGCGGGTGCAGAGGGTTTGGCAAGCGGTTTGGAATCTTGCGATGAGGTCCTGGGAGGCGCAGAGCGGGGAGGGGAGGGGCTGGAGGGCTGGGTGGGGTGGAGCGATGTTGAATGCTTCTTTCGGGTCGCCGTGCTAGAGGGGGAGAGGAAGTGTTAGGATACTTAAAGGGAGGAGAAAGTTGGGGGAATGAGTAGGATGAAGTGCGAGGTACCTTTTGACCTTCTGGGTCTAGCGATTCACCTTGCATCTGCACCCATCCGCGGTTCTTGCCGCCTGCTTTTTCAGAGTGAATGGCGAATTCGGACTTCTTCTCGGGGGATTGGCTGAAGAAGTGGCGGGACTGGAAATGGTCAGTGTCAAAGATTTTGGGGTCTGGGTTTCGTGATAGTACCAAGGTGAACATTTGTTCAATGTCTTGGGGCGGTATGGTCACGCCGTCGTTTTTAATAAAAAGGAAGCCATGCGTGGAGGCGGCGACAAGGACTTGCTGGGCTACGTCTGGCGTCGGATTGGAGATGTCGATTACAGGTATACCAGCGTCTGGGGTTTCTGTGGAAGACATGTTTTGTGGGAGATGTTTGAAAGGGCGTCGAATAGCGTAGCTGAGCTTCACTGTCTCTATCTAGCTGTACCGGTGTAAATGAATGTGAAGAAGTTTTAAACCCACATATCTCGAATGATAAAGAAGAGGTGAGCATCGGGCAGTTCCGAAAGAGGACGTACCTGGGCTAGTGGCTGGAGCGGGCTTAGCGTATCCGCAGGGTACGCCCGCGCCAAGCTAGAGCTTCAGTCGAGCTCCAATTTCACCCCGACCTCAGACAGCCTACTCCCCCCGCCAGTCCCACCATACTTCTCCACCTACACCTCGCTGGAGTCCTGTCGCACTCGATCAGTCCGGCGGCTCTGCGTGGGGTGAAATCACCGCCAATTCCATTCCTACCTGACCGTTCGACCTCACGGCGCCGTTCAAAATGATTCGCGACTTCGAGCTCTGGGACCAACACCTCAGCGAGGCTTCGCAGCTGGAGGACCTCAAGGGCACCTGCATTGGAATCGAAGCCGCCCACTTCCTCAATCTCCGCGTGCTCAAGGAACGCGCAACAAACCATCCCCGCAATCGAGAGCCGCTCGTGCCCGCCCTCGGAGGCCTCCCGCTCAGCTTCCACAAGTGGATTGAGGAGGATCTGGCCGCATTTGCCAAATACAACATTCAACCCTTCTTTGTCTTCAGCGGCTTGGACATTGCAAAGCAGGAAGATCCCTTCAAGCAGAAGCGGGAGGGGGCCATTGTCAATGCCAATGCCTGGGCCTTGTACGCACGCCATGAGGCTGAGGCTTCAGTCACCAAGTTTGGCGAATCTAGTCAGCTGCCCAAACGTACTACTGTGACGGGATTACTAATGTGGGACAGCCTACATCACACCGGAAGACCTGTTTCGCGCGCTCCAGTCTATCCTAGCCGAGAAGAAGGTCCCTTTTCTTGTCGCACCGTACAGCGCATGGGCTCAGGTATTCGGACGTGGTCTTTTGAGGGATTATCCGCTAATGTGTGGTAGCTTGCGTACCTCCGAAAACACGATGATGTCCAGGCCATCTCTGCATCGTCCGAGATGCTCCTTTTCGACTGCGACCAAGTAATTACAAACTTTGATTTCGAGTCGAATGTTTTCAAGTGGGTACAGCGAGGGAAGTGCGTTGCCGATCTACGGAAGTACGTGAACAACGCCGAAATCACAGACGATATATTTGTCGATGCCTGTCTTCTCGCGGGCTCGCATTTCCTACCCACGCTACCTAATCTAGATTCACCGAGGACAGCCAAGCAGGCGAAGACAATCGGCGCCATTGAGGCTATTATGAATCATGGGAGGTCGGGGTACTCGGTCGTGGAGCACAACCGGGAGGATCCCAGATTCCAGGCATCAGACTACGTCGACCGCTATCGCAAGGTGCGGCTCGCAGTGAAGCATCACCCCGTGCTGACATCGGAGGGCAAAGTTGAGCCCATGCTTGAGTCTCAACTGCCCAATGATTCGCACGAGTTCATAGGCCAGCGGCTGCCCGACGAGGTCTATTACTACATGTCGAGGGGCCTGGTCAACTCACGCATCCTAAGCTGGCGCGCCGCCAGCGAGATTATCGAAGGGCCGCCTACAGACGGAGGAGAATCTAATGAATACCGCAACCTGGTCAGCAACAAGCTCACACCGCTCAGGACCACCGCGATCAATCTTCTCTCATCGTCACTCCACAACTGGTACCAGCATAAAGACATAGATCTGAAGTGTTGGTTCCAAGTGGATCAGAGTGGGAAGCCTCAACCGAGCACCATCAGCATGAAGGGACTGCCAGAATGGCGCAAATCTGTCGACACGTGGAATGTTAAGGAAGGGACGTTCAAGGAAGTAGTCTCAAAGTATAAGGTATTGCTCCATGCATTTTCGTTGTGGACAGTTGCTTACCTTCTCAGCCTTGCGGACGACTTGGTTCTGCGATCTTGACTTTACAAAGTGCCGACTTTGTCTCCAAGACTGTTTCGAAAAAGGATGTCAACAACGTGAGTACGTGTTACCAGCAGTCAGACGCATTCTAACGTGCTATAGCCTCTGGGCACAACCGACGAGATTCTGTATAACTCGATTTGGCGATTCCTTGCTCTGAGAGAATACACTGACGCAAACCATAATCTGACATCCTGGGGCAAGGTGCTCGCCAAGACCGTCGCTGCCTTGAAGGGTAGATCTGAGTTGGAAGAGGCAGCCGTCATCGCTGTGGAGCTGCTTCGCCTTGGCGTATTGAATTCAAAGACAGATATGTTCCCTTATGACGGTGCTCCGATGCGCGGATCGAGTAAGTACCTCTGCACGAAGACACGAAGGACGAGACACTAACAGATACGCAGCCCAAGATAAAGAATTCAACGTTCTTGTGTCAAGAGTAGCAGGGCTGGGCACCTTGCAGCACAATCCCATCGGCTTCACTGGCCCACTCAGCCACCATCTGCTGGGTTATGGCTCTATCATCAACCTTGTCCGGCAGACTTTGCGTGATCTTGTCGAGGTGTCGGCAACCCACCTATTCATGGGTGCCTTTGCTAAGCGTGACATTGTCAATCTTTCTGAGATTGCTGTGAAGTAAGCATCTGCTAACAAATGATCTGATTCGACCAACGCTAATTTGTATCAGACTCCCCTTCCTTCTTCCAAACGATTGCGCTCTAAGCATAGCAGCCAAGTCATATCTGGATGAGCTCTTGACCAAGCCTGAGTACACGACGCCAGAATCAAAGGCAGAAATGAAGGAGGACGCAGCAACCCGCTACTTCCCGCAGTCAGTCGATCTCATCAATGACCTGGAAACTTCGTTCAAGCTTTGGGATGCCGTCTACGAAGGGGTCAAGAGCTCGGGAAGCGCTTTGAAAGACGCAGACAAGAAGTACTGGGCTGAGGTGAATTCTTGGTTGGCGGACCGACGATAGGGTGGACATAGCAGGAGACGATTGATTTTGAAAAACCAAGGGCAGAGATCCTCTCCCTAAGAGCTTTAAAGGACGTTGGCTGGGAATGCAGAACGACTTTAAAAAATATGTACTAAGGAGCTGTCTAGAGATAGCCCCACCGCGCGCAATTCATGATAATGAAGGTCAAAAGTCTAGGACGAGTCGAAGAAGAGTCGAGGAAGAGCTAGGATGGTCTATACTCGCCGAGAAATGAAGAAATAGAAAAAGTTCCGAGCCCCTTGCCTTCCCTTCATCGTGCCCATAAGATATTACCTACTCCCAGGTAACGTATGCCTAGTTTGCTAGGACGATAGGCTATATCTTTGACCTCTCCTTCCCACTACTCGGGCCAGCCTCCGTAAATATTTTTTCGAAGTTAAATTCATTCATCCTCGCCCCAGGTTTCGTTCCCGCAAGCTTCCACTCCCCATCCACCTTGACATAATAATGCTCCATAAGCGTCAATCCCGCACCCGTAGCCTCGACCTCCTTTTTTTCGAGCGTCTTATACCTCTTGTACTCTGTCCTGACCTGACCCACCAATCAATCAGCACCCACACGCTCAACTTCTTCTCAAGGAACAGCATGGATCAAATGCACAAAAGAACCGACAAACCACAGAAAGAAGAATACTACGCATGAAAAAGGACAACTCACCTGATGAAACCCCGTCACACTGTCCACTCCCGTCCTCTCAAACTTGGACCCCCCAATATGATGCACGCAATCCACGATCCCGCCGAGGCGGTTCGGGTGGTCCGAGAGCTGCATGAAGGCTTCTTTGGACATGGTGACGGGCTTTTGGCCAAAGGCTTCGCTGTAGTCGAGGGTTACGCGGGGGGCGAGGATGGCGGAGAGGCGGGAGAATTTCTGGTGGAGGGAAAGAGGGAGTTAGTTGTTGGATTGGGAGAATAGGAGAGGGGAGGGGAGGGGAGGGGATGAAGTGAATAGATAGACAAAGGAGAGGAGGGGATGCAACTTTTGAGTCGTAGCTGTCTGCCCATTCGAAGGTTATGCGGGAGAGGGCTAGGTAGTCTTTGAAAGAGATGTCGTCTGCCATGTTTTTCTTGAAGTGTATGCTGCGATGGTAAAAAATTAAGGGGATGGTGGAGTACACAGTATGTATTTGTTGTCGGGCAAGTTCGGCTGGGGAGATGTTTTAAAAGTATTTGAGACTTTCTTTCTTTTTGGTTCGAGAATGGAAAAAGTGCGCTTTACCGCAATGGAAAAAATTGCTACACGATATTGGCGACTATAACGTGCGGAGGGACATGGTCTACATGTAGAAAGTTGCTGTTCGACCAAAGCCACGCGGGACCCAAGTGAACCGTGGTTTGTTGATAGTTTGGCTTACACACTTCTTTTTCCCTAGATGCCAACTTTTCCTTGCATAGCTCCAAGAGGCAGCCCAGAAATGCCATCGTAATCTATGAATGCCAAAGACATCGCAGCCTGTTCATGCTCGCAAGATTACTATCCTCGGCTCTCTGGGCCCACCGCATGTGGGGAAGCGGGGGATCCCCGACTAGGATGTTCTATCACGAACCACATGTGTTGCTGCATCACGCACCATGCCGAGGACTGGCCGACTGTTCGATTCGTTGAAGTTGGTGGGTGTCCGAATAAGCTTTCCAAGAGTGAGCAAGTCATAGTGTCGAAGAGTTCGTATAAGTAGCGCCCACAAGGCGACGTCTTGAACCTGGGTCATATGGGCTATAGTCCTCCAGCTGAGTCGCCTTCCAGAAAGGAAATGAAGACGATGCATACGCCTTGGTAACAGGAGCGTTGTGTACAGCATCTAATCTCATTCGGTAAAGATTCAAAATTTCCCATGGCGTCCTTCAAACGCGTAACGCCCCCTCCTGGTGCCACGCCGTATAACGTCCAATTCTCAGTGGAGAGCACCCCAGGACACGCTCACTTTTCGCCTTTGAAAAAAGAGTGTGCAGATAAGGCGTCTGAGTTGTTGATGCTCAATCATGCGAAATATCACACGCTCTACAATGAAGTCGGTTTGCACAGTGAGTTCAACAGCGACATCCTTGACCGGCCCCTCTGCAGCCATCATACTGATGGATTGAAATCAGACCATATAGTCCATCATCTATGCTCTCTCTGGGCCCTAGGGGCAACCCCATCTGAGATTCAATTCGCCTACGACTTGAACAAAGCGTATCAGCTCCCGGCAAACCATCCTCCTCCCTCAGACGAACTAAAGATGAAGGACCCTACGATATTCAAAAAGCGTCTAGGAGATCCAAAAGCGTACGCTGACTATCTGCACTTCTTTCAGGAAGAGATAGAGAAGAGGGGCGCGGAAGAAGTACTACGCGCGTATCTCTTCGCAGGTGATGAACAGGCAGATGATTTACTGGGACGATTATATTCAGGCACGTTCTTTGACCGCCATGATTAACACACAACTCATACTAACGAACAATTCCAGGCTTCGAACACCCCATCCTCCACCTCGGTTTCGCTCTGGAATTTCACCAGCCCTGCCTCATCGCTGAAGCCCTAGCCTCCGCCACCATACACGACACCTGGCCCCTCCCCATCGTCCTCCCCGCGGAGTCCCATCTCAAGAAACATCCATCCACGCCGCGAAAGTCTCTCGTGGAGATTATGAACGACCTCCGCTCCGATACACAGTTCTCCGCCGCGGTAAAAGCATCGCAACATCCTAACCGCATAGTCCCCCTAATGGCGTCCTGCGGCTCTTCACTCCCACCCCTCCTCGCACCATGGCGCGTCGACCCCACAGAAGAAGATGTCACGCGTAAAACGGCCGAAATGGTAAACGTTTGCGCGTACATGGTAGGCGCCGCACAACATCCCTCCAAAGCCCCCGCGATAGAATTCTTCATGATGCATAGCATGAACCTAAGCTGTTTCTACAGCGTCTTCCTGGAAGCAGAGTGGTTGACGCTCGAGCAGAAGGCGAGGTTGCTGACGTGGAAGGGGTGGATGGATTTGGCGTTTTACGCGGCAAACGCTACGCCGACGCTGTATCTGGACCGCATAGTGGGCTACACGCCGAAGGAACCGGGTGCGTGGGGCCATGTCATCGCTCGTGCGACGAGGTATCCGGACGACGGCCATGTGTGCAAACTCATCCGCGCCCTTCTTCATGCGAAAAACCTCTCTGCATCATATTCTGCCGACGGCAGCACTACATTGCCCCTCCGCCAAAGCGACTTCCTGCAGATAGCGCACATGGCGATGGATAGTGTCGAGCGCATGTTGGAGCCCGGCTACCAGATGCCGAAGTATTTGGTCAAGGTGTATCGGGACAGGTTGGGGGTTGATGAGGAGGTTGTGAAGATTGTGGCGAGGTTTGTGAGGTGGGCGGGTTGTGAGGGGAGTTGGGAAGGGTTTCCTGACCTAGCTGGGGACGAGGTTGGTAAGCCTAGATTGTGAGGAAGTCCTTTCGTTGGGATCAAAGTTATGGGAGATGGCTGGTTTGAAAGATAGTGTACTGACATTTTGGCTGTGGCACGATGTGGAAGGTACATGCGTGCCAACGGATGGAAGACGTTTGCGAAGAGTCATCGAGGTAGAAGACGGATGTCAGAATATTTGCTAAGCGTCTTTCGATTTATTGACTCTTGCTGTCGCTAGAATTCTGCTTCTACGACTAGCAATGTAGTAAATGGCAAACTGTGTGCCATGCCCCTTCCACTCACCTCCCACCCAATAAGTATATTAAGGACCGTCCTATATCTCCTTCATAACATATACGTTCCCTTAAGGATAGGTCCGAACCAAAGGCTCCGTATACATGCATGCAAAAAAATTAAAAGCAACCCAAATACACCACTCATGCAGCGCCCTGCTCTTATAGGGACAGTAAAAAAGGAGAAAACGGAGGATGATGTACAGAAAGACATAAGATCGACCCACATATAAAGCAAAGCAGTCTGTCTAGGTAAAAGGAGTGGCCGTAGCCGTCGTAAAACGGCAAGAAATTCGTCTCGTCATAACTTTTGTGTTGTTTCCTGCGACTTCCAGCTCTTTATAAATTATTTCTCGTGCCTTCGGATGAGATAAGGATGTTTGAGGGATTATATGAGGAAGGCGAATCCACCTAGGGCACCACCGATCATGGCAGCATCGATGGCCTTGTTCTTCACTGCAGCACCACTCTGCAAGGACGGCTTCTTTGTTCCTGACGGACCAGTCGACGTCGCAGCCGCCGGATTCACGTGCGTGTAACTCGTAATCACCGTCGGTTTTCCATCAGCTCCCGTCGTCGTTTTTAATACGATACTCCGGACCTGTCCACCACTAGGTGTGTACGTGGTCAAGAAGGTACGGCCGCTCTCATCCGTCTCGGTAAGGACTTGACTATACGTAGGTGCAAAGCTCACTTCGGACGTGGTGATGAGGGGCCGGCCGGCTGAATCCGTTGTCGAGAGGACAACAGCGGGTTTGGTCTGGGTGGTGACTTCCTGTTCGCCCTTTGAATTCGTCGTTGTCACGGGCACGGCGACAGAGGCGGAGGCCTCGCCAAGGGCATTGGTAGACTGGACGGTGGTGCGGCCTTGGGAGTCTGTAGTCGTGACATCGACTGGCACAACGACGGCTTTCGAGGTTGATGCAGCGGCGGTACTCTCGGATTCTGTTTTGCTTGCAGGCGGATTGTTTGTCGTGCTGCTCTCCGCCGGCGGCTGTGAACTCGTAGCTGTGCTATTGGATCCAGCAGGTACTTGTCTCTTCCGGAGATCTTGCACAGCAGCAACAATGAGCCTCGTAGCCAAAGGCGGGTCCTCCTGGTGCACATGCTCCACGCCACTGCGGTCAGACTCGAAGATGCCTTTTCGAAACTGGTTCAGACTATTGAGTGCCACATGAAGAGATTCCTCGGGCAGGGCATTGAGTAAGTCCTGGAAGGCTTCGTTGGCACTGGTGTAGATGGCGCTCGGGCTAATCTTGTGCTCTTCAGACGGAGCTTGCGGCTCCTCGCAAGCTGCTCGGCCGAGCAAAGTTAGAGCCAGCACCGCGAGCCGGCTGAAAGCACGCATTGTGAGTGTGCACGGTGTCGGTGAGGCCTTTCGTTGTCTGGTTCAGCGAGAATGGAATTGCTCCTTCAATAACTGCTCAGCGAAAGGAAACTGCGGCTGTTAATATTCATTAGCACTATATCATGGTCATGGAGTTATTGTCGCAACGAAGGTGAAAGGTACGATAGCCTTCCAGCCGAAGCCATGTGGAAGAGAAAGACGGCGACGAAAGGCGTGGGAGGAAATGCTTACACAGAAGTTTAAGCTTTCGGGTGGCTGGAAAAAACCACCAGGGTGAGTGATGTAACGAATGCGCCGCTGAGAATCAAATCCGCTCTTCTTCAATCAAACACCCACGGCACAGGAAACGAACGTCGAGTGAGAGCGCAAAAGAAGCTGGAAAGCGAGTGTCTGCTGATTGCGATGGAGTGGCAAAGGAAAAGCGGCAGAGCTTATGGGCACGTCGGCTTCCAAACACGAACAAGCCACCAGCAGTGGCCTGGGCAGGCAGGTTTCGGCGCCCGCTAGCCTCCAGTCCACCATTCACCACGACGCCTGGACGCTTCCCCTCCAAACGTCTCCGATGCCTCGTCTCTCAGCTGATGCCCGCCCAGACACTGCTTCGCCTCCCGAATATCACCTTCGCGTTTATCCCAAGGAGCCAGCCATTGGCCAATGCGGACGAATTTCTGAGCAAAACCACGCTTTTCTCATGACATGACTGCTGCGTCGTTTGCCCCCCATGAAACTTGAATGCTTCCTTGGCCCTATATGCGACATCCCTGCTACATCGGCTCGTGTCTTGTTCGCACAAAGAAACCCTGCATGGAACGTCTGCCACCATCCAGCCAGGCTCGGCACCTTTTGCGTGTGCACACCGAGCTCGCGCAGGCGTTTTGGCCGGCCGTCTGAAACACGGCTTCTTCCATGTTTCCCACCGCCAACGCACCTCAGCGACACCGTCGGCGGGCCAAGCGATTCGCTGCGTGCGTACACCTCCTCCCTTGAGGAATCGATAACGCTAGATGCAAAAGTTGAGAATCCGCTCCCGCCAATCCCTTCTCTTCCCCGTAAGCGCAACCCCACTCTCGCCGCCAGACTAGGCCGTTGATCTGCTGGCCGGTGGGCAGGCTAGCCCGTCGAGCGCAGGCTGTCGATTCGTCCATTCTTCGTACGTCGTGTAGCAGATATTAATAGAAGGCCTATTGAGGAGAGCTATATCCGACTTGAGGATGCGGCTATTGGTATTGTTTTAGTGCGTGTCGAGCGTACGTTTTCAATACTTGGACGACGAGGATCCCACGTCTGACGCCATACGTAACACTCAGTACAAACCATCCACACTAGCTGGACATGATTACCTCCTATAGACTGCTCTGTCGAAAAACTATGACTAAGGTTTCTGCGCATATGCGTGTCGAAGCCTAGTTCGCGATGATATCCAGCCGAGCCTCAGACGGGTCACAATCATCCCATAGACATTGTGCTCACTAGAAAGCGCCAGCCTACTTGGAACACTTGCCCCCTTTCCAGTCTCACACCGTAGAGTCCAAGTCTCATCCACTTCTCCGTCTGTAAAACACAATCAAGCTGCTTTGGAACTGACCTTAAACCATAGCTCGCCACAATAGCCCGCCAAGCTGTAAGCCGGCTTCAAATTCAACTAGAGAGTACACGTCAACCTAAGGGCTCAGAGCACAGCCCGTGCCCTCAGAACCAAACAGTCTTCTCCCCATCATACCGCATAGTTCGCGTATGTACTACAGTGACTGGGCTCATCCCGAGAAAGCCCTTTTCTCTAGCCTAGCTATTTCCCAATTTATGCACCCGATCAGGCCGTGATCGGCGGCCGTGTTGTGCGCCTGTGAATCTGGCTGTTCCGATGGCGCATCCGCTCCCTTTTCTCGAGAAGAGCAACGTCGCAAGATGCTTCTACTTACTATACAAAACGTTGCGTCTATCCTATAACGTATAGTTGAATCCTCGTACCATGGAGACGCGGCCTCTGGGTCGTGGCGGGCTGAGCCCGTTGAAGGAATATCGAATCCTCCGACCATGGCCAATTAGCAGCATCTGTATACTTTCTCTAGTCTACCGCACCACTGCGCTGGGGAATACCCATGCAACGGATACTACATCAGGATGATGGGATGGGATGGAAGCGGTTCGATGAGCGACTTCACAAGAGGCATTTTACGAAGATTGCTCGGGTCGCTAGCAGATCGATACGCTATCAACTGGAAGGAAGAATTAAGAAAATTATATTAACCGCCATCTTTTTCGCTACGGTATTCCGTATATCGTCGACATCAGCTCGCTCACTATATGCAAGAAAAGTACTCGCCCGGACTCGAGTGTCCCACACTACGACTACACAGAACGTCGTTAGGCCGTCCCCTTCCCAACGTACATACCCAAGAGAATACAGATTCAAGAGTAAATGTCCCAAAAGACCCATCGAGTATCAGACGCCGCTGACCTCTTCATCAGAGCCTAACAAAACCGAAAACGCCGCGACGCCAAATATCTTCTCTACGTTGACCTTCGTTATAATTACACCCATAATATCAGAACAGCATGCTGCTTCATGTTGAGGGATTGGCTGAGGCTGGGGGCGGGTCACCAGCGGTAGCAGGAGTCGGAGCAACCGGTTCAGTAGTGGACTTGGCGACAGGCTGAGTAGGCAGCGATGTGATGGGATTAGGACTCGTCCCTGTAGGCGTCACGTCGCTTGAGTCTTGACTGCCTGGTTTCCTGGGGACGTCCATCGACCGCCCCCTCACGGCCAAATCGTCCTTTGGCGCCGTCAAGCCTTGCGGGGCGGTCAGATCGGACGTGCTCCCTGGAGGGCTCTTAGCTCTATGCTTCTTCTCTGCCTTGTCCTTGTGTTCCTGCCGCTTCTTCTGGAACCAGCCAAGGGAACTCTTCTTCTCACTATGCTCTTTCGAATCTCCATACGGCATGGAGAGATCCGAGCTTTGGTGCGAATCATACTGTAGACTCCTCCTACCTCCTCCCCAACCAGAACTACTCCCAAAAGAGCTCATACTCTTGTCACCCCCATGAACTGATCCGTGGAGATCTGTTTGGCTTGGCGTGGGCGTTACCTTGCTCTCTGCCCGCTTGTGGCTCTTCCAGAAACTTCGCTTCTCCTCCTTTACTGGTTCCTCAGCTTCAGAATACTCGGTCGCGGTGGAGTGTGACCTGAAAGACGCCGACGGAGACATGGTAGGCTTGAGTGTTGTACCAGAGTTTCTCGAAGATACAGTGTCGGTATTGTAGGATTGTAGAACCTCCTTCGAGCCAGTCGGATGGGATGACGGAAGAATGGCTTGAGGCATGGGCGAAGGGGGGCCAGTCAAAGAGTTTGTCGAGCTGTGGGCACTGGGATTGGTACTTGCAACACGTTTCTTTTGCAGTTTGTTCGGCCTCCGCCCCGGCTGCTTCTCATCGCTCGTCGGAGAGACCTTCGAGAGGATTTGAGTGAAGGTTCGGACGGCTGGAGTAGGTTCAACTGTGAGACCAGAGTCAACAGGGCCCTCGACAAACTCAGACTTTTCATGCTTGGGTGTAATCTGGGGACTACGTTGGCTTTGGTTTGTAGTTGGCGGAACCAAAGTCTTTGCTGCTTGTGCGGATGCAGCTGGGGTGAGGATTTCGTTGGTGGGCTCGGCGACATCGGGAGATGGTAGAGGGAAAGCTCCCGGTATCTTTTCGAGTGCAGGTGTGGTGACGGGAGGCTTCACGAACTCGGGTAAGGCTGGTGCCTCGGATTTTGCACCGGTCAGCTTTTCGACGGGCATGGTTTGGGCTCGCAGGGGTAGGGCTACTTCTGGTGCGGGCTCCTCTGCGGGCTTTGGCAGCTCTGCATCCTTCGGAGCATCCGTCTTGGTAGATTCTGAAGCTGCCGCCGAAGCAGCAGCAGACGTCTGGGTCTTCGCCTCCTCTGTAGCTGGTGTAGGAGGATCAGATCCTCTATCTCTGGGGAAGCGTGCTGCAGACAGTGCCGGGGACCTCTTCGATGGCACGGTATTGCTTCGGTGCACGCCGGAGCTTGAAGCAAATGACGGTGTAGTAGGACTTGGCACAGCGCCCGAATGGCGCGAATGCCTTGAAGATGTGGAAACATTTCGGCGGACACCTCCGAACTTGCGCAAACTGTCGGCTGCGGCGCTGGATGACGTTGATGCCGAGCGACCCAAACCAGATTTGTTTCGACCAGGGGTGGTAGGAGTTCTGGTTTGTGGAGTCGAGGGTCCACTCTCAATGTGTTTGACAGTGCCCTCGTCGACAGCAGTTCCCTCCATACCGATTAAGAAGTGATCCTGGTTGTCGATGAGGAATATAAGGACATCCTGGCTTAAGCGATAATCTGCAGGCGACATATCGTGCTGTGGATGTGAGAGAATCCCTGGTTGGAAGATGGCAGCGAGATTGGATGTCGTCATCTTGTTGACATCCGACTTGGCTGCGAACACAGCGAGTAAGTCGAGGATGTAAAGAAGTAGCTGTCGGTTGAGTGACGGAAGCCCTTTTATCAGCTGCTGGTATACTCGGACAGCAACATCAGGATCAAAGCCTCCTACCGACGGACCTTGACCTTCGATTTGACCAACGGCCTCGGCCTGATGGCCCTGGAGAGGTGCGCGGAATGAGTCGTAGTACTGCAGAGGAATAATAGGCTCTGGTAGCTGGTTGAAATAGCGTCGTAGGATGTTGGCTGCATCGTGAACGGTGTAGCCAGACCAGTCGAGGCCTTTGCCCCATCGTGGTGGAGTGTCAAATTGAGCCTTGAGTTCTTTAATTCTCTTCTCAGAACCCGCCAGGCGAAAGATGCCCTCAACGTCAGTTGCTGGAATGCGTCAGCTATGAGCAGGAAATACAAGTCTAAGGACTGACCTTTTTCCTTTAAGAATACACCACACTTTGCAACTACAATGGGTACGTAGCCGTAGATGTAGCTCTCACCGCTTTCATTGAAGAGCGATATGGCGACATTCGCGTAGGGAATACTAGTAATGAGGGGCACGCCAAAGATTCCGCGGACTTCAGGTTCTACGTGTGCAACGGTAGCTGTCAGCAACTGCAGGTCATAAACGAGAGAGCGGGGAGGCTGCAGGCACACGTCGCTGAGGCTGAGCCTTATCTCGACACTGGGCCGGCCTAGGAACGCCGCTACGCGCAGGTGCAGACTCGGGGACACATGTAAACTAAGGGAAACGGTACCTTTTTCCTCTTCCTTCTTCATGTTGCGCTTGCTGAACTGCTTCCACCACGACGTCAGATCGCGCCTCGCCGACGCGGGCTCTGACGCCTGGCCTGGGGCCGGCTGAGGCTCCCCATTCCGCACCCGGGGTGACGCGAGCGGGCCGTGGTGGTTCTGCGCGCCGTTGGGCATGGCGGGCGAGGGTGAAGGGCTTCGCAGCCCTGTGGCAGCCGTGTGTCGCGAGCTGGAGTGGGCGCAGCGTGTGTCGCGGAGTCGCGTTCAGCGGGCCAGCTGTGCCCGAGCGTGGCGGGCGGCAGCGATCACGACTGCGGGCGAGAGTCGCGAGACAGCGAGCGAGCAAGAGGTCTGCGGCGAGTGTTGCTTGTGCCGTGTGCGAGGGGGTGAGGGCTGGGTGGGCGTGGGTGAGGTGGGTGTGCTGGCGCGAGAGGGTTCGGACTTGTGCTGGGCGTGGAGGAGAGCAACGCGACCAAAGCAACGGCGGCGGCGAACGGAGACAGGAGCGGCCACAGAGGCGTCAAGCAAGCAGGCGATATTCAAAGGGCCTGGACCTGTGGCTCACGGCGACGCAGAGCATGCAGGGTCGAGGACTACAAAGGGCAACGATCGCAGCAGGGTGAGCAAGTGGCAGCCGATGTTGGACTGACGAAGGAGTTTCTTGGCAACCGACGTGTGGCTGTCGCCCGGAGCGACATCATGGCAAAATACGCGCCCCGGCCAAACTGTGCCGGACGACGGGGCCTGCAGGATGCCCGGAGATTTGGGCTCTGATGGGCATCACAGGTGTGATGGGGACGGTGCAGTCTTGTTGCGTTGCCGTCCAAGGCCTGGCACACGGTGAAGGGGACTCCTTGCCAGCACCTGTCTGCGCGGCGGGCACCGTACACACAGCACACACAATCCCACCGCTGCAATCAAACGGACGCAGCGCCCGGCGAGAAATAGAACAGGATTACGCAAGACTGAGAGCGAGCCATTCGAGCTTCCGCAGCCGTCCCGTCGCTGACGAGTGCGGCCGTGGCAGCTATCTGTGGCGCGAAGGGAGGAACGGACCGCCTGGTAGTCCTAGCTCGCTTCCAAAATTTTGGGCCTGGGGAAAGCTCTCCGACACAGAGAGAGAGAGAAACACCTCCACCCCGACCACCACTACCAGCTCCACCTCCCTCCGCCAGTCACCTCCTCGAGCCATCCATCAGACTCCATCTGCACGCCTGCTAGCCTGTCATCATGGACGCGTACGTCCCCTGTTTTCCCCGTCCGCAACGACCCTAATTGTACGCTAGACTTTCGCCCGCAGAGCAGCGCGAGCTCCAGACCCGCATGGAGAAGAAGCAGATGAAGGAGTTCATGAACGTACGATCTCCCTACAGCTGTGGCGCCCTTGCTTACGCCACGAACGTGCCGTCCGAAAATTGGGACCATGCTGATGCGTGCTCTAGATGTATTCCAACCTCGTTCAGCGCTGCTTCGACGACTGCGTCAACGGCTTCGAGAGCAAATCCCTCACCTCGCGGGAAGAGGGCTGCATCATGCGGTGCGTTGACAAGCACATGAAGGGCTCGCAACGGTTGGGCGACCGGTTCCAGGAGCAGAACGCAGCCATGGCACAGTCAGGAGGAGCCCTGGGCCGGTAAAGCTGCATCGAACTTTGTTCGCTTTTCTATCCATACACATACTTCCAGGATGATCAATTCATGGTGATTCTAGGGATAGTCGGCATTGAGAGGAGAGGCCTGCGTGGCAAGCGGGCGGCGCACCGGACGCAATCGATGTAGGATCATTTGGGTTATTGTATCAGTATATAGGGCAACTTTTGGGTCACGAATGCATATTCCCCTCATCATTGGACATCAACCCTTGGCGTGCGATTGCTGGCACTTGCGTCTTCCTTTCATAAGTGTGGCTGGTTCGCAGGCTTAATGTCGCCCAGGTCTATTGAGCAGCTACTTACCATTGCTTGCCAATATGCCCGCGCCGGATCGGGTGTTTTACAAAGCAAGTCTATGCCGTTCCCGGCTGCAAACCTAATTGATCTTGAGCCAGGACTCGACATTCGCTAGCATCACTCCTTTGTTCGCTTACTTTCCTCGGAATCCCGACCGGGGGCAGAGCATGGAAGAACACAGAAAAAGGACCTGACCCCATTTCGCAGTATCGCCGACCAAGGATAGGAGACGTGCTAGTTCCATGGTTTTGCCTCTGCAGTGAAGCGCCACAGTGTGGCGGTGCACGATCAAGGAAAGCAGGAACAGTGCATTCACACGCCATGCCCACCCGAAACGGCTTGGCTTTCGTAATGCAAGCCGCCCACCTTGCTTTCTTTTCTTGGACTGCGCAACCTCTCGCATTTGCTACATTGCCTATATAAACCTCTGAGCCTCTACCGTTTTCCCGATCCCAAGCTTGACATCATCTGCAATTACTCTCACCATCAAAACAATCACTCTCGAAATTACCTGCACAACAAATACACAATGCCTCTTATGTGGACTAAGCACTTCGGCGGCAGGCACGCTGGTACGTAGCCTCAGACTCCCCAGTAGATTATGTGTTGTACTGACTTGTCCAAGGCGGTGGTGTCGTCGTCGACAAGCATGGCGCCCGCCGCGCTCCCTTCCGCTTCTCTTGCGGCCGCTTCAGCTGCTTCCGCTAGAGCTTGCTGATGCACTGACGAAGTTACGATCCTGTAAGTGCTCGCTCGCATTTCTTCTCTGGCATAGCTAACCTGGCGAAGCTGTTCGGCTCAGTACCCTCTACGATGATCTCTAATACCCTTACCCGACGATGGCGTTTGATGTGGCACGATAGACACTAGTATTGGCTTATGAACTTTGTGGACTGTACGGGAAGGGCTCCTTGTGTCTCTCTACAATTCCAGCATCAGTTCTTCAAACCCTAGATATCATAATGCATCATTTTGGTTAAGCCCACAGAACCAGCAATTCACCCTTCCTTCCGTGTCTTTCGTTTGTTTTGATCACCAGTGTTGATTGCCCGGCAGGATGCCGGTCAAACCTAATGATCCTTTGGCCGCCAAAGATCGCTGCACCTTGGCAATTGGGTCATGATCTTTCGTGAAGCTCGGGAGACATGGCATTGCCGGCCCCTGCTCGCATGACGTCAACGACCCACCAACCACCGCGCTCAAATCTAGACCGCGAGCAGCGCACGGCATTTCAAATTTGCAAGCCCCTCCGTTAGTGCAAACAACATTCTGCCACAACACGTCAATGGGCGAATATCGGCAGGGCAGGAATTCCAGGTATAGCAAAATGCGATCCATCCTCGTAATCCAGCCGAATTCAACGCAATCCATGACGGATGCGCTGAAGCCGCTGGTAGACGCGCTCCAGTTCAAAGATGTCAATCAGCACAAGTCACTTACCAAAGCTTTGCAGCAACTAACCATAGTTGTCAGACCGCACACGAGTATTTTACAGCGCCCTCAGGGCCCAAGAGCATCAACAACGAAGATGATGCCGTTGAAAGCGTAAAGCACTGCCTGCCCGAGTTGCAGAAGGTTCTCGATCGCCACGATGGCTTCCTCGTCGCCTGCTACTCGAAGCACCCACTTGTACCCATACTGAAGAGCGAATCAGCTGTAAAAACTGGCCGTAAGCCTGTGACGGGTATCTTCGAAGCGAGCGTGAGCACAAGTCTCCAGATCATCCATCCCGATGAGAAATTCGGCATCGTGAGCACGGGCAAGGTATGGGAGCAGATTCTATCAGAAGCCTGCGTGGACTTCTTGGGCACTGGGTCGGCAGCTAGCCAGCGTTTTGCCGGAGTAGAGACAACAGGCCTGACAGCTACGGAATTGCATGATGCGCCTGCCGAGGAGGTCCGCAAGCGCATGAAAGCCGCTGTCAAGAGGTTGCTGAGAAAAGGCAAAGTGGGTGCGATATGCTTAGGTTGCGCAGGAATGTCAGGCATGGACAGTATGGTTAGGGAGGCTTGCATTGAGGAATTAGGAGAGACGGAGGGTAGCAGAGTGCGTATTGTGGACGGGGTCGTTGCTGGAGTAGCATGGCTGGAAGGCGCAGTGCGATCCAGCTTCTAGATTTAGCAAAGAATACAAGTTACACAAATAATATTCGTAAGCATTAGGAAAGCGTCGAGAGAATTGAGAAAGAAGTGTATGCGTTGAGCATCCGAAACATACGATACCTTGTCCAATGGTCGCTTCCGCTAAAGGTGTAATGATCGAACGTCGGGTGACGACATTCCGAATCTTATCCAAAAGCTCCCGACCTCTTCAAGTAGCCACACCGCTGCATTTCTTGTCATCCGTGCTCATCCCCCAACCTCCACACTATCTTTAAATGCCTGGAGTCGTCAACATTGTTCCGTTTACAAGTACAGTCATCTGTACATCCCGCTCGTATCGCCGAAACGCCGAGATCATCGAGGAATGAACGACAACTGCACCATGGACAATCTTCCGAACGAACTTTTGATGCATATCGCATCACATCTAGATTCCGTCCCTCCATCGATCACCAAATTCTCACACGAACCAACAGCAAATTTTACATGCTCCGACGATGTCACTCTCAAATCGCTGTCCCGGGTCTCTTGGCGATGGCGAAAGATTGTACTACCTATCCTATTTCGCTACTCTCGCATCCCGTTGGACAAGAATCCCCAATGGGTACCGATAGACGCTCGCATTCTAGACAACATGCAAGGCCAATTGACCAAACTGAGCAACCATGAACTCCAGGTCTATCAGCGAATGAGGAGTAAGTTTAAGAGCAGCTCCGTTTTCGCCTATGAAGAGACTTTTGATGATTTGCTCATCAATCTTTGCCGAATTGAGGATGGAGATGAGTTCTTGAAGAATGTGCCGCATATTCTATGGTTTCCGCATCTTCCGAGGAGTTTTGCGGATTTTGTAGGGTTTGTGCGGCAGTATGCTCTCAAGCATCACATTACAAGCATTGTCGTGCATACGGATAAGGAGTACGAGCTTCGGAATGTTCTTACTGCGGACGAGCATTTGGCTCGAGCAGTGGCAGAGATCTGGTCGCAAATATTCTTTCGTTTTGAACCTACCCGGGTCGTCGTAGCCGCACCTCCTAATACTCTCGCGGGATTGTTGGATGCGCAAATGCTGAGCTCTGATGCGTGGGCTTTCGAGATGAGGATGCATTACATTGAGCTGGTTCAGCAGGAGCCGCATCGACTTGAACACCTCAGCTCCAAATGTCGCCCCTGGGACGCGGCTTTGATCCATCGTCGTCCATGGTCTCATCTAGGTTATAACGAAGGCTCTTCTATTACTGCATATAGCACATACGAGTACCACCTGAAGCAGTCCCCCAAGATGCTGTACCTCACACTTCTCCGACTGTCAAAGGAAGTCCAGGACTGCTGCAACATTCACTCTTTCTCCTTCATTGGCGTCTTCCCTTTCAGCACGAATACGACTACCATAATCCGCGCGCTACAAAACATCCGCACACTCCGAAAAGTCCAATTTCAGCTTGCGCCCGGCCCAGAGAATGATCTGTTGAATGATGACAAGAGGATGGGAAGGGCAATGCCAGCAGACTTGTGGTTGGAATGGAATGGGAGCTACAAAGCTATTTTGAGCTTCTTGGGTACTTATGAGTTTGAAGATGGGAGTCAGTTTGTGAGCAATGACTGCCAAGGGGCGGAGACTGCCAAGGAAGTAGGAGAATATGTTGAATTGCTGCAGAAGAGAGGGCTTGGGTGGCGGGAAGAGGGGGAGGGAGCCTGGGCGAGAGATTATAGTCTGGACCGGGATACAGTCCATGCAACAGAGGCTCCAGAGGGTTGAAAGTAGCTTTGAAGGACAGTCTAGTTACGAATAAGAAAATTGCTATTGCAATGTATGGTATGTGTTTGGACATTTCAACTATGTGCTGCTGTATATGAGATGCTGATCATTGAACACAAGCTTGAGTGTTAAATTCGTCATTCGCTCCAACTTCGCATGCATTCAGCACGTATTTTCGCTACTCGCCACCATTACACCAACACCAAGGACGATGCTCTATAACCAAGAGCAATAGATTCGATCATAGCAGGGTTTCATGTGGGGTGGAACATTTTGCCGCTAAAGAAAGCTGTTCAGGAACCCGGTTCAATTAAATTCAATCACGGCACTTATTCCACTGATCAACAGCAACACCACCGGGTCCAAGCTCCAGAATATTCCAAATGGTTATATGGACCAGCACAGAACCAAATATGTGGGGAAAAGATAGCAAAAGTAGCATTCATTCTTGCAGCAGCATCTATATCTTTCTATTCCGCAATCGATCATTATAACATCTGTTGGCAGTCATCGTGGAAACAACATGGCTTTTATCTTCAAGAGCTGCATGCTCTTCAGCATGCTTACCGCCCTCTCATCTGCGTTTCCCTTCTACCAAGCCGTCTGCGACAAAGCCGCCCTCACTAAAGGTGCAGACGCCTGGGTTGCAGCCCTAACAGCCGGCTCAACCGACCCCATCAACTCCCTCCTAACCCCCAACTACACCTACGCCGAAAACAACAAAGCCGCCACGGCCTCCGCCGGTATCCTCAAAAAAGCCCTCAAGATCGACCACCGGCGCACAAACTACGACCTTGTCACCTGCGCCACCTACACCGAGCTCATCGCCGCCGCGGGCCCCTATGTCCTAGGCACACAACTCCGCCACGACGCCGACGGCAAGATCAACGGAATCGACAGCATCATCTCGACAACAAATAGCTGGATCTTCAACGCCACCAAGACGCTCGAATACGTACAGAAGGAAAAATGGGACCCCATACCCGTCGACAAGCAGGACCCCCGCGAAGTCATCCAAGCCGCCGGCGACGCATACCTAGACATGTGGAGCGATGCGAATGCGGACAAGAAGGTGCCGTGGGGCACGCCGTGCACGCGGCTCGAGGGCAGCGCGTACACGGGCAAGGGAGCGGCCGACGACAGCTGCAAGCCGGGGATTCCGAGCAATCACAACCAGGCGCCGAATACGCACCGGCGGTACGTCATCGACGTGGAGATGGGGAGCGTGAGCATTTTTTGCGTGTGGGAGCACATGGTGAGTTTGCGTTTCCGGTTTCAATTTCTTGGGGGGGTTGGGGAGGAGAGGAAGAAGAAGAAGAAGAAGAAGAAGAAGAAGAAGAAGAAGAAGAAGAAGAAGAAGAAGAAAGGGCGATGATTGCTGACGTGTGTGAACCTCACAGATGAATGCTGCGGATTCGCACGAGTTCCGCCTTGAGAATGGGAAGTTGCGGTATGTGCATACTATGACTGAGTGCGGGGGGAAGACGTGTAAGTTGTGAAGAGACGGGATGGAGTTGAGTGATGTGTTGGGATTTCGAGCGACAAAAGATGTGACAGGATTATCCAAACGTGGTAAATACTAGTTGTTCATGAACGTCAATTTGTTTTCCAAGGGGCTGGTATTGGGCCATGTCGCACAGTGTGAATTCGACATTTATTTTTGCTTCCATGTGTAGCGAGAGCATGACTGGGAATAAAGTGTCACTGATGCATGCGCAGTGTGAAACCTGACGAACTCCATCCTCGCATGTGCCTAGAAGGTGTGAGGAGTATCTGAATCTATGAACCTGTTCCGATCCACTGAGTCCTTCTATCTCAAGATCGGAAGTGGTGTTGACTGTTACTTGACTTGTATCAAAGTACAGAGCTCAGTATACGAGTTTCAGGATGTTGAACAGGGCGGATGACTACGAAAAAAAAATGGCCTTAATATCAGCGAGAGTGCAGTATCAGTCCCCAGGAAGGGTCATTATATATCTACTCATGAGTAAAAGCATGCGCAAAATCAGAGTGTGCTTGAAAATACACGCCCAAGGACAAAACCCGAGTCCGGATACGTCTCATGTCAGGGGTTCTCGCCATCCTCAAACCATCGAAGAAAGGTTCGCTGGAATCAATGGCATCTCTATGTAAGGTTAATCTTCGATTCAACCTGGTCACCACGCTCATGCTCCGTATATGTACGAACATGTAATTGTAGATACTGGTGATTCGAGGCGACATGCGTCGTGATTTGCCTGGAGCCATACTCTCGATCATGTCGTTCCATGGCCACCGACTGCAACTCTTGCAGAACTATTCCAGCTTCCCAAAAGATGCTCAAAGGACGTACCTCCAATGAACTCGCCTAGCTGTAACACTTCATAGACCTGCGCTCCGACACTTTACTGGTCTTTTACACGCCTCTAAAACATCTAAAAACCGACTGAAGTCTTGTATAAGAGCTCCTCGAGCCGCAAGAATAAGGCACAAGTCGTATATTGAACAGGGTGCTAAGGTACGTCCTCACGATGAAGCAAGGTCACGATGACCAAGGGAAGCTGTTCACTGAGGAGGTCGTCGGCAATGAAGAGAAGACGCGGGGATTGGGTCGTAGTTAGAGGGAAGACCTTTGGAGGGTGGATGCAAGTTTTGATAGAGCGACGGGTAGAATCGGATTTTGTGGCGTTTGGAAGTCTTGGAAAAGTTGCAGTTGAAATGGAAGTTTGTTGATCAGGCTGCCCCTGCAAGTATTGAAAATCTAATGACTATCCATAGTCCCGAGTTGAGCGCTCCATACTTCATATGAATGATGGACTGCGGTTGTTGCGAGCCACGGGACCCACTCGCCCGGTTGAGGTCCTAACTCAAATATAATCGTCCTAATACTTGGTATGAGTATCCTAACGACAATCTTATCAATCGTGTAGCCGAATAGGATAGTTGAGCAAAGATGAAATTGAACTTTTGTACCTACTCCTGAAGATGAACGGAAGGCCGTGGTCGTGCTAGATTCGCGCTAGTCCTGTTTGGCTTCGCGCCGTCCCGCTCACTCTTGAATCCACTTCTTGATGAATTCTCTTGAGCCTTCGTCCTCATACAATATAGAATGAGGAACCTCAATGCACAATTTACATCGTTGTTACCAATCAAATGAATCTAGTTCTCAATCTTCGAGGCACATGAGCTAAGACTAGTTCGGTACCCCTGCTCGGAAGAGGCCGCAGCTAATTCAGCTGAGTGGGGGCCGGACACGCCCCATGGCTCTTAAGTTCGACGTGTCGCGACCAGAACCATGTTTTCTGCTACAGTTGTCATTTCGGACGATACTCTAGGGTGTTCATGATGTCATGGCAGAGCTAGAGCCTGTACCAGCTATACCCTCGACTGCAGTAGGAAGCGCTTCGACCCTGGATGAAAGCACGCAGGCTGAACTGGCCTCAGACCGACCAAAACAATATCTTTACATCCACGACCACACTGGCAAGAAATACACATGTGTATGGGACCTAGGGACAGACTGGGCTGTAAGTCTTCACTAGCTGCAATGTTTCATAGGGAAAATCTATGTACTCATACTCCTTAGCAATTTAAATCATTTGTTGAGGAAATTTATGCCCATAGAGGCGTTGATGAGGACTTGGATGCTATTCGACATGACAAGTTCGATGTCAAACACCGTGTGCTAGGCAATGACGGGATTGTCTTGCCGAGTGCTTGGAGTACTGTAATCAAGCCAGGTGATACTGTTCGTATAGCACTTTGGTCTAGTGGGTCCTTCACCGAGCGGGTACAAAGACCAAGACCCGATGAATGGGATATCGTCGACGTGGATGAAAGAAGGAGGACCTCAGATCTGATCCGGCCACCACCGGCCGCACCGCCAAGAAGGCGTAGTCCTACCCCGCCTCCAGAGACTGAATCTGAATCTGAATCGGAAGATGATGAGGAATCCGAAACTGAAGTCGAGGAAGAGGAATCCGAGCCACTTCCACCACCTGAGCCAGTGCGTGTTCCTACTACGCCCGTTGACCTAGAAGGAAATGAGCTTTCCGTCACTGTTGATGTGGAATGGGGCAGCTCACATCCTCATGCCAATGGTGGGCAACTAAATAGTGGCGACCTACTGAAGAAGCCTTCAAATGGGCGTGAGATGACTACGGAAAGCCTCAGGATCACCAAAGCTAGAACAAGTTCCGAGGAAGGTCGCACGGCAGTTCAGGTCTACACGTTGCCTGGACCAGAGAGTTCTGCTTATTCTGATGACATCGGCATCCGCTGGTACCATCTTCATTCTGAACAACTGGACTGGGCACAATTCAAGGTCAGAATTTCTGTCCGGACATTCTTAAGAACCTCTACTCATGATAACGCAGGCTGCATGTCTAAACGTTCCTGGCTTGTCTGAACGTGTACAAAATGTGATACTAAAGACACTCCAAAAGGTTGAAAAAGAAAAAGTGAAAGCTTTCCTTGATGGCATGTTTATTGAGCCAGGAACAGTATTGCGCGGCGATGAGTCTCCGAAACCAGACGCCCAATCAGTCATATTTACCTGTGTCCCATACTTCGAAATCCGGGAACTCTTGAAAACAACCGGACAGAGCGATCGTCTTCATCCTCCTCGAACATTAATCCAGTCATACTACCCTTATGAACCTGTGCGGGATAGGGACGACGAGCAAGCTTTCAGGAAGTTCGGCAATGGACGAAATAATGCTTTAGTGCATGTGCCATCACTATGGATGCTAAACATCAGCTCTCACACGGTCGTCACCTGCGGATACCAACCCTTATCGTCGGAATTTGTAAACTCCATCGAAGTCTTCAAGGAAGCTCTGAAACAACCGGTTGACGCACTTGCAAGGACTGAGGCAAATACAGAGCCAAGTATCAGACTTGCAGACCGCGAGGGACGAACTTTGCTTTACTCACTCAACGAATGCAAAACTTACTTTGAGATGGAACAGAGAATAAGAGAATTGACATACTCATCCCAAAATCCCGAATTTGAGAGTGTCCCGTATCTAGCCTGGACCACCCAAGAAAAGAAGACAATACTCGCCAAGCCTAGAATATGGCCTGGTATCGTGCGCCAGAGAAATCGCATCTTCATTCATCTTTCCGTAGTAGACGAGAAGAAAAGCAAAGAACTGGATAACGCTGTTGCGTCGAGCGATCCCAAGAGTGAGCGAGGGCCGCTTGATAGGCACGGGGATGTGCCCCCATTTTTCGACTGGCCTTTTACTACCAAAACCGGCACGGACATTCCTGGATTGCTCACACCCGAAAAGCAGCGTTCGATTGACTGCTTGGAGTTCGTCGAAAAGGCCATGGTGAGCGAAAGCTTGGATGAATATCAAACAACAGGCCTTATCGACGAGACTTTCACGTCAAGTAAGTACTATGTATCGATTGCGGAGGTCACCACCGAAGGTATCAAAGCGTCTCTGTTGGCCCTGAGTCAGCAACGACCATCGACTAACAAAGGAATGTCGCACCTTACGTACCATCAAACTATTGTGGAATCGCAACACTCAAATCTTGCACACAAAGCTGAAGAATTTGTCCGCATAGTGCAGCAAACATTGGAGCTTTTTGTATCAGGAATCAACGAGAGCTCAATGTTGCGAAAGTTATGGGGCGCTATGGCTAACATGTTGACTATTGTCGAGAAATTGGGCAAAATTGACTCTCAGAAGTCCTTTTCTAAGGATAAAGACGGTGAATTCGGGAATTCCTCGAAGTCTAGCCGACAAATTTGGCATATTCGTGCAAAAGGACCAACGCACAGCCAGCTTAACTTAGCCAATGCGAATTTCGAAATACCTCTTCCAAAAGATGACGAGCTTGCAAAGTCTGTCAAGAAATGCAAACTATGCAAACAAGGGGCCCCCTTCCCCACTCAAGAGGGTGCTCTAGAGCATATTCGCGATCATGCAAAGTCGGATATAGCTAATTACAACTCATCGATAAAAGATGACGAAAGATTGAAAGACTGGATACGCAGCAGCGACGAATTGCTGATCGAAGCAGCCCTTTTTGGAGCTCATACGATCATGGAAGAAGCTTGCAATGCAGCCCGTGGTCTTTTCGACCAGCTTCAGGAACTTGCAGATGGAGTAATGAATGAAGAAGGGAAAATGTCAGAAAGCTACAAGTTTCCGCGTCCACTCCTAGGATCACTGCGTCTACTAATAGTGTTCTACTTGGCCGTTGAGCGAAGTTTGCATTACACCAAAGAGAATTTCGATAACGAACTTAATGATGGGCCAAGAAAGAGGTCATACCCGCGTCGGGCAGATGTTCCTTGGACGGATGCTGGAATCGATGTACTGAAGCGCTTCTCGGAAGGGGCCAGGCGACCTATACTACAGGCACGAGCCAACCTGTGTGATATGGTTCGCCTGTCAGGACCCAATATCCTCTCGAAAAGGCTATCCTTAAGCCCAGAATATCTTTGCAGTTGGTTCATCAGGCGTTTGATCGTAAAACCGCTGGATAGAAGCATGACCATTGCCGATATGTATAGAGAGTATCTCTCAACTCTGGTATGTCTCTTCCCCCAGATCTAATGTCTGCTCGATCCTAATGCGCCATAGCAATTTCAAGTCAACCACCGGCCTAACAAGCGTCTTCTTCGGTCTATCAATCTTCTTCAAGAAGAATTAATAGTTCTCACCGAAGTCAACAGCTGGCAAACAAAGCTCATTACAAATTATATTCGTGTACTGGACGACGCAACGTACCCCGCAGACATCCCCTCGCGTAGTGCCATGTATCCGATGGAACGGCTTCTTCTCAAATCATGCCTGGAAAGTCTCAGCCTTACTAGCGAGGAATACGCAGACCAGATCCGCCGATGCGGTCCGCTCTCCGAGACCACCAAACAAAGTTCCGAGATCAATGAAGAAGACCATGGAAAAGCGATCCTCGTGTTCACTGTAGTAACCATCATTTTCCTTCCTCTGTCTTTCGTCACTTCCTACTTGGGAATGAACACCTCCGATATCCGCGATCTGAAACAGACACAGACCCTCTTCTGGGAGATTGCTATTCCACTTACCGCAGCTGTAATGGGATCTATACTCTTCATCGCTTACAATGGCGATGAGCTCCGCGATAGCCTTTCCTCTGTGTACCGCTCTGTCACGGGCAAACAAGATCGTAGTCTCACCGCCCGTGGAATCTCCGTTGCTCAACGTAAACGTGCCGTAAGAATTCCAGCAGATTCTTCATCAACGTCGGATTACAGGAGTCTAGCGGACGAGGCTGAGTATGCTGTCCCACACCCTGAATACTATACTGAGCAAAACGCCATGCCGGCAATTTTCGAGGATTCCCGTCCAAAATATACCAGGTCAAACCGTATTAAGGTCCCAGGTGAATGGGCACTTGAAGACGAGCTTGCCGAACTTCGCCTGGAGGCCAGACGGCGGAAAACCCCTCCAGCCCCGAACGTCACAATATACAACACAACACGTATGGATAATGAGTCAAGTCGACCACGTATCGACAGATTCCCGACTTATTCAGCCCCAGCACGCACGGATAGACTCGCTCCTCCTTCGCCTCTTCCAGTTCCAAGATTTGCCTCTCCCAACGATTACAACGTTAGCAGGGCAACCTATATCCGCATCCATCGCAACCACGTCCTACCCGAAACCCTCGACACATACGGTCTGCCCTGGGAGATTGATCCGAAAGATTCGGATTTCTACCTCATCAAACAAAATCTTGACAAAGAAGCATTAAATGCGCTTTGTGCACATACGAAGAACTTGAAGACTCGTCGAGCAGCTGGCCATTATGATTATTACCCGTATGGTGGTAGAACGCCAGAACGGCGCGATGAATATGTCTGGGTCAAGCACAAGGACCGGAAGGCAAGGAGACGGGGAAACGAGCCAATTGGGCGGCGGGGTGCATCAAGCACAAGGAGACGGTACCCGACTGCTGAATTGTATAATGCTGCTGATGATGAATGGTACAGCAATAGGCGCCGTTAAAATTATTCTCATAACTCATAATATCTAAAATAAGAACATCCTTTCGTCTACTACTGCCTTGACCAAGCGTTTAAACACAAAAGTGCATTTGCAGTCCACCTCCCAGGCAGCGACACACTCCTTCCCACCCACCGCCCACCGCCATCACCATCACCATTCCCAAACCCCTAACCTGCCTTTATCTCTCCATCCACAACCTCAAAATACAACCCCCAATGCCCCTTGCACCCCGGATTAAACCCCTTTCCACACCGCGTACACCTCGACCCGCTCTTCATATACTCCTCCACACTAAGCACATACTTGCACTCTCCACACAGCACCGCTTTCTCATCGCGCTTGCTGATGGGCCAAACCTGCGGCTCGTGGCCCGTCTCAAGCGCATTGTGGCATGTGATGCAAGCGTAGAACTTGTGGCAGCAGGCGTGTTTGATGGCGATGATGTCGAGAGGGGAGGAATAGTGTTTGCATTGGGTTGTGGGTGTTACGGAGAGGCCGTGGATGGGGGGTGGGTTTAGTTGTTCTTGGTTTTGATTTTGATCAGGATTCGCATTCGATTTTAGATTTTGGCTGGTCATGGTTTGAGTTGCTGGGTAATTGAGATTCAAGAATGATGCTTTAGTGCATGGTTTGATGGTTGGAGAAGGGTTCAAAGACGCTAGGCTGATTTCGGAATGCATACTGGTAAATGTTTTCTGTTGGCCATGGACTTGAAGCTTTATATTTTCATAGGTACGCTGTTTATATAGCATATAGTCTCTCCATTAGTATACAACAAATCATTATGTATAATTCTACAGCTTCAACTGCCATACATCAAACAGCCCGCTGTAATTCATAGCTTACACTGTTACCTTTCGAGATACAAATCGCGCATAATGACTCAAGAGAAGAAGTTTACCCTGAAATATATCACGGTAAGATCATCAAGTCAGGAAAGACTCCTTACCTTCGATCCTACCTTGATGAAATGATTTGCACCTGAGGTGCTGTGATATTACATGACCTACCCGCAAAGAAGACAAAACAAACCAGCTGACAGTATCCGAGGATGTAGTAAAACACTAAGAAGAAATTCACCTTTGCCCTACCCTTCCAAGCCAGATATTCCGCAGGTTACACATACCCACGGTAAGCACTGTCGCAAAGATGCCATATAGAGAACAACTGGTGATGGTTGTCAGGCTAAGTCCGCGCAGAAGCCATTACCTTTGGATCCCATAAACTCCAGCAGGAGAGTAGATAGAGGCTTCCGCATTAAAGAACTTTTGATGAGATGATGGTTTTGAAAGTCGTCTGTTTGATGCCGACAAGCTGTGCCCGGGTGACGTGACGTGCGCATGCTTACCCTCTCCAAGAATGATGATTTTGCTGCAGATGCCGTGAGGTTGAGTGGCTGATCTTACCCTCATTGTTGTAAAGGGTCAGACGAACAAGGCGGGAAAAGGAATAACCTTTTGACAAACCCTTGAGAGAATCTCGAGCAATGTTGACGCTCAGTACCTCCGTCGCTGTCTCGGATCATCATAGTTGTCGCCCTCGTACCCACGCTTCCGTGAGCCATGGTCGTCTCGACCGCCATGTCCACCATCTCTGTCTCGGTCGCGGTATCGATCCCGGCTGCCCAGGGGCTCGTTGTTTGCCCCGCTTGATCCTCGGTCGCTATAGCCGCGTCGATCGTCTCCATGACGGCCGCCCCCACCTCCGCCATAACCGCCTCCTCCTCCGCTTCGAGGGCCACGAGGACCTGAAGGTGCGCCATCTGGTGGACCATAACCGTTAGACTGGTAGCCAATACCTGAGCGGCCGCCATAGCCACCTCCCCCTCCCCCTCCTCCTCCTCGGCCGCCACCACCGTAGCCGCCTCGGAACCCACGGTCCCCTCCATAGCCGCCCCCGCGACCACCACCGGCCCCGAATCGCCCGCCAAAACCACCTCCACCGCGGCCAAATCCAGGACCGGGCGGGGCGCCGAATCCACCGGGACCAGCGGGGCGAGCAGGCGGGCCCTTTGTATACCCACGACCTCCAAGGCCCCCACCGAAACGACGCGGTCGCCAGCCAGATACGGTGCGGCCACGCTCTACATCGACCAAGACACGCCGATCCCTGATCTTGATACCGTCTGTCTCCTTATAAGCGGCCTTCATATCTTTCTCACGCTCATACACAATGAAGGCGTATCCCCTTTTTCGCTTCCTGGCCGGCGCGTCGGCCGGCGCAGTGACGTCCTCGACGATGCGAATGCGCTCAATTGGACCATAGCGACCGAATTCGCGCTCGAGATCGTCTTCGGTAGCATTGTAAGATAGACGAGAGACGAACAGTGTCTTGAAGGCGTCACCCTCAACTTTTGAATCTTCGGTAGGTTTATCTGGACGCTTGTTAGCTTCTAAGCAAACCTTGAAAGGGGAGCACGCGTCCAAGCGATGCGTGCACATTAGCAATGCCATACATAGATTCACGCCCTTAGTGAGGAGCTCCTCCTGCTTCTCTTTCTTCTCCGCCTTATTTCTGTCGCGCTTCTGCAACCAACTATCGGTAGGCACATATCCATCGTTATCCTTATACTCTTTCAGCGCCTGCATGAATTGACCTATTCCCGAGATCTTGTTCGTGCACCGGTCCTGCGGCGCGTGGTCAGACGGCTCAACCCAGCGCAGCGGCGGCCGCGGGGCGAAGAGCTGGAGCAGCGTATGCGGAAGTTTGTCCGTCATGTTGACTAGTAGTCTGCGCCGCGCCTTGGGTTGAAATGCAGGGGAGGTTGGAGCGGACGAAGGGAGCGGCGATGGAGAGAAAGAGGTCGTCGTGAGAGCTCGAGGGCGAGGTTGCGACAGGAGAAACTGGGGGCTTGGCGCGCCTGCCTAACACGTGATGACGCTTGCCTCGCGAAAAGTTCGGGCAAGTGCAGCGCAGCATTCGAAGACAATCGTCGTGAAAGTACTGCTGTGCGACGGTCGTCACATTTGAAATATGCCGCTGTCAGCCATTAGAGCGGTCGCAAAGACCCAGGTACGTCTCAATTGGACCCCTCCCTTCTGCGCCTCCCCAGCAGCCAGCTCACCAGACCTAGAATGGCGTCGGCGCCTTCATCCTCCCGTGCAAGAAGCTCGAGTTCCACTATTGCAACTGGTGGGGTTCCTCCCGGGGCATGAATGCCTTTATTAAATCCTCCCTCCCTGCCTTCGCAAAGCGCAATCCCCAGATCGAAATCTCCATCTCGCCGCGACCCAGAAGACATCCAGTCATACGAGCACACTACATCAACGGCAACCAGCGATCAATTTGCGTGCGCAACTTGACGAATGAGGGTGTGAGAGAAAAGGCTGAGCTGCTGAGGGATGCAAGCGGGGAGAAGAATAAGAAGTTCAGCAAGCCGGTATCGAGTATCAATGAGAGTGTCAGGGGCATTTGGAGTCCTTTGCATGGAGCGAAGATTAAGATATAAGAAGACTGTACGCATCTGGGAACAAAGGGGTATCGTGAATGAAGGTCTACAGTCTCGAAATGGTCGGACCATAGTATGTGGACGGTACATTGCATGGCGCGGCGCTTTTGATTGGAAAGAAAACATGTACAGCAAATGTTCAATATTGTATCAAATACAAAGTCTCAAGAATTGTTAGGTTTTCATCTTGTTATCTTATTCTATCATCACCTATTTTCTCCAAAGTAACTTAGGGTAGTGACCATCGTCTAGTCTTATTCAACCCTTTCAAGTATTCCACGACGCTGTCAAACTTAGAGTCTCGCTTCACCGCCATGTATTCATGCCTGGTTGGAGTTGATGATGTCAACAAAGGCAGGCTTCAAACTGGCACCGCCAACCAAGAAGCCGTCAATGTCAGGCTGCTTAGCCAACTCGCCGCTGTTCTTCTCGGTCACACTTCCACCGTACAGAATGCGGGTCTTATCGGCAGCCTCAGAGGAGACCTCCTTCTTGATCCACTCACGAATAGCGGCGTGGACTTCCTGTGCCTGCTCGGTCGTGGCGACCTTGCCAGTGCCGATAGCCCTAAAATGTCGTTAGAACTGTAGTCATTCACTGTAGGAGGAACTCACCAGATAGGCTCATAAGCGACCACAATCTTGCTCCAGTCCTTGACCTTGTCCGCAACAGCTTTGAGCTGCGTAGTCACCACATCAATCGTCTTGTTTGCCTCACGCTGCTCCAAACTCTCACCGCAGCATAGAATGACGCCCAAACCGCCATCAATCGCCGCCTTGGTCTTGCTTGCGACGAAGTTGTCATCCTCCTGTAGGATCACTCTCCGCTCTGAGTGACCCAAGATGGTCCAGGTAATGCCGCTCTCCTTCAGCTGGTCCACGCTGATCTCACCGGTAAAGGCGCCATTGGGCTTGTCGAAGACGTTCTGTGCGGCGATCTCGAGACCCTTACGGAGGTGCTCGCGTGCGAGGAGGAGGTAGAGGGAAGGTGGCGCGATGACGACCTCTGTTTGCACCGTCAATGATCGTTCTCCAGTTATTGAATGAATCTCTAGGGATCCGTACCGGTATTGGGGTCAAGCTTAGCCTCGTTGATGTTATGTACAATATCCTTAATGGTCTTGATATTGCCATTCCTTTAGATTCCCGTCCGTCAGACAACGATCTTACGACACCCTGGTACTCACAGCTCTGCTTGTAACATACATCTTAAAGTTTCCACCGACAAAGAATTGGCGACCCATTTTGGCGGATTATTGCTGTTTACTGACGAAAGATTGGTGATGTAGAGGTTAATGGGTTATGTTGTTTGGAAGAAATGGCGTTGTGGTGGTGCAATGCGTTGTTGAGGGAAGCTCGAAAAGTATTGGCGTTGGTGGGGGAGGGGTAGGCAGGCGTAACGCATTGAGGTTTTCGGCGAGCTTCGGACTTGCTTTTGGCGCCGGCCGTGGGCGAGAGGAAAAGCAATGGAAAAGGAGATCCCACATCCGAGATTTCTGAATGGTCAATCAGACGGAGAGATATTTTCTCTTTGTCATTGTGAATATCTCTCATTGATAGACAGTGTCGCAGCTTCGCTTTAAGCATGGGCTCGATGGATGCGTGGGAAGCATCTCAGCTCCTCCTGACAGGCTTAAGGGAGAGATAGGAGGACCTGGAACCCTGGAAGAAAGATCTAATGATTCTACTCTAGCACCGGAATGTCTTAGAACCTAGGATAAGGTTATGTCACGTGGATCAGGTTTCATGAAAGCTGGAGTAGTGTGAAGACTGTAACAAGAACTGACTGTATCATTTTATTACTATAGTACAACAGTTGGTATTTCCCATCCAAGCTTCCCAATAATCCCAAGATGAAAACTTTTCCTAATATCCTCTCCCAGCTTATCCCAAGCCAGGTTCCTTGCCTATACCGAACATAGATATCACAATAACTTTACACGTAAACCTTATCCAACATGAAATTTGATAGTCCAGAGATGGCGACCTGCGATTAAGTAATGCAAGCAACCGCCGTCCAACCGACTGTCCATCTCACACTCCCCATAACAACTACACATATACATAGCCCGATAGCGACGCTCGCAAAACCATACACGTATGCATGCCAGCGTCGTAACCCCTCGATCTCCAATATCCAGGTAGACACAGTCGTCAAAGCACCGCAGAAACCATCCATAATGCCTTGGAGGAGCTGGCAGCCTACTTGTCCGCCTCCGATACCGTTGTTGCCAATTGCAACGTGCTGGAGGTCGTATGCCATACCTAGCACGGCAGTTCCGAAGATGTTAACAGTGAAAGTGCCCAGTGGGAAAGAGGGAATGAGAGCATTTAGTTTCAAGGAGATGTAGAATCGAAGGAGGCACCCCACGGGTGCAAAAACACATGCGAAAATTGCTTGACCGCGCCAGGTCTCGTTTGACCAAGCTCCTCTACTGGAAGGACCGCCAGGACGATCAGGAGGCCAGATGGCCATGAAAATTGCGCCAAGCCAGGATATCCAAGCTATGACAACAACGAGTGGATCCAGGAAGCGGCGTGTGAAGCGGAACGGTAAAACAGGTATGAAATCTTCGAGGAAGATAGCTAAGTGAGCGCCGACTTTCAGAGCGGCGCAGCAGACGGCGATTGTGAGAATTACCACTGCGAGGCCGGCCATGAATGAGTATCCTCCATTTCTCTGATGGGTGGCCATTGAGGTACTGGAGGATGGATGGTTGTAAGGAGCAGGAAGGTCATTTACAAACGCGAGAAACATATCCCGCATGAAGCTCGAGAAGGAAGTGAAGGACCCGCAGAAGCCGGTTGCGAGTCCTATATATAGGGGTATTGTTTTCTTTACTTTAGCGTGTGTGGCACCGGCTTCAGGGTTCCGCTCTGTGGTCTTTTCTTCATCATTTGGGGGTGTCCGCGGTGGTGAAGGCGAGCGACTACCGGTTCCCCATTCGGAGCGGAAGAGTCGCCGGTCTTCTGCGAGAAATCCCATGACAAGTGTTCCACCTACGTTGGCCCAAAACTCGGAGAAGGTGAGAGGTGCGCCAGGATAGAAGGTGAGCCATTGTAACCCAAGTCGCGCCAGCGTGCCGAGAATAGAGAATAGTATCAAGTATGAGATTGCGTAGAGCTCTGTTGCAACTTTTGAGTAAGCTTCATCTTTCCGCATGCCAAATCGGTTTCTTATACTGGGGAGGGCCGTAATGTCGAAGTCGGTGGCCGGTGTCCCTCTGCCTCCTGGTGTCCTTGCTCCCGGTGTCCTTGACCTGGGAAGAAAGCTATGTCGGCGGGATGATATTCTTGAGCGCTGTGAGCGCTGCTTTCTAGATTCTCTCGATTCGGTCCGTTCCTCTTCGAGAGTGCTGTGGCGGTATAATGCCCGCTCGTGAGGGTTTTGTACCGGACGCGGGCCTTCCAGCTCATTTAGGTTCTCCCACGCGTCTGGAAAGAGCATCTCATCTATGTTTCTCCCTCTTGAGCCCGTGCGCGAGACATTGAGCGCACTTCCATGACGGCTTGCAGTTCCACTTCTGCTGCTCGTCCTCCTGCCTTTATCCAAGCTCTGTTTCCGTTGTGGGATACGCGGGACAATGGGCGCGGGCGACGGGCTGGGCGGCGCAGACACAGGTGGTGAGGGGAATTCTTCTCCTGGCGGGCCTTCGCTCGCATCTCGAAGGGTATAGTCGTCGTTGACGTCGCCGAGCAATTGCGAGCTTGCGGGTCGGGAGTATGGATTGGACTGCGGACGAGAGCGAGGTCGGGATTGGTTCGATCGCTCGGAGCGCAGAGACGAGCGCTGTTGGTCGTAGTACTTGTCGCGGCGAGTGCCAGAGCCATCGTCGCTGTCGGCCATGATTGAGCCCTGCTGGAGCGGTCGTCAAGGGCTTCACGATTGAGGCTCCGCGGCAGACCGAGGCACTACTAATGACATGCGCTTGCAGGAGACGAGCTAAGATGGCGCCTCTAGCAAGAGGCACCGCTCCTATGTATATCTGCCGGCGACAGAAGAGGCATTGAAGGAGCTATGGCACTGCATGAGGCGCCCGCCGTGTGATGAACCAAGGATCCCATGGTGTAACGGCACAAAATCACAACACAGCGCCATCACACTCGGATCGGCGCAAGGTAGCCCCCCGGCCAGTCCCAGGCACTGCGCAGCTTATCCGGGCGCGCTACGACCGGGCAGCAAGTAAACTAAACTTAACCGAGCCGTCTTATCATGTTCACCTGCTGTCACCTTGCATTGACGAAGAGCCTCAAGACGCCTCTGCCCGCCCCAACTGTTTCAGACCCCCTTCTTCGCATATCGAGCCTTCTTACGCGAACCGAGTGTGACTGCCCTTCATCACAACAATGGCCATACCCAAGAACGCTCACGTTTCCAGCCATCCATGCTTGCTGGCCAAGCTATCGCAGCTGCGGTCCGCCAGCACGAGCTCCAAGGATGTCCAGGCGCTGGTGCATGACATCTCGCTCATGGTGGGATTCGAGGCCCTAGCATCGGGCTTGAAGGTCGCAGAGAGTGGCACGGTACGCATATATATCAAATACTTATGAACAGTGTTTCCTTCCTGAGAACGGAGCACGCCCCCCGCCGCAGTCATATACCCCGCTATACCACCAACCACCCGCTATGTACAACATATACCCGTCATGCTATGCTATAAGCCCTATATCTTATCCTGACCATTGCGTATAGGACAAATCCCCGCTGGGGTACTCGTACACCTCCACCACCACCTCGCCTTCCCCGTCAAGCATCTCGCTCGTCCCCATCTTGCGCTCCGGCCTCTCCATGGTCCCGGCGTTGACCTCCCTTCTTCCCTCCCCTGTCCCAGTCCACCACTTGGGCCTCTACCGCGAGAAAACCACCCTCCAACCTGTAGAATATTACAATAACTTACCTTATCACGGGTCCACGTCATCCAATCCCAGCGCTGCCGGTCCCGCTGAGCTCGCTATTATCGTTGACCCTATTATTGCCACTGGTGCGACAGCTTGCGCAGCTATTGACACGCTGAAGGACTGGGGGGTGAAGAGAATTATTGTGTGTGCCGTTTTGGCAACGGAGACTGGCTTGGAGAGGGCATGCTCTGAATGGGAAGAGGGCGTTGAGGTCTGGGTTGGCGGATGTGACAAGGATGTCGATGAGAAGGGCATGATCAAACCTGGACTAGGAGACATCGGTGACAGACTATATTTGACAATTGGTAAATGAGAGATTGTCTCGTAGTCTACGAGGGTAGGACGTGCCACCCGAATCAGGACCAGCTGACAAGCTCCAAGAGCACATAAGAGTAGCCATGTCGAATCTAGGAAGTGGGAAAGAATTCGGAGAGCGATTTGAAGCGAAGGTGATGGAGATCTGCATAATGACTAGACTTGCTAAATACCAATGCCTATCGTCTGTTTCAGCATATCTGAGCCTCAATGTCCTATGGCTGGCCGCATTACTGCGTAGCCAGCATCATCCTCGACCATACCTCTCAGCTCAGGTGACACAGTAAGCAAATACATTCACAACTCGCCTCGCAAATATTGAACCGTGGAAAAAGTAAACCAACAGTCGAACTACCCTAGGCTTCACGGATAACCTAGCAGCCAGGAGTATCAAAAGGAAAAGGAAAACTAACCCACATTTCCAAGCTACCTAATCCCTATAGTGAGTGACCGAGAAACGCATCATATTATACCGACTAATCCGGTACTTTATTCGGTCCTAGATGGTACCGGCAACCAAGTGATTGGCCCCGCCACATTTCACCCTCACTAATCTATCTGCGCTTAGTAACAATGTGGAGGGGAAACGCCGTGAAACCCACTAATCACTACATATGCAGGGCACAGCCTAACATTTGACTCGTCAGTAATCATGCTCATGATTTATGTGCTGATCGACAGCATATTATGAAATTCGGCCCGACGAACAGAGCGAGAAGCGAAAGCGTCAGCGACTGCTGATGTGCATTGAGAGGAATAGAAACAGTATAAGAGGAAAGACTAAGATTGTATCTTTTCTTCAATAGATGTAGCAGAAACTACTAGAATCAAGACAAATATGACCAACACCACCATCGTCCTCACAGGCGCAACCGGCAACCTCGGTGCCGTAATCCTCGACCATATCCTCACCACAACCACCTACACCGCCCATATCATCATACGAAAAGAATCCTCAATCCCTCTGATTGAAAAGAAATATCCAGATGCTGTCTCCTCATCCCGCCTTCTCTTCACCGCCGTCCCCGACCTCACCATCCCAGGCGTATTCGACACCCCCGCGTCCACAGCAACCTACATAATCCACGCCGCGACGCCACTCACCAACGAAGGTTTTGTAAAGGGCATGATAGAGCCTACATGGGCCATTGACCGAAACATTCTAGAGGCGGCGAGGAAGAGTGGGAGTGTGAAGCGTGTTGTTATTTGCGGGACGTTGCTGCAAGCAGTTGATGCGAATCACCTTCTCAACCCTGCTGTGACCATTACGCATGAGACGTACAACCCCGTCACTTTCGACGACGCGAAGGATGGGCCCTGGCGCAATGCGTACATGTTCTCCAAAACCAATGCGGAGCGGAAGACGTGGGAGTGGCTACAGCAGCAGCAGGAGGGAACGGGGGGAGATGTAGGCTTTGATATTGTCATGTTACTCCCGCCTCTGATTACAGGACGGAGTCCGCAGGTGGGTTTTGTGCCGGATGTGGGGGGAGCAGGGGGAATCCCGAGAGTGTGGTCTGCGTTGATGGTGGGGAAGAAGGCGGAGCATTTGGACACGATGTTTCCGTATTTCTTGTAAGTCCGGCCTGCCTTTACAATTTAGAGAGGAGAGAGTGTTGATTTTGTTTGGAACAGGGATACGGATGATGTGGCACGTGTACACATCCAAGCTCTCGATATGACGAAAGTCGCGGGGAATCAGCGATACCTTCTTTCATCACATGAGATCTTGAATCTGAGGGTTATAGCAGCAAGATTGAGGAGAGAACATCCTGAGCTCAGGGACAGACTTCCGGATTTGCCAGAGAATGAAGGTGGCTGGACGAGAGATAAGCTGGTCAAGGTTGATACGGGGAAGTCTGATGTAGTGTTTGGGACGGAATGGAAGGGTGCGTATGAGAGTGTGAAGGAGATTGTGTTTGACGCAGTGAGATGGGAGAAGGAAAATGGGAGACCAGCGTCTGCGTAAGCAAAGACATGGAAGGGATTACCTTATGGAACATAATCTAGTCGGCCTAAGATAAGCTTCGCTACATCAGGCCAAGGACCCAAGCTGCTTGCTAATAATGGCCGCAGCTTTTTCGCTCACAATTGTAGCCATGTTGTTCGTATTCGCGGCAATGCCTTTTTGTACGCCCAGATATGCACTTTGATGATCTTGCCGTCTAGTTTGACAAGTTCGGATTGAACATAGGTATCAATGAACCTAGGGACATTGCCGGTTTCGAGGGCTCATTGGCAAAGTCCTCGTCCCATGCAGCCTTCAACTCGAGTCTCAAGGTGACTGCTTCCTCATCTATCCTTTGTAGTTTGCCGCTGATGTCGACATTATTCCAGCCGGGGACGGGGTCCAGTGCTGCAAGCGCTGTGCCATGAAGAAGCGGTGGCCTTGATGATGCTCATTGACGCGCGGAGAGATTAGAGTTTTAACCAGTCATATCGTTCAGTAGGTGAGTATCAAAAGTCTCCTTAATCTATAACCAGTAATGTAAGCTCCTCTGTATGGATACTGTGTAAGAGCACGTGACGCATGTCTACGGCCAGAAGCTGACCTGCAGCTGCACTGTCCGCAGCATCTTTCCAGCAAATAGTCTTGCACATGCTGGCTGACGGTGGTGAGAGTATCTATCTGAAGCGGCCACGGCAGAGAGGAATGGGTCGATTCGGTCAGTCGTATGCAGGGCGTTCCAAGTCATCGGGAGCCCGCACGTCTGGGGTTTCCCAGCAGCGCTGCCTCCTGAGAATGAGGGTGACACTCCTGTCTCATCAATCGAGTCTCCTGCCCCCACGACAGCGGCGAGTACACAAGCACGAGCTGGTGGTGGCTTGTCGGGTTGTCGGCTCGCCGGTCAAGGCGCCACTATTGCCAGAGCCACTGCCCACTGTGCGCACGGGCCGGTGAGTCCCTGGCAGCCGTGCAGTGGCGTCGAATTGCCTGCGGGCTTTGGAGATTCCCAGGTCCACGGCCGTGACTGCCTTCTACGCGCTTCTATTCACTCCTTCTCGTCGCTGACGCCTGGCTTTCCTTCTTCACTCTATCGCACCCCCCTCGGCCTTCACTGTTATACACACTCCTTTTTGTTTGTTTGCACACGCCATCGGACCCCCTTACCGACTCTGCGGCGCACGTTCACGTCATCGTCCGAGCCACGCTTCATTCTTCTAGGCAGCATGTTCAGTGTGAAGCCTCCCAAAATCAAGACCCGCACCGTCACCGTCCCTGTCAAGAAGCAGCCCTCTCCCGCCGTCACCGACAAGCCCGCGCATACATCTGGGAATGGCATACGGAAGGCTAGTGCGACAGCGACACCCCCGGCGAACCGGTATAGTTTAACGCCCTCAAAAGCGCGTACGGCCACGGCCACGTCCTCGACGCAGCCGCAGGAACCTGCGCGCAAACTACTATCTGTTTCGCGCATTCAGCAGCGCAAGCGTAAGGTGACGCCGACGACCCCGCAATGGGCGAGCAGCGACGAATCCAGCGACAACGATGAAGACCTCTTGAGCGTCAGGAAAAGGCAAAAGACGAGCAACAGCATCGAGCCCATGAACTTAAATCGATGTCTGGAACCTGACTATAAGAGGCGCATCAGGAGAGTGGAGGAGGAGGGGCACACTGACACTGGGAACGGCGCAATCAGCAAGAAGGCTCCTGCAAGAGCATCGCTCGTGTCTGGACTGAGCATGTCAAGGGGGCCCTTGGTTAAGAAGTTCAAACCCGCGTTTATTGACGACAAGAATTCTGGAAATCTGATTGTGGGGCTCCAGTATCCCAGTTCCACGGAACTCGAAAAGTTCGAGATGGTTGTCCCTATCGATCCCTCCGACTTCAGTCCACTCGACGATATCTACTTCACCATCGACGAAATAACTCAACACTACCTCCCTCCGGACCTTTCTGTTGACCTCGCCTCCGATGCCGATGGCACCGTTCGGCTGCTTAAGCGTGCCGTTAAACATAATTCACGCGAGGACTTCGCAAGGGAACTTGAGAAATTCAACAAGGTTATAAAAGAAAACGTGAACGACGGAAGTGTCGCACGCATATTAGATGACATGCATGCTCTTCCCCTCAGCCTCGTTAGGCGGATACTAGCTCAAGTCTACCAACGAACTGTGTCGTTCCGGGCACATAATCTGCGGAAAGTAACAGACAAGTCAACAACGTATGGAGAGCTTCTCCCGACCTTTGTTCATACCATGTTCCAACAGACAGGCCTCAACTCCCAGTCTGTCTTTGTGGATCTCGGTTCAGGCGTTGGGAACGTTGTCCTCCAATCCGCTCTACAAACTGGAGCTGAGAGCTGGGGTATCGAAATCTTGAAAACCCCTGCGGAATATGCCGATGATCAGGCTAGCGAGTTGCGTGCACGAGCAAAACTATGGAATCTCTCCATGGGATCTATTCAGCTCCTGCACGGCACTTTCCTGGAGTCGCCAGAGATTGACGATGCCCTGCGCCGCGCAGATGTCGTCTTAGTCAACAACAAAGTGTTCCCGCAAAAGCTGAACAACGCATTGCTAGACAAGTTCTTGGACCTGAAAGATGGTTGCAAGCTCATTAGTCTAGCGAGCTTTGGCGGCGGCGGCAAGCAGGGTGTACGCAATGAGAACAGCATCGCGAATCTCTTTGAAGAAGAGAGACATGACTCAGGCACCAACAGTGTGAGTTGGGCTATTGAAAGCGTGGAGTACTTTATTGCAACTAAGAAGGCGTTTGGTTCCTAGTTTGCACGACATCTGTATGCGTAAGTCGAGTTTCGGCGCCTTTCCTAGTGTATGGAGCAATGGCTTTAGATCTTATTTTGGATTTTTCTTTCCTGGATACCTATCCAGCCGGGCTGGATGGCTTTAAGGGGGCGTCTATATGTTTGGTCGAATATTTGGGATAAGGGCACTAGATATCCAGGACTCAGGGGACTCAGGTTTGGCACGGCTGGAGTATTTCCTTTATGGGATTTTTTACAATCGTTCCCCACAGCGTAGAGCGTAGCATACTAGAGTGGAGTGAGCGGGCGAGCGAGTTCATATCCCTCTTCGGAGGTTTTAACTAGAACTGTATCATTACCTATACCTGTCTCGTTAGTAACATCTGTGTACAGAAGTAGGCATAGGCGTAGGATTATGCACTTTTTTTAAACAGACGCGGAGCGATGCAAACTCAAGCAACAATCAAGAACCATGGGCCATGAACTTCGTGATCATTACGAACAAGAGGGGGGTAAGCAACCATAGTCTCCGAAAAAGCACAGCAATCGGCCGCTACCTATTGCTCAAACACCGTTGTTTCGAAACAAAAAAGCAAAAGAATGGAATGTCATTGAAACTAAACCAGCGCCAATCCTTTTTCCTCTCCCGCGTTTCGAAGCACGCGTTGGTCCCAATGGGTATCCGTTTCCGCCCGGGGCAGTACACATTCATATCGCCCAATTTTTTCAACGCACGACTAACTCGCCCGAGTAAATCATTCTTCATTTCGAGGGATTTCCGGAACGGGCAGTAATTAGCATTCACAAGCGTGCACGAAGCATGCTGCGGTAGCTGTGTAGCCCCGGCCCCGGTACGGAGTAAGTCGTACGCACCGAGTCGTACTATAGTACAACGTGCCAAGGGGGATCGGCATCCTGGCAGGAAACGGCTGCGCGCGGAAACGGAAAGGAGTGGCTGTGATGTGTTGCTGGGGGGTGGGTTGTTAGTTTCGATCAGGGGAATAGTTTTTGTTTTTTTCCCCAGGGGGAAATTGTCGGACGGGGCTGTGATGGTTGCCGAGAACCTTGTGGAGTTCTTGTGCGTATGTGTGTGTGTGTGTGTGTGTGTGTGTGTGTGTGTGTGTGTACTTGTGCACAGTCACGAGAATGGCAACGGTGAAGTTTTGATATGCCTTTTCCACCTAGTATCGTACGGAATCATCACGTACGCTAGGATCTTGCGCTTTCTACCAACCAGCTACAAACCAACCCCGCCGCCCAAAAAGGGCAAATATATGGAAAAAAATAATCAAAGAATGATTGTCAGAAGTGAAGAAGTTATTCGTACAAGCACAAGGCCCACTGCAGACCCTTTTCGTTCTTTGCCTAACATCTTGTCGTCTGGTTCTCTTAACCGATAATCTCCCAGCTGGCTCCGTGGACGTTGTTCGCATAGGAACCTCCACCAACGGCATCCCACACGCCCTCCAACAGATCCAAGCTGTACGGACCGCCGTCCGCGCCACACCCGGGGCACTTGTCTACAATGGTGGCCACGGCCGTGCGACCGTCAGGGTTGGTCAGACGGATCTTCTTGCCGCAGTAGTCGTAGAAGTTGGGCACGGTGACGTCGAGGGCAACGCGCATGTCGCCTGCGGCATCGCTCATCTTGTACTCGGGAGGCTGGCCGTAGGTTGCGCAGCCGCCGTAGGTCTCGATCTTCTGGACGGGGTTCGACGGGTCGTTGTAGTTTGAGATGGCGGAGAAGCGGACGTTGGTGTGCTTCTCGCCGACGGAGCCTGCGGCGCCGGAGCCACTGCCTGAACCGGAGCCGCTGGATGCGGAGGCTGACGGGGCGGCGTATGTTTGTGATGGGGCGGCGACAACTTGTGTAGTGGAAGAGGAGGAGGAGGAGGGAGGCGGAGCTACGTATACTGAGGAAGAGGAAGAGGAGGAAGCCGGTGGTGTAGCTACGACTGGGGGAGGCGAGGGTGTCGGAGTAGGAGTAGGGACCACAGGAACGACAGTGTTGGTGTTAGGCGGGGTGTACTTTGCCTTTGCCTCGTTGAACTGAGGGATGAATGTCGAAGTCACCGCGTCGTTGTCGTGTGCGGTTGGGATGGGTTGTCCCGGCTCGAGAAGAACGGTTGTGTAAACGATCTTGGTGGTGACATGGACGTCATACTTTGTGACGATTGCACGAGGTTTCAAAGGGGCTGCAGCGGCTAGCGCCGAGAAGAAGAGAGTAGCCAGAAACTGTGAGTTCTTCATGTTTGTGGTGGGCTTATGCTGGGTTCGTAAATGTGCTTTTCGAGAAGTGTTTTTGCCTTTGGTGGATTGGGTATCAAAAGAGTGCAATCGCTATGCAAAATGGAGTTGCTTAATGCATGCAATGAAGAGAATGAGTGTTGTCTTTCGTGCAGGTATGCTTGTGGGAATGCTCGCAAAGTGATACTTTTTCTTGAGATTGACTTGCAATTCCAAAGCTTCAATGATTGTTACCTAAAATGAGTGTAGGTATCGCGCTGCGATTGAATGAATGACGATGGACGAAAGACCGTACCAAGAGAAGGACACGAGAAGGGGACCTCTCAGCTCTTATAAGTGGGATGTGCGAGAAGGATGGGAGGAACAGTAGGCTTATGTTAGTGTTTCATGTACTAACAGGGGTGCAGTTGGGCGTGGTTGGATGCCTTGATCTAACACCAGGCCGCCCCGCAAAAAGGCACTGTTCCAACATGGACGATAACCTTGATAAGTAAATGTAGAGTAAAGTTTCATCGAGTTGCTCTGTTGCATTTCTTGCGCGGTGTGCGGTTTGCCCTTGCGCTGTTCTGAAGTTCATCTCGACGTGAAGGCTACGAGAGTAGGCGTAGCGCCCAGGTACGGAAAACCCGCAGCATCAGCTGCAGGTACGCGGAGTAAAAGGGGCGGCTGGGCGGGTATTATTTTGAGCTGTCATCTTTTCTGGCTATTCCAAGCTTTTTTCAGATTCTGATCCCTGCGCTTTAAACGAAAGCTGACATTCACGGCGCCACAGCACGGGCGCCTCGGCTCCGCCGTGAACAGCCACAGTACATACCGCGAGTAGTGCGTCTCTGTCGACCAGGACGGCGGCGTAAAGCAGCTGAGGGTTGACATACGTATGGGTTGTACGGTTCATCGTGTCCAAGAACCTTGCAGGGTGGGAGAGGAGGAAGAAGTACGAGCCACATCGGAGTTGCCATGAACACTAGGCTTCGTACCGTTTGTCTCTACGAGCGAGCCAAGTGAACGGAGATGATGATAGGCTGACGATGGGGCGAAGGGAGGGCCGAATGGTGACATGCGAGTGGCCTACGGAGATCGGGCTAGGAAGGGCGTTTCAAAACGAGTGGTGGTCGGCCCCAGGCTACCCCTTGCACAAGGCCATCCTTCAGGGCCCCGAGCGAGTGCAACAGCGAGCGGCGCAATCGGACTTCGAGGTTGCAATTTAGGAGAATAATCGCAGGGTAGGAGCCTACAGTCCGCCTGGTAGGAGATTAAAGAAGCACGTGAAAGTACGTGGCCACCGGTGCGCAGCAGGTTCACAGTACACAGTACGTCTTGAAGTTGACAAACGCTGGGTACCTGAGCATTCGGGTGAGGAAGTCCCCGCACACCGAAGACTTACACCATCCACACATTGCAGCACAACACAAACCAACACAACGACGACGAAACATTCGTCCGAATATGGCAGTAGCTGTGAGAAAGAAAACCTTTTACCATCTCACCTCACAACTTTGATTGGGTGGATGGACAGTAACTACTCGTTCTTGCATTGAAAAAGAAGTAAGACTTTTTTGTCGCTAACTATCTGTGCGGATATTTTTATCACACGAGTAGGATGGATGGCAAGGATGGCATTCATGCGGCCACCGGCGAGTCCCATCGAAGTCTTTCCGGGCATGGTGGCTTTCTCCATGGACCACCATCGACATGCATAGCCTATTTGTACTGGAGATTCCCCTCGTTCAGGAACCACCACGGGCGCGTACGTATACGCCAATGTATGCCCGCACACGTTCGTCGGGAGGCTCTTGAATGACCGAATTTTCAACGCGCCCTTGAGTAGCAGTGTTGACGCTATCCTGGACATTGCGGCGCAGAAACTAAAGTATTGTTGAGCTACCACGTGGATGTTGACTGCCGAGTAGAGGTTGGACGTTGGGTCCCCGCACATCCAACGGGTGATTGACGCATAGCGCAACGTTAACTAGGCAAATGTAGAGTCCAAATTCGATGCTTCTCGGTTCGTTTCTACGGATTTCGACGGCGCTCCATGTGGTGGACACGCGCGAGGCACGCGTATGTTCCTGTTCGCGGCATGAACCGGCCGACCTAGCGCGGGCTAGACGATGGCTCCGGACGCTATCGTGAAGCGTGGTATTCATGACGTCGATCTGTCCCGTGGTGGCTACCAGTAGCTCGATGGGGTATACTGAAATGGCAAGATGGCGTAGCTAGAGACTTGTTCAAGTGCTTCCCCAGGCGTTTGGTCGAGCTCCACGGCCGGGACGGTGCTTGTTGGGCATCACTGCTGCGGCATTAATAATGAGAAGGCTGCTTGAAGGCAGGGCGGGCGGCGATTAGCGTATACAAAAGCTCAACCGTCTCGCGCTCCCACGCCCCCCCCAAGTATTGCTTTTCCTGCGCCATCCAGGTGACAACTTGTGCCTGTCTGCCCGGCGCCCTCGAGCCAATCGCGTGTGTCAGCGCCGCGACAAACGTCACCGCCCTTGCGGGGTCTTCTTTCATCGCCAGCTCACTCCCAGCGCAGCGCCGCAACCTTTCCCTACTCAAAACTACTGCACGCATCCACCATCGTCGCACACCGCTCCGACGACACGACAGCCCTCGTCAGGTAGGCCTTTCCTCACCACGCTTGCCCTCCCTGTACCTCCCACGCGCGGGCCCTGCTCCTGCCTACAAATACCCCTCCACGCTCCTTCGCGCTTCCTGCTGCTCCCACAACACAAACATTGCCCATTCAAAAACTACCGCATTCTCTCACAACTGCCATCTTCCGTCTTCATTGCGCTCAATTGACCTTGATCCTCCAGACACTCATCCCAACCCCTCCCACACCCCACACGCTCCCCGCCATGGTGTTCGAAAAGAAGGCAGTCCACTTCGGCGGCGGCAACATCGGCCGTGGCTTCGTCGCCGAGTTCCTCCACAACTCCGGCTTTGAGGTCGTCTTCATCGATGTCATGGACTCCATCATCAATGCTCTGCAGCAGACACCTTCGTACACCGTCACCGAGATTGGCGAGGATGGCGAGCGCACCTTCACCATCGACCACTACCGTGCCCTCAACTCCAAGTATGAGATGGACAAGGTCGTTCACGAGATTGCCACGGCCGACGTGGTTACGTGCGCCGTCGGTCCCAACATTCTCAAGTTCGTCGCCGAGCCAGTCGCCAAGGCCATCGAGGCTCGCTCCTCCGATCTCCCCCCGATTGCCGTCATTGCTTGCGAGAACGCCATCAATGCAACGACTACGTGGAAGGGCTTCATTGAGAGCTACATCGAGAACAAGCTGAACAAGGACACGCTCAAGGACATTAGCAAGCGCGCCCGCTACGCCAACTCGGCCATTGACCGAATTGTGCCCCACCAGGATGATGACGCCGGTCTTAACGTGAAGATTGAGAAGTTCTTCGAGTGGTGTGTTGAACAGAAGCCATTCGAGGATGGCGGCAACAAGCCTGCCATCAAGGGCGTTCATTACGTCGACGACCTGGAGCCCTACATCGAGCGCAAGCTCTTCACAGTCAACACCTCGCACGCCACAGCCGCATACTACGGCTATAACCGCAAGATCGCCTACGTTCATGAGGTCCTGCACAACAAGGAGCTCCACGACATTGTCCGCGATGCTGTCAAGGAGACAGCCCATCTCATCACCAACAAGCACGGTATTACTACTCAGGAGCAGGACGAGTACGTTGAGACCATCGTCGACCGTATCTCCAACCCAACTCTCAAGGACAAAGTCGAGCGCGTCGGTCGTGCTCCTCTGCGCAAGCTTTCCCGCAAGGAGCGCTTCATCGGTCCCGCTGCGCAGCTTGCTGAGCGCGGCGAAAAGGTCGATGCGCTGCTCGGCGCTGTGGAGATGGCACTGCGCTTCCAGAATGTTGAGGGCGACGAAGAGTCCGTCGAGCTTGCCAAAATTCTCAAAGAGAGCTCTGCTGAGGACGCCACGTCCAAGATCACCGGTCTCGAGAAGTCACACCCGCTGTACGAGCGCGTCGTGCCGATCGTTAAGAGGGTTCAGGAGAGCTCGTGAAGGTCACTGCTGTGAGGGGTCTGGCTTGTTTGGGCATGGAACCTTCGTTAAAACATGACATAGACGGTGTGGATATACCGACGGCACAAAATGGGATTGGTGTCACGATCCGTTCGAGGACTTGTAATGACTAGCGGGTCCACTGTGTCTTTATATGAGAAATGATACATGATAGATGCACATATATATTTGGCCTTGCTTGGGTAATCATCGCGTTTTCATCCAGTGCCTGCCCGTGTACAGTTCTGCATTTACAACTATTGTGTGTTCGTGGGCGACGAGCATGGTTGCCACTTTGGTGCTTTTCAAAACCCCCTTCGACATTATTCTATTTCGAATCAAACATCCTCTTTGATTGATGAAACCCAGCGCTCTCATTCTCCCTCCCCCCCAAAAAAAGACTACATCTAGGTTTTGACCTCATAACATCAACCATCACCATGTACCGCATCTACATCAGACCAGACCAGACATGCGAGCTGAGGACTCGGCGCGAATCTAATAGCCCCGTGTATTCGTCCATGTCTACATAAAAGGAGTCTCACGGGTTCTATGATTCTGAACAAAATTGCATGATGCTAACTATGAGACTTCCTAGCGTTGCCGTTCATACAATATCATGGTGCAGAATAGCATCCGCACGAATCGCGACTGAAGTCTCTTAGAAGTACTTGTAGCAATGATATTGTGCTGATAAATTCGATATGGGTCTTGAAAATCCTCCGTCGATCGCTGGACGATCGGCTAGGCTTATGATAAACCACCTTCATACCCAAGACATGGAGATTCGCCTCGAAGTTTTCAAATCTTTGGGAACCCTGATTCACATACAATAAAAAAGATAAACATAAAGCGTAGTGTATGAGCGGTCGAAATGAGTAATAATCGGACGACTTAGGATCATCTGGGGCAGGAGGATCGTTGTGAATGCTAGGCTTGCAACAACTCCATAGATTCCATATTAGGAGCCGTGAGGGGAAAAATAAAATAGAAACCCCCCACCTGAATTGGGCAAATATTGAATCAAGGGCACGAAGAAGGTTATTAGTGCACGACGGCTGTTGGTGTGGTCGTTGGTCAGAGTATAGAGACGCCTTTTGCCGTTTCTGGATGGACTAATCATGACGTTGCCGAAACAGGTTCGTGTGGAATACGATGACTATGTATGATACAACAGGCCAATAAGCAGAGTACTAACACTTCGAGTTTACAAAATAGCCGCTATCTATTCAACGTTCTGCAAAAGACGTGGGTGAGGCACGTACGTAGCAAAAGTTAGACCGGCAACCCTTGCCGAGCTAATAGCTAGGATACGAGGAATTGGCACCACTTTACCCTCGCCTAGGATCTACAAACCGTGAGCTAATTCGCTCAGAATGCAGATAATGGTCTCTTTTCGCAATTCTCTAACTCTTATAGTCGCGTCGAGCCGGGAATGGGATGCTTGCCCGGGTATAAGAAAGGGCGGACGCGCGATTCCATGATAACAGGACCCAATCACCGATGAGGCGAGTCATGCCCATGGAGGCCATATTATATTACTTCCATCCCGCCTTGAGCTTCTCAACAGCATCACCTTCCGACACTACGTCCGCCATCTTTGCGTTCATGTCGAACATGTTGGCATCGTGAATCTCCGGAGATCGGTCACCGCATGCTTCGCTTACAACCTAGAAAAAGTCAGGAGTCGGGCTTTGCAAGCAGCGCCAAGCTTCCTACCATGGGACGATAACCCAGACACATGGCCTCGAGGGTGCTGGCTCGCACGCATCCACTCGTGCTCACACCGCAAATCACAAGAGTGTCTACACCCTTCAACTGAAGCCTCGTATTGAGGTCGGTCGCAAAGAATGCGCTCGGATACCGCTTGGGAATGACCAATTCTCCGTCCTTGGGCTCTAAGCCTGGGACCCAACTCTCAAGGCCGGTCTCATTCCCTTTTTGAAACACCTTCAACAGCGGAGCCTTACAGAAGAAAACCCCTGCGTCCGACATGTCCGGCTCTGTGTATTCGACTCTTGTCCAGACCAAAGGCACCTTCCCTTCACGCGCAGCAGCAACCAGGCGTCCAATTGACGCCGGCGCAGCCGCCGAGGCCGGATTCGAAGAGGTATCCAGGGGCGAGTCCTTTTGCCAGTATGCGTTGCAAACATCAATCAGGAGCAGCGCGGGCTTACTGCCCCATCCCATCTTCCCAGCGAAACCCGATTTCACATAGCTGTCGTGTGCGGCGTGCTCGGACGGAGCCATGTTGTTGGCAATTGTCGGTATCTCGTTGTTCGATTGTCAGTTGCGATCAACGTCGAGAGGTTCTCTCTTCAACCCATCTTAAATGATTCCTTGCGTAGTCCGCCGCCGTTACAGTGGGGACAGCTGTGATAAAGTGCCGGATAGCTGTGACAAAGGCGATTTCGGCACCATCGGTAACTGTACATTCGCCGAACGGATACATACTTCCGAAGGATTTGCGCTTCGGAACATAATTCAACCGACCTCGGGTACCGCCTTCCATCTATTCGATACTGCATCTCTAAACTCCGCTTTCTGCCTTCGATATGCGCTCGTTGAACGTCGCGCTGACACGCAGACTGGCTCGTCGCTGTGTCCTTTGAGCCTCTGGGTGCTCCCGTCGCGCATCGCTATCCACGGATCTGACCCGGCTTGGCATGATCGGACTTCCCCACCAACCTCCGGCGAACGAGTCCCCTACGCCCTCCAACCCTGTTGTCGCTATGGAAGCAAGGGAAGGGAAGGGGAACGCATTCGCCTGCGAACGGTGTAGAAAACACAAGGTACGATGCGTGCCATCCAGTGTGCCTGGCATGTGTCAAAGGTAAGTTATGTCCATTGGTACGACTAGGCTTGGAATGACACGTGCTTTAGATGTCAAAGAGCCCGAGCCGAGTGTGTTGAGCATTTTGCGCGGCGAAGGCTAGCAAAGCCCAGGACGCTTGTACAAGCACCAAATCGAGTTGCTGAAATGGAGGGAAGGCTGGACACTGGGCCCTCTGCGCCTCTGGTGTACACCCTTTCGTCGCCACCACCGCGCTCTGAGCAAACGCCCATTCTCCCCAATCCCAGCTCCGCTCCTGAGTCGGCTTTCTGGGAGTCTATAAATGAGACGATATCGGGACTAGGCCGGTTAGATCCTGTAATTCGATCTATCAGCGTGATTCATATGCAACTGTCGCTGGAAACCTACCGGACTATGACAGACTTCTTCCCATTTGTGATGTTACCGAAGGACTCCTATTGTCGGGATTTGATCCAGCAACGACCTATGTTGATGTTTGCCGTGCTCACAGCTGCATCCTATGACTCTGCACTTCTGCAGCTCACACTCAGTCGAGAGTTTCGCAAGGTCATCATGGTGAAAATTATGAATGGGGAAAAGAGCTTGGATCTGCTACAGGGGCTTCTCGTTTTCATAGCATGGCACCACCATTACATGGACGCACAGGCTGTGTCTATCCATCTTCTCCTCCAGATATGCGTCGGCATTGTGGGTGACCTAGGACTCGATAAGTTATCTTCAGCCACCCGAAGTCCGTTACCGGAGAAAGACGTCCTGGAAAGAGAAGCAAAAAGAGCATATCTAGGATGCTACTACCTTGCGTCAACTTTGGTTCTAGTAGATTCGGGCAGGGCCCGGAGTATGTCGTGCAATAGCACATTGCGGACGTATGCGTCACAACTGGCTTCTGGCTGGGAGCATAGGTCCGATACCATTCTTCCCCTCCTCATCGATACGTGTCAATTCATGGAAGACGTGGAAGAGACGTTCCGCCACCATTCCGATCAAGTACTAATTGCGAAGGCTCAGCTAAAGCGTCTTAATGAAAGATGGGACAGCCTACGCGATGCCTCGCAGTCGCAAGCAAAAGACTACAGTCAGTAGTTTTCGTCGATCATCCTGACATAGCTAATTGTACCTAGAAACACTACAATGGATTCAATTAGCCTCGCGAATACATCTTTTCAAGACCGCCGCTTCGTTAGAGCTTTCAGACCGAGAAAGCACGTCATGGGCACCAGGGTTCATCCTTTCGCAACGCATCACATGTCTCCAGGCCGTTGAACAGTTCCTCCATAACAGCCTCCTACTCCAACCCAGTCAATATGAATTCCTCTCCATCACCGACTGGGTCCATCTTGTGTCCAGCCTCACTACGCTTGGCCAGCTTATGCTTCACACCTCACCAATGCCCGGCTGGGGCACTGCCGAATTCCAGATCGCCAAGACATTTGATTACTTCCGCAATCAACTATGTTCACAGATGCCTCGATCGCGTGATACACACGAGAACAGCGAGGACTTTTTGCAACGATTCAGGCGTATTACAGCCATCATGAAGACGGTAATGAAGACATCGGCCGAGACAACGAGCCCAAATGAATCAGCTTCAAATGGATCGGCTCCAAATGGATCAGCTCCAAGTGGATCGACTTTTGAACTCGCGACTGGCTCAGGCAGGACCGTCTCGTTACTGCAAGACGTGCCCCCTCTAACACCGAATGGCGTGGGCAACGGAGCGGATCCCTTACCTGCACCGTGGAAAGTCAATCCCAATTTCGATATGCAAGACAACGAATTCCCGTGGAAATTCTTGATGGGCACGGTGTGAGCTGCATTAGGAGGCGATGTATCAGTTACAGCAGTAGACTCTGCCTTATCGCCGTGCACATGTCCTACGATTGGCATACTTCCGTAACGACTTTGATGCAACGCCTACCATATTGCTTGACCGGCCCAAACTTATCACACCATCCGTATATATCTAGCCTGTACGACCCGAATGTCTCCGGTCTACAGCGCTTTGTTTTTATATTTCTCTGGTAACGAGAAGATGCAGCGATCGAAGTTCAACAAACTGCCTTCGGTAGCGCCTCACGACGAGATCACCAATTCTATCTTTGTAAAGCCAGATTGGCGCATGTCATGTTTGCGGCAGGCTTCCCTAAGGCGCATTTTGTGGGAAGTGGCTTTCTTGTATACCCTTAGCATTACGACTTCTGCATGTTCTTCTCTGTATACGCCTTGCAGGAGCTGCAGATACGATATCCATAGTCTATTCCCTTTCGCCACTGTTGTTCTCGCCATCACTATTCTTTTCTTGTTTATATCATGAGCCACGACTCTTCTGCAACAACATACCCGAGCGTTCGTATAGTGTATAGTGTATTCAATGAGCGTCATTCAAGAGGGGCTTGGCCATGCCACAGCCCCGATTAGCGTTAGTTCAGTCCTCAGGTTCACAATTCGCTAGACTCTTGACTCTGTTCCGCCACTCAGCAACCACCTCATTCGCAGCGGCGATGCCTAGATGAGTAATAGTCCTAACGTCATGTTGCGAGGCTTTGTGTAGTAAATGTCAATGCGTTGCGGCCTTGTTCGTCATTGACATCATCGCAAGGCGCTCCTCAGGAACACAGCCTCTTCGGGTTCCGAACATCACTTGAACCATTTGTATATTAACACGCGCTCGCGCAAAGTTAAGACTCTCATTCCTACACAACCTACACAAACTCTGCGCATATCATAACCAACCGCCCTTTAAATCCCACAAAGGAAACAGAAATCCAGTATTTCCACCAAGCTTCTTGTTCCTTCCACTCAACCTGATAACGCGCAAGATCTCAAACATCGCATCGACTTATTAATAACGTCCTACGACATATATATATCGAACACACAAGTCACGTCAAACATGGGCTGCGGCGGAAGCAAGCCATCGCGCGGCGCATACGGCTCGTACGGCGCAGGATACGTCGGCGGTGACAGCGGCGGAGGCCACCATGGCTGGGGAGGACATCACGGGCATGGAGGGGACGGTGGCGGAGGATGGGGAGGTGATGGAGGAGGTGGTGGAGGAGGCGGAGGAGATGGAGGTGGAGGTGGAGGAGGTGGAGGGTGTTGAGTCCCCCAGTCATTTCCCACGGCGTATTTCCTAGGTAGTCCCGAGCTCAAGACGAGCTCTCATGATATCCCAATATGAACCATTCAAGCACTCTTCATTTTCGCTTCCGATTACCTTGACTGGCTAGTCCATTCTCTTCGATGCGCGACATGCGCACCACCGCGGACTTTTTGCGCGTGATGCCCCGGCGCAAGAGCGAGGCTTCGTCGAGGCAGAACCGACCGGCGTTGAGCGCAAGTCTCCATCGCCCTCGTATTCAGCGCTGAGCCTTGCTTACCTCGCAAGGTGAAGCGAGCCAGCGCGGTAAATGCACCCCATTGCCGGGCATACGTCATCCCAGCCGCAGCAAACCGTCGCCGAACTACCGCCAGACTTGGTGTCGATACGCGAGCTCCAACGTGCATCTAATCTCACATTTACCCAAGCTTTTCCTGAAGCTTCGTGAAGGGTAGTTGATCTGGGCCCACTTGCTTCTTCTGGTCACCGGGCACTGACTTGGGGCGGAGGATAAGCCGCGGCTCTGCGCGATGGGGCATAGCCACAAAGTAGGCAGACGGGAGGCTCTGAATTCGGCGCGATGACTTTGGTAAGAATGGTGGACCGGGGTGCGCGATGCGCGTGGCATAAAAGGTAGGGAAGGGAGCTTTCCTTTTTTTCCAGGCAGACCTTCAAGTCAACTTCAACTTTCTCATTTTGGCTCTCTCGAGAGGGAGCGACAAGGCCAAAAGCGCGTCACAGCCCCCCTTTCCTACCACATAAATCCCATATCAAACCACCACGAGACCATCAAAGGAGAAGCCCATAGTATCCCCGTCAAAATGGGCTGCATCCCCAGCAAATCCTCCAAGAAGGCTCCACCTCCCGAGAAACCCTTCTCCACCACTCCGCAGCCCCAAAAGAAACCCGCCGCAAAATCAACACCGGCGTACTCGGGCTCGGGGGGTGGCTCGTCCACGGCCAATCAATCCAATTTCCAGACGTCGGCATATGTAGCTTCGACGTACGATTACTCTGGTGGTGGCGCGAGTCACTGCGGGCCTTCGCATCATGGGGGACACCATGGAGGGGGAGGGGGAGGGTATTCGCATTCCGGGGGCGATAGTGGTGGTTATAGCGGAGGGGATAGCGGCGGGTATGGTGGAGGCGGTGGGGACTCGGGCGGAGGAGGCGGTGGTGATTCAGGAGGCGGGGGGTGCTAAGGTTGAAGTTGTAGGAAGGTAGAAGACGGGATAGGGTATGTGGGAAGGAAAGCGGGAGAAAGTGTATATAGTCTTATTCTCATGTTATACTTTTGCTTAGAAATTTGAATGGAGAAACTAGCGACTGAGTCTCCTTTGCACTAAGAGATAGTTGTTTTCACCTCCTTATGCGGTGATGTGGCCTTTAATATCTCCTACTTTACCTACCCTACCTCAGTTGTGTTCAAGTCCCTTCAGTACAGAAGAATATGTGGATATAAAGCGTCTCAATGCAAGATCACCTAACCCTACCTTTTACTAGACGGCAGACACTACAGATTTCCCATCTCCATCCCACCACACTCATCTTAACTCCTCAACAGCAAGCTCTCACATCCATTCCCCCAGCACCACTAGATCCCGCTCCACTGATCCCACCAACGCCGCCTCCCCCGCTAATTTCTCCGATGCTATTCATCCCACTAACGCCTCCCGAAGCAAGAGTAGGCTGCAATATATTGCATCTCTAGTCTTATTTTTTATAGATCGCGTCGCATAGCTTTCCGCATGACAGGAATAGTATAATTAATTGGTCTGCCGCACCCGCAAATTCGTAATTGATGGAAGCGAATTTCTATCACATGAGTGTAGACGCTGAGTGGCTTGTCTGGCCACTAGCAAGCTCGGCGACGGAGAAAAGGCACAATCTAATCGAGATGGGAAGGCAACGTAAAAAGGTCGTTTTTGAGCCAGATAAGAGTATTGGCATAACTACAGACAAGAAACTCGCCAAAATGCCAAACTAAATCATAAATGTATACAAGAATTTTCCCTCATAGCTTTGACTTCGACACAATAAATCCATTGGTTGTCTGTAGCCACTTCACGGCATCGTTGACAAACTCGTCAACAATTTCCCTAGCATTCTTCCTCTCGTTCACGACAGCGGCGACCTTGCCCATCAAGAATGGTCGTGCGTTGTCCATGGTGTCGTCATCCAGATCGTCACCCAACTTCTCCAAGTCGTACTCAACGGGAATGACGCCCTTGCCGGTGAGTTCCTTAATCTCGGCTTGCCTATTCTCTTCCCAGTTCTCGATGTATGCGTTCTTCCTCACACGAAGCGGTCGGCCGGTGAAAATGATGGTTCGGACATTGTCGTCGAAGCCTGCTGTCCTGACGGCTTCTTGGTGGGCCTTGGGCGCACCAGCTTCCTCGGAGAGAACGAATCGAGTTCCGACCCAGACACCAGAAGCACCGAATGTGAGCATAGCAGCAAGTGACTGTCCGCTGTAGAGACCACCGGCAGCGACGACCTGCACCTGTTCACCGGTCATGGGCGATTTGTAACCCTCGACCATCTTGACCACGGTAGGAATGAAGACAGAGGTGGGGACATCTCCAGTGTGACCACCGCCCTCGCCACCCTGTGCGCAAATAATGTCTACACCGAGGTCGAGGCACTTCTGAACGTGCTTGGGGTGACCGATCATGTTCATGTACAGGATGCCATGCTTGTGCAGCTTCTCGATAACCGGCTTGGGTGGGACACCGACAGCGGAAACGAACAGCCTGGCGCCAGAGTCGATAATAATGTCGACGAGCTCGTTCAGCTTGCCCTTCGTGTAGTCATAGCTGTTCACATGTCAGCTGTTTACTAATGCATCTGACACAGCTCAAGGTCTCACTTAGTCTTCCGTGCGCTTCCACCGACCTGAGGAAGTAGCAGGTCGATTCCGAACGGCGCATTCTTGTCGTTGAGGTATCCTTTGAGTTCTGCGATCTGCTCTCGTAGCATGTCCGGTGTGTATCCCACACCACCGATGACACCGAGACCTCCAGCATTGGTGACGGCAGCCGCAAGCTTCGGGCCCGCAGCAACGTTCATACCAGCAAGCAGCACAGGGTGCTTGATCTTCAGCAGATCAGTGAGCTTTGTGCGGATTTGCTCTGCGACAATGTTAGTGGGAGACACGTGAAGAGCGTGGATGCAGATGACGAACGCGGAGAAGCCATTGTGACGACCGGTTACGGATAATCTGTGGGAAAGGTGAAGAAGCGTAGTTCTGAATGTCGGCGATGGTGAGCAGCAGCAAAGGATGAGGGAAGAGAAAGGATGGAGCCGAGCTCTTATGCAGCGTGAGGAGTACTCGTCGACTCTCGAAATGCCGCGTACCGAGGTTGTATCTAAACAGGGTTTAGCGGCTCACCCCACATTACGCTTGGAGAGCACGCGCTAAGCGGTTCTGTTGTGGACTGGGGCGCCCTAAGATTTTTCCGACTCCGATGCTATCACAAGACAATTCGTTCCTCAGTTGAAGCTCCTTATATAATGACTTTATATGCGGCTAAAGTGTCTTCGGGCGCCCTAATATTTGTCAAAAGAGCACTCATCAGCTTCGAAGCCGGAGCTATAAGTGGAGCCGCTTCTAATGGACGCATTACATCCGTATCTACTCCTCTTATTCCGCAGCGGGCAGTTCACTCTCGCGTGAACCCTTCCCGACAGTATGCCTGCCGTTCGTTTCGACCGTCATGTGGTCGCATGCATCAATTCGTCCGCCAGATTCATCAAGCTACAGCGTTGAAGCATCGTGCATTCATCGCGTTGGGAAGTAATCTTGGAGACAAAGTCTCCATGATAGAAGAAGCATGCAAAAAGATGGAACAATCAGGCAAAATCAGAATACTACGAACCAGCAGTCTGTGGGAAACTAAAGCCATGTACGTCCTTGATCAGGACAAGTTCGTCAATGGAGTTTGCGAAGTGAGCGAACGCCTTTTCACATGCTAGTGGTTTATTAATCATGTTTAGTAGGTTGAGACGTCTCTCTCGCCTATGGAGCTATTGGACATGCTTCAGTCTATAGAACAGGGAATGCATCGTGTCAAAGTCGTTGATAAAGGACCGAGGAATATCGACCTCGATATCCTGCTCTTTGACGAGCAGGTCTTCATGAACGAGAGACTGCAGATTCCCCATAAGTTGATGCTCGAAAGAGAATTTGTACTTCGGCCACTTTGCGAGTATGTATCTAGGATGCTGGAGTGATTGCCTGGCTGACGTGAGTAGATTGATACCAGAACAGAGTCTACCACCGCATGTTTCTCAACCAGCAGGATCATTCCAGTACCACTTGGCAAATTTACCTCGAACAGAAGACCCAATTTCCCCATTCACACCGCTGGCTCCTGGAGTTCCAAGTATTGCAACGAATCGTACCAACCGCAGCACTCGTGTCATGACCATTCTGAACATTACCCCGGATTCATTCTCCGACGGCGGTAAACTCTTCGACGTGAGTAAACAGCAATTGGGTGACGTTATTAAGCACAGCGTAAAAGCAGGAACCACGATCTTTGATTTAGGCGGTCAATCAACACGGCCTGGAAGTGTGCAAGTCACTGCCGAGGAAGAGCTTTCGCGGATTATACCAGCTCTTGAATTACTGTGCAATCTTGAACTAGCGGAGGGGATAGCCATCAGCATCGATACATATCGCGCGAAAGTCGCAGAGAAAGCTATCGAAGCCGGTGCTCATATTGTCAATGACGTAAGTGGAGGGCTTCTCGACGAAGCAATGCTTCCCACTGTCGCTCGCTTGGGCTGCACGGTATGCTTGATGCATATGCGTGGTACTCCGGAGACAATGAACGAGCTAGCACACTACCCTAATGGCGTCGTCGAAACCGTAGGGCACGAATTGCTCGAGCGAGTTCGGGAAGCAGAAGCAGCCGGTATACGCCGTTGGCGAATCATTCTCGATCCCGGCATTGGCTTCGCAAAGACCCAAGAGCATAATGTAGAATTACTTCGGAGACTAGACGAGCTCAGAAAATACCCTGGACTAGAAGGCCTTCCATGGCTTGTAGGAACGAGCAGGAAGGGATTTATTGGAAAGATAACTGGAGTTTCGCAGGCAGATGAACGTATTCCGGGAACTGCTGTTGCGGTTACGGCGGCGATTCAAGGCGGTGCTGACATTGTACGAGTTCATGATGCGAAGGAGATGGGGCAAGTTGTGAGAATGGCGGACGCTATTTGGCGTATTTAAGGGTCATAGTCAACTGCAGCTGGCGACGCTGGGTCTAGGTAGCATCTTTGGCTTAGACGTAGACATTGATGGTCACCGACCGGCTAGTTGCAAAATTGCGCCAATACAGACTCGTAATGGGCTAGGATGTCTTTACTGTGACTACATCGCAGCACTACAAGGGAATATTTAAGCCTGGTAGATGTCTGGATCTAAATCGTAAGGCCGAAATGACAAGCTTGTCTGCGCCTGGTGACCTGCATGCCAAAGCGCATACGCGAAATCCATGTCAAATGCGGTCACCGACGCTCCAAAAGGCTGGATGTATGCAAAGGCGAGGAAATGGCTCAACAGACCTATCGTTAAGCCAGAGGCGTAGGCCAAGCGACGTGGGAGCAGCGGCTCACCGCTCACCGCCATACGCGAAGACTAGGCTTGCAGCTGGAAGCCTTCATTTCAGACAACATTTGAAAGACTGCTGGAGAGCGCGTGGAGGATATTTCTGTCTGATGGCATCTGAGCATGCACCAATAGATGGTATCCGCACAACAAGACGTCACCGTCGGGCTAGGTTGTGGTGCATCCACGGCCGTTTCCACGACGACGACCAGCACACCCTTGGCGACAACATCTAGCGCTCGACGCACCCCCTGGCCCCAGCCCAGCTTTTATCAAACACCAAATCGCCTCCGTTTCTCTCACCCCTCTCTCAGAATACCCGCTTCCTGTACACGTAAATACACGCTTTTTTGCCCACGAATACACCTGTTGTTGAGCAGCACTACACAATGGTGAGTCGGACCCTTTCTCAGTCACGCAATCACATGGCACCCCGCCCACGTTCCTCCCCGTGCCGCTGGCCTGGCAGCCGCGATCGAGGCCGCGGTTTCCGCCTCAACCACCGCAGCAAGGCGACACAAACATTCACTTGTACTACGACACACATACACCACCTCGAGCGCAGACCTGTTTTGCTGTCGCTTCCTCCACAACACCGCCATACAACTCCACAACCGCTTTTGCGAGAAGAGAACAAAGAACAGCAATGGATAACAGCAACCAGGCCTCTACCAACTACCGCGAAGCCTTCCAGCTCTTTGACAAGCGTGGCAATGGCCGCGTCGACCGCGGTGCGCTGGGCGACCTTCTGCGCGCATGCGGACAGAACCCTACGCTCGCTGAGATTTCCGACCTAGAGCGCGGCGTCGGCGCAGACTGTGAGTCCCCATTCCCTTCTCAATTCGCCCTGCAGCCACCAGACACCGCTGACCACTCCTCTACAGTCGACTTTGACACCTTCAGCAAAATTCTCAACCGCCCCGGTGGCTTCCGAGAGCCCTTCGACATCGAGGAGTACATACGCGGGTTCCAGGTCTTTGACAAAGATCGCTCGGGATTCGTCGGAAAGGGTCAGATCAAGTACATATTGACCAACTTGGGCGAGAAGATGAGCGAGGAGGAGGTTGATGAGCTGTTCAAGAGCACCATTGATACGAACAACAACGAGGTGGATTACAGGGGTAAGTGGCATTTTCCCTCCTTCCCGCCACGACGCGACCCATGGTCTCGCATGGAAAATCGAATACTAATGAAAACCACAGAATTTGTCAAGACAATCGCCGAGAACTAATCCGCCTTTTCTCGAAACTTTCCCTTTCATTTTTCCTCTTCGTCTCGATTTCCACGATTTCTTCTAGGCGGCATGTACGAAACGAGAGAACGTAGCTAGCATGCGGGCACCGGCGTTGAAAGTGTACACTGGGTTCCTTCACTTGTCATGGGCGGAGTAAGCACCAAGCAGGCAGGCAGGTGGACAGGTCTGGATTAAAGTTGGCAAGATCAGGTCTTCATGAAAAAAATGAACTCTGTTTTTGGGTCCATTTGCAAACGCAGTCTATCTGGGCTTTCTTTGGTAGCGTGAGAAGCCCTACGCGTTCGCCTATGGGTATCGTGTAGATGCAAACATGAAAAAATCCGTTAACCGTGAAAACACTCCTGAACCCCCTGCGATCTAATGAAAAGCAGCGCTGTGTACGCCCGAACCCCCATCATGAATCCTGTAGTAGTGAAATCGTAATTGCTTCGTCCATGCTCCGTCGTGAGAAAAAAGAAAAGAAAAAAAAATCCCATGCTTGGATGGTTCCCACCTCAAGCCTTCACCTCTGCAACTCCCACAATCCCGATACTTCTCCCCTCAGGCGTCTTCCCCATGATCATCTCGCTCGTCGTGACAAACCCCCCGGGCAGCAAATAGACGACATCGTCTCTTCTCCCCGCCTTCTCCGCCGCAAACTGGCCCCAATCCAACTGGTACCCCACCACAAGGCCACACCTCCCGCACCGATGCAAGTACCGCTTCTCGAAACCCTCGTCGCTAGTCACCATCTCGGGATTGATGTCGAGCCGCGTGCTGAGCAGGAGGCCGTAGTGGTCCGTCGGCGGCAGCTGGGATCTCGGGGACTTTGCGGGTGCGGGCGGAGGTGGAAGCGGCATGATGTGAGCTTTGTCGAGGGCATGTTGGCGCGCGGGGAGGTGCGGGAGGGGAGTGGAGGTTGCGAGGAGGAGGTGGGTGCAGAGGCAGTGGTAGGTGTATACGGTTGAGGAGGCGGCGAGGGAGATTTTTTCAGAGGGTGTTGGGGAGGGTGGGGAGAAGTGGGTGCGGGATGAGGCGACGACGTCCATGGTTTTGCAGAGGAGGGCCGGTGAAGGTTTTCGGAGGGGCTGGCTGGTAGAAAAGAATGGCCTGTGGAGGCCTAAAAGTCGTTGCCGGACTGTGGAGAGAGGGCTGTTGGCTTTAAATCCGGGGTTCGGTGGATATCGGCGGGGGGGAGTTGAGCGGTCGGATGGTTTGTGGTGGAGAGGTTGGGTATGCTGGAACCTTCCTGAGAAGTCTTGACCGTTTTATAAATCCAATCTGATCAGAATGAAACGCCTCTTCGGACGTCTCTCTCTTCCGAAAGCGTCGCCACACGAGGCTGTTGCAGGGGGGGGCTCTGCCGTATAGCGATAAGAGGTAGCCAAGATGCGGAACTTGTGGCCGCGCTGGTGGTCGACGAGCTGGAACAATGCTCAGGGGTGCTGGAAACCGTTTCCAACGTCGGAAGTACAAGTAGTGGAGAGGCACGTTTGAGGCTCTTCGCTCTGGCGCGCAACTCAACAGCCAAGCTCGTCTCGGCGGCTTGTGAAAACGAGGAATGAAAAGGCTAGGTAGTAGTTGGGCTCCACTCAGGGTCCACACTAACAGAACAAAGCAGAAGAAAATCAGGGTCGATCTGACAAGCGCTTGTTGGTCAGTCCGTCGTGCCTGCGAATGGCGAAGGGCAGTTGAACCCACGCCCTCTCGACGAGGCGCGGTGGAGGTGAGAGGGCTTTATAGACGGCGGCGGCGTCATCGCGGGGAGTACGGGGATTGCGCGAGCTGGCTATGCTGTCTAGCTTGGGGACGTCCCCCCATGCGTGATGCATGCGGGCATCCCGCGGCGGTTGGAATGGGGTGGGATACGCGAATAAATTTGCACAGATGATGCACGAGGTTGGTGTTGCTGCCCCAGCGGGTTTGTCCAGCTGACGTCGCAGAAGCGCTGGGAAGCAGCCTGTTCTGGCCTCTTACTGCGCGTAGACCTGCCTTGATTTTACATCATTCCTTGCAGTAAGCCGAACTCTCTTCTGCGGAAGCCGACGCAACGCCGGCCCGGGGCGGAGCGGAGCGCGTCGTAGGCCGATATCCACTTGTCCTTCAACATCCCAACTGTGCCCTCGACGTGCAGGATCCCGTCGCACGGGAGCATGCCGCCGCTAACCAAGGATGTGATCAAATTCGGCACCTTTGTGGTAACGAGCCAGGTGCGTTACCTTTCCGCGCGCCATGTAGAAGCTTGCGGGGACACCGTAGCATGTGAGATATGATATTGACTTCCCCCAGGTCTTCCACGTCACACCTTTGTCCTTCGCCCTCGTAAACTTGAAGCCCTTGCTGCCCGGCCATGTTCTCGTATCTCCTCTCCGAGTCGTCCCTCGCTTCAATGACTTATCTGCCGCCGAGATACAGGATCTCTTCCTGACAGTTCAGAAGGTTTCGCGCACCATTGAGCGCGTCTACAGTGCCTCTGCGCTGAACATTGCGATCCAGGATGGCAAAGATGCGGGGCAGAGCGTGCCGCATGTGCATGCTCACATCATCCCCCGAAAGAAGGATGATTTGCCCCAGCCAGATGCGATATACGCCATGATGGAATCCGAAGACGGGGATCTTGGCCACCAGCTACGAAAGCGCGATGCTCACCAGATCAACGGGGAAGAGAGGGGCAAATTTCCTGCAGTGGATGCGGATGAGAACCGGACGCCGAGGAGCGAGGACGTCATGCAGGCGGAGGCTGAGTGGCTGGCTGGGGAAATGCTAAAGGACGCTGATAAGGAAAGATAGTTTTGCATATTTTTCTCCTGCCACGCTGCACTAGGATACCCTTTCGACAATTGTCGATCTAGACTGCGCCCCTGTTGTAGACGCGCTTGGATCTGTCATTTCTCTTAGACCCCTCGAAGATCGTAAAAAGAATGGAAAACTTTTTGTCACCCTTCTGGGCAGTCCCTCTAAAATTTTCCCTGTATTTTTTCTCCACGTAATGCTTCAGCATATTCAATCTCGCTGAGAACCCCTGTACGCCTGCTTGATATTCTCGAATTCACCCCCAAGATTCAAAGTCCACATATGAACGTCCTAGTCATCGATCTTCTCAGATAGCTCACAACTACCTGCCGGCGCTCTCCATTCATGTCCCCCAATCTCCCTCCCATCGATCTCAGCAACACGTCCAAATGAAGAAGACCACTCATCGAGGACCGGAGGGCTTTCAGCGCGCGGATACACCCTTCTCCTTCCGCGATAGTATGCACCTAAGACTAGGCCGAAAATAAGGAAAGCGCCACCACTTGCCCCAACGGCTATGCCGACGATTGTATTCTTCGGGTAGCGTTCAGCCAAGGTGGATGATGGTGAGAATTCAGGGGGCGTAGGTGAAGGTTTCACGGAAGGCGCTACTTGTACGGTGGATGCGCTCGAGGTTGGTATTGGAGTGCTTGCATCGCGGGTTTGAGCAGCCTCGCCGACGGATTTCTTGGTTGCTGTGGGCACGTTGGAAGGAGCGGGGATGCTTGAATCTGGACTCGAAGTTGAAGTCGGACTCATCGCGTCGGACTCGTTAGGTATCATAATTGAACTGTGACTAGGCAGGGGCTCGGATGACGAAGATGAGCCCTGGATCGCAGTCAACGTTACATGTGCAGTAACCGTCGTCGGCCAGGAGGAATCAGTCATCATCGTATTCTCCATGTTGCTAGCTATTGAGGTCGTTGAAACATCTCGATCCCGTCAACTCAAGTTATCAAAGGACAATTGCACTACTCACCACCACAGTACTCTCGGATACTTTCGATTACATCGTCCGCGTCCTCGCAATCTTGGGCACAGTCGGTGATTCTACCTACGAGGTTGCCGTCTGAGCATTGACAAAAGATGCTGCCTTGGCAGTGGTACATGCCATCTGCTATGCCAAGTTCAGTCGCGATGCAGCTTTGCTGTGAAGGCATTAGATCAGTTTGTTTGTGTTGGGCAAAGGGGCTCCGAGTAGTTTTTGGCTTACTCCACAGCTTGACAGGCTCGCTGAAACCAGCATAGCGAGGGTAAGGATCAGGATGAAGGTTGCCGGTGCTGTGTTTTCAGCCATTTTCGATACGATGGCTTGAACTTTTCATAGAAAGCAGGAGAGTTGAGGTGAAAGGTGGAGTAGAAGAAGAATTTTAGCAATTTGTGATCTTGGAAAAGCAAACAGGGTCCTGTCTCCCAATATGCTCGTGGTAGGTTGCACAGTACGAGGAGCAAACGTTGTGCCCCGTTACCTCATCGCCCTTCTCATGGCGTGGAAATATGAATGTGGTGGGGATTTGGGATAGATGTTGAACTGGACGCGTAGCTAATAGATACCTTGGGCGGGAGTAGCTTGGAAGACACAGATGTATCTAGGTTCTCATAGTCGAACAGCGGGCAATTCCGTGCAGCATGCATGCACCATATCGCTTATAACACCAAGGCATTCCATAGGACCTAGCAGCTAGACCCTACGGTACGGTATTGAAAAAAAGTCTCGGCTTGTACCTAAGGTACGTAGATGCTGAACTTTGAAGCTTCTAATATTTGGCTCGACTGACCCCGGGTTGTTAAGACTCCTATCTGCGCATACGCAGCTCGAGGTCAAATTCCTAAGGGACAGCCGAGCATAGTAAAGATCTATATCTAAAAGTACAAGTTACAAATAAGGAGACCGATCCTAACAACTTTTTCCTGCCTTTCCATTCGGGGTCAGACGATAGAGGACGCTCCCACCATCCATCAATGGCTTCGAAATCTCGGAGTCGGCACGTCCAACATCCTGACCCATCCAAACATCTCTCACACAATACTCTCCCTCCAGTTGCAATACATCCCACGTGGCTACCGCCTTCTGAATTCCGGACTGGCATCCTTCGTCCCACGGAGGAAGATACCGATCCCTATTGTCAGCGCAGCCCATATTTGCAAGAAGTACGACGACTTCGTCATTTGGACCAAAAGGTCCCGCCTCCCATATTTGTACCCGAGAAGAATTGTTTGAGCCATCGGGATTGACGTAGAAAGCAGGTGATTCCGCCGCAGTCCATTCGTCATGAATACCGAGCACTTCTGGATGAGTGATCCATGAGCGAAAGGATGGGCTAATCTTGGTGAGATCATCGCCGAGGTAGATAGGTGCCCCTGAGATAGCCCATAGACTCATGTATGTCCTGCGCTCGTTGATAGTCAACTTGTTGAGAAACTCGGTGTTGCCTATCATGAGAGAGTCCAAGTCAGGGTAACCTTTTAGGTTTCGATCGAGCGCTGACTGTGCGTTCGTGTAGGCGCGCAACCCCTCGCTCAGCCTCTGGATTGCGTACCAAGACACTGTAGTATCGATACCTCCGTTTACGGAATCTTGATTTACTGGGTTATTGACATCCATGGTAATCCGGTACGAGTCTGATGACTTTCGCCAGCGTTCTGTCGCCTCGGTTGAAATATCTAGGTTGTAGGAAAGCATCATCCACATCTGACGACCAGAGTTCGAGATGGCGTCGCGGTAAAGATCAGCGTCATCTGTCAAGGTTAGAAATTAATTGGCAACTTTTAGGTGGTATTCTGTTTTGACATACTGTAGTTAGAATAATCCTCTGGGAGAAAGCAGTCGACTCCGTGACTATCCTTATCACAATCCCCGTTCTCTGGTGAAGATTTCGGATGAATAAAGTCGAATTTAATAAGATCGATTTGCCTTTGTTTGTTACTAGCCGTTCATGCAAGACAAAGAATGTAACCTTACCATTCTGCGAATTGCTTGACGACACTATTCACCCAGTCCCGACTGGCCTGGTTGTCCTGCAAATCGGTTCGTAGAAACGAGCACGGAAAAACTCGATTGTCGCTGCACGGCGCATTGATATCCAACATACCATACGGCGAATCGGCAATACTCTTGTTCGCCTTGATGTCATCGGTGAACGCGCCTGGAACGATATATACTCCAAGCTTTAGGCCCAAGTCGTGCACTTCCCGCGACAAAGCCCCAAAGTCGGGAAACCTGTCGGTATCTGGTGTGAGACGGCCGTGATCATCGCCGAAGCTTCCGTTTGACCAGCCCGAATCTAGCATGAGATATTCGTAGCCGGCGCCTAGATCCTTGAGCGCACGTGCTTGCGCGAGCATGTTCTCTTGCGTGAGGAATTTATCGCCATAGCCTTGATGGTCTGGGTGGTTGTACGCCTGGAGCGGGAAAGACGTCCATCCGCGAAAAGAATTATGGAAGCCTCCGGCCGAGTCTTCCTTTTTGAGTTTTGTTAGGGCTCCGGCTGTGGATATTAGAAGGGGCAGCAAAGACGCGATAGACGTGCGAAATAACATGATCAAGTATTGTTGTCTTGATCAGGGCGCGATATGAGAAATGTACAGAGTGTTGATGTCTGCTTCATTTCGAAAGTTGACATGCAACTTCACTTATACCAAATCTCCTAAAATTGTAGTTTAGATTTCTGACGCGATCAGGTTGGGTCGAGTGGTGAATAAGCAGGCAGTGCAGCGTCATCTTCCACCAAACAAGTAGGATATACGCTGTGATGCCCAGTGCTCGCTCGTTTCCCTGTAAGCGTTGTTTCAGAGCAAAATGTCCGCTGAATTGCAATGCGAAACAAGTGAATGTTCATTGCAATGGAATGTTGCTCGTATTTAAGGCGCACTCCGAAAAGACTGAGTGGCGCATGCCTGCGCAGCCAATGCTGATCGCCTTAAGGATCATGTATTAGGCTTTGAAAACCGGTCGATGAGGGATAGGTTATTCTGAGAATGGCTCAGTGAGCTTGTTGCAGGTGGTGACAATGGAGCAAGTTGGGCCTCAAACATATGGTAAGCGTCTCGTAGTCTGAGAATATGTTGCGCGTTTACTTTTGAAAAAAGATTCCACGAGATCCTAATCTATTGATTATTTCCGTTCCTCTGGCCTAGTCGGGAAGTATACTGATCCCAGGAATCCAAATTCCCACCTTCCTTTGGAGCTGATGTCTTCTTCACACTAGGATATCGTCTCACAGATGCTGGCACTGCTACTCGATTATTATTCGTCAATGTCGACATGGTCCAGTCTGTTTTTGGATTTGGATTTTGTCTGAATCCGTCTATCTGCACTTCCTCATCGTGGACCTCGTACCCTCTTGACCGATTGGTGGTCTGGACTAATGCGAGTCGTAAGTATGGGATGCAAGTGGCGATGATGGTGATTGATGCTTCGGCTGCAGCCCAGATGAGGATGATGTATGAAGAATCTGTAGAGCGATCAGTATCGGTGGAAAGACTAGCACATGTTCGCCTACATGTCATATCTTTCCATCTCCTTAACTCCGGTAGGTACGAAGACTTGATAAATGCTGCAATACCAGCAAAGACGCCCAGACTCATCGCAAAACACACCCCGGCCTTTTCCTTTCTCTGAATCTTGAGTGATTGCAGAAGGACCATTGGAAATGCAGCAAGAAGTAGATCCATGACGCCAGAGTATACACCTGCAAATATGGAGATGTTGACAATATAACTTGCATCCCAACAATGGCCAATGAGTTCGGGTCTCCAGATCTTAGCCACCGGACGACACGAGACAAAGATTATGAGGGCATCAATGCCCATGACGATATTGAGAGTCACTATGATAGCCCATAGCGCCCATTTGTGCCACGTTTTTGCAACTAAACGGAGCAATGTGACAGCAAAGGACGTTTTACTTATTTGTAAGGCAAGGACAGCGAAGAACTCTCCGATAGTCAAGTATTTCGTCGCGTAAGGAAGGTCGCTAGGTTCGATGTCAACATAATGGTCTCCGAGTCCGTATTGAGTCGCCACATGTATCAGGGCTGTATATATCACTAGAAGACACTTCTGAAGGTTAACGTGATTACCACAGAGCCATTTAGGGGGAGAATATACCCAAGAAGACCCGAGAATCCAGTCATCTGGTGTGATTTTCTTCCCGTATTTCCATTTGAAGAAAATTCTCGAGATAAAGAACAAAAGTGCTACGACGGTGACTGCCCACATGGCAGACACCACTTTAGGCCCATTGGATTCCACCATCGTGGTTAGTAGAATTGAACGCTTCCCCAAGGGCCCACCACAACGGCCCCCGCGACTTCTTATGGTGTCTGATCACTCTCATTAGCACCCGCATCCTTTCCACGAGGCGGGGCGTCTTACTGCACGTGCGCATGTTGCAGCTGCATTGTGACAGTGACGCGGATGCGCGATGGGATATTCTGATTGGGCCTACGATCTCATATTAGGTAGTTTAACGAATGGCTTTCGGGCGATACCGAATCCTTTTAAATCCCCCGAGTACATTCGCGAATTCGCTAGTTCTGATTCGCTAAATGTCAAGCGTTGATGCACACCCACGACTCGTGTTTCATGGGAAGAACATGAGTTCAAAGCTAGGGAGTGATTTCGTACATCTTTTCGGGTCGTATCATCGCGGGAATCCGTAGCGTACGATCGTCATTCCGATTTCTCATGGTTCGTACATATGAAGCTTAGAGGTACGAGCGAAGCTTTCATCGGTGAAGGTAAATCGAACGGCGAAACCATCAAGACCCTGACCGACAGTGTATCGAACCTTGCCTCGCTATTATGACGACATCAGTGTCCTGTCGACCAATACTATCGGCCAGGTACAGTGACTCGCGCGTTGCATGATGGTACAGCTGATGAGGCGAGATGGCTGGTTCAGTAGTGTCCCATTGGACTGCATGACTGCCTGCTTGCGTGGTTCTGTCACATTTTGCCGAGGCTGCCGCCCTATTAACAAAAAAATGTGTCGTAGACGACAGCGAAGAACGACTTGATTACACTCTCGGTCAGCATCGCCTTGGCCGAGAACGTTCAACATTGGCTGCTATATATTTGAACTTAAATTTGTAATCGAGATGCGGATCCAAGTTGCGCCTTATGAGGCGTTGAGCTTTCTGGAAATTGGCTGTGAACGTGATAGGGGGAGGCAATAGGACTTCTAGTATAGACTTGTGTTGGTCATTGTGCAGATAAATTTCCTCACGTCGCATGCAGTGACCAAATAGGCATCATAGCTGTAAGCTGAGCACTCAAGTTTGAGGATCCTACTGATTACGATCTGTAGTGCAGTATGAAGAATTTGGAAGCTTCCGCGACTTCCTTTTAGAATTTGAGAAACGTTGAAGGCCTGTGCTTTATCTGCACTTGACAATTACCCTGCCATCCTTGCCGTACAAGGTGCCTGAGCTCTTGCATAAAGTTTGGCACGCGCCCTGATTTAGATCCTATTGCTCTTCCTTCGGCAATCTCCTTCCAACTTTTCGCTCTGGAACCACTCTGAATCTCCGCCAGCGTTCCTTCAAAGGGATGCCTCCTGCTTTATTAGATGTCGACTATGACATACTCTGACATTTCGTCACCAATCTGGGATTTTTAAGACTGAGTTGAGTGAACATGTCAACACGATATGATCAGAAGCCCTTGCTAACACACGACGCATCGTGACGCGTGAGATTTACGCCCACAAATCTATGCCATAATTACAGTGATCATGTATGACTTGATAACATGCATCTAAAAAAAGCACACTTTTCTCTTTGACTACCCCTGAGGACTGCTGACACTCTAGTGTCCGGGAGGATCCGCGCATATATTCACTACCAAAGATACTCCTATGTGGCTGGGAAGGTTACAAAACTATCTAAATGATACTTCAATATTCTATAAAACTTGATTGACTTGTCGGCTCATGTGCTCGAACGTTCAACGACTGCGGTTAGAATCAACCATTCCATCTACCACCAGCACAACTTCCCTCCCTGCATAATAAAAGATTTTCGCGATGAGAAAGGATGTCTCCTCAGAATTTTCAAATCTTTTCCTTACCTCACTGACACTCGAATAGCGTGCTTCATCTGATATATTTATCCCTATAAATCGAGTGCGTAATAGAGAAGCCACTTCATTGAGCCTTTGTCTTTATCTTCTAGGCTGAGGGTGAATTATGTATTATTATTATTCTTGCCACTGCCGCCTAGATCTCCTGACACGAAGACAACAAGCACTGCTGCGTACGCCGCAGTAGCGGCAAACATCTCAGCCCTCTTCGCATTGGTAAGAAGGCCTACGCTGACGGCAAAGAGAGCCGTGAACAATGCTATCATTACAAGTCGTACAGAATCGGGCCTCGTCCTCAGTTTGAGCAAGCTGACAACCGCTCCGATGATAAGGATAGCAGCAACAATGATATTGATCAGTCCGACTACAAGCTGGATCTGCTTCTCTTGAAATTGCACAGTCGTTTCCCCTGGGAGCAAATTTAATTCTGCGAACTACACGTTGTTAGCACTGGATCTTCTGAAACTAGTAAATATATACGTGCTCGCTGCGGCCAATGATCCCTTATAAATTTAGAGAGTATATCGTTCTCTGACGGTGGCCGTAAGGTCGCAAGGTCCTTTTCATCCTCAAGCATTTCTTGAGCTTTCCCAAATATAATTCGATCGTGAGGCCCTTTCCCGCGAAAGTACGTCCTGTATGCCTGTAAGGCCTTAGTTCGTGGCTGGCTAAGATCCGCAATTTGAGACTGGAGCAGTAGAGTATTGTCTAGTACATCTTCAGTCTACTTCTTTGGGCTCCAAGAAAGGCTTGATATACGGTAATCTGTGAGTTTAACATGGATCTCATCGAGCAGCTTCATCCGCTGCTCGTCTGTTGAATGTCCTGATCTCGACCGCTCTACGAAAATCTCGTGTTTCTTCAAGCTCTTCTTCGATTCGACGTTTTTGCCGACTTCCGCATCAAGATTTTGTAGCTTTTCTTCCAGCTCTATAATCTGACTCTGAAGATGTAGTGTACGTCGGGCGCTGAGGTAATCGAACTTGCGGAATATCAGAGCTTCCTTATCAGGATCGAGGGCCATCCATGCGGCAAGAGAAGTGTAACCCTCACGGCGAATAGCCAAGTATCGTTCACGATCATCTCTGTTTCGAGGATGCTGTTTAGCAGCCATAACAAGAACTGCGAGAAATCCTGATTGAGATTAGATTACACCTATTTGTGAGGCTCTGGCATATGCAAATTGGTCACCTTTGCACTATCCCACGCTAAGCGCTGTGGCGAGAAGACGCGTGCCCAAACAAGGACCCTATTTTTCGGTACTGAAATGTAATTCGTAAAAGAAACGAAAACCCAGTCTTACTTTCCTGTTGGAAAGAAGGTTCTCCTTAGGGTATCGGGCGTGTGAGAGTGAAGACGTTGAATCGTGCTTTGGTTAGGCAATCCTTTGCAATGGCTCTTCTAGGGATTCATGATATACAATAGTTTGATTGAGATGTATGCGTCCTAATTTTTGAGCTCTTGTGGTAGCAATACGGTACTGAATGCTGACATGGCAAAGTGACTTGTTTCAGCCTGCGATGCGCCTTGCATGGAGCTTTCCGGGCGGTTGCACTAGTGGCTTTTTCGCTTCACCAATCTCACCGGTCCACATAGCCTCGACGACTTCTCTATTTCCTGAAATTTACCCATCTGCCCGGACAATCCACACAACTCTTCAAGATTTGATTTTCCATCTAATGCTTTACTAGTCAATAGAACTGATAGCCCTACTGTCATCGCCCTTGCCAAAGTCACCTTTCTGCTGCTGTCGTCAGGCTGGCTTCGACCCCACGGTCAAGCTGAGCCACAAGCCTGAGCGACAGCATGGTCGTAAACATGGACTTACAATCCAGATTCGTAAATGCTTTGCGGACGCAGGCAAAGACAGCTGACCCTCCGCCCATTGACGTACCATGTCCGCACTGCCCTGGGAGGATCTTCATGAATGTCGAACAGCTGTACTCTCATGCCGAGGTCGAACATGCATCTATTATAGCAGGGCTAGAGCTAGATCAGGCACGTGCATCACTGAAGGATGCAGCACTTTTGTTGTAAGCTACAAGGCATCACAGCATGTCACGTGACTTTTGCGTATACTGATAGTCATCAAGCTGGAAGGAAGCTCAAGCCTTGCCGACGACCGGAAGTACCGAATCGATCCCCGATATAACTAATCTATCGTTGACGGAGGGTCGCCAGTCGCTGTCGGAAAAGAAGAGACCAGATGGCTCTGACTTTGTTGGTCGAAGAGGAAAGGGCATCCTGGGCCGCACAGAAATCTATGATCCGGACTACTCGCGGCCTCGTTTCGAGCGAGAACGTGGACGTTTATTTGATCCAAACCAGAGCGCCAAAGGTCATGCGTCACCGTATCGGTCAAACAGCGAGTGGTCCATCGAAGCAAATAGAGGCAGGCAATCCCAGTCCCCACAGCCCCCTCTTTCGCCCACTCGCCAAATGCCACACCGAAATCCTGCTTCCAAGCAACAGTCCTTTTCAGATACTCGACAGCAATTAGGAATCGTTGGGGCAGAGAAGTATGACCCAAGATATCCGGGCCTGTTACTTCAGCCAGACTCGAGGCCAATATCACAAGAGCAGCTTGCTAGCGAAGTGAAGTCAATATATGCAGGCTTGACTATGGTGGAGCAAAAATGTATCCACGTAGATCGAGCCCAAGCTGCTGCTGTACAAGATGATCCAAGCTCCAAACTGGCGTCAGACCATTGGCAAGCGCTCATAGCTCTTCATAGGACACTATTACACGAGCATCACGATTTCTTTTTGGCATCCCAACATCCATCGGCTTCTCCTGCATTACGGCGATTAGCCGCGAAGTACTCGATGCCAGCTCGTATGTGGAAGCACGGAATCCATTCCTTCCTTGAATTGCTTAGGAGAAGGTTACCGGAGAGTGTTGACTACATGTTAGCATTCATTTACTTGGCTTATCAGATGATGGCACTTTTGTATGAAACGGTACCAGCATTTGAAGACACCTGGATAGAATGCCTTGGCGATTTAGGCCGTTATCGTATGGCAATCGATGATGAAGATATGCGTGACCGAGAAACCTGGGCTGGTGTTGCTCGGTCATGGTATTCTAAAGCCGTTGATAAGAGCCCTTCTGTAGGGAGGCTTTATCACCACCTAGCTATTTTGGCTAGACCTAACGCCCTCCAGCAGCTGTATCTCTACGGGCGGTCGTTATCCTGCGTAAAGCCTTTTATAAGCGCTCGTGAGTCAGTATTAACTATGCTGGATCCTGTTCATGCTCAAGGGCCCATCCCTGATCCGCACGTCCCATCCCGTCGCCAACAACGATATGTTCCCATCTCTACGAAAGGAAACCACATCGAAGCTTTTCCAGACACTGGATCCCAGTACGACATCATCTCACATAGGCTCGTCACTCAACTGGATCTCAAGTTGAACAAAGCTGAAGCTCTGACGATGAAGATGCCGACAGGCCGCAAAATAAGGACACTGGGCACTGTAAAGCTTGACATCGTCTTCCAAGGGGAAAAATCGAAACACAAACGAACATTCCATGTCCTAGAAAGGTCAGTACACAATATGATACTTGGGAAATCCTTCTTGGAGATAACGAAAACAATGACGGAGTTTGCGTATCGTATCAAATCGCGGCTCGTTGCCCTGGGATCTAGAATCCCGAGATTGCACCTCACTGGTTCTGTAACGGAAAGGATAATTGGATCAATTAATGGGATACCTACCCGCGCTGTGGATGATACGGGTTCAGATGTCATGGTGATATCATGGAAGGAGGCAGAAAGGTTGGGCCTTCAGATCACCACGGACCACTCACATCGCACAATTCTTGAGTTCGTTGACGGAGAAGAAATTTATACTGACGGAGCGGTACTCGATGTCGACTGGCGTTTTGGACACAATACCACCGGAGAAGCAATCAAGGTCGACCTCCAGGTCGTTCGCGACCTGACTTGCAATCTGATTCTCAGTAATGAGGTAATCTTTCAAGCGAATACATACAACAATCCGGATTTCTTCCTTGTAGAAGAACGGGCGATGCCAGTACATAATGGCTACGCGTCCCTGTGCGTCATTACAGATCGATCCGAGCGGAAGCGAACGCTGGACTTCTTGGTCAAGTGGCTCCAATCACAGCCAGCGGAAACCGATGTTGAGGACTCTGAGCTCATACTCAAAGCCGAACGAATACTTGACGACGAGGTGGCTCGACAATTGTACCAAGAGGAACAAATTAATCGATTGCCTGAGGATGAACAGGATAGTGCTTGGGCAGAAGAGCATGAAGAGCGACGGAAATGGAACCAAACCCATACTACGCTAAATGTAGTTCCGCCAGCGCTTCGAATTTCTGGCCAGCCATCTGTCCCATCTTTAGCTTCTTCAAGCGGCCGTCCTGCCTCTACTTCTACCGGGCATGGAGCGAATGCATCTTCACCAACCTTAGGTAAGCCGACGAGGTGGAAGCGATATTTTCCGAAGAACCGCGTGAAGAAGACTTATGGAAGGAGCGCACAATCATAGGGCCAGGCTATACCACACCGCTTTCGCCAAAGGTCGAATCCCTAGTGCCGGAACTTATTCGCCTCCATGAGTATGGAATCATGACTGACATGCAAACCAGGCACAACGGAGAAAGAGTGAGGGATTGATGGTTGATCCTCGAACGGGCAAGGAGCACTGGTACCGGACTCGGCAAAAGGTCTATTTAGACGTTCTGATCCCGAGCGAGCATGTGCACATTATGAAGCATCTTGGAAGGACGGGAAAGCCCGATAGAGGACCTACTTCTTCAGTAAAATCATACTATGTCATTAAATTCTTAGAACGCCCTGTTCCTAGCTCTCATTTAAAACTTTTCACCCACTCTGCATCTATCTTGGACAACTCCACAGCATTTCTCTTTCTCTTTGTTGAAATATCCGCTGCTGTAATGTTTCCACAATCAGGCGTCTTTAGTTGCTTGCCAAACTGATCGACTGCCCAAATTAGTACACCGTTCGTCCATCCAAACCCTTCTACCACGGTATACTCGCCACCACCACCTGCAGCGTTGGTAGATTCATCGGCATACTTCTCAAACATTGTTCCATTTCCTTGGGCGTTTGGCAGGCGCGGTGTATCGGGTGTAGAGCCGCCGGTAACGCGCCACGTGCAAAACGTAGAGTCAACATATCTCTGCGCCAGTCGAAGAGCAAGACTCTGCGTCCAGACGTAATCTTTAGTAGTTTGTTCGCTGTCTGTTGAGCAAGACTCAACCGGAGTATTAATAAGACCTTGCATCGCGATATATTCAAGTGGTGGCCACACATTCGGTTCGTCCCACTGCTGTCCAGTCTGAAGATTGGTCGCTGCAATAGCTCCGTCACGGTTCTCAAGCAGCTCTTCTATGCGAGCATAAATGCGACGAATGGCAGACGGGTCTTTCTTGAGGGAATTTGGCGCTGCACCTGTCCAGAAAGGGTAGAGTTGAGCGAGGTTGAAGAAGACTTGCTGTCCCGGAGGTGCTCCGGAGAGGTCATCGTGGACTGTTGTGTTGTCTGCAAGTATATACATATTCTTGCTTCCAGATGTCAAGTTGTAGTCGAAGTAGCTGAAGTGTTCAGCGTCCCAGAGCAATGCTGTCATAGCTTCACAGCGTTCTGCCGCTTTGTCTGCCCATGCTTTCGCTGCCGTATAGTTACCTTCATGGCGATGGAAGTCGGCAATTGTTATCTCGTTGTAGTACAGAATTGAGTTGAGATCAATCGGCAGGATATTGACTGTGTTTAAAGACCGTAGAGGAAAGAAAGTATCTGAGACTGCGTCGTTGGGATTTGCAAGCCATCGCGAAGAATAGTCCCAACCACTCTCAGCACCAGAAGCGAGATTTGCGTATAGCTGAGCAATCTGAGTTTCATTGAGTGACGTTGTCGCGTTGAAGATTGCTCCCGCTTCATTGTAGTATGACTCATTATTCGCTGTCACGTAGTCTTCATAATAAGACTCTGGACGCGGTTGGGTATTGGAAACCGCATAGTGATTCTGATATCGGTAAGTATCGACCTAAACGAAGTCCACGCAGATCTTACCAGGCTATAATTTTTACCACCGCGTTCGAGTGTCACAGTCCGGTTATTGACGAAGAAGTCGTACTCCTTTTCTAGCAATGGCAGAGCTCTCTCCAGGATGGTGTAGTTTTGGGTGTACTCAACGTAGATGCGGACCATTTGAGTGAGGAGCGGTGGCTGTGACCGATTCAAGTAGTAGCGACGAGCGCCATTCGGAACGAAACCAAAGTCCTCAACGAAATCCAAGAAGTTTTGAATGATGTTTTCAGCAATCTGGGTGAAGGATCCCTTCGTTCGTAGTAGGCCTTCGACAATCCAGAATGAGTCCCAATAGTAAGGTTCCCGGAATCGACCACCTGCAACTACGAAGGTACGGTTGACCGGGATAAAGGAGCTGACGCATTCCGAGCAATTGCCAGGTCCAGCGTACCGCCTGGTCAGATCAGGCCAAATATCGATAACTTGGGATACGAAGTCGGCGATTGTAGAGCTGTTTACACCATCTAGAAAATCTGGCTGCGTTTGAAGTTCGTCTGTCGGCACAGGCTCAAGTTCCCCGCCTGCCTTTCCGAAGTACGTTTGCAGGAAGTCGTTCAGGGCAGTGTTATTTTGGATCGGTTTCTCTAGTTTATTGAAGGCTTCGACGACTTCATTGAGGGGTCGAATAGTCGGTCTTTTGCTGCATAAGCGGATAAAGCTTGCGCAAATGGATGATATACTCACAAGTCTACGAATGTCTTTGAATCCGCAAATGGCCGAGCAAGCTCGATTTCACGTAGAATGTCGCCATAACAGTAGATAGGTGAGTCACAAGGTGCAATCACAGACCCATTCTCATATAAAGCTGTCGCCAATGGCACAATCGCAGTCAGCGCTGCTGCCCACGAAGCCTGCAAGACTTTCATTATGACGCTAATTAATCACCACAGAGAGAACTGGGGACTGGCACACTTGCAGGCAAGCTGCGCTTCCCCCTTCCCTTTAAATCATGCTCCTCTCGGGAAACCATCGTGCACTGCAGTACAGAACCGAGTCACGCAGTGGAAAAAAATACGGTAACGTCGGTGGCTGGGGAGTGACGAGCGCCAGGCAAGCGGGGGCGGAGCCGCGAACTTGGCATTGCTACATAGAGGAAAGCCAGTGGGTAAAATACAGCGACACGCCGCTTAGTGTCTTGTGCTTTGCATACCATGGCGTGTTTGCGAAAGCCGTGATCTCAAAAGTTGGACACTTCCCCGCAACTCCGCTCATCTAGCTTCCTTTCATGTCTTAGCGTATGTCATCCAGGATGACATGCTGCTTGTCCCTACTCGATCACGACCAATCTGTCGACAGTGCTCGTACTGCGAAAATTCTTATGCCGCTCGGTGGATACGTACACGGTGATGTTGCGGCACCGAGTCGTGCTTAAAGCCACTCGAACGTCGCCGAAGCACGTACCTCTGGCTAGTATCCGTAGCCCGAGTGTACTTGGTAGTAAGATTCCGAGAGCCTACTTCGACTGAAGAACATGGCCTGAAATATGATGATCATCCAATTGGCTCTTCGCAACATCCTCTAACAGACTATACCTCATCGATGCGCCTATTGGAAGCAATGTCGCGACGCCGCGGTCATGGCAAGTATGAGAGTTCGAGATGTATTTTACGCATCAGAACGTGTTCAAAATTGATTCAGATGGATGCGTCTTCGACTCTACAAGAGTTGTTACATATCCAATCTCGAGTATAAGCTTCTCCTCACGCAGCGACAGTTCTACATGTCGAAGCTTGTTGACCTTTCAGGGGACTCATTCAATTGACCGTTATGAAATAGCCTCGTAAGGCATGCCTGTATGAATCGTTCCGTGCATCATATAGAAGTCCAGATCCATTGTGCTTCATCATTTCATATCGCAACCACAGCACTCCTTGCAATGATCAGTAATTCGTTTTGACCTGTTCTACAATGCCACCTTACCGGAGATTGATGACAAGTCGTATGCTCGCAGAAGAATGTACAATCATCTTGAATCATTCCTTCACATTGATCCTGCATAATAGAGAAACAGATCAGCATACAGAGTTACTTTTCTGGAGGATTATCTATATGATCGGAACCGCGACGTTGGATTATGTGCCATAAGATGACGCTTGATACTGCTTACCTTTGAACATTGCGCCATGCCATCCACACAAGACTGTGGACAGATCTTTGGAGAGCTTGTTGACGTCGGTGTTGGCGAAGCGGCACTAGTACAGTTACCAGTTGCAAATGGGGACGCGTCCACAAGCGCAATAAGTAGCGTAATGAAGAAGAAGAGCTTCATGTCGGCGGTATGCTGCACGCTGACCTCAATGCGGGATGCGCCCGTGGAAAGGAAAGAAAGGAAAAGAGACCGATAGCATATAAGAAATCCCAACAAGATCGTCAGGGCAGATAAAAGGGACATCTGTAGTGCAAATGAGCGAATGAAAGTCAGGAAGGACCTTGTGCGACGGTAGGACAACAGGGATCTTGCATTGAAATTACTGCGATATTAAGTCTAGTTCGTACGATCGTCGCTTTCATCCTCCACTCACATGCGCGTATCTATCGTGAAACGAACCACTTGCGCTTCAAACCAGCCAAGTCGGTATTTTTACGAAACACTGGGCAAGTAGCAAAATACACATGTATTCCGAATAGTAGATAGTTGTTTGACTAGAGGCCGAGAAGCGCTAAGTCCACTGTGTATCTACTGCATTCAGTTCATATATATCCATGGCATCCAGAGGCCGAGGACAAGCCCGCTGTAGAGTGTCCGCGAACCACAGATGTGATGATTTATCCTATATTTACCATCGAAGGACCAAAGGAGCCGAGCTCCGCTCGCTCGAAGAGCCTAGCATGTATTCGGGAAAACGCATTTGCACCAGGTGCAGGGGCTGCACTTCTAAATAACGATTATTTGCCAGCGTCTTTTGAATTGCGATAGGCTAGTACTTACGGAGCGACCGCAGTCTAAGCCAGGACAGATGATCTCCTCGCAGTTCCAGTCGCCGCGAGAGGCCTTCTCTTTTTTGAGCCGATTGCACTATAACTACGTTAGCATGGCATTCATCAAGCCGCTTTAAACCTCCACCGTAAGTATGAAACACTTAGAGAAGAGATACTATGTACCGTGTTGATACAATTCTGCAACTCGGAAGCGCAAAACAGTAAGTCACAGCCGTCGCGCTCATTGAGCTCGATAAACTCGGCATCAGCGTTGGCAAGGTCAGCAAGGCCGCCAAGGGTACTAGCTGCCGCGAAGGCAGAGAGGACGAAGAAGGTGAAGAGGAGTTTCATATTTGATATCGAGGGACTGTACTCGTCGGGCGGTATAGCCTCCAATTGGGAAATAATAGATGGCGGACTAGGCGGCGAGGAAAGTAGGGAAGCCTTCGAACCAGGTGCCGAGGAAAGTTATTAAATTCTGACTTGACAAGAGGATGAAGAAGCATACAAACGGTTGTCGTATCATAATTATACCGTACATTCAATGCGTCCTGGAAATTATGAGCTTTTATTGGACAACTAGTACACCTCGTGACCCATAGAAGATGACCAATTGTCCATCCTCGCAACATAATCCGTCAAATCCGGGATCGAGGACTACAAACCAAGCTTACAATCGTCACCTTCAAACGAAACCAGCCCTCCCCTCTCTTTATCTACGACCACACCTCATAGTCAGCAAACCACCTCTTATGAATCCTATCCGCATACTCCACAACAACCGGAAACTCTCCCCTGACTAACTCCCCACTCTCGGGCCCAGCCGTAGAAACCAACACGCTAACCGCAAACCCAAACAACGTCGCGTCCGCCTCCGTAGGCTCCTCTCCCCCCAGAATCCAAAATGGTTCTCCTTCCTTTACCTTCCGTCGACTCTCTACAAGCATCCCGCTAACACCTTCCCATATTTCTTTTTTGAGAGCGTGGATTTCGGCATCCGTGAAGCGGCTTGTTCCTTGGTCGTAAAGTTTGCGAACACTTGCACGGTAGACGATGTTTCCGATTATGATGCGGGGAATGTAAGGGATGGAAGAGAGTGCGTATTCGCGCATGGTGTAGTAGTTTTTTATCCAGCGTTCGTGTGTGTGGAAGAAGTATAATTTGTCCTCCAACAGAGCACGAATCGCAAGGTCCGCACCTCGTTTCTCCGGCGACAGCTTTGCATTCAGATCATCTACGAGCCCGCGCTCGCTGAGCGCTTTGAGGATTAGAGTTGAGTCGGCGAGGCTTTCGGGCTCGGTGTTGGGCTGTGTGAGCTCCATGTAAGGGATTTTTCCTCTGGGGCCTGAGCGGGCTGAACCGATGGCGGCTTTGTAAGGTGCTTTGGAGGTGCGGAGACGGAATTCTACTTTTGTGACGAAGGGAGACCAGACGTAGCGGCCTTTTTCGTCCCAGCCGCGATAGAGAGTTAGAGTAGGCTGCGAGGCTGAGGCCATCGTATGAGAAAGTCCAATTCAATTGTTTATGGGACGGAAATGTTAACACCGCCAGTGAATTAATCTATCAGACTAGAATTGGTCGTACTCCAGTGAAATTCTGTAGAAAAAAATCGGGTTGCAGAGTTCTTTGTTGTTGGCTTTATGTATTTCTTACGCGTACGAGCGATGTCCGGCGTATCGTACTCGTACCTGCGTCGCACAATCCGCCATCGTACGTTGTGGACCGTGCTTGTCGTATTCCTGAACTGAGACAAAAAGAAAAACATAGATCACATATAAGACGTTGATACGAGTGCCCGGTATGACTAATAATGTCCCCTACAGATGATCCCTAAATAAGCGGCGTAAAGCTCCAGAGGACGTGGTTATCTATTGAGTGGGAGCTCGGACCACCTGATTGTCTGCTTGTCGAGTTCCTACTCATATTTAGAGCCGAATTGTGACGCTAGTATGGATGAAAAAGTTTGTATTCAATATGATCGTTTTGTGATCCATAATTCTAACTAAATGCGCCTAAGACGAGATTTTGAAGTGCGTTTGCACCACCCGTTCTCCGTTCTTGTACCGATCTAGGACTGCATTCACCTTGTCAGCATCTAAACCCTCTTCTACAACGTGTGGCAAAGGTACGATTTTTCCTTCTTTTAGATAGTCTTCTACGTTTTCCCAGAATGGCTCGCAAGTTTTCGTCTTCAAATGAGGCTCGCCGTACACGTCCTTCACTTCGTAACCGGCCTTCTTTTCGGTGACCTTGGCTGTTTCTGCAGGATGTGTTGGAATAAGTCTTGCCACCTTCCCTTTTTTTGAGCTTGATAGCGCGTTGATGCTGACGTATATCTTATCGGCCGGGTTTATTGCGTCGAAGACGTTGATTAAATCGTCGCCAACAACGCTGCGAATGCGCTCCGCCACAGCTTCGTCCCCTCCATGACGATCAAGCACATGCGTGGCGCCGAATTTTTTGAGCTCTTCCTCATTGCCACCTAGAGTGACTATTTTGCCTATACCAGCGAGCTTAGCGAGCTGGACGGCGAATCTGCCGCAGTTACTCCCGCCTCCGACTATGAGAATTTGCTCGTTGGCATAATCGAAAGTCCGCGCTTCTTGCGACCAAGGTGCTGGAATGCCCAAGGCTGATTCATCGAATAAGCCGACCATTGGCGCACATATGTTCACAGGAATCGTGGCTGCTTCGTGATCGCTAAAGCCCTCGGGAATCTTTGCAGACGTGTTTTCGGATGCAATAATGTACTCCTGTAGACCATTCTGTCTGTATTCGGGATCAAATGTTCGGCTATAGGTGAAGATGCGGTCGCCGACTTTGAATTTAGTGACAGCTGAACCAACTGATGTGACAACGCCAGCTACATCATTGGCCAGAATACCAGGGGGAGAAGGGACGAAGAGACCCCAGTCACGACTTTTCTGGTCGTGAGGGTTGAGAGCCGCAACTGTGACTCGGACTAGAACCTCATTGGAAGCTGGTTGCGGAGTTGACCAAGTACCCAGTGTGACAGGCTGTCCGATGGCAGTGACTAGGATAGCTTTGTGTGCCGCCATGTTCTGCGAAGTGTTAGAAGTCAAGGTAGATGGTGGTCTATTGAGCTGAAGAAAACGCAAAGAGCAGATGGATGGAAGACAATATTCAACTTCTACCTAGTATTTATATCCAAAGGTACATGACAAGGCCAACAGATTTTTATGAAAGTAGGATGTACGCCCCAAGCACAGGGAATGACTTGGATTTCAAAGCAAGCGGGAAAGTAAACGGAACCCACAATGGCTTCTGTAATATCAAATGGGTTGCTGTCTAATCCTGGTATTGCCTAATAAGATAACCGCGGTCGGATGATTGGCCTGCTGGCCAATTCGCCTAGCTTACTTGCACTTCGAAAGAGCGAGCATGCGAGAGGGGTCCGATTAACGCCGATGCGGGTAAGCAAAGGTCGTCCTTTACATAATCGTAGCCTTGCTGTGCATTGGTGATGTCGTACGATAGGGACTGCACATGACGAAAAAACTCGAGTCATGGATACCAAGCTTCCCGCAGCTGTTAAGGAGGGGTCATTTCAGGGACGAATTGCCTAGGTATACGGTACATGGGATAGGTTAGATATTCTTTGGTGGGGGCCGGGGTCTAGGAGCTTGGGCCATGCCCGGATCGCCGCCGGGATAGTTGCAAGGCTGGACTAAGAGCCTGGTGATGCCGTCACCGATGAGTATGATAAGATGGATACAAATGATGGCTCTGTGGCCAAAAGAAAATAGAACAAGTGGTAGAGTGATTGTTCTTGATTCATGTGGGAGATGGTGTTCGTATTGAGCTAGTCATGTGCTCCTGGTAGGAGAGGCAGTTGCAACCGGTCGGAAGGGGACCTCATCCAACTCAACAAACAGTACACGTACAGCCAGATATCACCATGGCAGCTTCGAAGATCCGCTGCGCATACGCGCAAAATCTTTCGCTCGGTCGTATCTCCGCTTCACATTTAACCCCGCACTACTGTGCCCAGGCCACGCGCAAGGCTCCTTCCGTGTCCAGGCAGCAAACCAGCCTTCAGCCTCCTCGCACACACTGATTTCTTTCACAATACAACACAACTAACATTGCTCCTCTAATGTAAAATCGCGGTTCGCTCTCTTGGAGCTCCATCCTCCCTCAACTCGCTGACCTCATTGCTCCAGACTTCCTCAACCTCCATCAACCGCCCGTCATGTCTCAGCCCGTAGAAGAGGCCTCCTTCATGGGAATTCCCATTGAGCTTCGACACATGATCTTCGCGTACTCATCTGCTCGCAATGTCAAGCCAAAGAAGGTCCTTCGCTATTGGTTCGAGAAGAAGGAGATCAAAGACATCATCGCCAAGATAAACGCTAACAACCCTGGTGGAGTCGCAGCAGTGCCTGGATACAATGATGATTATGATGATGCCGATAGCGATGACTCTTCACTAGATGCTGAGGATGATGAAGGCGAGGATGAAGAGGAGGATGAAAACGAGGAAATCGACGAGGAGGTTGAGGATGAGGATGAGGATGAGAACATTGCAGACGAGGCTGAGGATGAGGGAGAGGACGAAGATATGCCGGATAGCGATGACGATACCAACCAGGCTGCAGCCGTTTCAAGCACACTGACTGACCAAGATGAGGTCATGAGCGGCACCGAGGACGAGCAAGACACAGCTGTAGCTGGACAAGCGGCTGGTATTCAGCATGAGCTAGCTGCCACAGAGGGTGAAGAAGAGAATGATGATAATACAGCGAATGGGGAGAGTGAGGACGAGGAGCATGAGGAGCATGAGGAGCATGAGGAGCATGAGGAGCATGAGGAGCATGAGGAGCATGAGGACGAGGATGAGGTCGACGAGCCTCTAGCAGACGTCGATGATAATGACACAGCAACCGACCCTCAACCACCACAACCCCCTCCGCCTGCTCATGTGGTTCGAGCGCACCGCAAGTGGCGCCACATACCCAATTTCCTTCGCCTCACCCAGTGCCCACCGCCTACCGAGCTCTTTCTTATTTCGAAACAGCTCAGCTCTGAAGCGAAAGACTGGTTCTACAAGGTCACCGTTCTCAAGATCGACGCCACCGCCAGCTTTGCCCACATGAGCTTTTTCGAGGAAGCCCTGGGCGAACTGGCCGATGCTGCCTTCTCACCCATGGAAAATATCAGGAGAGCTGACGTCACCTTCGTGTGGGACACTACCTGGATCCGCGCAGAGAAATCTGGTTTCGCTGCCAGCGTGTTCCCCTTCTTCCTCAACACTCGCACGGAGTACGTCCTTAAAATACTGCAGCAGGCTCCAGAGCTCGAACAGCTAACCATTCATTGGTACGACTCGGCTGAAGATGATGGCGCGAAGGATACCATGACACAGGCACTGGAGCCATTCATCCTGAATCTTAAAGGAGTACAGACTAAGATCGAAGAGCACTACATCGCACCGGATGCAAAGCCGCACGCGAAGAGCATCGCTGGTAGACGCCGTCTCGAATTCCAAAGCATCATGGATGGCCAGCGCGAAGCTTTCTAGGCTGCGCTCCTTCTAGTGCTATATCTAGGAAACCCATACTTCTCGATACCCACCGTTTCTCAGATTCCGTTTTATACAATATTTCCGTATCACGGGGTTGATTTTGGTTCTGAGGCGTACGCGGCTTTGGCATTTGGCCCTTTCTGTGGCGGGATGAGGACATGCACTTCGCTCGGGGCGCTTGTGCATGTCTAGATTGTGCATGATCATGGACTCAAGCTATCTTTCGACACATGAGCATGAACATGAGCATACCAAGGTGTATCTCATGGCTAGGAAATGAGTTCACTATTATGAATGACCAATTAAGTATTCTTGTGAAGTGATGGTTCCCCTAGTGCTATTATTCCACGTGCATTAGACACTTCCGCTACTCTGTTTCCGACTCCTTGTTGGGCGGGACAAGCGAACCCATAGGCAGAGCAATCTCTCCCTCATCATACGCCCACCGTACATGAGAACAGCCCCATCCTATAGCAGGTACATCACCGAAAGCTATCTGGTTCTTGGAGCCTCGTGGACCAGCACCTTGTCTTTGGGACATCCCGAATACCAGGCAAACCACGAGTGATGCAATTCAACTTCAGCTTGTGCGGGGTTTAATATCGCAGTTGAGCACAAGGTTGCATGCGCTCAACGCCAAGGCTCTACAACGAGAGGTCTAGATTAGCTTGATGTAGAAAGCTCAGCCCGATTTAATCTAAAAGCCATTAATTTACGCAATAGTATGTTGGAGATGCATGCAGATACGACCAAAGTGGGTAGCGCAAAGAACACTACTGTTTGTTTGGGGTCTCATCGCGGTTATGATTATTGCACTTCTCGCATTCATCGTCTTCTTCGACTTTTCTGGGCGATCGCTTGGTTAGAAACTTCACTTGTGCACTCCCATAAGGTAGCAGGTCAAATGAGAGTCTTGGCTATGTGACCTATTTTAACCCAGCAGTCACCCTCATCTTCTTTCCATTGAGTCTCACACTCGCCTCTTTGCATTCAGAATGAAGTTTCTTTCTGCTATCGTGTTGTCCCTCCTCCCTTATGCCCTTGCGAATCCAGTCGCAGACTTGGGTGCTCCCGGGCTCCCAGCGGCAGGTGACTTATCCACGAGTCTTTCCAAACGCGAGTCTTGCAGCGTGACAGGAAAAGGCGATCTCAATGTATCTCTTCCACATCTCTCGTTTCTGAATCATTTGACTTTTCTTACCAATACGATCTAGGGCAGCGGGACTTGCAAATACACGAACACAGATAGCTGCCCATACGTCAGCGTACCAGGGTTCTGCAGCGGTAAGTTTGGTTATGACAACATCGAAGCGTATGTTTAGGTAGCTGGCGCTGACTGAGACTACACAGGCCCCGTAGATATCCAGTGCTGCCGAAAGATAACTTGTTCTGGCAAGTGGAATGACTGGACTTGTCGTAATACATATAAAACCTGTGGCTCGGGATTTGAGTGGAAGACGTAAGTTCATTGTTTCTGAGTGTGCTTGATAGATGGCTTGTAGATAGACGCGGGCTGACTCATTTTGTAGGGGATTTTGTCCGGGGGATTCTAGCATCAGATGCTGCGCTCCTATATAGATAAGGGGATGCTGTCATGACATTGAAAGGCTAGAGATATGGAAGTTGATGTCTAAGTACACTATGAAGGCGTTAAATGACTGAAATGTGTTCTATGTAATAGCTACTATTAGCGAACCTAAATGCCTATTTGAAACGCTTTTTTGTCTTGCTTTGTTATCTAAAGACAATAGACTCTCTTTTCCATTTCTATGTCTTCATCACGTGTAAGACAAACAACTTGGATGCTCTTCTACAGGAGTAAGTTTGACTTTACCCATTACTTGTTTTTCAGTGACAATCATGTCAAAGGTGACAGTATTGAAGTGACGCAAAACATCTGAAGAGTCACACAAGATCAAGTAAATACGAAGCGATATTTCAACGTCTCTGTGTCCATCTCATAGGGGAAAAGTACGCTGAAAGGACATGATGTATTCATTACATCTGATAATAGTTACATTCGTGAAGGTCTACCTTTTTGACGATCTCGTGTCTACTGTCACAAATCCAGCATATTCACAAAAGAATGTTTGCGCATTAAGGCTTCTTTTGATTGATTTGATAATCTATATGACAGTAGACGATCGGCAAAATTATATCGTTGGGTTTCCTGTTCCCAAGCCGAGACATCAGAAAAATGTAGATGGTATCCGCCCAAAATAAAAAAATACCTCCAGATGGCTATGCAAGAAGTGTGACTGGAAATGGGCATGGTTTTAAATCATGAGTACTACCATTTGAAGTGACTCACTTGCATGAGAAGTATAAATCGCTTTCCACACTCTTCTAAATCTCCTTCATTTCTCAATCATCGAAGCATCTTTATCTGTTGCTGCGCTCGAAATCGCAAAAGAGATTATAATCTGCGTTATTTGGAGGTTGCAGAAGAGATTATTGTTGCATTTTTGGAGCGAAGACTCACTAAGGGTGCCCAATTCTCTGTATACAAATACCATATCTCTGGATTCTCATCTTCTACCTATAGGCACGTCTTTCAATACTTCTCGTTAAAGCAGCCGGTCGACTCAAATAGATCGCTTCTCGCTAGAATCTGTTCGGCCTAGGACACAACATCACAGATTGTCGCTATGGACGACTTCGAACTTTTACTCCAAGTACAAACTGGCGACATAAATTTCGTTGATCAGCTGGCGGACCTGGCTCAAGACTTCGACCGCAAAAGTATAACCCCGGAACGTGTGGACGAAAGTGACGAATCTCCAGCCAGCGAGGCCAGTGAAAAAGGTTGGAAAGCCAGTTCACTGGATGTCACGAGCTATGCAAAAGGAAAAGACGCTGTCCGCTTTGTCCACGCTAAATGCAATATGATTGGACCTCTGCACCAGGATCAACTATTTAGATACACCAATGCTACCTGTAAAGATTACGAGTATAAATTTACTAAGACCCACGTCGAAATTTACCGTAATTTAAATGACAGGTTAGTTTATTGGAGCCACCAGGGTTATTTCGAGAGTGTCAACTATCGCAAATATCGTCAAGGGGACCACACCTTGGAACTAGAAAGTAGGCGTCCAATCAAACAACAGCGTGGAACGATATACGAGCCCGACCAATCTGATCTACCTCTGTTCACGCCTGCACAAATGGAAGAAAGATGGAACACTGAGCATGCAGCATACCAAGCATCAAACAATCGCCCAGAACCACATGTGCTACAAAAATTGATACCAATCTGGGATCTATTATTAGCACGCAAACCGGCCCCTACGACATTCGCAGTGTTTGGCCTACCATCCATGCAGGATCAGCGGTTCGAGGAATTTTCGTTTCGAAATAATGTATTCGCTTTTCGGCTAGTTCAGTCGATAATTCAGGCACATTTTAACGCTTACACCAACCCATCAAAAGCGGATCTATTGGTTCCATTAGACGTCGGACAACTAGGAAAAGCAGATCGTGAGCTCGTTCTCGAAAAATTCCGGTCCGAAGAGTTCCAGAATCCACATGAAGATGCTTTAAAGAAGAACCAGGTCCCGGAAGATTTGATTCCCACGGTAGCACATAAGCAAAGAAAATTTCGGCCAACCAATTACAATTTGATGATTGCAAGCATCGCGAGCATGCTATATGCTATGAAAAGAAGCGATGACAGGTTAAACGTTATTTTCATCATGATCAAGCCTGACCAGCCGCTTCGCCAATTACTTGCAACAGCACTTCTCGACGGTTTTGCCGACGGAAACCCGAACAGGCTTCCTCTCACTATGATATGCGCACCATGGGAGATCGACAACCTCCCTTACGACAAGGATATGTATGACGGCGACAGAACTGACGATAAAGTAAGAGACTTACTGGCCGGCCACTACCAAGCTTATCCTCTCACACCATTCACAGACGGACCTTGGGACTCGTCTATATATCCGCACACTAGTCTCCATATTCGAAATGATGTAGTCGAGGACTGTCCACCAATTTCGCAGCCGCTGAATTGCCCCTTCGACGTAGAAGGGTAGACATCCTGCCGCCGCGTATGATTTGGAGTAAACTACGGAAGAAGGAGAGATTTATGATAGTATGACAACATCCACGTACAAACAAATCGAGGCTGTCTATTTCCCAAACCGAGGCCACCATATGAGCCTGCGTGCTGTCGAGAGGCCATTGGATCTGGTAAATCTGGTCCTCGGATCTCTAACTTTAATTAATTTGGCGACTCATGTTATAATTTTGCACTTCTCTACAAATATTTTCATCATGTATTTTTTCTGTATTCATAGTATTGTTGGGTTTTGATAGAAGGAAAATTGTAGATTTGTTGCTAGATTTCTTTTTCGGATCATGGGCGGGCATGTAACTATTCGAGAACTGCTATTTCTTCAGTCTGTATTATTTAGGTACTTTTAATATATTATGTATATTATGGAGGTGTTCTGTATGGCGTTTCTATTGAACCTTAGAAAAACAAGATTGCTTTGCGCTTGCTCAGACTAAGAGCAAATACAAGGATACGGATTTTAATAATCTTCTTAAGAAGGCCAAGAGCTGCACTGCTCTTTACGCGGCGCTCGACGTCTTGAGATATACTTCAATATCTAATTTGGAATTTTCACTACCAACCTCTACAGGCTATAGTAGAATATCCTATGACTGCTTGTTCCATCAAAAGCTATGGAAGACCCCCCCTTGTTTCCTCTAGGATGCATGGATTGATTATCAAATACTGATGATGCATTAGCTATATCATATATGATGTCTAATTAACATGAATTGCTTGTGATGTTTACTATCATTGTGTGACTGCATGCTTGAGAACGTGCACCAATATCTCACGTCCATTGGATTGCGCAATAGGTTCTAGGTGCCGTAGCAACGCAAATATATAAATCTAGATTATAACAACCTTCGAAGTCGTTTGAATGTATTACAGCTTAAGATTAAGCACATGCATCAAGGGAATGCATCATAATTTCCGGTGCCCTGGCATATAGCATCTACTTCAAGGCCATCCACATACTGCAAGACTTTGTCATCTGCGCCGAAACGTATGAGCTTTCCTCCATTGGGGTCAATAGCGTTCATCGGCTGCCATCCAATCTTTTGAGGGCCATGGTAAGGGTCCTTTGCAAAAGCAAGGATGTGGTCCTGCATCGCCCGACTGGTGTCTATCTCAAGTTGCGTGACATCTCCCAAGCCCTTGACTAGGTCATATGTTCCGAATATCATCGGGATATCATTGCCATGATACGCACCTACCCACTTGAAGGGAGTGATATTCGGATATGTGCCCGCATGCTGATACCGGTAGACGGGAATGGATGCGTGATTGCGCTCGAGAGTTGAGTTGTACGTCGGGCAGATGAACATCGAGACCTCGGCGGCGAGAATGATGTCTTGGGGAAAGCCTGCACTCGGATCATTTGCGGGGTATGGAACGAGCGATGATGCTTCGTTGGCGGTATTTGAGAGAATTACTGGTACGCGCGCGATCTTGCCTTCCTGCGCTCTCGCAGCGTAGTCGGAGAAAACAATGTGTTCGTCGGCCACCGGTATGAAAGATAGTGCTGGGGTTGCACCACTGTCACCGTACTGCCCAATGAAATTTGAGATCTGCTCAAATGGTACTGCGCGCATGCAGTCCAGCTCTGCTGCGCTATTGTCTCCGCTGGTCGCATTACAGCCAAAGTGCTGTGCTACGAAAGTGAAATTCGAGAACATCTTATCGGTGACTGCAGCACCGCTGAACATGGTACCAGACTGTAGAAAGTAGCCCCGTGCAATAGGGTCATCATAGAATGCATGGGCATGGGCATCTGTGGACATGGATCCGGCAGACTGTCCCCATTGTGTGATTGCTGTAGGATCTCCTCCAAACGATGCAATGTTGTCCCGTACCCATTCTAGTGCGGCTCGCTGATCCAATATACCTAGATTCTGATCCGACAGACCGCGAGCGTTCGGGAAGCCGAAGATGTTGACTCGGTAGTTGATGGTGACGACGATGTGCGACTGCGAGCGCTCGATCCAGTCCATCGGCAACTGATAAGGGAGATACACGCCACCGCCCGAGAAGCCCCCTCCTGTCATGAAAAAGAGGACCGGAAGCTTTGAATTAGGTGTCGCGCTGGCAGGGGTCCATATAGCTAGGTAAAGACAGTCTTCTGACGTGGCAGCTCCAACGAGTCCAGATGTTTGACTCTGGTTGGCATTGTAGATCCGGGCACCATCTGCGAAATACTCACTCATTAAGGACGGAATAGATGATATAAATTGAGGACATGAGAGCGGTAGGTCGAAAGAATTGTGATGCTCGCTAGACGGGGAAAGCTTTTGTGGCGGCAACCAGCGGTGAGATTTGACTGGAGGTTGTGCGAAGGCAATGGAGCGAAATTGTCGTGTTTTAGGGAATTTACTGTCAATTAGACCGGTGTATATTCCGGTATTTGTTTTGACTGTAAGCTGTTCTGATGCATTTGTGCCTGCGCGCTCGGCATGGACGGCGACTAAGGTCGTCGTCAAAGAAACGAATGATAGTAATGTGAACTTCATGTTGCCTCCAAGTTATTCACTTGCTACGGCTGGTATCATCCAGTATTTATGGCAGTGTGCCTTCCCCATGGTCATAATTATATGCTCCGAAGTTTCAGCTACATAAGCGTGTATCTATCTCTCATTGGTGTGCTCGTAATATCACGTGACAAGTCATTTCCGAAATAGGGGAGGTGTGAGGGGTGGACCCTCCGGGGAGCGTTCTGTGGAGTCTGCGCGTGTGGCGGTGTATTCTGCCGGTATTCCCGCTCCCCTATCATCTAGGTACTTGTCAACTCTTGCTCACGTTGATGTAAATCTCGCCTCGCTTTCCTCTCTTCATGTATGGGATATCATATTGCACATACTTTCTCACCATATCTCGATGGCCGTAAGCAACGATAGGTATACACTCATTTAGCACTAGAAGCACAGTGACATCAATGACTCGTCCACGATTAAGACCCATTTCTTTCTTGAAGTTTTACTTGGGACAATATCTGTTCTGATGTATATGTGAATTAGTAATGGAGACCTTGCCCACGTCGCTTGGAACAGATCGAAATCTGTTCTTATCCCCGCGAAATATTCCCATTTTCCACAAAAGTTACTGCGACCCCTTCAAAAAAGCGCAAAAAGGTGCACTTCCTTTTCTCATTTATTTTTCACTGGCTTAAATGCTTTTACAAGCTGCACGTTCAGCTACTGTTTAGAACCGACCATCCGTTAGAAGACAGAAAACTAGCACAAATGTCTTGAGAAGTCCCATGCCTAGACTAGTTACTTATATTCCCATTGGCAGACACACCTATGATCTTTGGTAGAGCTGCATATCACAGATTATTACCTTTAATTTGTTCGATAGATATTTTATGTGAGTACCGGTTCGACCTCAAAATTAATGATGCAAATACAACTTGTCCCTCCTCACCTCCAAACTGTTTGTAAGTCGAAGGTACTGCGCTGATGTCGAAAGTGACCAAGTACCTTCGAATCTTGATTCATAGCTTACTAGACTAACTATGGATTGATGATTCCCTGAAGACATGTGTTGCTGGTATGTAATAGGAAGAAAATTGTGAGGGTCGCAATAAAACACCTGAATGGAGCTAATCGAGCTTGAGACTCTAGCAACCAAAATTCTTCTAGGCAAATAAGAAGTCAAGAGGAATCAAGGATGACTTAGATAGACCAATGGTGTCAAATACTATTCGTAATAGCCTTCTTAATAGGAAGTAATTGCTTATATAAGTTACGAAGAAAATGTACAACATCAATTGAAACAGAAAAGCATATGCAAGGGTACAGTGTATAGCAAAATAACCCACGAGTTTCAAAGTCGAAAAGCAATCTTATCTTCATCCTTGCCTTGAAGAAACATGCGATACGAAACAATCACTGCGAAGGCAACTGGCCCCAAACACTCAAGCAGTCCACTTTTGAAATACCATGGTTTGAAAAAAGGACCATAACGGTACTGCTAGTGCCCATGGTGTTAATAGACTGCGGATTGTTGACTTTAGCGTAATGCCCATTGAAATACGTGGTAAACCGCAGACCACCGTCTACGCGGCAGCAGAGCGCGCAGCTGATAAGATTCTAGGCAAAGTCTAATACGAGGGATTTCCACCTCCACCCCAATTGAATTAGAAAGTGACGGTGGCGACTGACACACCCTTTATGCATTGATTGAACCTCAAGCATGATCCGACTAGTTGATCAAGACCATTCAATATCTATTTAATGAATCCAGTATGGTCTTTAGAAGATTTTTTGCCTCGGTAGCATAATCGTGGCGTGGCGAAGGGATTGGACTGCCTAGAATGTCCGCAGCATGCAAGAATCGAAAAACGATTATGCACACAAATGTACTCGAAGCAGCCGCGCCAGTTCCTGCTCGGTGATCAAAAGCTTCTTCGTTGATACAATACTAACTTGATGCTTCAAAAAATTTACGTTCCGGAGTTGCAGTGCCTCATAAATCTTACGGTGGCTTGCGCACTCGTGATTTTTGATTCGCTCGCACTTTAGTTTGGGGAGCCTGAGGCGAGCCGCGCGAACCAGTTCGATCCACCTAAATTTCTGATCGGATGCATTGATTTTGGAGTGTCGTTCCAATTTGGTCCCTAAAGAACCCCGAAAAGTTCTGAAGAGGTTAGTTTAAGACATTGGCTGTCCACCTGCCTAAAGCTAATCCCTGTATTCCTCCCTATTTCTGGAGGCTTGGATCCGTCGGGGGGCGAGTTTCATTCATATTTTGAGGCTATGGTGGAGGCAGTGACACTGGACGCGTAACTAGGCCCTCTGCAGAAGGAAAATTGGAAGCGATGCTGGCTTCTCTCGTATTCGAAAAATTGGCAGTGATAGCTTGCATCATACATAATACTATCCCAGAGTAGTAGGAGGGATGTACCGCATAGTCTGAAATTATCGAGGCATGCTAAGCTCAAATAAATTGGTTGAACGTCTAACAACAAAGCAAGTTTCGTGAGGCTCTGGGCTTGAAGTAGGCCGATAGGCCTTTTTATCCAGAAGAAGGCCTATTTATTAGCTTACCCTTGCTCTCTAATTACGTTACTGTGTTGACGCTCAGCCTGCCTATTCAAGCCTGCTATGGTAGCATGCATAAGTCGTGTAGGTTTGTCTCGCCAGATACGTGCCTCCGAGATCCGTAAAAGTACCATTTTTAAACCACCACACCCAATAAAAAGATCGTGTTCAGCGCATTAAGATCTTAATCAAAATTCTTTTACTTCATATTTTAGAAAAATTTTTGATGTGATTTTGGCAGGAGGCAACCTGGGGAGCATCCTAGTCGTGCGCGGACCACTTACACTACCTATGTCTGATACCATAGTAGCATGCCTAATTTGTGTCAGATTATGCGATATGATGAGGGATTCGACAACACGTAACTAGCGCCCACCTATGTCGTATAGCATTCATATTAGTTGATATTTGGTCACAAGGCCAAGGGAATTCCTGGCTGCTTACCTTCTAATTTCCGTACTCTGATTCTACTCTTGACTATATAGCCTCACCAGTATACCCTGCACATACAGTTTTCTAGTTGCTCCAGTGCGTGTGCTCTAACAGATTCCGTGCTTGACTCTTGCCATCATCGCTGCGAGCGGTACGATAATCTTTTCCCACCTTTGTCATCCCTGACAGTCAGAACCTTCTAGAGCTTTCTTTTGATTATAATTCACAGCATTCTACGGATCTTGTGAAGTGGAACTGAATCGTCTTTCTCTTCCCTTACTACCTTGACGAAATCTTTTCGAGATGGTTCTTGCTAAAGTCCAAGTCACCTTTATCTCTCTCGCCATACTTCTTACGAGAGGAGTAAGTGTTACGTTTTATTTTTCTATAGATTTACCAATTGACGTTTTTAGGCAAGCAGCATTGAAGCGCCAATACCAGGTTATGGTGTTGTTACCATCCCCTGGTCAGTAACGCCTTCACTTGATGCACCTCCGCAGGATTTCAAGGGTACCATTGAGGAAGTATTCTCGTCGGCACTTAAAATAAATCCCCATTTCTTCAAAGATTTTGGCCTCGACAACAATGTAGTTGCCAACAACACATCTAAGAGAGACAGAACGGGAGTTATGGAGAAGCGAGATGACGTGAATTGTAACCCCAATCCTGACTGGCACTCTGCCTACCTAAATGGTATTCAGCAAGGCATTTCGTATTTGAGAGGTGTTCCCGGTCAACCGCAGAGGGGCCCAGGCCCTGGAAATTGTGGTCGAGTCAGTTGTTCATATCAATGTGCGATATGGTGGTGCAACGATGTAAGTCAAATCTCAAGATTAGGCCAATAAAAACTTAGCTAACCGTATGTTAGAATGACTCTACGAAAGTTCTTCCATCATTCAACAATATCGCTGATGGTGCGCAACTGATTGTGGATGAGTGCACTACAAAAGACCCTATCGCCGGCCTCTATAAGTTTGTTAGGGGTCAAGATTTTCACACGGATGGTTGGAACGTCATTGTACGTCTTGACAGTAGTGATGGTTGCTGATTGTGGCGGCTGGGACGTCAAATTGGAAAGCTTAGGCACCATATCATGCTAAGATTGGAGGTGAATCTGCATTTTTGCTGGGCTTTGTACTGAGTTTTGGAAGTCTTACTTATGAAATAGGTACAGGCAAGGTTTGCATTTGGATGTTACGCTAGCAACGAACATAGGCAGCAAGAAGAAGATGCTTACGAGAGTGAGAAGCTTGATGTTTTGGCCCAATTGCGCTAGTCAGTTCGGAAAAGTTAGCTATCTATATGTATGAAAGACTTGACATAATCTTTCACATACGACCATAGGACGCTGAGAACAAGGCTTCCCGTTCGCTCAGCCATATTTAAGCAGCGTACCGGCGGATTAGTAGTTGCGTGGGTGACCAGCAGCGAATACCTGCTGTTGTATGTTTTTGTTTTTTTTCTTCCAATCTTTTTAGCGTGGGCAGCTTTTGTGGGGCAATTATCTACCATTGGAAGAAAAGCGGCTGTAAAATGAAGCTAATTAGTAGCTACAAAGAAGGCCTAGATTCCAGGTGAACACTCACCGAAATCTGGGGGCATTTCTAGGGGCTACTGACGATATTTCCTGCATGAAATTTTCTCATATGCAATGATCATAGTTTTGATGTCATCGTTTATAGACCACGCTAGAGTCTATGGGTGCGACTGGCCTTACTATGAAAAAATTTGTAAGGCGGAGTAATAAGCTTGTTGATTAGCATAAAGTTTACATACAATGTTAAACCTCTATATATAAAGGGACTGTATAGTGTCACGTGAGGTTGCTAAGCCCTGTGAACTATGGAACTTATGCAACTTGGGGTTGTTGATGCGTTTCGCACCCTCGAATCAAGTGACGATACAAATTCCTTACTAGGGTGTCTGTGCAAATAATCCAAGTGTATGGAGTCTTGCAAAGGGAGGATCTGCAGATCTAGCTGCAAGCTGGAAGTCGACGGCGTGATAGAATATAACGTACAGCATCTATCATTTCCAGTTGATGACTTCGTCTCTGCCCTCTTGTGCATTTGGTAATGAAAAAATATACTTGAGCTGGTCGAGAGTAAAGAGGGTGGTATGAATTCACCTTTTCCATCCCAGATAGTTGGCGCAGCATCCATCCAATATGTTCAGTGTTCGTTTCGTGGATTAACTTGAAAACTGCAGCCCGACCAATATTAATAAAGAGCAGCGAAGTGCAACAATGATACAGGACGGTTTATGACTCTAGTATGATCTGCTATGCCCGCTGCGTCAAGGGATGACCAACTGGTAACTGAGCCGTGTCATGATACGCTCTCCGTCTAGCTTATCTATTATAGTCTTGACAGTCATTTCCTGCTACCCCAGATATTTTGACGGACATTGCTAAGGCTCTGTGGGATGTCGCCGAGATCCTAGAATGCCCAATCTTAACGATGCACCCCAATAAACGTCCTTTCCGCCCCAAACATCTGAATACTCCTCGCGAACTCATCATCTTCTTCCTCTTTCTTGATAAACACTCCATCTACAAACTTACCGCGCACCATGCGCACCTCTTCAGCGGGGACAACCGTCTCAATACCAGCTGGTACCACATCTTCTTCGCCAAATGGCAGAGCATCGATGTCGATATCTTTCTCCCTTCCAAGAATGCACATAATGATGACAAGTGCACCAGCTTTGCTCATGACCTGGTTCATCTCCTTACAGCGCTCGTCGCAGCAGCATTCTAGACAGCCTTCGAGACAGTGGCAAGCTTGCAGACGCTGACATGCTTGCTCGAGTAGGGTGTCAATGAATTCAAATGCTTTCGAACTAATACCACTTCCACTTGCGCCTCCTTTCGCATCATAGAAGGTAAGCCGAGCAGGCCGCTTTCTCGAAGTTTCTCGTTTAGCGAATTCTTTTAAGGCGACTTTACACTCTGTCCGCACATCACCCGGCATACTTATGACGAAATTTGGCATGAGCGACAGGACGGCATGTTCAGCGGCATGAATACCAGCAGCAACGTTCAGACGCTTCTCTTTCAAAATGTCCATAGCCGATTTTGGAACATCGATCCACATACCCTTAGAAAAGAGAATGATAGGAGGATTATCAACCTGTACTGCGTCCAGAATGCGCCGCTTCTTGTCAACTTTGAAGAAGCCGAAGACAACTTGCTGGATCTTTATAGGACCATAGAAGGCCCTGGTGCGCGAATGAGGTATGCGACGGATAGATTCCGTTTCTATAGGATCTATGTCGGTGAAGTCACGTTGTTGTGTAGTCCAGTCTACTTTGACGTATTCGACTTTTGCGATCATGCGTTCTTGACTGAATTCCTTGATGAGGTAAGTGTTACCCTGGTGCAGGAAGATGCCGCCTTCGTAGATCGTGAAGAAGGCACGAGAGGCTTCAAGTTCTTCAAGAACGGTGTTCTTGCCGTGGGTAATATCAATGATGGCGAAATGAGTATCTTCTGTATCTCTGATGGTAACATAGCGTGACGGATGAGGAAGAAATCGTTCATTGCAATGATAAAAGCCATCTTTATCTTTGCGCATACGATCTCTAGCAAGCTTTGGTAACAATGGGCCAAAATACGCCCTGTCAGTTTCAGGTTTGATAGGCATTTCGTATGCTGCGCATTGGACATGTCCTTCCAGGACGAGCAAGTTTTCGAGATCAACCTGCAATTCGCAATTCGGCTTCGTAAAAATTTCATCTGGGTTTGCCATATAGAACTGATCTGTCGGAAAACAATCTCCGACTAGTACCGACAATGAGTCTTTGTTCCTTCGACCGGCACGACCGCTCTGCTGGCGGAGATTCGCAATGGTGTAGGGGAACCCGCAGGTGATGACAGCATCAAGAGAGCCGATATCCACACCTAGCTCTAATGCACTAGTAGCGACAATGCCAACGAGCTTGCCGTCGAACATTTCTCGTTCAATCTGCCGCCTGTCTTGTGGAGTGTAACCGCCTCGGTAGGACATGACCCTCGCAACGACTTCAGGACGTTCAAGATTCCCCAATTCAGTCTTGATGGCCGCAAGCAGAGCCTCACATTGCTTCCTGATACGACAAAATGCGATCACTCGGACGCCCCGCAAGATCAGCTGACAGAACAGTTTCGCGGATTCTTCCATACTGTTCCCTCGGCCAGACGTGGGATCACCTGGGTCTTTGAACGGTGTATTCCAGCACAAGAATTCTTTCCTTCCGGATGGAGAGCCATCAAAATCCGTGAGCTTCACTTGATCAACTCCAAAAATTGTCTTCATGTGCTCCTCAGGATTTGCGACCGTGGCGGAACAGGATACGAATTTGACATGCCGGTTGCCCACAGCCGCGCAGATCCTTCGCAAGCGTCTCATGATGAAGGCAACATGGGCTCCGAACAATCCATTGTAAACATGAAGCTCATCTACTACAACAAACCGAAGGTTCTGCAAGAACGAGCGCCACGCTTCCTCCTGTGGTAAGATTGTGATATGAAGCATATCCGGATTAGTGAAGATGATGCGTGCTTCCTCCCTGATATAGTTGCGATCTGGCATAGGAGTATCTCCGTCGAACGTTTCTACTAGTATATCCTGTAGTCCATCCATGAAGCGAAGCATTTCTTTCAAACTCCTCCTTTGATCCTGAGCCAAGGCTTTGGTCGGAAAGATATACATAGCTCGGGTATTGATGTCTTGCTCGAGCTGATGCAGTACAGGTATCTGGTAGATAAGCGACTTTCCGGAGCTTGTCGATGTAGACACAATGACATTATGCCCTTCGTAAAGATTATTGATAGCTTCAGCTTGGTGAGCATACAACTGCTCAATATTTCGTGTGTTGTATAGCGCATTGACTAGACTCTGAGACATTCGGAAATTCAGGTCACCGAAGATTGGCGGTTGAGGATCGAATACGCGATGACCATCAGGGACTATCTGTCCGGTATACCACTCTAATGTCTTCATCTCCTCGATAATCTCAGGAATGGATTTGCGCTCCATCGGTATAGTCGCCGGCAGGAGAGACCTCTCCGGACCTGGCGTCGTAGGTCTACTTTCTGATGGCGTAGGTGTAAAATTTGAAGAGATCTCCTTGATTTTCTCCACGGCATCGCTATCGTCTTCGGCACATTGGTTTAGAAAGGCATTTACTGAAGAAGTAAATTTGGTGTTTCTCTTCTCGATCAGCTTCATCATTTGTTTCTGGCTGAATACAGGCATCTTCAAGTCTTCATTCCGCAGCCGCTGCACGGCCTTCGTTGGCTCTCCCGTCTTTGCGTGCTGAACCTGACGCTTCAAATCACCGTCAATGAATTCGAATAGTAACACCTCCCTGTGTTCACGGGGGTCCAATTCTGGCTGCGCGATAACAAAATCGCGTAATTTTTTGCCAGCGGTGTTCTCCTCTGCGCCCATGAGGTTGATTTGCAGCATGGCCTCGTCTACATAGGCAAAATTGATAGATTTCGGAATCAGAGCCGTTATCTGCGCGACATCTTCGATGACCAGCTCACGCTTGATGTGTCCCTCTACCGCACTCTTGATATTATCCAAGGTAGTAGCAAGATGCTTGCGCGTGCAACAGAAAGTGTATACGAGGTTCAGCGCGCGATGGACCTGAGCAAGCTTCGTGAAATGCTCTGGCCAGGGTATCGAAGACTCGACCACGGTAGACGAAGCATGTCGGACGAGCGCGGGCTTCTCAGAGTCGCTCTTCGATTTCGGTTTCCTTCGTGGCTTCTTGCCCCCATCTGCTGTCTTGGTGGATACTTTACTCGTCGTCGTGTCCCCGCCAATATCTTCGCATGCCTGTGGTTCGGTTGCAAGCGTTTCCTCTGCTAGCTGCTCTTCATCGCGTACTTTTCGTTTCTTCTTCCGCACAATTTGATCGGATACCGTCGCTGCTTTCATTCGAGGCATTGCTGCCTCATGGTAAGACTAGGAGGTTGCGTACAGAGCCTCTTAGAAGTGGCGGGAATCGATGACGCAACGCCGTGTTTGGAGGCAGGAACGACATCAATGCTCACATGTGAACTCAAATACAACAGATTACCTGATGCTCAGGGGCGATTCAGTCATTATATATCTCGTTGTCAATCTGTCGCCAATGGAGAAGGTCAATGAAGCCTGAATTGCCGTGATGTCAGGAAGTCGCGTAATCGCGCACTCACGTGACTGGCCTATGCGCTAACGCTATAGCTCATCACTCTCTTTCATACAGAATGTTCATACATGGATTTCTCGAGCAGAATCATTAAATGGAATGCCGGAAAAGTACATAACTCTTGGAGAATACAAAATTGAACCTCAATAAGCCATCAACCCCCGAGCCCCTCCATTGTCAGCATGGCTCCAGCAGCCAGTATCCACATTCCCAGATTCCAAGACGCACCATTGATTGAAATAGCGGCAGATTTACTCGTCGCCGCACTACCTGGGGAGTTTGTTCCTGTTGCTGAAGGCGTTGAAGAAGGCGTTGCAGATGCCGTGGTGTTTACGTCCTCAAGCGGAACCATGACCGCGTCCAAAACATGCATCAAACCATTGTGAGTTCTTTATTTGGTCAGTCTATACTTCTAGCTAGCAGCATGTGATTTTCACTTACAGAACGTTTGCGTCAATAACCTTTGCATTATTGAACCAAATTGTCCTATCCTTCCCTTCTCCCTCAATCTTCACCCTTATCGTACCATTCTGTAAGCTCTTGAACTCCTGTCCGTCTACTAGATAATCGCTGTATGCTACTTCTGGTAACGTGTGAAACATGATCGCACCGGTCAACGTCGTCTTGTTCAACTTAGCATCTGGACTTCCTGCATCGCCAAATGCTTTATTGCTGGGTCCCAAGCAAGTTACGTTCTTACTTCTATCGAGAGTATCCCATAATTTTGTTCGATTCAGCGCGTTATCGAGTTTATTGAGGCCCGCATGACGAATTGTACTTTTGCAGCTTGTGGGTGGTGTGAGCAGTCCGTCTACGATATGAAATCGACCTCCGGACCAAACGCCCTGCCCATCGTCCAGCACCGTGAGGTTGATGTTGGACGACATTCCTGAACGGATAGTTGATTGTGACCCACCATCCTGTCTAGCCATCAATACAAATCTTGAAGACGAACCGGAATTATCGCCCTTGATAAAGACGACCTGTCCACGTGCCCTCTTCGTGCCTCCGTATTTGTTCGCCATTTGGACACCCACGCTCCGATTGTTGTACTTTGAGTTCGTGAGGAATGTTGGAACCGTCAATCCTGCTGCACCCCCATCTTCCAAATTATCCTTACTCAAATTCGATACCAGTGTATGGTACTGTACGATGTCAAGCAGCTTTTCCGGCGGAACATCTGTGAGAGGAGTGCCGAATTGGGCTTCGTAGGACGCAAATGCCTTGTCATCTGGCGCAAGGAAGGTGATTGGATAATTAGATTCATTGCTGAAGAGAAGATTCGCGAAGGCCTCGCTATTCTTGTAGAAAGCAGTGAAATTAGAAAGGTTTGGGATGCTTGAGATTGCTTCATAGAGTGTTCGTGCGTTCGCACCTAGAGCGTATGTGAGGAAGAGGGTTGAGGAGCGCAGCATTGTGCCGGTATGCATACAATCGAAAGTAAGGTGGCGCGATCTTAAAAAGACTAAATATGAAGATGGCGATCGCGACGATATGATACAAGAGAAAAGAAACGCTGAACTTTGACAATTCTAAAAAAGCCGGGGAAGTCGATTCACATATAGAAACAATAAAATCTCCATCTTTCAGCCACTATCTGCTATAGCTTAGCCAGCTGAGTGTCGCCTGTGCCGTACTTGGTACTTGAAGCCGAGTAGCCAATGGCATGGGGTGTAGGCTTCAGCTCGGCTCCACCACGCGGTGCGCCACACGAAAGTTACCATCTCGTGTTGGTCTTTGTCTATAGCTGATTCCAAGATTCTGCCACGCCGTTGAATAAAAAAAGCCGAGGCTGTTGAACACCCCGCAAGTGCGGATCCAGGGCTGACTGGGAAGACAATGGAGCAGACTGGGAGACATAGATGGCAAGGAACATTAGGCGGAAAATGGGATTTATACTGCGCCATGCAGGCTGGAGCTCAGCTGAACCACAGCCGAATCAAAAAATAGTCCAAGTTCGAAGCTCAGAGGACAAGGATAGTAAGGCTGTGCCTCTATACAATTATTTATGGATAAACGAGGGGACAAAGCCCGTGAATGTGTCGATAAAATAGGAAAAGCTTGGCGCAAGGCGCCAGTAAGAGCACATTCAGATGATGTTATATATTTTTATTTTTCTGAGCCGTACCTGGGTATTTGAGTCGTACGGCAATGAACAAGTACCTGTACCAATAGATTCTGGTATACACATTGCACGCCTCGCAATCAGGTCACATAACTACTTGAAGTTCTGTAAGCCTTTCTGAGACTTACGCGGGTGAGCATGTGATCTTCAAGGTATACTAGATCCATTGATAACCTCATTCAGAGCTCAACCCCGATTTAGCCATAGTGAGGCCATAAAGCGGTTCAAGGACGCAGCATATTTGGTCAAGTCCGCTTCAATAATTGCCTTTACCAACCAAGAAGAAGAAATACATTTCCCTAACAATGACAAATCAAACCAGCAACAATGACTTATCAAGGAACGTAAACCCTGTCCACACCAACTCTCATCAACGTCCTACTTCTCACAATGACACTTGCACTTACTATCCCACCAATGCTTACACCCATCCCCATCAATCGCAGACCCAATAGTGTTTGACTTACACCCCTTATCCCTCACGCCTTCCTTGAAGCATTCGTTGTAGCATTTGCCACCCCAGTTCGTTGCGCATATGTGGCCATCAGAATTAGTGGCCGCCCAGTTGACTATGTCGCGCGCTGCGATGTTGGGTTGGGCAACCTCTGCCTTGAATTCCGCTTCGTTGGCGGTAGGGACGGCGAAAGAGGTTGAAATGATGGTGCTGAAGAGGACGAGGAAGGTTTTGGAGTGCATGGTGATGGTGTTGGTGTGAGTGAGACCTGCAAAATGAGTGAATGACGCACTGAATGGACAAAGGTATCGGAACAACCTTCTCTGATTCTTCACAGTTCGACTTCTAATCCCGATATCTAGCTCAAGCATGTGGATATATATTAGAGCAAATAATCCAGCTCCTTTTATATTTCCTCCAAACCCTCGCCATCCTTATTTTTGCACTCCCTCAACATCGTGAGAGCGAGGAATGCGAACATTGTGGATCGAAGCGGGATCTAAGACCTGGGAATCAAAACAGATCACGAACTTGTCCATTTATTTCATGTGGTACAGAGGGCAAGCTAAAGTGAGGCTGAACGCCTATATGCAAGGAAAGGGGTCAGATGGCTATGAAGACACGCTCCTAAAATGGCTTGACCCTCTAAATATGGGTTTGCAAGACATAAGCTGCTCGAAGACTTCTTCGTCTAATAGTTTGGACGCTAGTAGGCCGATTCCCATGAACGTTGTGGCTCATGATTCAAATGTGGAAGCAATCAGGTAATCGATCTAGTCAGACACGCAGTGAGGGCGCACCACTTGTCCCTTAGTCCATACCCGTCCCCTTTACCGGGTGATCAATTCAATAGTTACTCTAATTCGCTACCTTGCGGTCCGCTTCATCGCACACTCGGCTCCGCGACCCTTATTAGTCAAGCCCGTATCGCTCAAAGCAAGGGAGCCACCCCCAAGAAGGCAAAGACAAAGATCACGAACTTGGACAGACCTAAACTACTCCGTAAGCGGGTTCCACAACCCCCGGTCTTCCAGCCAATCATCATCACCCAAACAAAGCGGTTTTGCGCAACACACCGTGCACGGTACACGAACTAGAAATCATCTAGTCTCTCGATAGCAATCTAAGGTTTCGATGGCTCTAGGAAGGTCATGCTACTCCGAACTTGCATATGCATTGTGTCATAGCGTTGCATTTACGAGATTTGCATATTGGGCTGTCGCTGTGCCAAGCTTGCGATATTAAAGTTGGTATTGTACGTTTAGTGGGTTTGACCACTACGGCGTGTAGGATAGTAAAGCTGCGAAGTGCAGTTCGTACTGTCTTCGCATTACCCTTAATCAGCTCCAAATTGTGGCGAGCAAACTGTGTATGACAAGCCCTGAAAGAAACACCGCCAAAGCTTCAATACCACGATGCTACTAGACGGCCGCAAATATCATACTAGATCTGTTTGATTCAAATATCTAATCAGGCTTCTTACCATCCGACCAGCTTGGGAACACGCCAGAACAAACATCTACATACGCATCCCATCTGGTCAATTCTTTATTCCCAGCATCCCTTTCCTTCATTCCCGGTCTTTCTGCTTCTACCCATTCCTGCACCACGCCATCAGTCGTCCAAAACATAGTCCAATATCCATCCGGCAAGTTCCACATACCAACACTCCGCTCAAAATACCATTTGTTCACAGGATTATTCTTCCTGCTTCTCCATACCACACCGCTAGGAAAGGCCGAGCGAGTCAGAGCGCCCCAAACGATATCTGCTACACCACCAGAACCTTGAGAAGATGTCAGAACAGCGAATTTGTCAAGGTAAGGAATCCATAACGGGGAATCGGGAGGAGGTGGTTCCGAAAGAGAGGAGGGTGTTTCCCAGGTGCAGATAGCACCGCCTTCGTAGTCGCCCGCAATGATGACACCTGCTATGCGCCCACGTATACGGTCAAGGTAGTGGCGTGCGTCGAGTTTCCGTCGAAAAGAGTCTTCGATCAAGTCCACAAGGCGGGAGAAATCGATCCGGGGATCATTTTCAAGCTCTATGCTGGGATTTGAGGGGGAGGGCGGGCGCCAGGGTCCAGTCTTACGAGGATCGGGTATCATTGTAACGGGTATTCCTTTCTTGAGGAAGGTCGCTGGAGTTGGCGCTGTGGCTGAGTGAGATCTAGGTACGAGAGGATCTGGGAGCGAAGATGAGATCATTGGTTTATCCGTGAGTAGATTGTGAATGAGAGGGTTCTTCGATCGTCGGGTTCCCACGCCTGGTGAGGGAGTCTGCCTGTTCGCTGCCTGCGAAGACATGGCGGCCTCGTCTGGAGTGATGATCAGAGCGGAAGATGAGGGTGGAAGCAGCCTCAGCGCTCGTTGAACAACATCAAGATTCCTGATATGACGCGATGGCACGTCACTGTTAGCTATCTTTTGGGTAGATTGGCTAGGCAGGGGCGCGACTTCGGTCTCCACGAATTTTGATAATGGGTTACTAGCATCGAAGAATGCTAAGGTCGATTCAGAACCGTTCGATGGTGGTGCCAAAGCGAGATGCTCAAGTTGCTCCTTCACGTCTCGGTACTCCGCCTCGAGGTTGATGAAAACGTGGGCTCCATCCGCTCTGTACTCTGATGGAATCCCTCCAAGCGGATCAAGGATGATGATGCGGTCTAGAACAGGTGTCCCCGAGGAAGCCCTATCCTTATTGTAAAGAGCGTCGTGAGATTCATGTACATCATTGGCAGTAAATCTCTGCGTTGTAAGTCCGGTAAACTCGCGGGTTAATGCTAGAAGTACGTCGTCGGCGTATACTCGAACTTTTTTTAGGCCTGAGTCGTACGCAAATGGTGGTATAACGGGAATAATGCCGTCTTCAATAGGCGGGAAGAGGAGATGATTGTTCTTGACCTCCACATTCCCTCGAACTTTGACGGTGCTTGGAATCTCCGTGTGGACATCAGAATAGCATAGCGAGTGGGCTACTTCAAACGCTCCGGGGCCATTGAATTCTTCCAAGGCACTCACAATGCGAGATGTTTGTTCATGCACGACTGACTCCCAATCTGTATTTGTTTCCAGTGTGGGCGGCGCTCCCGCTTCATCGCAATCAACAACAACTGCGATATTCAAGCCCAGCCTTGCCATTTGGCTCAATGTCAACGCGATACCTCCCAATATATCATCATCTAGCGTTTGAGGTTGACGCAGCTTCACCAGCGCTAAATGCAGGGGCTCTTTATCTTTATTTTGCAGTGTTTTCTCAGGCAGCTCTTGCTGTGTGAAGACCGGGTTGTTCTGGATGGCTTTCGTCGGCTCGTATAGATTGCCTAGATTCACACCCGTCTTTGTCAGTCTCCATTCATTGTGGTGTGCTGTCTGCGCCGCTTTGCTGGCCTCCGGCGTGGGCTGTGCCGAGCTGGTAGGCTTGTGTTTCGGCGTGTCGAAATGCTTGAGGAAGTTCTTTGCGTCACGCTTCCCGGGAGATTCTTTGAGCAAACGGGTCAATTCGTTGCGCTGAGCGCGCTGTCGTTCTTTCGCAACGCTCTTTCGGCCATTGCGGACGGGCTCAATTCCTGAGGCATAGTAACGCGTCGAGGGAATATTACATGGTCCATCGTGGTATTTAGGGATGCTATCGAACTTGGAGATCACCTACCCAAGCAATTGGTCAGTTCTTGCGGTGGAACAGAGCAATCTGGTGGTAACATGTGAATGAGTCAGGCAAACAAGTATGCAACTTACCCTTGTGCGCGACATCCCCAAGCCCCTCGACTGGGCTTTGCAGCAGCTGAACATGCTTCATGCTAACGATGTTTCATTCAACATCACTGTGGCAGGTTTGAAGTATGGAAAGAGAAAATCAGATTTGCATGTGCGCTCCTTGCTCGGAGCTGCGTGTTTTCTGCAGGTGGAGCTCACATTTCGGGAGCTAATCGATAAACGTCATTCTTGACATTTACCGGTAGCCGAAATCGGACCGAACCGCTAAGTCCAGAGGTCCGCATCTGATAATATTGGACGACTGCGGGGTGATGTAACAGATGTCAGAGTGCGTGTGCACTATCGAATTCATCTCTGCAAAAGCAAGTCTTCGATACGAACTCGATAGTCCGCAGTGTCACCCCAGACGACTACTATGGCACCACAACTCGCTTGGATTGGCCTTGGCAATATGGGCAGGGTAAGAATAGCCGAGCCGTATTCCACCAGACCTCCACATTCAGCTAATGATCTTTCAGGGCATGTGCAAGAATCTGGTTGAAAAAGGAAATCTGGACAAGCCTTTGATACTATATAATCGAACCAAGCAACGCGCAGAGCAGTTGTCATCGAGTCTTGGCACAGATAAGACAAAGGTTGTTGACACCGTCAATGATGCTGTCAAGACTGCGGACATCATCTTCATATGTCTATCGGACGACGCCACCGTCAACACAACTGTGAATGCTATTCTCGAACAGGACGTAAAGGGTAAATTAATCGTTGATGCCTCAACGGTCCATCCGGATACGACCAACGCGCTCGAGAAACGATTGACCACTAAAGGGGCAGAGTTCGTCGGAATGCCAGTATTCGGTGCTCCCGCAATGGCTGACGCTGGATCCCTAATTTGTGTCCTTGCTGGTGCCGCTTCCTCTGTAGAAAAAGTAAAACCATACACAAAGGGCGTAATGGGCCGAGCCGACATCGACTATTCTTCTCAGCCTGCCGGCAATGCCAGCCTTCTCAAGATCATAGGCAACACCTTCATCCTCAACATGAACGAAGTGCTATCTGAAGGCCACACGCTCGCTGAGAAAACTGGGCTTGGTACCGCGAATCTGCATACTTGGATTGAAAATATGTTCCCCGGTCCGTATACAGCATACTCCAACAGGATGCTAGCCGGGGATTATTACCAGAGGGAGGAGCCTCTATTCCATGTTGATCTCGCGAGAAAAGATGCACGACATGCTCTCGACTTGGCGAAGAAGACGGGAAGCAGTATGCCAGCTTTACAGGTAGCGGAGCAGCATCTAGTGAAAGTCAAGGAACATCTAGGGGACAAAGGGGATATTCCGAGCATCTATGGTGCGGTGCGTGAAGAAAGTGGATTGAAATTTGAGAATAAAGATTAGATGTAGAAAAATCAGAGTACGTGAATAAAATCCAGGTAAAATCTAAACTACCATGGCCACGTTGATCTGAAAGTGTCATCAGTGCGGAGACAACACTCTCCTACTCTGCATTCTGTTATCTTGACTCATTACTATCGCGTTTGCCATTTTCAAAATGGCCTTTCTCACTCGACGGTAGACATCCGAATACAAGATGTGTGTCAGAAAACCTAGACACATTTCATTTCAATACAGGCTAACAAGAACACTCAACTCTATGCCAATTTCACCTGTGGCAATCATTTTGTGTTTACTTTAAAAATGGCCTCACGAAACTCTGTCTACTTCATCAAACAAAATTACTGTAGGGTCGTAGCTCACTAATTCATCAATATGAATGCTTGTACGAATTTGTAGCCAACGGAAAGGTCTTGCAAAGACGAGGCGAAGACTAAAGACTTTACTGATATACAAAACCCTTTTGTAACTCCTTTTAGCCCAACGTCGTTTTATGTATGTGTTGAGGAAATGTATTCAACATCTAATCAAAGAAAAAACACTACTAGCTATGATGATACCTCTAGGCCACTGGCGTGGGAACAAATGGATCCAAAAAATATTCGAAAATTCTAACCACCTATGTCTGTCATGCTTACTTGTAGATAGACCATGTTGGTTCACTTCAACCATGATGACACACCACATCTCTCATTGTCATCCTTTATACGAGCCCCTGAGTAGCTGCAAAAGTCTGCTGTTCTACTACTTTCATTAGAGCCATTGACCCCAAAAATCAAGATTGGCAGAATACTCTATAATATCTGTTACAGCCGTCAGTCTAGCTAAGAACTTGTTTATGGTGTTACGCAATCCCCCTCTTCCGCCCTGTCTCGCACATCACTGTCAAGTATCTTCGTGGTTCATTGTCTAGAACTTCTTTCGCACTACCTCCCGTTACTTAGCCCAGACTAAGGACTTTTGTCCCTTAGTGAAAGCACTCTCTTTCTTAAAAACTTTCTAAGACATGTCTCACAACCCTAAACCAGAACCTTCCCCGTGTGTGATGGTGTGCGAAGACACCAGGACTGCGCAGCAAAGTCTCGCATACAATCAAATGAGAATCCGTACGTGAAAGGAGGGCAAACGAAACATATCATACGAATGTCAAGAGGGGAAATGAAAAGTTTCACTCCACTTGGTATCCAGAACAACGGCCAGCGCCCAGACACTAAGACAGTCCCAGACCCGCAAATGCCTCCTACCAAACATTGCACACTTCCAGAAAAGTCGACTGCTTGTGGCCCAAACCTCTTTCACAAACAGTCAAACAAGCGTTGAGAAAGAGAGTTTGTCTCACGCATCCCAAATATAAGAAACTCTCCGTCAATACTCTGCAACCCAGCACCAAATCACTCCCAAAGACCAAAGATCAACATGGCATACAGTAAGTCCCCGATTTTCGCATTCCAGACATCTTGACCTCTAACAGAAGACAGGCACTATCTCATCATCCTCATCTTCTTACGGTGGTGCGTCCATCAATGGAGGCTACTGGTCCCAATTCCCAAACTTCGAGTACAATCCCAACGCCGGCTTTCGATCCAACTACAAGCGTCTTGCAAACCAGCAGAACTGGAGCGAGAAGCAACGCAAGCGCCATCAGGAAGAAGCGCTCAAGTCTGCATTCGACTACTTCTACGGCACCGACGACAAAGATGTCACCGCCTGGCAGTCACTTTGCAGCGATGTAGGAATCAAGGAAACCCCCAGGAGCATCACAAAGGCTAAGCGGGTATGCCAACCCCCTCCGTACGACTCCTCTTCAGTAATCAGGACATGTAACTGACAAACATACAAAAAAGGCACTTGGCAAAGTCTTGGTCAACCTGGTCAATTTGATCGACCACAAGAGCGTTGGACTACCGCTCATGAAATTCCGCAACTTTGACCACTTTCGCAAGTATACCATGAACGGTCGGACGTGTCGCTTGGATGAAGCCAAGGATAATGGTATTGTCAAGGCATTGCTTCGGAAGGTCCGCTAAGAGCCACGCACTCAGCTACTCCAGAGCCATCTATGATCGGCGCACCGAATGGCTCTCGATATACACATGTGAGGAGGCATCTTGTCCATCTTCACTTTCAGATATATCGAGGGATTGGCCCTTGATGGTGAATTAGCATTGTACACTGGTCATTTGGCCTCATGAGCTACAATCCATGACCACCATTCCAGTCTTGACCATCCATAATTCGTGACAAACTCCCCTATTCCACCTATCGTTCAAACCCCTTCAACATGTTGCAAGCCGCATAGCCTAAGCCCACTCGGACCTCACCATGCCCCCACCCCTTTGACATCTCCACACTTGAGTAATGCAAGATTCCTTCCACATCCCATCCCTTCACACCCTTTGGTATATTCCATGTCGAACCCCCCCAAAAATGATATACCCCAACGTCATAGACATCCATACGAACTCACCCCTCCTTCCAAAGAGCACACCGCTTTCCTTCAACGATGCGTTGCACCGAGCTTTGCGGCTAGTACCTCGATACATCCCTCCTCCCCCCGCGGGTGCGAATGATGCGGTGTCTCCAGAAAGACAGCCATATTAGCTATATACATCATTGCACTAGGCAAACAGGTGTGGATTCAACCTTTTTTTTGCCTCGCCTAGATTTATCGCATGGGCAGATAGTCTCCCACGACTGCTAAACACGTTTCTTTCTACTGACGAAGGAAGTGTGCGGTGCTCGGTAGATGACCGACTTATACCCATTCCACGGGGGACATAGGACGAGGTAGATGAAAAAAGGGGGTTGGAAAGTGTAGATGGGGGCAGGGAGATTGTTTTCGACTCATGTTGCGAAATTCTAGGGGGAAAGGGGAGGGAGGAGTAAACTACGCTCTCGTATTGTTGTAGACGTAGAGCATTGGAGAATTTTTTTTTTTTTGGCAAAAGACCTCAATGGGGAAAAAAGCACCTTGGTGCAATTTTGCGGGTTTTGATCCTCAGTCATACTGCGAAGAAGGTTCCGAGCACGCTTGTTCAACATCGCACACGATGAGGGGCAGGAAGTCAGGGTCCACGATGAAAACTAGGAGGAAGGGGCTCTAGAACGACATGATTCACTCCAAAAGCGATTGAAGAATTGCAAAAACATACTTCTCAGTGCCACCGAACAATCCTTTTCAGTCTATGATACTTCTCCACCGATCTCCAAGGACACCAGAGATTCAGGGGGGGAAATCGGATCCTGCCAACTTCCGGGGGCATCCTCTGACCCCCGAAACCCCAGGCTCACCAGCCCCATAATGCCCTATCGCATGGACCATCAACTCGCCCACCAAGAACATCCACGCCTAAGCACCTCCCGCAAGGCTCACCCAGCACACACCACCCCAGATCATCGCAACTAGCTCACCAGGCGTAAACCGCACCAACCACTCTATCTGCAGCTGCAGTCATCTTTGCACGACGGCCGTAGATCAACCCGCTAACTCACTGCATGAAAGTGAGGCGCCCTCTCGAAACTTCCATAGCACTAATAAAGCGAGTTTTATGCGGTCATCGCGTGGCGCCGTGACCGAGAGATTGCTCCAGCGGAGAAAATTGTATGGCCATGTCGCATATCCGTTTGTTGGTTAGGTGGTCAGAGGCTGAGCTGACTAGGCGAAAGGCTAGTAATCGACCTGGCTAGGAAACGAATGGAGACGAAATATTGGATCATAAGCCAGTCTCAGTCCCGCGGATGGGCTTGCTGTCATGGATTATGTACTTGAGGAGTGAGACTAGACTTTATGAGAATAGGACATGAAAAGATCTGGACAGCGTGAGGTGTAGAGACAAAAGAGCGCTATACGGCTCGACAGAATGGCCATACGAATATGAAGTGAAGATTCAAGAAGGAAGAGTCAAATCAAACATGCTTACACGCGAGCACTCAATTGATCATTGCCACTGGGAGTAGGAGTTATGTGGTGGCATGGCTGACACCTTGCCACGAGGAATTTTCGTGTTGTATCCAGCTTGGAAAACTCGAAAGTAGGTTTTCAGCTCGAACTGGAAAGCAATCTGTGACTGAGCCCTCAGAGCAAGCGTGATGTGTAGAGACAAGGACCTAACCAGCTTGAAGCAGGGTGATAGCCACGACAACAAATCCAGTGTCCCTCTAGTGCGAAACGCTGTGCTCAGCTGACACAAGTCACAAATAATATGCAGCGTTCAGGGGCAGGCGTAGCAGGACTCGTCAGTAGCTTGCATGTCAGCAGAATAATTGGACGGAGATGGAATGAGAGGCGGTATCGTGATAGAAATTGGTCTCGACATGATATGACAACACAGAGAGGTCTTGAGATCAGCCGTTGAGCCTTCACCTATCCGTCTGGAGGATATCATTCGTTCAAGCTGCATGTCGGCGCTATGAAATCAATACGGCATCGCCATGCTGCGGAACTGTGGCGCTGTTGATTGACCGTCCCCGGATTATGTTCTGCAGGTTTGTAGCGCACCAGCTGGCGAAAGGCGTAGCTTGTGACGAAGCTCGTGCTGGGCGCCGGTGAAGGAGCACCACTGAGCCCGGACACTGCCTCTAACAGGCAAGTTCCTCCACTGAATGCCTGAAACAAACGGGCGTCACATGCATATCCAGAAGAAGCAAGCGGTAAGCTGTGTCGCAATAATACTCTCTAGTTTGCACCTCTGCGTTCGCACGGGCCAATCGTTCATGAACTGATCTGAGCGGTTCTACAACGGCAGCATTGTGTCCATTGTTGACGGGAAGCTGCCGAGAGAGCAGACACAAAAGGCTAATTGCAGAATAAGATACGTGCATGATGCGATGTGATGTTCTCAAGACCTTTGTCCGCATACTAGGATGTAGAAAAAGACGTAATCCTCAACGGAAATTGTTGCCGAATTGTGTACTTGTGTAACTGTACCATGGTTCCGGTGTGAACAGACGTTAAGTAGCGTGGCGGCAACTTCTATTGTAAAGACGCTGAAAGAAAGAGTTCTAGTCCGTTCAATTTCTGAAAAGACGTAGATCTTGAACCAGTAAGAGACGTGGTGGTTGATTGGACGCAGCTGGGCGATCCATGGTACCACCTGCGTGACGAACCAGCGCACTTAGGTCAAAATTTCCACGGATTGTATCGGCAGCTCCGTACAAACGCCAACGGCTCGCTACCAGGATCGCCGTGTGAAGAACGACATCAAGGAATTCGTGAACTGAAGGAGATCGACCAATCTGCAAAAATGGCCTGATCATTTGATTGTCGCTCATTGTCTCTGTGACGGGAGGAGCGGTGATCCGTGGTCAGGCGTCAGCTTTCTACACAGTTTGCTGGCAAAGCCTCATTCTTGGTTTGTATTGTTATTCAGGGTATTCTGGGTCGACTGAAGCACATTATTCATAATTTCGCTAGGCTGACAACGACAAGTCGACTGTCGCAGAAGTCTCAGAGACCAATCTACCACCGCCTTAGCGTGGGGTTGGAGTTCAACAGTCCCACCAGATCGTCTGTGCGAGTCCGCATGTTGTATGTGGCAGGTTGTGCAAATGGCTGGTCAAGCGCCCGCCCAAGTTTTTGAGCATACCTAGTTCATTCTGTAGCTCAATCTCTTCTTGCAAGAGGCATAACAATGACTATAGCGCCCCTGAGATTAGTGAGCTTGTGGTTCCCAAGCATTTGTGCTCGTCACGCCAGTTGGCATGATCGCCAGATGACAGCCGCCACCGATGTCTGGCAGCAGTAGTGCTACTTGTGCTGCGGGCGATTTGGCTTTCAAAAGAGCAAAGCCGATTCTCATGCCTCGAAAGCGAGATGAACAAGGACTCGAGGACTGAGGATTAGTTCGCTTTGTGTCAGATTGAGTCTTGGGATAAACCATTAGGTCGGATCAGTTGCCACCTATCATTAGCCCATCACGGCAAGTCGCTGGAGGCCGGTCCCAAGGAATCAGGCGAAAATGAATGTCGGTGGAGGCACGAGTGGCCCGAAACAAAGCCAACGACCCGGGAGGCGCGCTGGCCATGGACCCGGCCCGTAGACTCTGTGAAAACTGCCCGAGGAATGAACGATGCTGCAGCCTCTAGCTTGGGACAGCTCCAGAGAGCTTTGGACAGTCAAGAGCGGCGGCCCGTACCGTAGAGGGCGTTGGTCACTCACAGATAATGGTCACAGCATCACGTCAGCGCCTCTGACGACCCGTCGATCGAATGGGGCTGGGATAGTCGGACCTGGTGTAACTAGTCGTACGCAATGGCAGGCGATGCGACGGCTTCAACACGGGACCGCCTCCTTTGACTACTTTGAGCTGGCTGAGACAGTGGAGACTGGGCAGAAGCGATTCCTATTCTTCCCGACGCACCGTCGAGGCTGCTGCAGGTAGCCAGAAGACAATGGGACAGTGGCCTTTGCTTGGATGCCCGACCTTGGCCATGGCGGGAATGGAGCGGGAGGCTGCAGGCGCGTGTGCCCCTACGGAGGACGTGCTGCAGGGAAGCTGAGAAGCTTGTGACCTGATGGTGAGGTGCAGGATCAGGAGGAGGCATGACGGCCAGTCCAAAATACCCGCTCAGCCACCATCTCCATTGCGTTCCAACGGGCTGCTGTGCGTGAATGTGGTGACATGTTCTGGCAAATGCCGAAGACACTGGGGCGCAACGCTAGCGCGGTGAGGCACTCGGAAGATAGCCGCAGCCCTGCTCTCGCATTCTCGATGGAGAAGCATCAGATGACGGGGCTGGCATGAAGGGGCGGCGGCGGGCTCGGGGCAGTCTCATGTCTGGCTGATGCCGATAGCCTTGTTGCGGGTGCTGGAGAAGGCAGACGGCGGGAATTGATTGGACGGGCGGGCATGATGCGCGTCCAGCTGGAGGCAAGGAATGCAATGCGGCCAGATTAGAGGGCATCGTCGGCGGTCAGCCCCGAGGGGTGGGAGAGCAACGTGCGAGACACATGAGCGCATTCAGGCCCGGGACAGACATGTCACATCGCCCGCGTGGGCGGGCGACGCGGCGCAAGGGACTCGTCGTCGCGGCGCGGGCAGCGAGCGGTGCAGCGCAGCGCAGAACGAACGGAGGGCACGCAGGAGGAGGGCAGACGAGGCCAGTGTGCGCTGTGTGGGTTGGGGCGACGGCGTATGGTGGACGAGGACGAGGACGTCTGGGCTGGGCGGGTGCTCCTGCCGCGGCGGCGCATCGGCGGCAGGCGCTAGGCCCGGAAGCGGCAAGGCGTGGGACGGAACATCCGCAGCGCTGCACGTCACCAGGAGCTTCCCTCCCACCACCGCCGCCCCCCGCGGCTTCCCTCCATCACGCACTGCCTTCCGTCTGGACACGCAAGGGAGGGGCGCTGGAGGGGCGCTTTCCCTTTTGTCACCGACTCGGCCGTCGACCCAGGCGCATCCCCATCCCCATCCACACCATCCACACCCACATCCACTGCCGCCGCCGCCGCCGCCGCCGCCCGGACCCCATCCTGAGGCATCGGCCATCATCCATGCTCACCCTCGCGGCCGCTGCTCTGCCTCTCTGCCACTCGGCCACTACGGCTCACCCTTCACCGTTCAGACGCGATCCTCTCCGGCCCAGGCCAGCCGCCAGCAGCCAGCATGCAGCCCGCCGAGCCCATCTGGCTCTCTCGCGCTCTCGCAATCTCGTCGGGCGCTGCGACTGGCCGCCATGCGCTTGCTCCCGTCTTCTTTCGGAGCGTTGCGCAGGCCTCAACCACGCTGCCGGGCCCGCCAGTATCGAGCCCGGGAGATGGTGCAGCGGTCGTCATGGGCGCGAGGCCTCTAACTCGAACCGCGCATGCATCCCCCAGCGTCGCTCCAGGCGAAGGGTTGCATTCGCTCCCATGACGGCCTCCACCTGCCCGCAGCCAGTGCGCCGCCGTGTGGACGTGCGAGCGAGAGTGTGAGTGTGCGGACGTGTGTGTGTGCGGATGTGCTGTGTGTGTGGGTGGGTGGCTTGCTCCGCACGACGACCTGTCGCCGCGACGTCGCTGCGAGCTGCTCGTCTGCTTCTGCTCTCGTCGCTGTGACAGGTAACGGCTCCCCGGGTCCTCTTTCACTCGCTCGCCCTCCGCTGAGATGGCCACGGCTCCCTGCTCCTCTGCTCTCCCCGGCCCTCCGCCTGCCCCCTCCTCCAGGCCCCTCTCCATCTCCAACCCTCCAAGGCTAGCTCCACCGGAAGACGGGCCATGGCGCGCCCACGGCGGTCGCTCGACGCCGGGTCATCTGTTCGCTGCGTGGGTCTGTGCATGCCGGTCGGCCAGATGAAACATCGCGGTCCCAAGCAGCCGGGCAGTGTGCTGCCGTGTCGAGTCGCCCCCATTGAGCGAGGTGTCGTGGCCAATGTTCCTGCGTCGCTGCACGGGGACGGTGATGGCCTCTTGACGAGCCAATCCGTGGCCCGCATCGCCGTGGGCCTTGTCCCCGCCGCCGCCGGAGGCCTTGGTCGCGGTGCAAGGAATGCGAAGCGCAGCGTGGGCCAGAGACATTTCGAGAAAGAAGTGAGCCTGGGCCCTGGGGCAAATCTTCTCTCCCTCACTTCGGAGATATAGATAGACCGCTTTGGGAAATGGTCGCTGCTGCAGCTTGCCAATGCTACCGTGGTGCTAGAGAACGGCCATGGTCTGAGCCGTCCAACTACGCATCATTTGCTCTGGGGCTGAATCTTGATCCATCACGGCAAGAGATTCAAACGAGGCTACCTGCTTGGAGGCACTTCTTCTTTCAGCCAAACAACCCGACCTGATTCCCCCAAGCCCTCCCTACCCTGTATCTACCTCTAGCCCCTTCACTCTACTTGTACGGGCTCCCCTCAGGCTCTGCTCCCATTCGGTCCCTGTTCCTGCATCTTCTGATCTCACCGCCCATTAATTCTCCGCCGCTATCTGTTCCTTGTTTGGTGCATTCCCGATTCTTCCGATCCGTATCCTCTGCCCTGCTTCATTGTCTCCCTCGAGTGCTTTCTGGTACCCTGTCCGCGGCTTCGAGAAGGAGTATCACGGGATTCTCGAAACCTGACGGGTCTGTACCACCAGGCCACTAGCGGGAAGCCGTCTTGGAGAAGAGGTAGAGTGCATATATGCTCTGTCCCTGCGCGTTGCGAGAGACTGTCGTTCTTGTCGTCTTCCTGAATTTCCAGTGCGACAATTTCTTCATCTCTACCCTGTCTCCCCTCTGCTCGCCAGCTTCGGCCGCCTTTTCGAACCCGGCATCGTATCTGGGCCACGCCAGAAAATCGGAGCATTGGACGTCAATCGAGCAGATCCGCGAACCCGGCCTGCGCGCATATCGCTAAAAAGTCGACGACAGGCCAGCCTGATCGCCGAAACAAGCCACTGTCGATATCCATCGGCGCCACATCATTGCTTTGGGGACGCTGCAGCAGAACCTGGTACGTTTCAGGCAGATTGCACTGTGGGCTTCGGCTGCGCAAGACGACTAACAGGACGCAGCGGCGACGCGACAGCAAGTGACCTCTCACCGCTGACGTCGCGACCGGCCAGCCAGGAACCGGGGCGAGGCGAGATCCCTCCGTCTGTGCGCGGCCATCTGGCGCAATTCGAGATCTGTGGAGACGGGAAGAAGCAAAGCGCACCGGACGGTCTGTCGTGCCGAGGAGTGGGCGAGGGTGTGTTGACCTTATAATAAACCCACGGCGTCGCGCAGCGCAGCGCAGCCGTGAGCCGTCGCCGACAGCCGCCGCATCGAACACTGGAAGAAGCATCACCGAAGCCGCCTGCCCGCCTGCCAGCCAGTCAGTCCTCCAGCCAGTCCGCCAGTCCGTCCGCCAGCCCCGTCACCGCCTCCCGCCAGCCCTGTGACTAAGCCCTGCGACGGCGTCGAGCGTCGAGGTGTCGGTGTGGTCAGGGCGAGGGCGCATCACGAACCCAATCTGCTGGATAAAGTGCGCATTGCGTTGCTTGTTGGCCAGGGCTGCATCCTCCAGCACGCCCAGCATCAGCATTGACGATTGGCAGCCACCATCACCAAGCAGCGGCAGCTAGTCGAGGATCCCGCCCCTGTGCCGGCTAAACCGCCCCAGATTTCCCTTGAAGCGAGCCAACAACGGCAGTCCGACCAGCTCCCCAGCGACGGTTTGAGCAGCGCGGACGCGCTTGGACCCGCCGCTCCAACGCCTTTTCGCATCGGCCAACCGTCTCGCGACTACGCCTGAGCTTTCTTGACTCGCGGAGACTTGACAGTCCTGTCTGCAACGCCTGCGCGAGAGCGACGACAGCGCGCCCGTCAGCGACCAGGAGCGCTCGCCACAACCGGCGCCGTTGACTGCAGGCCCAGCGCGTCGGATACGCAGAGCTGAGGCGTCAGACTCGCTTCCCTTCCCCCCCCCCCCCCTCTACGCACGCCGAGCGCTCGAGTCGAGGGACCAAACGGGCATTGTAAAAGCGCTGCTGGTGCGGCTGCGTCTGCAATAATGAACCAAGGTATGTCAGCCTTATTCCACTCGCACACACACACGCACACACGCTTGCTCTCCCCATACCCTGTATTCCCTGTCCTGTCCTGCGCCGGAGCACAAACCCTCAGAGCCTTTGCCCGCCCGCCAGCCCTCCACGCATCCGCACACGCCTCTCCATAAACCGGCGCCCTTCTCCGCATTCTTCCACATATTCCTCATTCCTCCCGCGTTCTCTCTTATATTGGTCTCGCAGCACGCCCGCGCCCTGCCCTCTGCCCCCTTCTCTATTTATTGCTACACACTGTGGGTCCCTCGTTTTCGCTCGCTGCCCGTTGCTGTAGTGCGCTCTTGCACGCCTCTCTGCCACCCGATTGCGGAGCGCTCTGTGCGACCGCGTCCCACGCGTGCACCGCTGGGCACCCGTAGGCGCTGGCCGCTGCTGTCGCCGTCGCCGCCGGGTGCACGTTGTTCGTTTTTGTCCCACGCCTGGCTTGACTCGGCGCCGTCTGGCTCAGGTTGATTGGCTGACTTGCAGCATAAGCAGTGCTTCAACCCCCTCTGCCATTGGCATCGGAAAACCCCTTCTCTTCGGAGCAAGAATGCATCGATCACATTGGTGCTCATGCACATCATAGTTCCTTTACAGCTGGCGTTCCCGATCAGCTACGGCGCGACGGCGCTCTAGGCCACTCAGCGCCCGGCATTCCTCTGTCCTCGATTCCAAGCCGTTACAACGCTCATCGACCCGACGCAGCGTAAGTGCCCCTTCTCATTGGCCCCTCCCATTCCCGCCTGGCATGGCGGGCCTCCGCAGTGTTGCCTTGCCCTGCGGCCCCCAGCCCACATCCCGCCTGGCCTCGACGCCTCCTCGCCTGGTGCTGCCCAAGCTCTGGCTTCCACAACCGCCGAAACAAACACGTCGCCGTGTCCTTCATCATCTCTCTCGTCGCACAGGTCCCGGACGCATGGCCCACCTGGCTGCTCCGGCGCGCCGGTCTGTCACATTGATCACACGACAAGCCTAGCGGCAATGCCCATATCGTCCCTGTCCGAGTTGACAACTTATACCGTGCCACCCAACTCCCCGGTTACACATCACTGCCGCTGGCATCACGCTGGCTCATTACCATTGTTTTTGTTGGGTTGACTAACGCTGCTTGTAGCTATCAGTCTGGTGGTGCGGCTCTCTCCGACACGGGCTCAGGGTCTATCTCCACCTCCCCAAGCTCAAACGCCTCGTCATCGCTAGCCTTCTCATCTTTTGCACCAACTCCAGCCACCAGTCTCTACTCGCACCCTCTACCAGTAGCAAACAGCTTCTCCTACGGATACGGTAACATGTCGTCGGCTCGACGAACCTCCATGATGTACGTTGCCCTTTGTGGCGCATTCGTGCCTGTAAAACATGAGCGCTATGCATGACAGCTTACACCTGTACGTAGGACTGACTCTTCAACGTCGGCTATGCTGCCTCCGGCTCGATCACCTGGCATGGGCAATCCCGTGTCACCCGCGTCGGCCAGGGATAATTATACCACATCAACACCAGGCCTGCATCGACATCCTCACACTCTTTCCCCTCGTCATTCTGACCTTGCCCGTTATTCTCTTCCCGACACTCCAAGGAGTGTTCTACAGACCAGCATGCCTATGGCCAATTCGTACTCATCCCAGGGCCTTTTGACTTACCCGACCCAGCAAGATCGGGGTACTGACAGCCCACCCTTTAACCCGCAGGAGAACTTTTGCGACATTACCTGCGAAGGTAGCACCGTAGTTCCCAACATTCAAGCCAAGGTCGAGAAAGGCTTCTTCTGGTCAAACGATCGAGTTTGGACTTGCTACCGACGGAATTACTTTGCAGTCACCGTTTCCTACGAACTATCTCCATGGACTCCGAACAATCGCCTTTACCTGAATCAATCTGGAAAAGCTCCGGAACAGATTCAGTCATTGGCTGTCTCCTTGGCAGCTGCCGTTGACGGCACGGCCGGGAAGAGCATCGAGCTGATCCAGCACACTCCCAAGCGCGACAAGGGACCCCAACTTCCAATGAAAAAGGAGCTTCTTGCACCTACGCCGCCAGGAAAGAACCATGAGCACGGAAACTATGGTCTCAACAGCTTCCATACCTCGAGCTCGATGGCGGGCCCACAACTCCCACTCCAGAGCGATTCCGAGTCGTCGCAGCAGTTTTCACCCACCAGCCACGCCAATGGCAACTTCCAGCACGCCTTTGAACGCATCCAGTTCAAGTCTGCCACGGCCAACAACGGCAAACGGCGGGCTCAGCAGCAATACTACCACTTGATTGTGGAACTCTGGGCAAACGTTCAGAGCGCCCGAGATCAAGAACCCCGCTGGATCAGGGTTGCCGCACGATCCTCCCAACCCGTGGTTGTCCGCGGTAGATCTCCTAGCCACTACCAGAGCGATGGCCCTCACAATGCAAGCACATCGCGCGGCACTGGCGGTGGTGGTATGGGCGGCGGCGGACATCATGGACTTGGCTCCAGCGGCGGCACGACATACGGTAGCGGCTATCGCAATGGGCTCTCGGGTAGCGGCACGTCGACGATGATGGGCGGTGCGTACAGAGGAGGTAATACATACTCGCTTGACCCTAGCCCTGTGGGTAGCCACTCTGTCAGCTCCGCGAGCTCGCTCAGTGGCGGGCCCGTAGAAGGCTTAGTAGGGGATCAGCACATGGTGGACGACGAAGACTCTAAGATGATTGAGAATCACAACGACTACCAGTACTACCCAGCTCCCATCTACGAGACCATCCCCGCCAAAGTGGAGAGCGGCCTTCCGCTCCCGGAGCGTAGGATCAAAGAGGAGTTCCCAGGCCCGGCTTCCATCAGCACCGGCTGGCAGGTCGGAGGCTGCGGACGGTTCCAGGGCATGGAGAGCAGCCGCGGTTATTACCCAGACATGCAGGCTCACGCGGGTTATTGATGGAGACCGAAAGCTCCTCACCATTTGTCACGTCAGCCGTGCGATTCATCTCAACAATGCGGTTGCTGGCGAGGAGCCTGTCCTCGGAAGGTACCCAAGCGTGGAGGTACAGCGGTTTCGACGCTGCCAAACAACAGACATCCACACGGACACATGATGGCCCATTCCTGCCAACTCTCCGGTTTTTTGCGACAACTATGTTATATTGTGTTATATCTTAATTCCATGGAGTAACGGACGCCCAGCGTGCCGCAACCAATGACAGCCTCGCACCGACCGAACCACGCACGGACGCCGGTGCAAGCATAACAACGCAGTGGTGCAAGGATCATGGCGGCTGGGCGGCGGACAGAGCGCATAACAGAGGCAATAAAGAGTCTATTAAGCAGTCTGTCGGGGTGAAACGTTTAGCGTACTACCGGATTTGGAATGTAGTCGCTCAACCACCTTGCAAGACGGGACGGCTCGGCTCCACGACACGACCCCCTCACCTCTTGGACGCCTCTGATCACCTATCCCATGCCGGTCGGGCGCAGGACTTTATTTCTTCACTAGTCGCCTCCCCAGCATACTTAATCCTGCACAGCGCTTCCCTGTCACGTCATGACCGTGATGACTTGCATGAGCGACACATTCCCTCTTCTCTTTCTGTCACTTTCTTGTTTCAATGTCTCGTATTGTCTTAATATCTCCTATTAACGGCTTCCCCGCATCAAGTGGTATGCAAAAAGGGGGGGTCTGAATACTTTTGGGTTCCCCGGAATATGTCATGGGAGTATGTTGGATATGAAGTGGGTTCGGAGTGTGCATGGTGCATGGAGCATATGGGCAAAAAATGGACGGTCATACCCTTTCTTGTTATGCAGTGTCCACTGGGCCTTGGCAGCGACGTGGCAAACGGCATGCTGCTGCCATGGCTGGGCAGATATGGCGGGTCGTGGATGTATGAATGACGGATTACGGCTTCTTTCATTTCACGAGGGACGGGACCGGAGATGATTGCTGGATGAAGAGGCGGATCATGACCAAGTGCTAATGATGGAGGCCTCGTCAATGTATGATTATATAGTCCCAAAAGCTGTGTGTAGTTTAAATCGAGTAAGGCGGCCCTTCTCTTTACCAAGCTGTTCTGCATTACGTGATCATGATTAACATTTTCTTCAGCAGATGTGAACAACGCACGTATTTGGTGAATGCCCTCCACGGCAGCGACGAGTGAGGTTGGAGGCAGGCGCGATGGTTGCGACTAGCTCCGGAGCGGGTTGCGGGAAGGCAGCCGCGGACGGCACTGGCGCTTTTCGGCAACAACCTTCAATTCACCTCACCCCAGTCAACCGCCACAAATACCATCGCACACAACCCCCCCGGCCACGACCGTCGAGCGCGCTGCATCGCAACACCACACAGGCTCATCCCCCCTCTGTCTGTTGCATCTTGGCCGCGGCGCACGCATGGCGTGGTACGACGAGGACAGCTGGGCCACAGCGGCCTTTGCGCCCAGACTCCCCACCATTGCGTTGACCTTCGCCTTCGCCGTCTTGCTGCCGATATTGTTGCATCACTTCATCTACCGCAGGGCCACTCCGACAACACTGCCCTCCTTCTTGCTCATTGGCCCCAGCGGCGGAGGCAAGACTGCCCTCCTCACCTTGGTGGGTCCTTCCTCTTTGTGCGCGGCGCAATGTCCGTCGACACTTTGCTCCTTCCCCGAACGTCCCTTCGCCCTCTACTTGTACGACGCTTGAGCTGGCCCATGGCTAACTGTATATATATGGCAGGCTGAGCGCAACACTGTCGTCCCAACTCACACGTCGACCGCTCCTCTCACCGTCGAGGCCCTTCTCCCCGACGGCTTCACTCCACAGTCCGCGCACTATCGCTCCCCTGGCGACCCTGCATATGAGCGCGCACGCCGCTTCTTGCTGCTCGACACCCCAGGCCATGGAAAGCTGCGCCACTTTGCGACCTCGCAGCTGATCAATCCGACCAATGTCCGCGGCATCATCTTCGTAGCAGACGCGGCGTCGGTTGCCGAAGAGGCGGGGCTCAACGAGACAGCCGAGTACCTACATGATGTCCTGCTAGCCTTGCAGAAGCGATATACAGGGGCTAAGACAAGCAAGGGCCCCAAGGAGATTCCGGTCCTGATAGCGGCCAACAAATTGGACCTGTTCACCGCACTCCCAGCACAGCTCGTCAAAATTCAGCTGGAAAAGGCAATTTCAGAGGTCAGGAAGAGCAGGGCAAAATCCCTGAAGGATTCAGGCATGGCCATGGGAGGCGAAGATGACGGGCTTGAAGAGGAGAGGGAATGGCTGGGCGAGGGAGGCGAGGGAAGCTTTGAATTTGCCCAAATGGAGGAAGTAGGAACGAGCGTCACTGTCAAGGGAGGCAACGTGATTGGGGGCGACGGCGTCGACGCGAAAAGCTGGTTTGAGTGGGTTGCAGAGCAGTTGTGAAAGCCACCAGTCTCCACGAGTCAGTGGCCGGACGTTGTCAGCCTTGCGTCGCTGCTTGAAGCACCTTCAATCACCGCTTACCGTCCTGATGGATATTCATCACACATCCAGACGCGGTTAGTGAACACAGCTAGCGACAACGGCATGCCGCACCGCCCCCAATGGCGGAAGGGTTCGAGCATTATCGCTTAGATGAAGGCATTCAGCAGACTTGATGCTTCGGGAAATACTCTCGCGCAGGATCAGAACAGAATCTAGTCAGGCCGAATGAGAGCCGGAACCAGCAGCCTTCTCGCTGGGTATTACACCGCATCTTCCCAGCAACGTGGTCTGGGCGACGTGATAATTAGTGAAGGAAGCGTGCGTCTCACACACTCTGCGCCATTTTGTCCATGTGCCGTCGCAATTCATTCGTCAACCTTCACCTCAAGACGCGTATGGCCGGCACTTGCATGACTGTGGACGAAAAGCGGGGCTGACGCTCAGCCCTACAAGCCACCCGTTGCTCCTTGTTGGCATGTGGTCAGGAATCCCTATCTCTCATACCACATGCTTCGCCCTTAGTTCAGCGTCATCCTGCTGACATGCTGAGCGCCTATCCGCCTGATCCTGACGGTCGGGTCATGGACCGTCATGCATATTGAATGACACTAGCACACATCTGCTGTCACTGACTCAACAACAAGGGCCTTCTTTGCGCTCTCTCGGTCCGAACCTTACGGCTGACGGCACAGCATACGGCAAGGCTCGTCTGGCCTTGCATCTCGTTGCTCCGGTCCACCCACGGGAATTGCACCAGCAGGGCGCAAGTGGGGATAGGCCTAGCGAGGCCGGTAAGCTTACCGCCCCTCACCCACAAGATCTTCTCAAACACGGTCGATGGCAAAGCGTTGGCTGTGGAGTGCAGGGTATCAAAGACAAAGCTGTGGAGATGGGCACGGCGCGAGAAACAGCATCAGCAGCGAGTGGGACCGGGGTTGCCAGGCCGAATCACCGGTTTGGGAAGTGTTCCGTCCGCTCCGCTTCCTTCCCGCCCGTTTCCAGCAGGGGTAGCTGCAACGATCGGTGGATGGCTCGGCGTCTATCAGCTTATCCTGACGTCGGCTCGTATAATCCAGCAGGGGCGCAAAGGGCTGGTCAGGCGTAGTATATTAGCTTATCGGAGGTTTGGTGAGGGCCGACGAGCCCGACCGGTTTTCCGGAGTATCATGGAAACGACCGGGGGAGACGAATGCGCTCGATAGCTGTTGGAACTCGGCTGGATGCACAGTGTCGCTGGGGCTGAAGTGGGTGAAGGCAGTGGATGGCATATCGTATATTCGCGGTGATTAGCCCGGTCCTTCATCAACGCTCGTAGGCGCTTGGCATCGGTCTCTTAATTCTTATGGCAGCCTTATTTTGCAGCCTACTGCGGACCTCGCATTTCATACGACGGCAGAATATCTTACTTTAGACGTGTGGCTACTAAAATACGACGCCCGGCACAGGACTTGGTATCGTGAGATTCCACCACGTCGTCGTTCCGCTGCGGTGCTACAACCCCGGATCTTCAGGCACGCGGTTGATATCTTTAGCTCGTCTTCCGCGCAGGAGCCTTTCAATTAGCCAGAGACGCGCCTTGGGTTGCCCTGCTGAGGGATGTGGATCTGCTCTGCCGGCAGTTGTGCCTAAGTGCCGTGTTGCGCAACATGATGGAACACTTAATATAGATAGATGGAGTCAGGTTTCTGCGTTTTACAGCAACTTGACCATATCCTAGAAGAAGCATGTTTGGTTTTAAGTGGGCATCACAGTGGACTTGAAAATTGCCTGGGCCCACGCGAGAGACGGTAGGGCTGAGGCACGTGAGGGTACTCTACCTGTAGTGTGGATTGAGGTTGGCGTGAGAAGGATGACTAAGGCGGGGCTGGACCGCTCGTGGCCGGATCGGCTAGTGGCGGGCCAGTGGGGCGACGGACTCGAGCAGTTTGCAAGAGGAAGGCGACATCACGACATCCGAGTACCTAGGTACCAGACACAAAATTTCTACCCAAGGATTCCCGTTCGCCATTGACCTTCCGCATTCCTTTTCACGCCCCACCGCGATCCGTCGGTTGCAAAGGGTCTTAAAGGCGCAGTCCGTCTACGTCTCTTTCTCCATTTCCTCGAATCTTTCAGATTGTCACTCCACCTGTCACCCACAATGTCTACCAAAACGCGCCCCGCGATCCCTCCCGTGGTCATGGACACCATCACCCAGCAAATTGGCAACACGCCGCTCGTCCGTCTAAACAAAATCCCCCAATCCCTCGGCATAACCGCTACCGTGTACGCAAAGCTCGAAATGTTCAACGCAGGTGGGAGCGTAAAAGACCGCATCGCGCTCCGCATGGTCGAATCGGCGGAGAAATCCGGGCGTATCAAACCCGGTGACACGCTCATTGAGCCCACGTCCGGCAACACAGGTATCGGACTCGCGCTCGTCGGCGCGGTGAAGGGATATAAGGTCATCATCACGCTGCCCGAGAAAATGAGTCCGGAGAAGGTGGCTGTCTTGAAGGCGTTGGGCGCCGAAGTTGTTAGGACGCCTACGAGTGCGGCGTGGGATAGTCCCGAGAGTCATATTGGTGTTGCGAGGAAGCTTGTCAAGGAGTTGCCGAATGCGCATATTTTGGACCAGTATACGAATCCAGATAATCCGCTTGCGCATGAGCACGGCACTGCGGAAGAAGTCTGGACGCAGACTGATGGCAAAGTTACGTGCCTTGTTGCTGGTGCTGGAACGGGCGGTACAGTTACGGGGCTTGCGCGTGGACTCAGGAAATATAAGAAAGACGTCAAGATTGTGGCGGCGGATCCGCAGGGGAGTATACTCGCGGTTCCGGCAGCATTGAATGAGGAGCACAAGAATGAGGGCTATAAGGTGGAAGGTATTGGCTACGATTTCATTCCTGACGTGTTGGAGCAAAAAGCGGTGGATACGTGGTATAAGACAGATGATCGGACGTCGTTTCAGTATGCGAGGAGGTTGATTTCTGAGGAGGGTATCTTGTGCGGTGGAAGTAGTGGGAGTGCTATGGATGCTGCAGTGCGTGCCATTCAGGACTTGAAGTTGGGTGAGGATGATGTGGTGGTCGTTATCCTACCTGATAGCATCCGGAGTTATCTCAGCAAGGCAAGTCCTATTTCTCATCCTCAATCAACTCAGAAACAAATCGACTAACTTGAAATAGTTCGTAGACGATGACTGGCTCGCAGCAAACGACCTCCTCCCACCGACACCACCCATAACCCCCTCCTCCCCCATCTCCCGCACCCGCTCTGGCTCCCTCAAAAATGACCCCTTCCACGGCGCAACCATCGCCTCCCTCCGCCTCAAACCCGTTACCACCGTCCCCTCCACCTCCCCCTGTGCTGAAGCAATAGAAACAATGCGCGAAAAGGGCTTCGACCAGCTCCCCGTCTCCACCTACGCCTCCTCCGGCAAGCCCCGCCTTGTCGGCCTCGTAACCCTGGGCAATCTCCTCTCATACATTGCTGCAGGCCGCGCAACGCCCAAATCCAGCGTCGACTCCGTCATGTTCGATTTCCGCAGGCTCGATGAAGTCGTCACGGATCTCGGCCGGTTGCACAGCTTTGGCGCCGAGGAGGGCAAGAAAGAGTGGGGCAGGAAGGAGGGAAGGAAATTTGTGGAGATTACGCGGGAGACGCGGTTAAGCGACTTGAACAAGTTTTTCGAGTGGAATAGTGCGGCTGTTGTTACGGAGAGGGTCGACGGAGTGTTGGGCGCTGTAGGAGTAGTTACCAAGGTGGATCTTTTGACGTGGATGGTTAGGGGGGGTGGACTTAACGGCAAGGCGTAAAACGTGAAGTAGATGCCAAGAAAAAAAAAGAAAAAATCTGTTAGAAGGATGCTAAAAGGTATGGGTGGATGATTGGGATTTTGGTTCTACTTTTTGATATTCGGAGCATAGCGCAACATTTGGGGGCTCGGTGTACCTTACCTTATTCTTCTTGATTATTTTTCGGGAATTGGGGGGAGGTGGGAGAGGGAGGAGTTTTTCTTTGCATTTTTAGAGATCCCCTCGACTTCAACGGACGCATTATTGGATATGCCATAAAGACTTCAACGTCTCTGCCATTATTATCATCCTCATATAGACCCCCTTTTCGATTCCCTCCACCAACGCTCGTTTGCGAGATTTCCGTTGAAAAGAAACATTTCCAACCGTTTGCCTGTAGTTTTTCCATCGTGAGAAAAACAACATATTCTATAATTTTGCGACGAGTTCCATAGTTACATGTATATAGACAAGTCTATAAGCTGTTGATTCCAATGTAGATTGACGACATGCCTTGCTTTTGGGAGTCTACCATGGAAAGATGGAGAGTTGGGTAACTCGCTTGATCCGTGCATCTGCTCAATGAATTATAGCGGGTTGTCATGTCGGTCATCATGCTATATTGTGAATCGTGATGAGAGAATTACATAAGAATAGGGGATGAGGAGAGGTATAGCAGGTGCATCATTTAATAGCTATAGGTTCTAACAAGGCGGTTTCACAGCGAAGAAGTGTCTCTGTGTCTACCCCTCTCAAAACTCGTCATCAAGATCAGTGGATGTAGATGGCCAATAAAACGTTACTGCAGAACTTGGTAGCTAATCCACTGTGATGTCAGTGCTAATTAGATCAACCACAGTACTAAATCTTCAAGCGCTTAGCCGCCCGTCAGCAAAGTTGTCATGGTAAGCCCTCGATGCTTGATCATATCCTCCTTTGAAGCACTACGTATTATATGTTTTGGTCTAATCATTCAGCTGCCTCTTTCCAAGCCCATAGAAGAGTAGTCAAGCGCGTTCGAACAGACACGACGACAAACTCTGCCCTTCTGAAAACGTCTCTTCCATCGAGCCAGTCTCACGTTTATCCTTATCGTATCGCGATGGTCCGCGCCCAAGACCTGCAATCGTAGAGCGACGCATTCCTCCAGCATTACCAGAGCTTCATCGTTACGCCCTTGCTTCATCCAAGCATAGGCCAGTCTCGCCATGCTTTGAAGCGTTGCTGGATGCCTCTCCCCATATATCTGCTGGAAAGTCGGTAGCATCTCTGCTCCAAGCTGTTCCGCCTCTGCCCAACGTTTCTGCTTCAGGTAAAGAGCTTCTAGATTTACCTTGAGCGTCAGGCTTTGGAATTGGCTATCCAGAAGCTTTCTATCCCTTTTCAACGTGTCGAGCAGCTGTTCTGCCTCCAGATACTTTCTTTGGCCTATCAAAGCTTTTGCTCTAATGTGGACGGTGAATGGTCTGCTGGTGATTTGCGTTCCTGGTGCCTGGTTGCTTGTATCCAGCCTATCGCGTACCATCATAGTCGTCTCTTCGTACTTTTTCTGCCTGCTATACGTGATTGCAAGTTGCTCCTTGCAATATGAAGTCATACGATATTGCCGTTGTGTTTTCTTGGACATATTCTCGGACAGCGTTATCGCCTTCTGGCACAATGCCTCCGCTTCTTCGTACTTGAACCGAAACGTGAGAGCGCTTGCTAATCTGCGCATACCATTTATCGAGCTCAGATGTTCCTCGCCCAGAGTAGCCGTTTTCAGCTCCAGGGCTTGTCGAAGAATTAGCCCGGCGGCTTCATAATTCCCCAAGTCGTGCTCGCAACTGCCTATCCGATCTAGAAGATTTATCCTTATTTTGATGTCTTGTGGTCCAAGCAAGTGAGCAACATGAATGGCATGAGGCAGATAAGGGGTCCAAATCAATCTCTTCTTAATGTCACACAAGGGAACAACGTCCGCTAGTCGCTCCGAGACAATTTTCAACCAGGAGGCCCACCGGTCGTGCTCTTTCAACCAGTTTCGAGTTGCCAAGTGCACCAGTGCGTGAACATCGAAAACTTCTGAGCGCTCATGTGACTGCTTCCCATTGTCTCCCTGGAGTCGTCGTTCACTGATAAACGCATACGCTTTCAATGTCCCGAATGCTTCAACGTCCATCTGTTCTAATGGAGTACTACTGGACATTAGAAGAGATATTGGGATGCTTTCACCAGTCGTACAAGCCATGAAAGATAAGTAATCAGCGGCTAATTTATCGCATTTTTGGATATGCTCGAATGATATGAACCAAGTCGTAGCAACCGGATTCGCAGTGTCTCGATATCTGCCCTGGTCTTCAAATTCGTGGCTAAGAAGGCCGATCGCAGCAGTTTCACTACGTCTGAACGTCTGTATGTACGTAGTGAGAGAAATATCGTTGGCGTTTACAAAAGCCACTGCTTGCACTATGGCAAGAGCGAAGAATGTGAGGGTTTCGAGAAACTCAAGGACGATTCGATGATCCTGGAGCAGTTCTTTTCGGAGTAGGGAATTGTTAAGCATTTGCGTCGCCTCTGCTTCGCTCAATTCGCCCAATTGCACAACATTACTTTGAGCCAGAGCAATTGCAGCTTTCCGAGTGCGAGTAGTAAAGAGGATAGATCCCTTGCGGCTATGCGGGAGGTAGTCGATCAATCTGGCTACACCGTTTTCTTCCTCGACTCTATCAAGTAAAATTCCGACATCGTCTGCGTTGTCAATGATGATCAGCCATGGCCCGAAATTCTCGTCGCTCAGTTTAGTCTGGACCAGCTTCTTGAAATCAGTCTTGCCATCCACGGCGTCTGCTATGCGCAAATTTCTTGCTATGTCACGATATGCCTGCTCAAAGCTGTCTCGACTAATTGCTGGTATCCAGAAGATGGCACGTGTGACATCCTGGTCTCTTGTACGATATGCCAACTCTAGAGCGAGTGCTGTTTTACCACTACCACCAAGACCACATATTGCGAGTCGTTGACAGCCTTCTGAGGAAACATGGGCCTCTATTTTCTCGATTTGTGACCTTCGACCGACAAATGACGGGGGTGTGACGAACGGCACCAGCCAGGGTGCTGTTCTCTATTAGTAACTTATGCTTTCATTGACCGTGGGGAAGATTCAAGAATTCACTACTTGAAAGGTGATCGTATCGATAAAATTCAATAATTACCTTCGGTTACTGCTTCTCTTTCCCCTTCCTTGACCACGTTAGGTTGCATTTTACAGAGCAATTCTCGAGCGAATGCAGCAGCATTTCCTGCGGCATAGGATCTCCAGAGATCGTTTTTATGTGAGTCTGCATAGTCTGAAATGCCTCGAATGACCAAGCATTTCATATTGACATCAACTCCCGCTGCTTCCATCTCAACACAGAGTGCCTCATCACATATCGCACGGATTCTATCTCTTAGCTCTCCGTCTTGAATGACTGAATTGCCTGTTGCGATCCTTCCTCGATGGAAAATGAATCTCTGCTTGTCTTTTTCACGCCGTCTAGGTCTTTGAACAAGTTCGTTGTGATCGCATGTCGAGCAATGCGAATAGTATGCTCCGGTGTGGCGGTATCCAGATTTAAACAATTTATCATGTTCATAGCCAGGATAGGCAAATTGCTCACGGCCCTCCAATCTTGCAAGGTGGTCTTGGAATGTAGTCAGGCCCAGCCCGTGGTCAGATTCAAGAATACCGAGAGCATTCGTGAGCTTCCAGCCAGGATTCTGCATCGTGCCTACAAGTTCAAAGTCGCCGTTGACCTTCGACCTACCCAGATCATGGTAGACACAGGCAGGCTTTCCATCGCCGGGCCATCCAACGACGACATCTCCGAGGTGAATATCATCGTACGGATCTTCAGGAATGACTCTTTTAGGGATTCCACCTCCAATTCCAACGAGTAATGTAATCTTAATATTAGGAAAGGTCTTCGTCATGGGTGCGGCCAACCGTCCAGCGTTGACATTCCCCGTCTCACCAGGTGGGCAGGTCGCAATAACGATTGAATGGCCTCTGATCGATCCACAGATGTAGGTATTATCGTCGGCGTGGCCATCATAGGGCGGAACAGGGTGTTCTTCGTCCAGCATCAGCCGAGCAGGTAGCAGCTCGAGATCTGCCACAGGGCATATCCACGCGACATGATAGTCGGCGCAACTACGCCTGTGGCTCAATGCCATCTCTCAGCAGTAGTATCCAAAGCTTTGAGTGGTGTAAATCTAACACATCCAGCCTGATCATTGATTACCCCTCCGAGGTTTCCTGCCAGCCTTGCGTGGTTCAGCCGTAGTGTATGCCTTCCATGGGTGGGGGCCGGGGTCGCCGCTCGTAATTGGACGTTCTTCGCTTTTGTCTCGTTGACCGGGATTGAGAGCCTTGGTGGCTTAGGGAAGCGAGCCTTGGGCGTACTGGCGTTCACCACCTGTGAGCCTCGCACTCGACTTCAACCTGAGAGAAGATCGCAGAGCAGAGTAGCATTGAGTTGAAACAACACCGCCTAGTGCTGAACTTGACCCATTCTCCCGCAAAAGCTGCGTGTGTACACATTTGTCCACGATGGAAAAGTCTCTAGTAAAACCATTACCTCCAAATCCTGAACGCATGGCGGAGACATTTCGCAAATGCTGGATAGCGAGCACAGCCGACAACAACATGACGCTGCACGGCTTCCGCAGATTCAAAACCACACATCTTCTAAACCTCCGACTGCTCGAAAACGAAATCGCTGACATGGACCACACCATCTACCAGGCCGGTCTCAGCCTCGGCCTTGAGAGTACCTCAACAGACCGATTAGGTCTCAACCACAGCAAGAAAGACAAACACATTCCAAAGCTCAGCGAGACGATTACTCCAGACTTCATCTCAAAGCTACGTGATCTGCTGAAACAGTATGGTGAGCGATACCATTCCCCCCCGCTCCCCCCACACCAGCGTTCCCCCCAAACTAACAGCAGAAAAACCCCAGACGAAGCCCTCTCCGCATTTAACAACATCATGCGCATGGAAACCTTCTCCCTCATCGACGACGAGAAGCAATCCAGCCTGCGCGACGACCTCACGTTGCACGAGGTGTACAAGACCAGACTGCTCCGAGTAGACCTCGGGGCCCGGTCCCGCACGGATCCTTTCCAGCGCGCGCTCCACCGCTATCTGCGACGCTTTCGCTACTGGAGACTATCCAGAAAGGCGCAGAATGACAGCGAAGGCCTTGGTTCGTCTAGTTCCCACCATCACCACCACCACCGATGGTCGTACCAGGACACGGTGCTGATCGCCGAGGCCTTTGGCCGCGTGACGACGGCCTTGTTGACTGCGATTTTCCTCGTCGTTCCTCTGGCCATTCTTTCGCACGAGTCGTCGAGGGACATGCAGCTCATTGTTGTTTCCGTAAGCATCCTTGTCCTGTCGTTTCTCGTGTCGCTCTCCTTGCAGGTGTCTAGTTTCGAGATGATGGCGGTTTCCGCGGCGTATGCGGCTGTGCTATCTGTTTTCGTGTCGAATGTTCCAGTGAATGCTTGAGCGAGCGGGGGTCATTCTGTGGAGGAGGTTAGTTTGTCGGGTGGAAAGAAGGAGCGATGACTTTTTTATAGTGTCATCTGCTTTTCTCACTTGCGGACGTGACTAAAACTCTTAAGAGACGGAATTTCTTTCAGACTGTTGAAGCCATCTGGGGATAGTATCCCGGCCTTGTTGTGTGATTTTCTTTCAAGGACTGATTGTATGGCCGGGGGAGAAATTGCATATAAACGCGATCCGGGAACCTAGAACGTAAACATTTCCCCAGCTATTCGAAAAATAGTCTAGAAAATTAATGAGACCAAAGAACTTTCATTCATCCCTTTGCGACCCTCAGAGGTGTAAACAAAACCTGGCTGAATTTCGTGTGTTTACGTAGGTTTGTTTTCGACCTACCCCCCAACCCCCCCTCCAAACTACAACATTTCTGTGTATATCCTTCTAGATGTTGAATGTAGATAGATGGTTAAAAGGGGCTACATCGAACAAACAAATGAGATGGGTAGGAAGGCTGCACGGTCGTATGTGATACGGTGATTTGGTAGAAGTAATAGGTGATCATGGTTTATCGCCATGCCAACTTCAATATTTGAACATGGTATCGACCTCTTTGGAAAAAGGGTCTCTATAGCGAATTCTTACGAAAAAAAGAAACGTCACGTAATTGAGACAGACTACGTTCGCTCCTTCGCTCTGTACCTTATGGCGCACCGTCCGCTACATCTCAGCACCATTTGATTCGGAATCTATAACAATCACCAGCTAGTCCAACCAGCTCACCTGCTCACCCAAGATCCAACACGCAAAGACACAAAGCCCACCAAGTAGCTACCCTCGGGCCGCAATTCATCCTTAGCGCGCAGCTATCTCTCAGACACACGAATCTGATCCCGACCCCGAGTCCTTTCCGCTTCAGCTTCAGCCTCAGAAGCATTTTCTCGTCAGCGAGATACTAGCTAGCTTTTTCCGAAATTGCAGCTTGATTCGGAAGAACTGCAGCTGGCCACGCGAGGTCAAGCTGAGAAACATGGGCGCAAGAGTAATATTTTGAGCTGAGTGCTGTCATCATACACAGTGCTTATGTCTTCCATGCATATCGCTGAGACGGGAGGTGGGTGCACACCGCCTCGAGTGTAGAGAGAGAGAGGTGTGAAGCATGCAGAATGGTGGAGAGCAGTAATGCAAAGACACGCACACATTGGGTTGGATTCCAAGTAGGTACGTCAGACTCGAAAGTCATCCTGACTGCTCACTAATTACCTCTGCAACCAAAACACCAGCGGGAGCAGGCGCAATCCGCCGTGCAGCACCAGAAATTCTCTTGTTGGAGACATTTTCTAGGGGCACCGTAAAAAAGGCGCAAAAAAAAAAAAGACTCCTCACCCGATGATGTGGAGAGATATCTTCTGCTTCTGCGTTGGCTGCTTGAATTTGTTTTTCCTGCGGCAAATCTTTGAAATCCTCCGTAAATCATTCCGTGTCCTTCCGTGCATCAGCTAAGACGGAGGAACGCGGAGTGGGCAGCCACTTCATGCACAATGGCGTCAATCCCGCGGGATTCCTACAGGATTTCCCTCGCGGTTCTTTTCGTTGAGAGAATCCGGTGATGATTGCAAAGAGACGATCCGTTGGGCTGGTCGGGTCGCGCCTTCCAGTCAATCGGAGAGTGTTTTCCTGATGGAGACTGTATGATGTAGTATGGTAAGATGGTTCTGCAAAGCACAAGCTTTGTGGAGAGCCTATGGGCTGGAAAAAGCATCATGGACGATAGTCTAAGGAAACATTATGACTATCACCTTTGCAATCGTCAGGCTGAAGTGATCGGTGTCATTTCGTTCGTACCTGAAGCACCAGCCACGGACGATCGCTGACGCGACAGTTCTGGTCGTTGAAGATCTGAATATTCGATGATCATTCCTAGAACAGGGGACGGGAATCGTGTTTTGCAGTGGTGCCGCTGCAAGCAACGGATGGCAAAAGGGCATGTCCTTGTTAGCTGCAATTCGTTTGAATACCGGTGATCGGCGAGCGCTTGTGCGAGTTCGGTAAGCGGATGGTTTGTTGGGTTCAAAATTGGAGGACTCATCAACTAAGGTTTGAGTGATCATGCCTTGCAGTCGACGCGGCAACTCATGCTGTTAACGTCGCCATACGACTGTACGGTAGAATGATGAAGGAGTATAGTCACAGTGCTATACAGAGGCTGTGATCCATGACCAAATAGACGGACTCAAGCAGACAGGTCAACCCTATGGTTGCCTTAACAGTGCTACGATCACTCTAGGCGAGCTCTGCATCAGAGTCTAGCCTCGAGGAATAAGGTGGAGTAATCTTGCAGGTATTGGGAAGGCAACGTCAGCGGCAACTCAATAATCCCAAGCAATCTAATCCGCGAGCTTGACAACCACTACTGCAGGCTTGGCTACAGCAGAGCTGTTTTCCTTGGATGATCAGTGATTGCGGAAAGAAGACGAAGAAGTTTCTATGACCGAAATGGGAAGTCTGAGCCGTAATGACTGGTGGCGTAGCCTCGTAAAGACGATGCTGCCTTGAAGTCGTGGCATCGCCCGTGCTCATCGGTGTGGGATAGTGCATCAAGCTTCTCCGCATCCAAGCACAGACGAAAAGGCGCCGTCAAATGAGGCTATGGGCCCTACTCTGATCTTGACACGGTGCAGCTGCCTTCCTAGAGTGCCACTTCCTAGAGGCCCGGTTTCACGATGGTAGACAGTGATGCCTAAACACCCGTCGCTGAATTGACCAGTAAGCAAACAGTACGTAACCATCGTCAGTTCGGTCATGACCATGCTGGTTGGAGAGGACGGGGGGGTTGGCTGTGGCACGGCCTGGCGAATGGGGAAGGAGGGACCGGCGAGGCGAGCACGGTGCGAGCCACAGCGGCGGGGTTTCATATTGGCATCGAGTAACCAGGAAGTGCCGCGAGTGGTGGATTCAACAACAACACGCGGCGTTATCGTCGAAATGCGTTTGGATGGTTTTGAAGCAATCATGGCGGGAGAAAGTGGTGTCATCGTGCCGGGGCAGGCAGCCGTGGGAGTCCCAAAGGACTGACGGCAAGCCAACGGCTTGCTGCTTACAGACACGACCCCATGGGCCGGTGGATGGTGAAGAGAGTCGTGGCAGTGGCAGTGGCAGTGGCATGCCGGCGTGTCTGCCGCAGGGGTAGTGAGGCGGGTGAAGTGCAAACGCACGATGGCATTGAAAAGCGGCTGTAAAGCGGGAACAACGGCACGGTAGGCCCAAAGGGACTTGCTAAGCGAATGAGCACTAGGAATTGGGCAGAAGCTGTTGGTATTGCTGGCCGGAGCTGTCGTGGTTGAAATCTACGTAAACACGTTCTTGGCTGTGATTGGCCGACGAGGTCGGTGCGTTCGTGATTAAGCCAGCAACGCACTCACATGGGTGACGGGAGAGAACGGAGGCTCTCAAGAATGAAGCGGGGATGCGTTGCAGACATGCCGTTCTAATTTCGTCAGAGGTACGTCGTCGAGCGACGACCTGGGTGATTGTCAGAGGGGGTTCGGGGTTGGGGTTGGGCATGGTCACGTGGGCATGGTATGGAGGGTCAGCTGAGCCGGGCTGCGGGTGTTGTGTGGACCAAACCGTCTGGCAGCGCTTCAGCAGGCTGCTGTGTACCGTGTACACGCTGAGATGGATCCAAGACCACAGCCAGGCGGTACACGCGAGTTGCTTGACGCCAGCATCTACGCGGCGGGATGGGTCGTCGAGAGGCGCAGGCTGCGGCGTTCGCTCGCCCGCGATGCGACCAGGAGGATCGAGCGCCCGGATGACGCGCCGACGACTGCTGGTGGGCGGGCAATGCGCCTATTCCTGCATAGCAGGCACCGATGAAGTGTTGCAAATCGCATTGCAGGCCAAGCGAAGGCGAGGCGCACAAGTGGCCGGCCAGCGCACAAGGGGATACAGCAGCGTTGGGATGGGCGAGGGCAGAGGGCGGTTGCAACGCATGACGTTGGGAAAACGTCGAGCAGGCGGAGATGGCGAGGACGAGCGCAGAGGGCAGAGGGCAGAGGGCAGAGAGCGATGGCGGTCGGCCGTGTCTCGCTACGGTCTGGTGATGATGGAGCGAGGTTGGGTGGAGAGCTAGCAGCAGCACGTGGGATGTGGGATAGATGGATCCTGGATCCCCCTCCCTCCTCCGATCAGCGCGGCATGGACGGACGCCATCAGGCCGCTCCCGCTGGCGTCCCAGTCTTGCTTCTCCCCAGCCTGTTCCTCCATCTCCGTGCCCTGTCGACAAACATGCTGTCCGGCCTCGATGGCCTCGCCGTGGCCAGCAGAGGCAGCCCTGCCGAGGTGTGGCTGTTGTCGTCCTCGTCCTCGTCCTCGTCCGCTGCGCCGTGAGTGGTCTGCATGCCCATCGAGATGGAGGGGTGCGGCGCGGGCGTGATTTGCTGGCCAGGCGCTGAAGCTGCACAGGATCGCACAGGATCGCACCCCAGGGCTGCCCACGGCGAGGGCTAGGCGGCCTCGATTCGGGGTAGCGCCCCTCGCGCCCGTCTCTCCATTCGCCCTCTCATTCGCAAGCAGCAACAAGGGCGGCCCCAAGGCGTGCAAAGCGCAAAGTGCCGTCTCACGACCATCGCCCACAGGCTTCCAATCGAAGCGTCGCTGTATCCTGGCTGTCTGTCTCGGTCCTGGCGCCGCGCCCATTGTTCAACGCTCACGCCTCCCCTGCCCTCTGCCCTCCCCCGTCACTTGCTCCCGATCCCACGCTGCTGCGCCTTTGCCATTCGCACGCCCGCCTGAAAAAATCTCTACTGCATACCCTGCCAGTCTTCCATTTCCGACAGCCTATATCCCGGCGTGCGCCTCGTGCGGGCGAGGCCCAGCTCACTCCACTCCCCCCATCCGACTGCAGTCCAGATCTGCGAGCTCGGCTCCGGCGGTTTGATCCTACTTATTTCTCGCGCTCCGCTCACGGATGCCGCCTCAGGCCTCACCAAGCTGTCCCATTGCTCTCCAGCACCTATCCTTCTGATATTTTTCTGCGCTTCGACCTTCTTTCTCCCAACCATGGCCCGGCCCGTGCAATGGCAGTACGATTCGAGTAACAGCACCACCGCCTCGGGTCGCAGCGACGGTGCACGCTCATACGAAACAGCACCCACAGAATATAGCGACCGACCGCCTCTGACGCGCAATGGAACTTGCCTCGGTCGTGTAGAGGGGCATTCTGACCGCTTTGTTGTGTCTGCGTCCGACTATAAGCAGGCGGCATCCTACACCGCCCGAACCTCCGTCGACACCTACGCATCCACCTCCGAGGAAGACCTCGCCGACGACCTTGATCATGTCCCGGATTACCATGTGCCCCACTACACTCACGAACCACTTCCAGTCGATGCGATTCCGACAACGCCCCGCGACTTTGCAGACCTCTTCCCCACTTCGAAGCGCCTTTCCATCCGACATGACGACTCCACAATTGACGGCAACATGAATCTACGCGTGGATACGCAGGTGGAAGAGCGTCACCACAAGAAGCAGAACTACACCTTGTTTCACCTTCGCATGCACGATCTGCGCACGCGCGAGTTCTCCCTGCGACGTTACTGCAGAGATTCTGGCCGCGAGGTCTGCCATTCCATCCGCAAGTACCAGAAACCGCCTGCAGAGAAGCGTCCTGTCCTCCAGCGGGCAAGCACCGCGCTAGCCAGCCTGAGACACAAGGCCGACTCGCGACCATCCACGGCAGCAGGCCTCAAGCGCTCTGATTCAGGTTATGAGTCGATACATGGCCTAGAAGCAGAGGATGACTCACGCCCCAAGTCGGCAGGCTATTCCAAAGGCCGCGCGCTGATGCCTACCAATACCCTCAAGCTCGAGTTCTCCAACTACGCCCACATTGACGTCAAGCGAAGGGGCGCCAATAGCAGCAAACGGTACGCCTTTGAGTACTGGGGCAACAACTACTCCTGGAAGCGTATCGTCAAGACCGAACGCGGTCATGAAAGCGTCTCTTTCTACCTTGTCCGTTCAGACAACGAGAAGGAGCCTTTGGCCCACATCTCGCCCGTCCGCTTGTCTCCTGACCAAGCCCATGAGGAGGCAGCCCGGGGCGGGTGGATCCCGCAGTGCTACATGCGGATTACCGACGAGGAGATCCTGAAGGCCACCAGCGAAATCTCTGAGTGAGTACAAGGACAGCGTGCGGCATGGCCTAGACTGACATGTGGTTTTAGTATTGTGGTCGCGACTGGTCTCATGGCTCTCGTGGACGATTGCATCAAGCGACAGTTTCACTCCAAGCAGACCACCCAGTTGCACATTCCACTCATTCGGAGCAAAATGCACATTGACTACATTGGTCCCAAGCGGCTGATTGATGAAGTGTTCAACCGATCTAGTAAAAGTGGACCCCCAAGCAGACAGCCGCCAGCGTTACGCAGGACCGCCACAGGTGCCTAGTCCCCTGCTTGACTTTGCGTTTGTTCGTCGGAAGACCGTCTGATTGGGGTAGGTCCCGCTACCATGGGAGCTTGCATCTGATTCTCGTATATATTTTCTTTGCTACTTTAGCGAGTTGTCGATACTGCTCTGTTGAATCGCGCACTATGGCGTCTTGACGGCTTCATGCCGTCGGTTATCATCGTCTCTTTTTCTGGCAATGGCATACGCATGGAGGCTGTGGCGTTTAGCGTTCGGCATGCAAAGCGTCACTGTTGAGATTGTTTGCTATATTTGCAAAGTCCGGGCTTTCCAACCGGCAAAAGCGGAGCATTTGGTCATGACATGGGTGTTCCTGGTTCTTTTGGAGCGATGTTCGAACCTCGCAACGAGTTATGATCTTTATGATTAATCCACGGCAGCGAATACACTCTCCATCACCCCTCGCGTATTGTTTCTTGGTGTTGATGTTCGCAGCTGATGTACTTGGACAGCTGACAATGCCTTAGCAGTCTCTGGCCCGTGGCCATGGTAGCCAGGAGGAAGCCTCCGCTTGGGAGAGTACTGTGCGATGCATGATTCTGCTGCAGAGCGCGCATGCTCTTCTTGCAGGATTCCCAAGGCCAGCAGGTACCCGTTATCTTCATACCAGGCCATGTGACGCGGGGCGCCGGCCTCGCCTTCCTGCATCACACTTACCCTTCCGGGACGGGGTTGCGTCCCAAGCGAGCATCACTCTGCCCTTCGCATCCTCGTGGAGAGTCTGTCGCCTCCGTCTCTGACTTGTTATGCGTCTTACTAAGGATGCGCTGCACACGTCGGCTTAGCGCTTGGATCACTGCTGAGTTGGCAGTATACACCTCCACGCAAAGATGGGAGCAGCCTCACCTCCGTCGCTGCCCACCCCCGCAGTCCCCAGCATGAAGGCGGCGTCACCCGCAGTGCTCACTCACCCTCTCCAATCGATCTTTCCTCTGCCGATACCCTTGCCAGGGCTCGTGTAGCTTCCCTGTCCCGACCATGCTCGGCCCGCGTTGAAGTGATACGGCTGAGTTGTGAGGACCAACTATGCGGGTTGAGCTCTTGTCTGCGGTTTCCTGCATATAGAAAATGTCGCAGCTGACTGACATTGTGCGTTTGAGCCCTCCTTTCTGTTCTTGGTTCTTGTCCTCCGGCGCCCGTTCTCCCACCCTATAAGTACCGACCTCCGTCTGCAGGTCCTTCTCTGTTCCCATTCTCCACTGTGATTGTTTCCATCAGTGGCAATCCCAAGCAAACAAGCTACTCGCCCCTTTGGACTTCTTCTCAACCTTAAAGCACCCTTCCACGACATCACTATGATGGCTGCACATGAAGCATGGTCTCAGCGTCTCAAAGGTAACAGTACCTGATACTCTCGTGCTGCTATACGCCATTGCGTGGCTAACTAAGTAATTTCAATAGACCATTGCAGCACTCGACATCTAGGAGATCCTACCTGGCAGGACGTGTCTGATCGTCGAGGTGAGCATCACGTTCAATGAAGTCGTCAACCTCCAGCTTTTACCCTTCCGGCGGAGCACTCCCGACTACCAACGGTTTGCCTGGTTCTTCTCACCTTCTTAACGAATCTTTCAAACCCGTTCGTAATGCTAATATTAGGACAGGAGGCCGCACTGCATGGTCCTGCATCGTAGTCGTCCAGGGCACCCACTACTCTGCGCGATTCTGGTACGACGGCACCAGGCTGGACCAAGCCCGCGAAGACGCTGCAGAGATGGCGTTGAAACACATCACCGACTACGTGACCCCCAACCAGCAGCCTGCGCATGTAAGCACTTATGCTCGCGCCTAGCATCCCAAACCTGCACTACCATTCACGAGGGTGTGCCACGGTGCCGTAGGGGCGAAATGGTTGCGATCTTGGGAAACTAGGAATATGTCCTCTCTAACTTTCATCATTTGGGGGACCTGTTTACATCCAAATTTTGGCGTATTAAATTGGTACGAATCAGGCGCCAATGTCTTTTGGATACTCCCCTTTGGTAATTTCAGTCGAGGTGCTTGTCCACACTCTTTGTACAAGCACACTATTTGAGCTCAGAAAGTCCCTTCGGCCTCATTGTCCCTGTGATTTTCATTTCCTATATCCAAACCATTACAGCCACCGTCTGGCTATGATGGTTCCTCAGCAAACGCTCGTCAGGCCAACCGGAAACTTGCCACGTACGTACATTGACTAACATCGATTAACGAAGCGGGGAAATCATACACACCGGAAGGTGCATCAATTGCAAAAGTCAATGACACAGCTCGCCTCAGCCTTAGCTTGAGGTGCATTGCATTGCATAGCAGCGGATAATGCAAAACATTCATGGGTTGTTGTTCCAAGCTCGGTTGGGGTTGGTTCGCACTAGTCCTCTTTCGCTCTAGATTGTGAGGATGGTCGTGACTGCCCTACCCGATTCCACCTTCACGACTTCGCTTCTTTTCCGTCTGGCCTTCACTTTACTTTTTATCATATCGCCACGAAAAAACTAACCATATCAGCGTAGCGTTGGAGCAGGCGAGGACCCAATCAAAGTCGACACGGCCCGATACGTTACGCCTCGACCTGCAGGCTATGTGTGCCGAGTGACGGAGAAGATGTCGTATGGCAGCCGTATGAAGCAGCCACAGGGTCGCTCAGCCGAAACGCATTTTCGGGTGGGCCGAGCATCTGCGAAAGGCTACGCGGGACCGGGCCGCCCGTCAGCCCTCAGGGGAGAATATCCTGGTTCCGACATCTACAGGGCAACACTTACCTTGCTCAACGAAAACAAGATACGAAACCGAAGCCTCCAAGAGATGTGTACGATCTAGGCCCTCCACAATAATGATATTTCCTACCTATTTGTTGACGGACGGTCGCCAAACACTCCAATTGCCTATCCGAACAGACCTTTCTTTTTCGAACTTATCATAGTTGCTATGCTTCACTTCCCGAACAGTCCCCACCTATGTCAACTCTAAACCTAATGGCCTCAAGCATGCCTTGCTAAGGTTGCCAACTGCGGACGCAAGGATGTCAATCGATTACCTCCAGAAGCGTCACTGATAGCCCATGCGTCATGAAAACTCCAGTCGCTTACCGCGTTGTGGAAAACCCCACGCTCATCGCTTTCCTGATACGAGCTTGTGCAACTGAACTTACGTTTCGACTCGATCATTGGCAATAATAGCGGACTACCCCTCTCATCACACTCTCAACAGTCGGTTCCTTGGCTATCGGCACTACACCACCCACACAACCCTAACCCCCACAGTCAATGAAGGACTAACATCGCATCTTGACCCGGTGACGTGGAAGTGGTCCAATGGATTGAGCAATCTGCGGCGTGATCATATGATACATGTAACTATACTGTTGTCGTCGACCTATGTTGCCTCGCTCCACTCTCCAGCCTGCAGCACTAGTCCGCACTTCACCGTTCAACCAATTCTTTGCAGCCGAACTTGGCGCTGTATCTATGTGCCATTGCTGCACGTTCTTTTTCTAGCGCTCAATGGTGAGCGGAATCACTATCTCACACCGACTCCACGGCTTCTGCTACGTTTGATCTGACATATGTGTGGGCGGTGACCGCCTGTTCCGGTTCTACGAATCACTCGCAATCTATCTAGCTAATGAAAACGAATCGCCGGGACGTCAGCTTACTTTGAGATCTGTTTAGACTGATGGCGAGGCTTGTTTTCGTACAAGACGGAAACTTGGGCAAGTCGGGGGACGACTAGCCACATGAGGCAGCGGCTGCAGCGAGGCGCTTTTGTCTCTCGGGCCTTCACCAAGGCGACAGCTCCAATTGATTCCGAGATTCACAGTCGGTACGATTGCAAGTTGATCTTCCTTGCTAATCTCGTTGATCTGTGACAACCAGATATGGATCGTCTTCGATCTTCTCCCAATCTACGGATCTTACGAATTATACAATCTAGCTATACAGACAAGTACCAAGCCGTACTAGGATGGCAAGATGGTTGTTCCTTGCCCACCGACAGCTAGCACGATCAGGCTATGCAACGGTGCCCTGGCAACGGACTCACTTTTCAGTCCGACGAAATATCAGTCCCGAGGAGGCTTTCATTGGTTGGCATATGAGTCTTGCACTTTCGATCTCTAAAGCTGGTGCCTATATTCTCTAGGATAATCATGAGAATACCTGGACCGGGACTACCATACTTGTGCCCTGCTCTGCTACAAGCGAGGATCACCGAAATGCTCGGCAGACAGCGTTGACGAGCCAGTCAGCATGCATGTCACGCAGAGAACGTCCGAAGCCTGTGCCGCAAGCCTCGGATAGCAACGAACGATCAAGGACCCATAGGGTTGCTTCCCGCACCCGATTGCATCCTAGAACCTTGGAAGGTCTTGAGCAAATCAAATGCACGCTGTGCGCCAAAGCTCTTCCGGGTTCGATACGAGGTACTTCAGCTGGCGTGTCTCATGCAGTTCGTGGCTGCAATGGGATGCCACGTAGTCAATGGGCATGGAATTGTGGGCTTGTTTTCTACAGCTCCACGATCCCTTGCGCGTCCTTAGACCTTCAGTAGGGTAGTACTGCCGGGCGTTATGAGTTACTACCGTAAGCCTGGAGCCCCTGCCGCTAAGGCTTGTGCTCCGCGTCTCTCCATACCTCCCCACCACTCCTGCTTCATCAACTTGATGGCATCACCATTGCAGTTCACGCTCAGCACATTGTCTGTGTTCATCTGAGCTTTTCATTCGCAGAGTTTGCACCGTATTCGCGATCATATAAGCCTTTGCATCACTCCTGAGCCGATCACACTCGTTCACCTCAACCACCGACACGCGCTCCGCCACGCCGTACAGCTGTCCTACACGTCATCAATCCATGCTCTATAACTGCACATCACTATGCGATAAGCCTTGACTACTTCGCATAGCTGGAGTGAGCATACTTTCACAAGGAAGGACATTCGCATCGCGTACCTTATCAAGGATGCGAGCGGACGTGGCTGAGCTGGTACATCTGAACGCAACAGTCGCCCTCAGGGATCCTGATGATATCTGCTTAGTTCTCAGAATGATGAAAAGGCTTCTAGGTCAAGTAGTCGAGTGTGTTCCTTCACTTGACAGGGACTCGCGCGTCTCTTCGTAACAAGAACGCTCGATCGCGCCCCAGATGACGATAGAACAACTAAACTCTGCATGACTGCATTACTAGGATATAATTTCAGTGCCCCTACCACCTCCCCGCAATGCGAAAGCACCAAACCTCTACGCGCGAGCAACCGTCGACCGAACAGCGTTACCTCGATCGTTCGAACCGTGATGGTCAACCCAGACCCAACACAGCTGTATATGCCCATCACTTAGAAAGTACAAGCAAAGGGTCAGCCTTGGGAATGCATTTTTGCCTTGCTGGAGATTAGATGAGGCCGTCTAGGATGGAGTCTGTGGACTACCTATACCGCAGATTTCATCCGTCTCAGGCGCGCCTCACGGTGAATCGTACATCTGCTTGGATCAACACTTTCTATGTCCTCGGCGCTACCCCCGCACCCCTTGCGTTTTATAATGCCTACCGGTGGAAAGTGCGAACCACACTATCCGGATACCTTTCACAAACACCTGTAGTGTTAAAGAAAACGAGACGCTTGCTTGTGGATATATCGAGTGTTGGGCGTCCGCATAAAACCACCTTCCATTTATACAAGTGAGATGAATACTACAGCATGCAACTCGATGCATGAATAGGTCATCGAACCGAAAGGTTCGCAGTATCAACCCATTATACCGACTAGAGCTCCCACCACACTCAAAGCCTAGTCCTACTGTCTATACTTTCGATGATCCAATGGGACTTTGCATCGTTCGAGTACAATTCCCTTACGAAGTGACATAAGCGTGAAGATACGGACGCTTACAATTTGAAAGTGTCAATATGCCATAGGCAATATCTAACGGAATCCTATCGATGCTTGGAGCCAAGCCCTTCGCGTGTTGGCACTACGGTACTCCTACAGTATCACGACGGCGTAATCTCAAGGCCTCCCATCACACTACCGGATATACATGTCATACGAACTTACCAATAAAGAGAGAGCTAAGCTCGCTTCACCGTCCTGCAGTATCCGAAAGATCCCGAACGACCGACCCCTCATGATCATCGCTGCACTGATATGGGGAACCATCGAAGAGTTTTGCGTCGTTAGAGCAGACTCACATATTCACATCATTGACAAAGAACGCGGTGATGCTTGTAATGTTACATGCGTCTCTTAGCAATGTTTTACTTCTCGCAGACTACCGAGATACCTTTCCTCGACCTTGAGCTACATAGTCGGATAGTACTGGGCACGCCCAAATGCAACCGGGGGTCAAACAACCGTGTAGGAGCAATTCCAGACAGGACAACCAGACCGCCAATAATAGTCATCGCAGGAACGGAAGATACTGTAGGGTACGCAAGCTCTATTCGGTCACCCTTACAGGAGCCAACAGTAGACAGCTTCACCAGTCTACCAATTCAGACTAGGCCGTAATCTTTTCCGTAAACCCGGAGTTGCCGGTAACTTCTACACCGCCATCCTCATCTTCAACTTGTCTCCCTTGACGATCTCGTCTTTCTTCGCTTCTAGCTCATCGACATCCCAATCGCACGCTACATAGCGGCCGCTTAGCCACTCCCTCCTCTCCTTTGTCAACCACACCAGCATGTGCGCCGAGAGTTCGGCCTCAGTGACCAAGACTGCTTCTCGTCAGCGTCGCTCTCAAGATTCCAGACAGCAATGGACCCGTGATGAGAAATTTGCAATCAACCAAGTAGGACCAGGGAACTTACAAGCTTTGAACATCTCAGGCGTTCCCTCGGTACTCATCTTGGTTGCCACGCCCCCGGGATAAAGCGCATAGCTAACCAGTCCCTCGCTCTTGTACTCGACATCGAGGAACTCGACGAAGCGGTTCAGAGCCAGCTTGGACAGCGCATTGCTGATACTCCTCGCGGCAAAATGGCTCAGCATGCTAGATATCCCCACCACAGCCTTTGCGCCGCCGGGCGTCCCGAGCAAAAGCGGCAGCAGCGTGCGGGTCACGTAGTACACGCCAAAGATATTCACATCCAGCGTGCGTTGAAACTGCTCGGCATCGCCATCCGTGAGGGGCCCCCAACCCGTCGGCGTGTCGAGAAAGCCTGCGTTGTTGACCAGGACGTCCAAGCGTCCCGCGCCTTCTTCCTCGATTGCTTTCCGCAGTCTATTCACGTCGTCTACTTTGCTCACGTCGCATTCCACCTTGGTCACTTTGACCCCCTCATTCACCTCTTTCAGCGTCTGCTCGACGGCGTCCAGCTCCGAAGGCGTCCGCGCCGCGAGTACGACGTGCGATGCACCGGCTTGCGCGTATGCCTTTGCGTACGCGGCGCCGAGGCCGCGGCCTGCGCCCGTGATGCAGACTGCAAAGTCCTTGGGCAGACGTACGTTTGACGGGTTGAGCTTTGGGGAAGGGGAAATGGGGTGGCTTGTGGGCGTGAAGTTTGCGCCCGTCCAGGCGGGGAGACCGTTTTTGGCAATATCGTCCATGTCCATGTTTGCACCCCTTTGACGTACAGAATTGACTTTTGGGTTCGATGCAGTGGGGGAATAGTTTCCAGCGAGAGAATTGTGTAGAGATGCAAACAGTGGGATGGATGAGCGTTATATATATATATATATCTTCTCGGGACTCTCGGTAGTGGGCATGTGTGGAGGTTCGGGGGTTAGCATCCTCTCAATGTACATAGTACCCATGCATTAGTTCTAGCTCCAACGAGCTTTCGGAGGAAAAATCTCAACGGCACTTTTTATTGCGTGTTGCTTCCTGCAGGATCATTTGATGTGCGGAGGATGCTACTTGGCATCGTCTGCGTAGGTGCGTGGATGTACATGGTCGTCCCAACTAGGACAATGCCGTGATTGTATAACCAATCTGGAACGACGTTAGTTCTGTTGGGTGCAATGACAAGTATTCGATCCAACATGGTGCTGCAAGTTTGAGATTTTTAGGGCGGTGGGGTATGGTTCGTAGTTATTACAGCTTTACCGTGTAAACCCGTGAGTAGGAGCCATAAAGTAACTTTTTCAACATCTAATTTCGAATTTACTTTCATCTACAATAAGTCATCATTGTTTCAAATATTCATACATCGAGGCACAAAAAGTAACGAGGAAAAATTTGAGTTTGACATCTTTTCCAATGATCGAACAACGTTGCGTTTTGCGCAAGCACTTTTTGCTTTCCCCCCCCCCCCCCCCCCCCATTTTTCTCGGACCCCTTGACTGAGAAATAATAATAATCTGAGATGGGATGATGAATTATACATTAGGTTAAAGAGGATAGAAGGAGAGCTGTGTGATTTTGAAAAGACGTTTCTTTCGTTCGGTGCCAGTGTCACCACGAATTTAAGACATGGGGGCTCGCACACACGCTCCGTATGAAATGCTTCCGATTCGGAGCTTCGATTGCAAGCTTGGCGGATGGCAATCACGTGCGGGGAAAAATATTTCTTTCCGGGATGGATCCTCTTCTCAACTAACTAGTCAAAATGGCCGATTTTACGAAAACCTGTAAGCTTGTTTGAAACTAGTTGTATGCTAGTTGTACCGGTGTAGACCGCATCCCGTGGGTCGGCTCGGAGGTTTGTGGGGAACCATGGGTTTCGGAAGTCTAGGGTAAGACTGGGGCCGGGAACCTTTCCCGTGAGACCAAAATGGCATTATTTATAGTCGGATGAATTGCAGTTGTGTTGTTTTTTGGGATGGAATTACGGGCACGCGTTATCGTCTTGCGAGTCTACCATGGAGTCAAAACCTGTAGGTTCCTATGAGCCTACGGGAATCGATGTCCTCATTGTCGGGACAGGTATGGCAGGGCTGGTTGCCGCTCTCGAGTGTAGGCGCAAAGGGCACAATGTCAGGGTGCTTGAGAGGAATGCTAGCGTGAACGTAGCCGGTGGGTCATTCACGAGCTCGATTGGTTTTTGGGGTGATCTGACTGCGAATCGTAAGGCGACATGTACTTTCTTGGACTCAGCGCCACTCGCTTCCTCAAGCATTGGCCCGAACTGGAAGAAGACTATCGGCATATTTCACTGAAGAATACCTGGATCGAGACGCTCAAGCATAATGGCGAAACCATGGTTCCGCCGCAGAAGGCTGCAGATCGTCTGCGTGCGCAAGGCCTCAATCCAGATACTCCTCCAGGAAGTTTTCAGATGCGTCCGCTAGTGTACAAAATACTTGTTAACGCGGTCGAGAAGCTTGGTGTCGGTATCGAGTTCAACCGAAAGGTCGTCGACTACTTTGAAGACACGAAGACTGGAAAGGGTGGGTGTGTGACTGAAGATGGCAAGCGTTACGAAGCGGACATAGTTGTTGCTGCAGACGGTGTTGGATCAAAGAGCCAGAAGCTAGTAGGTGGACAGGTTCGCGCGAAACCAAGCGGAAGAGCCATGTGGCGCGCCGCGTTCCCGATTGAGCATTTGAAGAAGAATCCGGAGGTGAAGGAATTTTTCAAGATGATGCCGAATAAGGAGCCTATTGTGAGGTCATGGCTAGGGTGAGTGCACCTCACATCTCCGGGATTGTGTAAATTGTGCTGATTTGCGCATAGCCCGGCCACCTACGCGCTGACTTTGACACGCGAAGACATTATGGTGTGGATCATGAACCATGATGTAAGCAAGACATGGTGCTTATAGGTTTTCCATGCTGAACAATTTACAGGTCACAGGAACCGAGGAAGAAAGCTGGAACAACACGATTGACAGCGACGAAGTACTCCGGGGGATGGACGAGATGCCAGGCATGGAGAACAACAAGTGGGCGCCCATCTTCAAAGAACTTGTCAAAGTCACTCCTCCACACACCATTGTAAATTTCAAACTGCTCTGGCGCGACCCACAACCTAGTTGGACATCACCGGGCGCCCGCGTGATACAGATAGGCGATTCCGCACACTCGTACCTCCCGGCCTCGGGAAATGGCGCCACCCAAGCCATCGAAGACGCCATATCCCTAGCCTCCTGTCTTCAGATAGGCGGCCGACAGAACATCCCCCAGTCCGTTCGAGCGCACATACGCTTCCGCTTCGTGCGCAACGCTTGCGCCCAAAAGCTCGGCTTCTCCAACGCAGAGCTGCTCCAAGAAACCGACTGGAGCAAAGTCAAGCTCGACCCGCGGCGTGCCCAGCCCAAGCTGCCCAGGTGGGTTTGGTCGCACGATGCGGAAGCGTACGCGTATGAGAATTACCACAAGGCTGTGGAGAGCATGGCCAAGGGTGTGAGGATGGAGGATGAGGACGGGTTTGAGCCGAATTATCCCAAGGGGTATCGGTATGAGCCGTGGAGCATTGACGAGATTATGGAGGATATGAGGGCTGGGAGGCCTTTGAACTTGGGCGCGGGAGAGTGGGATTAAGGGTTTCGGGATGGGCCGTTGGACACTTTGATCAAGAAGTTTTGTAGGATGGAAGGAGCATAGAGCGTAATGATGTCTTCGCTCTAAAGCACGCACGGGGTATCATGCGAGAATCTAGAGTTGTTGACCCACGAGGTTAGCGATTATTGATCCGCGTTGGTCCACCTTAGCACAGGAGCAAATAGTTTAGAAGAAGACATTTTTATTGATTACAATCGTCTAAAAAAAAGGTAGAGAGAAAAGCATAAGTCTATTTCCGCCGTATCGATTCATTGCCCGTTAGCCCTTACACCTTCCAAGGGCTTCTCTCCTTCAACCACCTCTCAAACGAGTGTACTTCTGGCTCCTCCGCTTGCAGCTTCTTGATATCAGCTCCATATCCATCGGTGTCAAACCACGTGACCATTATGCCCAGCTCTTTGACCGCCATCTTCAACGCACTGCCTAGAATGCCAAAAGTCACCGGCGCCGGGCTCCCCGTAACCTTCTTGAAAGCTTTGTTGACCCCGTCAAAGTTGAGTTCGTCTCCAGCAAGACTTTCAGCACGTGCGTTCCAGGCGGCAGGGTCGCGGAAAGCTTTGGCGGCGAAGAGACCGATGTCGTCGGTTGAGACCCACTGAAGCGGTTTAGCGCCGAGGGTGCCGCGGAGCATGGCGAGGAAGACTTTGGTGTTGAAGGTCTTGTCGAGATTGTCCATGAAAGCGACGGGACGGAGGATGGTCCATCCCATCTTTTCGCCCTTTGAGCCGGCTTTTTGGAGCAGGTGCTGCTCGATCTGATGCTTGCTGCGGAAGTGGGGAACGACCGTCTCATCCTTCCAGCTCTTCTCGTTGCCGCCGCGATCGACCGAGGAATAGACGAAATGGCTGACGCCCTGCTTGATGGACTCGTCGACTAGCGCTTTGCCTTGGACAATCTCGCTCTCGATGCTGGCTCCGGGGCCCATGCTGACCTGGACGCTGTACACGCCCCAGATCTTTTGTGATTTACCGGCGGATCTGAGGGCATCTTGTGCTGATTTGAAAAGCGCAGGGACGTCGTTGAGGTCGCCTCGAACGAGAAGTGCGGTGGGATATTGTGATAGGATTTTCTGCGCAGAGGGTGAAGAAGTATTGCGGGTGACGGCGAGGAGTGTGAACTGCGAAGCGGAAGAGTGTGAAGCGAGCTGTCTGAGGACGGCCCCGCCTTGTTTACCGGTCACGCCAGTTATAAGGATGGACTTTGTGCTGGCCATTGTCGAGGGTATAAGTATCTCTTGATGATTTGTGCTGTTATCTAGTATTTCTGAGGGTGGAAGCGGGATTGTATGGATGTTTGTAGTCGTCGGCGTCACTGTGAATTATTGTTGTAGAGTGTTGGATGTAGTGGGGTAATGGAATACAATCAGCAGAACAGAAGCCGTAGTTATATACGCATTGGATCGCGAACAAGCACCACATCCAGTTCGTATCTTGTCGGGATTCATTAGTGATTCATTAGCAATTCATCCGCCATTACTTGACACTCTCTTTCTCTGCGCTATGGAAACTAGACTGCGAGGTAGTGACCCCCGGAGGTTAGACGGTGATTAGCACGAAGCGCCATTGGCTCGGTGCTTCTGTCGGTGCGCATTAATCAGCCTCGCGCTCGCACATAATGCTTTATCTAAGCTCGGGCGTTTCCTCTCGCGCGAGAGACGTCTCTTAGAAAGGCTTTAGAATAGGATGGAATAAACTTGCCAAGCAGCCATGCATGGTAATGTGAGACATGCAGTCTTTGTAAGGACCCCCACGATCTAATCTAGGGTTCTTTCAGTGCAGCCCTACCCGAACGGGGCAAAAGTGGGAGAATCAACACCTACGTCATACATACAGAGCGTCGTCATTGAGCCTCAACATTCGATCAAGCGGCAACGGACTAAATCTAGGCCGCCTCGCTATCTCGAGAAGGCTGGATTGCGACTACATGAATGTATGGCAGAAAATAATGCGATCAGCCAAGGTCATTTCTCTCATTGTGGAATCATTGCAGCTTCGCTACGTCGTACTCTTCAATGTTGCATCAATCATCTCCTTCAATGAGTTGATCGCACTCGTACTCCTCCAATCGCTCCACTGATGGTTCAGCAATCCCCAAGACTCTTCAAAGTCCTGTGTCCCACTTCTAATGTAATAGCTTCCAGACAATACCCAGATCGTCCAGCCCGTCTTCCACTGAGGCATCAACTTCTTCAAGCACGTCGCATACGTCTTGGTGTAATCGGTACCCGACTGCGAATACCCGAATTCTGTCAGCACAACAGGCATCTTGTTCACCGGCTTTTCGCCAGTAGCCTTGAAACCGTTGTTCCAAAGTCCGCCTTCCATGTCACCGCAATTGGTAGCGGAGTTCTGGTAGTTGTGCAGTTCGAGTACAAGTTTGTTGGCGTATTTGAAGTCGGTGAGCAGGAATTTTTTGCCATTGCCCAAGTCGTCGGCTCCAGGAATAGGAGTCACCTTGGTGTCATAATCAAGACCAGACAGGAATATGAGGATGTCGGGATTCGCTTTGTTGACGATGTCGGCAGCGGGCATGACTTGCGCGTACCAGGTAGCCCAATTGTAGGCGAGTGACGATCCGGCTTTATCAGGCTTGCGGAGCTCATTGCGAAGGCCGATGGAGACGAGGTTTGTCCAGCTCTTTCCCTATTACGAGGGTTAGTTGAATTCTCCGCAAGTTAGAGAAACATACGTGGTCGGCCATATACTGCAGACCGCGCTTCCACTTGTCGACATTGAAATATGTGTCGCCGAACCATGTATTTCCATCGCCGCCTCCGCAACACCAAGCTCCCTTAGACATGTGGTTGTCTAAATGGACATAAATGCCCTGCTTCCCTAGCTCGGCCGCGACAGCATCATAGACCTAATCGCATCAACATCAACTGTATTCTTCCAATACCTAACGCGTGGGACTTACCTGGATCCTAGTCGTCGATGTGGAAAATTGTGGGTTGTTCTTGATGACCTGCTGAAACACTTTCTCCCCATTCGTGGCGCCTAGAGCCTTTGTAAAGGCCTTCTGGATCGTCACATCTCCGCCGTTATCCTTGATATCGTCAATCATCTCGATTGCAAAGGTCAAGCGCACGACATTCATGTTCAAAGACTTGATCTTGGAGACGATGGAAGAAATCGGTTGGTACTGCAAGCCTTCCGGAATCATCACATCGGCGGCACCGGGCCAGTTTACGCCGACGTAGGTGAAGTTTGCACCCGTAGAGTCAACGATCCATTGATTGGAGGTTTTGAAGGGTGCATTGGGAAAGGCGAGGAGTAGGGATGGTAGCGTGGCGAGAGACAGTACAAGAGAGGAGAAGAGATGCATGTTGGCGGTTGTCGTTGAGCTACTCACTCAGGAAAACACGATGCGCCGACGTGCAATTTAAACCTCAGTTACTGCACGCCACCGCCAGTGCTAATAAACTATAGAGAGATACCCAGGCTATCCGATCTTGGCCTTGCGATCTGCCCTGGTCCTGATTGATGGACACTCTCTGTTCTCGGATACCTAGTACCGTCCGTCCCCGCGGTATATATATGAGCCAGCACCAACCAAACATCAAGATACATATAAGTGGACTTCTCATATCCATCTATAATCACTATTTTATTGATGGTGAGCGGCCTGTGATTGGTCTGAACCATCGGCTAATGTACGACCATGGATGTTTGGCGCCCGAATGGATTTCCATGCGGACCATGTGGGGAATTTTCAATCATACCTTTCGGGGAAATACGTTCACGAGGACTTTGCGGGGTAGCAACTAACAGGGATCAGCTATGAAGTGGATGCAGGTGGACGCGTGCTTATTTTCATTCAACATAGTCCGAGACCTTGTCCGATGCCCGCTTCCTGCAGAGTCACATAACCCGCGAAAGCTGTATTCCTTTCACGGAACGACTCACCCTTCAACTCGAATTGGTAATGTAGCGGGGCTTCCGGAAGTATACGCGGAAACCGTTTCACTTCTTCAAACTGTCAGGTCTGACATACATTGTTCAACTGGATTTGTCAGCAGACTACAGAGCGAAATCCATATGTATCAGTACATTTTATAACTTACACAGCTCCAGAAGAGAATATGTCCTATAAGCCTGAATCCCCCTGCAAATATCATGTGACAATTGCTTGCATCTCATTCATCCCTATCCCTTCTTGTGAGATCCATGACATTGTGAGGGTTTTCCATCATCAGCCTATTCCCTGAGCTTACTGCGCCATAACGAATAGGTGTAGACCCGACCTCTTTCAACAACTTCTTGATATCCGCATTCGAGTCCACCTCTTCCAGTTTTACACCATTAAATGCTTTAGCAATTTCCAACGGACTGAGCGAGACGTGCCTCCCAAGTTTCCACCAGCCGCTCAAAGTCGGCGCGACGCAAATAAGTCCAAGGAGTGTGACTGTCAACGCGAGTCCGATAAAACGAAAGTCGGATTTATAAACAAGGACGTTACTTTGCCGTTTTCCATCAATTAGAGGCTGCATATTGGTCGCATTCTTTGGGTCTGCTGCCTGAACTGCGACTCGAAACGCCAATTCCCTGGCTGCGGCCATGACGTCCGGAGTAGGGTCCCGCCAGGTGATGTCGCATCTAGCATTATCACCTCCCATGCCGCCCGCCGAAGTCATGTACTCCATGAATGCGATACCGGAATCGGATCCCGTGTAGACCTCGAGACCAGCAATCACGTCCATGGTCGTGTTGACGTAAGAAGAGAACCGTTTATTCAGCCACGCAATCATCCCGCCGTGTGTGGAAGTTGTTCCATCGGGACCTCGAAACCTAGAAGGATGCTCTACGGCTGGTATGTCCGCGCGAATTACCACGTCTGACGTATAGTCAAAGGCTAGATCTAATAAAATGGTTTTGTTCTCCAATATGATTCGCTGCTGTAAGACGGCGGGATTCAGTGTGCAGTTTCTCACTTGCAAACGGCCTGCACAGCTAGGCCTGTCCTTGAAGGAAGTTGAGAAATTGAGTCTCGCGTGGTATTTCTGATCGAGGGCATAGCCGGTGACGGGGTCTTCCCTTACGGGCTCCAATCCATATCCAAACTGGGAGGAGAAGAAGGTAGGTCCGTTGGATACATCGAGATTTTCTTCAGCGTTTTCAATAGGTAGTACTGCTACGCCGCAGTCTTCGAACACCAGATTCGAAGATTATCAAACTAGTTATTGGCATGGCAAAGGCGCGAATAGTGATTCCGTCACTGTCGTTTCGAGGCCAATGAAGATAAATAACCCAGCTTCATCGCCTGTCAACGCGTCAAGTGCGAAGAGTAACTTTAGTAATTCATGAGTACTTACAAACTGGACTTCCGGATGTGAGTCCTAGTAGGATACTTTCCTCTCCTGCCTTTTGTTTTAAAGAACGATTGTACCAACCCACCATAATAGACGAGATGATTATAGACTTATTGTATGGTGAACACTAGAGGTGTAATCCCAGGCCCCTCCTAACACACTCATGGCGGTGCAAGCAGGCTGAGCGAAATTGAAAAAGGAACGTAGAAAAGAACTTGATGGCGTGAGAACCGTCTCTGCCGTATAATTGGGATGATACCAATCGTCATGCATTAAAATAGTAAGCAGGGAGTAAGGCAAATGGAAAATTCGATTCACGCGAGAACATACTAGATATTAGGCATATATGGGTATATTCATTCGGATTTAGGCACATGACGCCTGTTGCTATGTCGAGAGGGGCCTACAGTTTATTTATATCAGGCCGTCTTCTAAAAGCGTCCGCTTTCTCTTCTGCCAACGCCCATCCCCCCATATCTTCCCAACCTCTCCGCCGCGGCACTAGGCCTTTCACTTCCTGCAGGCCCACCAGGCATACTCATTCTCTTCAAGGGACTTCCTTCCCTTTTCGTTGGGGAACCCTGCCTGCGCTCGCCAACACCACCTAAGCTTTCGCGACTCCGGTCGTCCCGTATGAAATTTGTAGATGCCGACTTCCGTAACGGGGAATTGGCGTGGGAGTAGACACCGAGGCTGCCCCCGTCGCCGGAGCCTGAGGGACGGAATTGTGGTTGTGAGGGTTGTTTACGAAAGGGGTTTGGGGTGTTAGACGGACGAATGGGGGAAGAGAAATCGGCGCCCGTCGTAGTAGTTGTCGATGTATAATTCGGATTCTGATATGTGTAGATAGACGGGGTTTGTACGTTGTTCCTGACTACGCCAACATTGTCGGGATCATATTGCGAAACATAGTTCTGATTTGGATTTGTGCGAAAGGAGCGGCTGATGATGGTAGTTGGGGTGTATGTGGTGATATCGGAAGCTAGATGCTCACTACTTCCGCGTACACCGACGCTTGAGTCTCGCGTCTTCTTTTTGGAGATTGTTTGAATACCGACGTCCCGGCATACTTTCTGCAATGTAGGATGTACAAACTTGGTGTCGTACTCGTGGAGAACTTGGCGCTGGACAACGGCAGAGTCTCGAATTTGTTGAGAAAAGGACGATCGGAGATACCAGAGGTGTAAGGAGAGGATAGCGCCGATGGCGACTGTTGTGACCACCTTGACACTAGGCTGTGGATCTAGCGGTGCTACTGGGAGAGTAAGGCAGTAGAGGGCGACATGCAACGGGCTGAAGAGGCAGAAGATGTCCAGACAAAGCGGGTTCGGGTCCCAGATAGCAATTTCCCAGACATCTCGGCCTGCATCCGGATGGGCACGGGATTCAGCCGATTCTGAGCTGATGATGTTCTTCAGGAAGCGTAGAGGTGATGCCACCATGGGCGAAGAATCGACCCGCACCCGCTGTGCCGAAGGCGTTGACGGACTTGCGTCAATGGGCTGCTCGAATAAGCGGTAATGCTTCTTCTGCCAGAAGGTAAAGAAGCCGTTGATGATGGCCAGAGATGATAAAGCAAGAACAATAAGCTTGCAGAACCACCGAAACCATCCGCTGCTGCCGGATCCTACAAGCACATCGCCGCCATCTGCGCTGCGTGATGCATTTGCCTGGGCGATGACAAAGACAAAGTTCATGCCAAAGCCGAGACTGAGGGCGTAGCTCTTTGCAAATTCTTCCCAATCATTTGTATTCAGTTCTTCCGAAGCCCACATCAGCCAGTCCCAGGGATCCATGTAGGCCTGAATGCGCTCGGCGAGCGGCGCGCGGCGGACGAGGCGGGGCATCGTGACCCGTTTGTAGATATTGCAGTGGAGGTGCGACTAGACAAAACCGAATAGGAGCATATAAAGAGCGGAAGATGCAGTATTATTCACAGCAAAGTAGGCGAGTACGGCATGGCGCTGCCGCCATGTTCAAGGCAAAAGAAAGTGAAAGGCAGCTGCTAGGTAAACAATCAACGGAGAAATGTTTCGCCGAAGGGAGCTACCTTCCGCATGACGACGGTAGCTCAACGCTGCCATGAAGGCTTGCACGAAACACCCACAGCTGCCAGAAGACTATTAGACCACCATGGCAGCTCCGGCGTCGCAGTACAAGGACCGTCAATTCCTTGCTGTGATTGGCGATGAGGTACATCCCCTGCCAACGCTTGTTGAACCCCCGCTCACGAATCTAGGATACGGTGACAGGAATGCTGCTCGCAGGTGTTGGTGTAAGTTACAACTACTGCGCTGAGTAACGAAACTCAGATTGACGAAAAATGAAGCACGTCACCACACCTCCGGACTCCCAAAAGAACTTCCTCGTGGTAGACAACAAGACACAGAACTCGGACATTGAGGCTGCCTTTGAGCGTTTCACCACTGAGCGCAAGGATATCGCCATTCTACTCATAAATCAGCATGTACGTATCCTTTCGTATCGCGGGTGGAGTGTGTCCCGTTGAAATTGAGCTTATGGCTTTAGATCGCCGAGCGGATAAGGCACCGAGTCGAGACTTATACCGCCGCATTCCCCTCACTTCTCGAAATACCGTCCAAAGACCATCCATACGACCCAGACAAGGACAGTGTTTTGAAAAGGGTAAGAAGGTTATTTGGAGAGTAGAGCTGTTGAGGAGCGACCAATACTTTGTCATCTCATGTGTATAGAACAGCATCACGAATTCAAGATATCCACATTTGCATGTAATCGTCAGGTGCGAGTGTTCCCGCAATCTTCGTTACTACATATTTGCCATGAAATACCAAAGCCTGATGCTAACTGAAATAATGACGGGCGCTGGATATCGAACTCGTTCCACAGCCTGGAAGAAGGAAGAAACTGTCACAAACTCCATATATGTATATTCCAACTCAAAGCTCATTCCGCAATCGATTCTGTACGAGATTTACACCGGGCCCCGATAGCTGAATCTTTCGCTTGCCGACTTGTACTGATCTAGATGGGCTCTCAGAAACCACTTTACTCGTCGCCGCTCGGGTCGCCGTGGAGGGTTTACCGGTGGAACGAGATCTTCGACGTCAGGCAGGTGATCTTCTTGCCATCCTCGGTATATACATCAGCAAGAACCGTGTAGGTCCCCTAGGTAAACGTCAGCTATCATTCCAACATTTTCACGTTACTCTACGGTGGATGGTTTATCGGATATGCGTACCGGAGGAATCTCCCTAGGCAGATCAACATCCTTAGTCAAGGACATCTCGCCCTTCTCGAGAGGGCACGACATGTCTGCTTTCTCGATTGTCTCGCACAAATCGGCATCTTGATTGATAAGTGTGATGAGTCCGTATTTGACCTGGAGGTGCATCTTAGAGCCCTCCTCCACCTTCTCTTTGAAGTCACCGGTAGCTTTTATCGTCAACGTAGACCCACTGCATACATAGTGTTAGCTCGTATATCTGGCAGCGACAGTTCCAGGCGGCAAACTCGTTGTAATACAGTGTGACTGATGGGAAGGATAGACATACGGCTCAGGAGGGTTCGGGCTTAGATCCACCTTCTCAATCTCCAGAATATCATCCTTTGGATCTTCGCAGAAATACAACGGGTTATCTCCCGGCACCTTGAAGTCTTCCTTCACCGTGACCTGACCGGGCATCCACGATGGCCCTGCTGAGACGGACGCGACGCTGATTGCGGCGCAAAGAACCGCGGCGAGCTTCATGGCGGGCAGCTAGCGAGCGGGCGAAGTGTGGAAAGGTTATCGGGGAGGGTGGAAGAGTTGAACGTCACGCAGGTTGCTGCACGATAGCAGTTCGTCAAGGCGAGGCTGGGGCTGATGCCACCGCCAAGACGCTATCTGCGTCATGCGGGTCAGGTGCAAGTTCCGCGCTAGCCCACTTTCGCACATGACATTCACGACGTCTTCACTCGACTTCGTGACCATCTCGCTATTTGCACGCATTACTGAAAATCCATGTGTGGCATAGTATGCAGAAATATAGACGTTGTAACAGAGCTTGATGGAGTAGATTCATATGATTCATTACTTGGAAAAGTAGGTATAATGCAGAAGCGAAGCTATTTACAAGTATGCAGAAAATCCACATTCGTATCGCATGTCTCGCTCAAGTATCCTTCTTTACCCATTCAAAGTCCAGGTTCCAGAAGCATTTTGGATAAACGGGCGGGTTTGTCACATCCACATCTTCAAAGCTTTTCTGGGGATCATTTGTTGGGAGCTCCATCTTGTCGTCCTTGGATCCCGACTTGATGCAGTCAAGAGCATTCAGCATAGCTGCCTGAGGATCGGAACAGAAGTTTGCCAGGTCGAAGAAGTCGTCCCTGCTCATATAGTCGACTCTAGGACCGAACGTAGAGTCTGGAGTAGTAGTAGCGAATCCAAGGCAGCCCTCAGGTACCCAGATTCTGCCATCCATCTTTATGCACTCTTGCTCGGTCATTGGTATGGTGGAGCAGCCACCAAAGCCACAGTCGTCGGAGTTGGTTAGTGGATAATCGGGCTTCAAGTTCGTCAGTATAAGTTCGTTCCTCTCCGTATCGCTTCGAAAAAAACTCACCACAGTGATCTTCATCTTAATGGGAAATTCCATCTTCGACCAGGCCACTCTTAGCGCAGCATCTTTCTATAGGGTCGTTAGCATCAAATTCGAGCGTACAAAATACATGGTTTGGACCTACCAGTAAGCCTGATGCCTTTGTGTTCCAATTCTTGACCATTGCATCCATGACTTTGGAGTCCACTTCAACGCCATCCTTGAAGGTGTCCTTGATGTGCGCGTTGATATCTCCAGAGTAGCCCTTGCCATTGAAGACAGTCTGAACTGCGGCTTTAAGCTGGTCCTGAGCGACCTTGAAGATTGTAGACGTGACATCCTGGATGGCTCCCCGGAAGGTGTTTGGGTCTTGCGCGGCGGGCGCTGCATCCATTCCTCCAGCCACGATGTTCATGATGCCGAGCCAGACCGCTGAAGCAGGGCCAAACTCGGCGCTTAGTGTACCAAAAACTAAGACTCCGATGATGATAGCAAAGAAGTTTGCCATCGGATCTTCAACTTTCGGGCCATATTTATTCGTTAGTGCCGTTGAAGTGGCGCCAAGGTCAAATATAGCGTCATCTTGGAGCTCTTCATGCATAGTAGAGAAAGCTGCATATAGATTGTGAATAGCCATATGGATATAGAAAGTCTCTGGTGGGCTGTAGGTCGTGCATGGTGTCTCATCGGGACCATTGCACTGTCCGTCAGAAGGAAATGAACCACAATCATGCCTGAAGTACGAAATGATTAGCGTTTTTCTTAGCTCAACCTGTACACTACAAGAGTACTCACGTGCTGCCCATCTGAGTGCCTCCAGCAACGACTTGTCTGAAGAACTTATTCGTCCAATCTTCTGCTCCGTTCTTGTCTATGAAATCGGAGAGAAATTTGCCAGCTCCGGTTTTGTCCCACAAGTCTGCATCCTTTGCTAAATCGCCTGAGTCAAACTCGAAGCCAGAGCAGACATCTTGACGAAGCTGAAGACGGTTGAATGGACTTGCCGCCACGCCGAGGGCAAAAAGCGAAACAATCGTTGAAGTGTGCATTTCAACTGCCTTCAAAGAGGTTGATACCGAAGCAAGGAGTTGGTGATTGAGAAGAGTGTCAACAGCGGATGATGGGTGCGATACAGGGCACTGAGTCCAGCTTTTATGTTTCAGTGTCTACGAAAGCAATGGCCGTGACGTCGACCTAGTCCTCCACAAACTGAAGTTCCAACACGAAGGATGATCGTTGTGAAGGCCATTTCTGGAAAATAACCTCGTAGAGATTACTTCTCCGCCTTTGATGGATTCTAGGCATATGCCGTTGCTGGCGTTGCCCCAGGCACCTGGGGAATTAGAGTGACGGGATGGATCAGGGCCAACCTTTACGTGACTCTAATCCTTCGCGTCGTGATACTACCGAAAACAATGGATCCGATGGAGCCTCAGAAATGGGCATCAAGTAACGAGCATTTGTTTCTAGGTCATGATTGGTTGCATAACGGCGGCACTCCCGTACTCTGTCCCCAGATCGACTGAGCCAGCATTTGAAACCGGGTGCTCCAAAGTTTAGTACATCATTCTAAGTCTGTGCCAAGGCTAAAGTGACGTCTACTTGTTGAGGAAGGGTACGCTTCCGACTTAAGTGGGTCCAAGTCTACCTCGCTCACTCCGGCGTCGGATAGTCGAACCTGCCGATCATGTTTCAAAACGAGAAGTTGCTAAAATCAACAGACCTAGTGAACGTGGCGATGCAGCATTCAGGGATGATCGTGCACTCACTGACCGTAATAGAAGCAGGACCAGCTGCATGCCTTAAGAAATGCGAAGGAAACCTGGCTTTCGGGTTCAGTGGAACTTCTAGAGTGCTTCTGGGCCGAAAACGTGACCGCATGTCAGTTATATAATGCCACCTCAGCACACTATAGTCTACGAGGAGAACTTCAATTTTTCTCTGCCCGAGTCGTGCCAAAGCCATCCGACTCACGCAGCATGTGTAGGTACCTCCCCGCTCGGCACAAAAGTCAAGGGTTCGGCCGAAGCTTGAGGAAGGATCCGCGCCCACCATCAATCATAACTCGGTGCTCGGTGCTCAGCACTGCCAAAGCTTCAGCGAGATCAAACGAGGTCGCACTGTTCAAAGAGTTGCTGAACTATAGATTCTACCAACAGTGATAAGGTTTAGGCGCAACCTTAAATTTGAGTGCAAGCGTCGCGGATGCAAAGAAGCATTCTGTAATTCTTTTCAAAAGGCGGAGATTTATATACTCGTAGCGCGAAGGAGAATATTCACCGTGTATGTAGACGCGGTAGGAGTATTTTCCGTAGTAGGGGGAAGCGAGGCCGTGCTGTGAGACATGCAGCGTCATCATCGTAAGTCATGAGAGCATCGGAGATTGGCACTGGGGTACTTCATGGCGCTAAAAGAGGATCGAAGGGGGAAGGGGGTGGCCTTAATACGAGCAAAGCCCCAGAGCCCCAGAGCCAAGCTTCCTTCGTAGTCTTTAGCGTCCCTTTATACAGTAAGCTTAACACTGGCACCCTGTGTCACTTTTATTAACCGGTCGCAAAATTTTCACCCCACTTTTTACCCCAATGTCTTTCTATACCATGTGGTCTAAGTTTAGAGAGCATGCTCATTGTGCAAGAAACGTTGAGAGATACTTTCAATCTCTCCCCTCGCGCGGGCAATCATTGGACGACGGCACGAGATGGTCAGCATCTACACTACCTTTAACCTTTCGAAGATAGCCTCAAAGGTTTAGTCACGATGCAAATTGTGGAGAACCCTGCCGTGTGGCGTCCCCGCACAAAGTAACATGACGCAACGAGCCAGTCACGGTCTAACCCAACCACAATTGTTCCCAAGATAGTAACCCGCCTCAACTGCCGCCGCTGGGCACAAATCCTGTCGATTATCGTGAGGCCTAACTTACGCAAGACCTGCACGTCGTTCAAGACGGCAGGCTGAGCGTTCGGTCCGAGTATGAGGTTGAGTTGGTATGCAAGATGTGTTGTCTCTTTAATGGTGTTGTGCGATGCACTAACGGTTGTTTTGGGGGGAACGAAGAGCCCAAATAGGGCAGAGCCGGATCCGCCGGTAAGATTGTAGTAGGGCATCACGAGATTTTTTACAAATTTCAACCCACATGGGAAATCCTTCAGAGCCTCAGACGAAGTACCGTGCTGGACAGACGGCACAAATAAGCTCTCTTACGATACGATGTAACATCACCAACAACACTTTCTTGACATTTCAATGGTCTAGATTTAGAATCCATCGTCGCGGTAGATACATACAACACATCTGACCACGAAATATCCCTCATCGACCCGCTTTCCCCTCTCAGTTCGCACCTGTCCACAATGCTGGCCCCGGGAACGGGTAGCTCGTAGGGTTAGTGTAGAGATTGAACAGGATCCCCGGATCCGTCCTCTTGTACAGAGCTGTTCCTGCAACACCGCCACTCGGCGCAACGGTTCCGCTACCCGTCACCTTCAAGTTCAAGCACTGAGGATACGCCTGCGCCCCATTGTCACTCTGGCCGCCATGAAGCGCAATGATCTCGTGACGGATAACGTAGTTCCCTGCTTTGAGATTCTTCGGGATGGTTGTGGAGCTGGTGAAGTTGTTCTTGATGAGTTCGTCTGTCACCCAGGTGCCTGTGCCGCCGGGTGTAATGAGGCCCCCCTGTGAAATCTTAGACCACTTGAGGTCTGCTGTGGTTTTGGTCGTGCATTCCCCTATTCTTTGTCAGTCTATGTTCCACTCTCACCAATTCAAACGTGAACTCACCGCTGCACGGCGCAATGTAGTTGATGATAGGTCCTTTGTGCGAGTCCGGCCATGTGGACCACAAGAAGTCGAGTGAGTCTCCAGCCTTTACTGTCGCATATGCCTGACCCGCTGTCGCGCTCTTGTGGCAACTGATGTTGGTAGTTTGAAAAGAGTCTGGAGAGACAAACCCGATGTCCTGATTTAGAGCATCCCAGCCCGCCGTGATAGGCCTCGAGCCTACAGCATAGTAATACCAGACTGGATCGGAGCCTTTGGTAAAGGCGCCATTAGTGCGGACGCCTGTTACGAAGCCGTGGGCCGACGCGACATCAAAAAGCGCGGCGGCTGCAGAAATTACGAGGAACGCAGAGGGCATTTTGTGTGAAATTATGCTAATAGATGATAGGCCTTATCGTGAGCTGCGAAACAGTGGTAGCGATCGGCACCGTTGGCTTTTATATTGCAGTTTCTTCAAACACCACAGCTCCGAAATATCGACCACCATCGATGCGACACCTACGAATAACGCAGGCCGAGCACGAAAGGCAAGATCAATAATCGTCTTACATTAACTTACATTGCGAGCTTCACCATCGCACAAATGGGATACCGTCTGGAGGAGCACAAGACACGCAGCCTAGCTTCGGCCTTACGCCATGCGGTTCGCGTGGGGAAACGAGATCGAAGCGAGACACAAAGAGGCTGCATCAAGCACGTTTGATTATTCCGTGGAAATTGCAGGTTTCCTGGAATGGCGTTGGTGGGAATGGTAGTATTTATCTCGAGTATGCGGGGTCCATGGGTGTATACCCGGTTTCGCCGAATAGTTAATTTATTCATCCTAATGTGCTAATATATACGTGCTTAGACGAAGGGAATATGAAGTCAGCGACAGGATATCCCCGATCAAATCAAAGTTAGGTGTTCCTAGACATACTTGCTTGTGATAGCTAGAAGGAGCGATTGATGTTGCTTTGCAAGGATGCTTTGCATGCAACTCGACTACGTAGTACCTACGAACACGTAGACCGAGCAAACAGCGAGCGTCTAGAAAGGTATTTGAGCCATGAAGTTGAGTATCGTCGATCTAATACTGGGACAGCCTAACAAAGAAACCTTCTAGTTGACAAGCTACAAGCTCCAATTCTCACTGTTCCCTCGCCGCGACGTCGGGCGTCGGCCCTTGAGATTCCATTTGCCTTATCCCTGATACCACCAACATAGCTGACGAATAGCTTATGAATATTCGATATATATGTTGATACTTATTAACGAGTTGACTCAAGCATGTTGTGACCTTTTCTTTTCACATGTCAAGTCTATCCCATTTCTAAATTTATACATCTACTCATCGTAGTGGGGGCTGTATTCCACCTCGATCGCAGCAGTCCGCAAAGCGATATCTAGCAGAGCGAGATGTTACGCCTTTTGAAGAAAAAATTTGACATTAAGCAGGACTGCTCCAAAGTTATCGACGAGGAGTCGCTTGAGTAAGCCAATGTTGAATCCCGACCTTTGCAACTCGAGGGAGATCCTTGTATCTCTTTTCATCGTAAGTCTCATCAATAGCCCGAACAAGGCGCTGTGCTTTCACGATTGTAAGCCTCTTTGCATTAGCCCAGTGCTCCCTCGCGACGAAAGCGTCTGCTTCGTTTGCCAGCTCTTGTCGCTTCTTCCGCACGGCGGGATCATCCTTCTTCTCCGTAGCACACAATACACAGTCGCATTCGAAGCCCCAGGTAGTCATCAAGGTGGCCTGCCGCGTGTCATAGTCGTTCGATCTGTCGTAGCTCTGGAAGATCTCCTCGCCTGTTTTGATCGGTTGGGTGGCGCGGAAGAACATGAGGTCGCCGATGCAATCTCTCTCTGTGTTGGGGACACAAGAATGATTGATGTACGAAGCCCAAATCCAGAGTCCAGCACTTCCATTCCCTCCGCGATCTTCGCCAAATTGGTTACCCGGACTAAAGGCGTTGCGAGACACAATATCGTGTACTCTGAAAACATCGACCACGGGACCATCTTCAGTGCTGAATACATTCTTCCCGTCACCTGAGTAATCGCCGTACAATTCCATGAGCGCTTCGATCTGGGAGGGATTGTTCAATGCTTTCTGCACTGTTGACTTCATCAAGCCTACGGCTGACGCTCGGATTCTGTCGTCGCGGTTATCATACGTCATCGCGGTCATCGCATCGCTCCCATGGCTCCAGGCTGTGCAGAAGGCCTTCTCACATATTACGATTTCTCCAGTCGGGATATCACGCGTTGCGAAAAGGCCTCGTCCACGCCCGGTGCTGTCTTTGACTTTGGTGTGTTTGACGAAATTTGCAACATCAACATTTGGCCGTGACTTGGACGTTGCCGCCCTAATCTTCTTCCAGTCGTACGCTCCCGTCTCTTGTTCTCGAAGACGCGCCTCGATTTTTCGTAAATAGGCTTTCGCATCCTTGTCTCCGGGCGTGAGTCTCTCCTGCTCCTTAAAGAAGGTCTTTGCTTCTTCATATTTGCCGAGGTTGTATGCAGCACAGGCGGCGCGAAAGTTGGCCTTGCCGTCCAGGCTTTTTGACCGGTCATCTTCACGGCCTGTAATAGATGCCTTTGCATCAGTCTTCACTTCATCTAATCGACCGAGAAGGAGATTGACATAGGCCCGATTGCGAGAAATATCTCGAGACAGATCTGGGTTCGCCTTCAAGACAACTTCGAGTTTCGCGACCTCAAGACCTTCAGTATACTTAGCAAGTGCTTCGGATAGCTCCTGCTTTTGTAGCGCGGCGTTGCCCTCGTCCTTGCGCTTTTTGGCGATCTTCTCCCCCGCGGTCGCGTCAGCAACGGAAGGCTTGACGAGTCCAGCATTACTCAAGTTGTCATCGACAATCTCACCTTCGCAGACAATTAGGTCGGAAGGATGGTCAATTCGAATAGTGGGTTCGCCTTGATCAGTAAGAGTAAAGTATGGGTCTTTAATCACAAAGACTTTCGACGATTCTAAGATCTCTTCGCCATATCTTGTCTTATGTAAGCACATTTCCACTCGTTCTGTTTCACCAGCTTCGTCCTGAACCATGGTCCATGATCGGGCTGTAAGGGTCACCACCGGACTTGCTCGTCTCACTGTGAGTCTATGGCCGCGATGATGGGTATCTAATCGTAGATCGGTGAGCGCCATCGGCTGCAAATTCTGAAGTGAAACAGTGCATGGTGGATACGGCTGTCCAACAGCAAGAGCTGGTATTGTACTTCCGCCTCCCTTTGACGAAGTCATATCAGGATCTGGTGCACCACCCATATCCGCCATGAGAGATGCTCCTGTTGCCTGACTAATGGCATCTTTTGCTTCGCGTGATTCTCTTGGTTGGCCAACTACCTCGGAACATTTGTTCAGTCTGTCTTTGACGGTATTCTGGATGCGTTCCCCCTCTTGATCAGAGAGGAAAACCGTGTTTTCGTTGTTCTGAGGAGCCATTCCTAGGGTTGTACGTGGTATGGGTACAGCATGAAAACTCTTGTAGCTCCACACCACAGGGGATTACGACAGGTGATGCAGAAACCTCTGAGGCTATTATTTTACAAATAATCTTCTGATAGATTGGATGGCAAATGGGCGAAGTTGAATATTGTAATATAATTTGGCGGGACGCAAAGCAAGATGGGGAGGGGCGTTGAAATTTACCGACGCGTTAAGTGCACTTAACCCAAATTGTACTAGCGCAGAGCCCTCGCTGGAGCTTGTCTCGCAACGACTTGTACGAGAATATCCGAAAACTTCTCTTTCTCGCTCTGAATGTACTCCAACCTGAGAACCCTTCGCTGACTACATCGAGAATGTCAGAAGTCTTCAACTATGGGCAAGGTTATATGAATGATCGGCACTACTTGTAATACTTGATTGACACACCTTTCACAATTTCAACCTTCGACTCTTCGTTATCCCCCTTCAATGATCTGGTAGACCTGAGCTTTTGATCACACGCCGCTTTACTAACTCCGCTGCCTTCACTGGCATTTCAATGTCTCCGAGAACTTCTCATGCACAAGTTCTAAATGACGAAAGAACTGGCGAGTCCTGATTAGGCACTAAGTCAGTATCGTCTGCGATGCGTAGCATGTCAATGGCACCAAGTCGATCTAATCACAAGGTAAATGGCCTCTTTGCAACAGGCTACGATTCTAACTTTCCTTTCCTGCCCCAGATCAAGCCTAAAAATGTTCGGATTCCAGGATCGTATCAGCATGTTGCTAACATCGATGACTCCAGCCCAGCATTCATCGGCGTAGTCACGAGTGATCTCGGTTTGCGAATCTTCGAATGGAAGGCTGTGACTACAATGAGTCTTGGCTCGACGATCAAGATTTTTCCTTCAATCAAACAGACGCGAGCCTAGGAGCAGACGAGACTAGAAGAACGAGTATCGCATCATGGAATGCTACTCAAATATAACAAAGCGCGTACCTGCAACGCTGGGGCCGGGGATTGTAGTATCTGATTGTCGGGATTTTGTTCCTGCCGGGAATGACGTCTTCGGCTTATGCATGCTCTAAAATACTTAGTTATGTAGCGAAGCTTGAGATCTTCTGTTCCCTTTTCGCTCGCCCCTTCATTGCAACGTCGACAGCCATGGCCACGCGGCCTGTCATAGACTACTACTTCTCGTTCATATCATTATGGTCTTACGTTGGCAGCCGGCGCCTTCAAACTCTAGCCCGCGACCACAATGCCAAAATAATATATAAACCCGTCGACCTGCTCTATCTCTTTTCAGTGTCAGGCGGCCTTCCTGTGAAAGATCGTCCCGCACAACGTCAAGCTTATCGCCTGATTGAAATGGAGCGCTGGAAGAAGATACGAAATATTCCTCTTGTGCGATACCCCAAGTTTTACCCCGCAGATCCATCGCTAGCGCATAGAGTGCTACTCGCTGCGATCTCGGAACATGGTTATGATAGCAAGGCCATCCATGAGTTTGCACGAAAAGGCCTTGAAACAGTGTGGGCCAATGAAGGAAATATTGCGAATGAAGAGACTCTCCTAAATTTAGCCAATGTTCTAGGGCTCGAGGGAAGACAACTTCTTGAGAAAGCGAAGACGGAAAAGCCACTACTCGACCAAGAAGCAGCGTTAACCAAAGAAGTGGTTGCGGGAAATTACTTCGGTGCCCCCGTTTACGTCTATCGGGGTGAACCCTTTTGGGGGCAGGATCGCTTGGAGATGTTAGATGAAGTGCTAAAGAGTGGGAGGGATCCAGTCGTCATCGAGTAAACTCTGATGTTGTTTAAATACTTAACTACCCTCTAGTCTGGATTCCTGCGAAAATGTTTTCAACCCTTGTAGGAGCGAGGATTGGGATCAGAGGATGAAGGCATATACCACATACGGATAACAGGACGATAGATGGATGTCACAGCCCCCGGAAAGACGAGTATCATATTTGGTAAAATGAGAGCCATTTCAAACCTTGCCTACATCTTGCGATAACGTAGGTTATAAGCGAGCTGCGCATACAAGCGAGCTGCGCGCCCAGCATCTCAATAAGACGCGTCCTCTATCAACTATTATGGCTCAACCATCTACTGCTCGATTGCCTTATAACGAAGCAGACATCCTCCTTGCTATCTCAGCTATTAATCAGGGCCAGATTCAAAGTGTATAATGTGCTGCAGTAGTATATAACGTTCCTGAAGCTACAATCTGTACACGACGCGCTAGTATACCTATATAACACAATTACTAGCTAAAATTAAAGAAGCTATTAAAGCTAGAGGAGGAGGTTATTACTAGCTATATCCTTAATCTAAACTTATATAGATTTACGCCTATACTTAGTACTATATAAGATATAGTAGATAAACTACTAGCTAAGTGAGCAGCTAGCTCTATTAGTAAGCAGTAGCCTAGAAACTTTATTAATTATATATAGAGCCTATAGACTTAATTTAATTAACTCTATAACTATTAAAGATCTCTATATAAGAGCCCTAAAGTAATATATAGCTAGTTTAACCTAGTTTAGAATACTTAAGCTAAGTATAGTATTACTAATAGAGATATCTATAATTTTAATAAGACTAGCTTCTAGATAGAGAAGATTATACTATAGCTTATTATTACTAGCTTAGAGAAATATAGTTAGCTAAAGAGCCTATAGCTAGGCAATAAAGAATAGACTACTATTATATAAGGTATTAGTATAGAAGGATAGGCTATTCTACTATTTATTATCTTTACTAGTAAGTACTACTACTCTATATAGTACTATAAGGATATACTATACAACTAGCCTATTACTCTATCTAAAATAGGCTAGACTACTAATAAGATTAGTATTAAGTAGCTAAAGTACTTTATTAAGTATATAGTAGGTAGAGTAGGTATCTACTTTCTACTTATCCTTAATAGCTATAAGAGTTACAACTCTTTTAAATTTTAAGACCTTTATAAAGAGAATAAGGTTATTACCCTCTATATACTGTGCCGTGCTGACTGGTCCAGAGGCTAGATGGAGACTAGTCTGCTTTTTCGACTCTTAGGTACCGATTTGGGTAGCCGGGGGGGATATCATCACTCACTAACTTTTTTTGCATATGTATGAAGAAGAGAATAGACTGCCTGTACGATGACTTCTTCGGCTCCAGCCTACCAATTGGCGTGATTCCTGAGCCCTGCATTGCTTCTATTCCCTACCAGTCGATCTACCATCTGAACGCCTG